>OX377203.1:78624382-79224382 GCA_947396885.1 Heligmosomoides polygyrus polygyrus | reverse complement strand
GTCTTGTCAAGGTCCTCTAGGAATAATAAAAGCGAAAAACCTGCGTAAGCTGCTCGTAGAAGAGGAGATCACTTATTGGACTACTTAGGGTTGGACATCTTAGCATTCCTACTTTTTGTGCTGCTACCTTTGCCAATGGGCGCGTGTAGCGCAGTCGTAGGAGGCGCGACTGTCGCGTGCACCCGATACCAGGTTCCTGGTTCGGATTTCCCGCCCAGGCCAACCAAGCCTTCCATCCCTCCGGGGTCGGTGAATTGGTACCAGACGTGTCTGGGAAGGATAGAGCGCTGACTTGTTCATCGGCTGGCCACCGCAAGTCATTGTATGGCCAAATACGCATTCATGTCGCCTCCACGACATCCCGTAGAAGTAGAATGCGCTGGCGCATCCCAGAAGGGATTGAGTAACGCCGTCCTTTATCCTTTATCCTTACCTTTGCCAATAAAGAATAAAGCGCGGCGTTAGTCAGTTCTTCCTACTTCTACCAAATGTGGATGCATTTTGAAGTATTTAGGCTACACGTCTGATCTGCCGTGGTTCTTTTCTAATAAGAACTTGTAAAAACATCGTTTTGTTGCTATGCTTTGATCAACAGGAAAGGACTGATTTTTGGTCCATTTCTACTTGAAAAGCTGTCAGCAGGTGTGAGGTATGCTAATGCGCCTCTTCAGTTTCCATTTCTCCATAATCTATTCATCAACTACTTACAGCAATTTAACAGAGAAAATTACAACCGAAATCCCTGATAGCGTGGCTTATCAAGCGATATGGTGAGCGATAAACCACGTTATCTGAGTTTTCCGCTGTGAATTCTCGGTTAAGGTTATGCAACTCTTTGATGAATCCTACCCCTGGGCGGTTAGCGGTCAGAGGCTAGTCGATTTGAACAGGATTTTAGACGCTTGGTCCTTACACAAACTTAAATAATTCTGTTTTAGGCACTAGGTTCTCAAGGGCTAGGCAGTCTTGTGCATGTGGCGCAATTTTGTGCAATATCGCCCTGTTCGATCGATAATCCTTGTACTCGTACCGTTGAGTTCCCGCATAATTGATTGTGAGCGGTGTCGGCAAGGTGGAGGAACGCGCCGAGCCAACCAATCATAGTTATAGGCGGGGCTCGGGGCACGTTATGTCTATGGAAGCCGGCCGGCATGGCAGTAGGTTGATCGAAATGTCTTGCAACACTAACACAACTATATTCAGATTTGTCGCTATTTGCTAAAACAAAAACTCAGGCCACGATATACTCCCCATCTAAGTCTAAGATTCTGCCCCATCTTTCAGGCAGCCTCTCAGTTCCTCTCCGCCAGAATTCCGAGGGCTGTGAGGAAAAGTATTCAGAAACCTCCATATCCAGTTGACGTCGATCATCGAACTCTGTACCACGCAGATCCTGCTTTAGAGCTCTGAACAGGTGGTATTCAGAAGGAGCGAGGCCTGGAGAGTGCGTTGGAGAACTTCCCAGCCTAACTCCTGCATCACTTTGCGACATGAGGACGAGCGTTGTCGTGCAGCGGGTAGACGTTTTCCCGTTCTGGACGTTTTTGGCGCATGGCGTCTGCCAAGCTCTGGAGCTGGGTAGCGTAGACAGATGCCGTGACTGTGGTCTCACTATCCAGCAACTCTCAGTAGGACACGCCTTCTGAGTCCAACAGATGGGCGTCCGGAACTAGGTCGATCTTCGAGAGAGATATCTCCAGCCTCGAGTCGCTGATACCAACGGGCCACTGTGGAATAGTGAATGACTTCCTCTTTGAATGCAGCGCAGATGTTGGAGGCTGCAGTCCTTGCGGAATAGCCTTGCAGAAATTCGTAGTAGTCGATAGGTCGTAGGCTGCTGCTGCTTATCGTTGGCATTGTTGCTGTATTCGTTCTTGACGAGGCCTTATATAGTATAGTATGCTTGAGGAAGCTTCGTGAATGTACTGTGACATCACCACACAAGATCAATACTGTAAGAGAAATTTGAAGGGCAGTAGCGTAGAGTGTTGCAAGACTTTTCGATCAACCTAATACAATCAGCATTCTTGCAGTCGTCCGTTCTCCTCGCACATTCGACCTTCTAACAACTAGCAATCTCTCGGACCGGCAGAGTCCCCACACTTGGATAAGCCCAAGGACCGGAGCGGAATGTGGTGGCAACCTTCTTCGCCAATCTTGTGTAAAAGGGAAAAGCTAGCGCATCTTTAGTTAGCGCGTCGGCTAACTGAGCAAAGAGGTGCGTTTCGTTCTCGTCCGAGACCGCAAGATGTAGAATCCCACTCCCATTCGGTAAGCAGTCAGTGTGTGTGTTTGTCGTGTGTGTATGTGTATGTGTGTGTGAAGTACTTTGTACTGCTACCTTATAGTTATTTCAGAAATCCTATATATACAGGAAAGTAGAAGTTCTGAATCGTTAGAAGAAACGATTCCAACGATTCAGAACTTCTTTGTGCTAAGCACAATAACTCTCTATGAGCGTCATATTTTGTAAACTGGCTAGAACCTAGAGGAGAGTACTGCACTCTGCGACAGCAATTATACAATTTTTTGCCAAATTGGACACTTCTAAGCAAGTTGAACGATTTTGAAATCATACTGAACATCTTCCAAACAAAAACGAGTTTCTTCCATATTAAAACAGATACTCGCCTAGACGACTAGAATAATACAGTGTACATACGTGACGTACGTGAATGATAGAACACCGTGAAACTGTGAAGTATGTACTGGCCCGGTACAAGATCGGTACCTTCCCATTTCAGATAGAAGCGATTGTCCATCCGGAGCACTAGCAGGTCATGAGTCATCGAATGGAGAGTCTTGTAAGCGAGTCTATCCTATCTGAGCGGATCGACGACAACCGGAAGGGAATGTGTGCAGATAAATCTGTTGGTAACACCAATATGGCGGCTAAGGCTAGGGTTCCATGTTAGCTTGCAAACCTCGCTAATAACCTACAACCCATTAGACACGAAGAGGCCAGCACTGATATCCGAAGTTGCATAGTGCATCTGAGTCCAGTTGGATCCAAATTATTCGAAGCTATATAGGTATTTCACCACCTTTTGACATGCATTCTAACCAATTAGGGAAATTCGTCTGCAACTAACCTATCGTTCTTGTAGGCCACAGAAGATATATTGTCTTTGCATGCAGACTGAGCAATATCGTTGAACAGATCGGAAAAGTCGTGCTCATTTGGCTCTGAAACATTGTTCTACAAACAAAATGACATCCTAATGCTTTATATCAGTTGTTGCAACAGCATCAGGCATCAGTACTGGAACCGCTAGAACGCTTAGGAGATTTGTTGCCTATCCCGTCACCCAAGTGAACCGAAACGGTTTACTTCTAACGATTCAGAACTTCTTTGTGCTAAGCACAATAACTCTCTATGAGCGTCATATTTTGTAAACTGGCTAGATCCTAGAGTGGAGTACTGCACTCTGCAACAGCAATTATACAACTTTTTCGCCAAATTGGACGCTTTTAAGCAAGTTGAACGATTTTGAAATCATACCGAACATCTTCCAAACAAAAACGAGTTTCTTCCATATTAAAACAGATAGTCGCCGAGACGACTAGGATAGTTTTCTGTTTAAGAAAAAATTAGTATGACTTTGTTTGAAATTCTTTATTTATCTGTCCTGAAAAGTAGGGGGGCCAGCCACTTAGGGCGCTTCGCAGACAACCGCTGGACGACAGTCGTCACCGACTGGATTCTGCGGTATTTCAGTAGAACGCCAGGACGCGCACCAATACGTTGGTCGAAATTTTTCGTGAAAGCCCTGACGAACGATTCCTGACGATAATCCATTGAGGCACTCTGGCACACAACATGGATGAATGGAGATACTGCTGGCCCCGCTCGAGCAACTAGATGATCAATGGGGCGACAGGTGATACAGATGATCTGCCCCAGTAAGTGAACTCACTATTTTGAATCTTATAAAATTATTTGCTTACCAAGGAGGAATAATGAATTAAATGGTGTAAACAAGATGTCCATGTTTCTGCTTTTGCTGCTTTTGTGAATTTTTTCGTTGCACCACTCTCAAATGTATAACTCCGTGCAAACAAAATTCTCGCTATCAAAAACAATCGCGACGTCTTGGGCCGTCTCTTTTTTGCACCAAAAGCTGCTGCCGTTTCGCTCTCAGAAACCAATTTTAAGCCATAATTTTTTCCTGAAAAAAAGAAAATTTCAAACAGTACGTTAAATGTTTGCTTGGACAGGTTAATAAAAAAATTTCAAAGAATGTTGCACAAAATTTTCCTTGAACGAACGATTATTCTAACCATCTTGTAGAGTCTCTATTTTAATCTGAGAGGTCGTTCTGATTTGAAAGCTGGTCAGATGGATTTCAAAGGCGTCAAGCTTGCTGAGGACAGTGCTCGATTTGGTTTGGGATGTGTTCCAAGAAGAGGTCAACCTAGGGCCTTCATAAGTGTTTCGCAAAAACGACTTTGCGCCAAAGCCAGTTGATAAGCGTCTATAGGTGTCTGATAGGTGGTGCAAGGAAATCAATGAAAGAAAACTCCGTTCTAATTCCGCAGAACGATGTTCAATAAAAAATTGATCGATTAAGTACAACGTTACATAGTCAGCCTGAGTTTGGTATGCGCCATGCATTCTACTTCTAGAAATATTAAACTTGAACGCTTACTCAGTGAAACCGCTATCGGCTCGTTTTTGGCAAATTGCGAATGAAGGAATGCAACGATGTCCTTGATGTGATGATCCGTCGCGGTTTCAAAGCGGACGCCGTGTTCCTGAAGAAGGAGACGTTCATGAAAAAACCTCTTAGTGAGCCTCTGTTGTTACATCCACCCTTCGCTACTGAGCTCTGCAACTACTAACCCCAAGGGTTACTTTGTAATTGGACAGCGAGATCTATCAGAGACTTTAGAAAGATAATAGGATAAAGGTCGGCGTCAATCAGTTGCTTGGTGAAATGTGCCGCGCCTTCTACTTCTACCGGTTATGTGGAGGCAGTTTCGAGCAGCGTTGACAGAAGGACGCACTGAAGAGTCCGGTGCAAATGCCGGCCACACCTTGGAGGTGTTATCTTTTTCGTAGGTGTTAAGGCACGATCGGGGCAAGGAGTTGTTATTTTCTCGAAATCTGGACCAATTACGTAGAACAGTGATTTTTTTCATTTTTAACAGCGCCATAGGGCACTATAATGTTACCTGAAGTTCAGGGGACATGGATGCTGGAGACTTGCTGAACAGGTAGAAGTGGAACTGTTAATGCTGTTCGTTATCACTAATCAACGTCATTTTTCCCGTCGTAAACGATGAGACAAAAGAGATACCGAGAACTGGACAGGGAACGTCGGTATTACATTATCTAGACAGACACGTATCAAAAGCCGAAATGCCTGCTAGCATTAAAGGATAAAGGTCGCCGTTAGTCAATCTATTTTTGGGATGCGCCACGCATTCTACTTATGTGGAATATCGTGGTGGCGACTTGAATGCAGGGGGCAGAACGTACTTTCAAAAGAGTCTCTTATTTTCATTAGATCCTCATCGGCAGTCTCTGCTCTAATCTAAACATTTGATTCCTAATCTTTTGGAGCAGAATCTGCTACGGCGCTCCTATGCCATCTTCGTCCCGTCAATCTCTAAATTTGGTCCGCATTCTGTGTTCCCATTTATATTTATTTATTCATGACGTGGACTGAGGCCACACTTGAAATTCAATGTTAGAAATAATACCAAAGAATGCGGTGAAAAACAAATAGGCACTCATTGTACACGTAAAGTAGTTTCTCGAAACCATGCAATGATAGACATATGGCTTCCTGATATGCACCGAAAATAGGGTTGAATTCCCTTAAATTTCTAAAGGTGCAGAAGCTTGCTCGGTCTCGCGATTTTGCCACCTACACATAAATTCTGAGCTTTCCTTTTATGTTCGTTGTCAGTCTAGAGCAGAAAAAGTTGAGTGTGTTTATCGAATCCCTACCTGTGAGTATTTTAAATATCACAAAATAGTAGAATCTTTTCTTCTCCTGGTGGAGAAGCATCGCGAGAGACAGAAGCCGGTGCATATAGCCTTGCCTTCGACTTGGAGAAGGCTTTCGATCGCGTACCGCGTGAGGTTATATGGTACGCCTTGCGACAACACAACGTACCTGAGGAACTCATAGAGTGGGTGCGGATGCTCTATTCTTGCCCAAAGAGTAGAGTGCAAGCTGCAGCTGGAACCTCAATGGAGTTTCCCATCTCTGTTGGGGTGCACCAGGGTTCTGCGCTTTCTCCACTCCTCTTTGTTGTCGTCATGGATGCCATTACGCAAGATCTTCAGCAGCCTGTCCCACGCTGTTTTATGCTGATGACGTGATGCTCACTTATGATAATAAAAATGATCTCGAGCGGCAGGTGCAAGCTTGGTGCGACCGTCTGGCGAGGTTCGGACTTAAATTGAACGTCAAGAAGACCGAGTACCTAACGACTGACGTGAACGAGTCCGGCTCCATTGAGATTAACGGTACTGAACTTGCACGCACTTCGGTGTTTAAATACCTGGGATCAGCAATAGCGTCTGACGGCGGTCTGATGGTTGAAGTGAACTCACGCGTGAGTGCAGCTTGGTCCAAGTGGCGTTCGCTGACTCGCGTGCTCTGCGATAGGAAGATACCAGAGCACCTGAAGTCGAAGATTTACAGAGCCGTCGTGCGCCCGGTAGCGATGTACGGCGCTGAGTGTTGGCCTGCCACTAAGGAAGTTGAAACGCGCCTCAGCGTCATGGAGACGAAGATGCTGCGCTGGACGGCTGGAGTCAGGCGCATGGATCGCATCCGAAATGATGCTATTCGGCAGAAGTTTGGTGTCGCGCCGATAGCGGACAAGATGCGCGAAGCTCGCTTGCGATGGTACGGCCACGTTCTGCGTGGGAAAGAAGACAGCGTCCGCAAGATAGGCCTTGAGTTGGAAGTATCTGGAAAGCGGCCTAGAGGACGCCCGAAGCAGCGTTGGTCCGACACGTTACACACGGACATGAAAGTAGCTGGTGTCCACCCTGATCAAGCGCAGGTCGGGAAATCGGGAAAGGTGGCGTCGTAACACCAGAAGAGCGGGCCCCGCGACGATGCGGGACAAACGCTGAAGAATAAGAAGAAGAAGAAGTAGAATCTTTTCTTCTAATGAAATGGATTGGTAAACCTAATTCTTCAGCTCTCTCAGCACCATTTGGTATCTGATTATAGTTATTCCAGAAGTAGCTCAACATCAGCATACGAGTGAAAGTATTTTGAAAATTTTCTATAAGAAGAATATCTTTTTTCTTCGAAAGGCTGAAAACTGTAGTTTCACACTCTACCCTGGGCCTCAATTATGTTTTATATACAGCTTTATACGAGTCTGTCTCTGACGCAGTGCATCTTTATTACAATACATAATGCATAATATTGAGTAAGCATATTCAAATCAGACGTGATCTCTACATATACTTAACGGTCATAGATTTGTTCCAATTGAGCACCCTTTCTATCACTCCTTTCCTTTTCTATCCTTTCCGTCTTCGTTTCCTCCCACCTTCTCGTACATTTCCTGCTTTTTTTATTTTCTGTGTTTGATGCAATCCAGTTAATCTTAGTTTTTTATCTCCTTCTTCACTACGTTGCATAGTTGTGTATTGGCTAAGTGAATAAATAAATAAATAAATAAATAAATAAATAAATAAAAATAATAGGGCTGCGAGGCGATGCAGTCGGGAGAAGGCGCTGGCTATTGCTTGTGTAATGAGCGTAGGCATTTATTCGTAATCAACTCTCGAGTGTCTTCAGCATGTTGTAACAGTGACAGCCGTTGTTTCATCCCACTGGCTGAAGGATATAAAAGCACCCCTACGAATGCTGCGGGGTTCGTCCTAGTCTGATCGCCGGCCGTGTGGTTTCCGCTCCGGCGCCTCCCCGCCCTTGAGGAGCTTCTGAGCCCCGATCCTCCCTTCCCCCCCCCCCCTGAGGCCTTATACCCGCGACTTCAATTCTGTTCACATATGTTCCCACTGTTAATAAAACCTTCGTGTTATCGCTATGTTTTGTTATGTAAAGGCCTAAGAGGCCGTATGATCTACACGTAAATAAGCCTGAGAGGGACAGGCTTATTACATGGAGGTCCCGGCTAGGGTTTTTAGTAAAAACCTCAATGAACGAGCTCTCTCATAGTACCCCCTCCATTTCTGTAGTTTCCACGAATCGATGCAATCGAAGCTCTTTGTTCGAGTTTCCCTTCCAGGCCAACTAAGACCTCCATCCCTCTGGTGCCGGTTAGTTGGTAGTAGACGTGTCGAGGAAGGGTAAAACACTGATTGTCCATCAGCTAACCACCGCAAGTCATTGTAGAGAACTAGTGCCACCTCAAAAGGGCTCCACGACGTCCCGCTGAAGTAGAATGCGTGACTCATCCCGTACAAGGGTTGACTAACGCCGTCCTTCACCTTTTGCCTTTTTATGGAACACGTGACATCAATTGTTTGCATAACATTGACAGAAAAGCTTCATTACCGCTGAGAACATCTGGACGTAGAGTGAGCCGCTCGCTTTGAGGGCTCGCGAAAACGACCAAATCACACCAAAAGGTTCGACTCTGTCTCCGGTTCGTCTCTGTCGCTGGGCTTACGCTGAAATTTTTCGATTATGAAATTGGTCCTTTTGTAAACGGTCGAACCATCGAACCTATGCGGATCTGTTTATTTATTTAATTATTTATTTATTTATTCTATGCATGGAGTAGCATGCAGAAGTAAAGCAAAGCAAATAGCATAAGATAAGGTCGCTGTAAGCAGGAAAAAACAAAACAAGCAACAAAACAAAAATCAACCTAATAAAGAGGAAAACAACTAGGCTGCATCCTGAAGATACAGAAACACGAAACACGACAGAAAACACAGAGAAAAGGAAGAAAAACGAGCTAAGAATGTGGAGCAGCAGCCTATTGCGAGAGGGGAGGTCGCGCCGATTTGTTTCAATGCTTCTGATTAAGCGATTATTCACGGGTTGGAGCGGCTGCTCCTCTCTCAGCGATAACGGAGGCGTGCAATTCAATGACAATGCCACTTGACACTTTCTTTGCAGCGTACACACTTTGAGCACTTAAACTGTGTAGCATAACGAAAAATAAAACAAGGCGTTAGTCGATGGAGCGCGCCACGCATTTCACTTCTATGGAATGTAGGTAATTTGGATTCTTATTTGTCCTACACAATGACCTGCCGCGGCCATCGAATGCACAAGTCAATGCTTTTTCCCTCCGAGGCAAGCCTGATGCCAAATAATTGCGACATCTGAAGGACGGAAGACTTGATTGGTATGCGAGGAAAGCTCGAACCAAGGACCTAGATTCGGAGTGCGCGAGACAGCGCCTCTTCTATCTGCGCTATCATGCGCCCAACATAAGGATTGTTTTTACAAATACTCATGAAAAATTAAACAGATAGTATATTAGTGATCTAAGCAGGATACAGCGCCATCTGCGCAACAGAGTTTTTTTAAATTTTGAAAAATTTAAAAATAAAAATTCAACACTAATGCTTTCAGCACAGTTTTTGACTTTGTACTATTGTTCGGGTGCAAGATAAGCAGTTGTCATGTCCGACTTTCTATGAACCTCGGCATGATATTGAATTTGTAGTAGTTCTTCCTTGAACTCTAGGCAAGGTTGGTAACAGCGTTTATTATGCTTACGTTTCGGCGGGGTCGCCTTCTTCAGAGCCTGAAAGGAAACAAACCTAAGTGTGATCACTCGACCAAGGGTCTCCTCAACCTACTGTATTTTGAGACCAATTAGACGCACACAAGGTGATAAACGATAAGATAATGAGCCGCCTAGAGTTTAAGGGAGAACTACTGCAAGTTAAGCAATTGCGGCGTTTCACACTTTATAGAAAGCGGAGCCTAAAATTCGTGTTCATTGCAAATGCACGGGCATCGTGCCAATCGCCGGTCGTGGCACACATTTCTAATTTTGTTGCTGCGATTGATGAGTGTTGAGATTTTGCGCACGCTGGTCTTTCAAAATGATATCAAGGAGGGCTTAGGATATCGCAAATCTTCCGATTGCATTTGAGCGTCGGAGCATTTGTATTAAAGACAGGTCTTCAAAGTAGATATATTTTGCGGGTTGTGTTATTTTACTGCTATATTGCTTTTGTCATTTATTTAGGTACTTATGAAGCGGAGGGCCCGTGGTGCCGTGGGGCTGCCGGAAAACATGTTAACGCAGCAACGGCAACGGAAAAGCAGCAACCCACGGCACCCGAGGACGGGTGCTTCATAAGTACCGGCCCCATAGTGCCGTGGGTTTGCCGCGTTAACATGTTTCTCGGCAACCCCACGGCACCACGGGCCCTTTGCTTCACAAGTACCTTTATTTATTATATTTTTTATCTTTATATTTCATACCTTGAGCAAATATACCATTATCAAGGGGAGCTAAAGATGAGGAATCGACTTTCGCCTGGTTAAGTGTTTTGGTCGTAACCACACAAAAATCTAACGACTTATGCCATTTTCACTTTTACGTGAACGTTTTTGTTTTCAGATTGGACGCTTTGAAGCTATTGCAAGCTCTTCTAAAAACAAATTTCTTCACACGTTCTGAGGAAAGTAAAACAATATTTTACTCCAAAAAATGTGCACTAAAAACATCTTTGTTGGGAGTGGCTAAGGAAAATCAGCGTATCATAAAATATTAATAATCTTAAAAAAGCATTTACTGACTACCGTGCCTTTTTCGAAATTGGATGCTTTTCAAAAATAAAGGTATCTTTAGAAATGTTGTTCAATTTGGTATAGGTGTGTTGCATCGCAGTCGAAGGAAGTGCCGGCTGTCGCGTGTACTTCGATTCTAGGTTCCTGGTTCGTGTCTCACTCAAGCCAACCAAGCCTTTCTCATCTTTGGGAGTAGATGAATTAAGACAATACTTGTCTGTGAAGGATAAAACACTACTTGTTCATCGGCTGGCTGCTACCTTGTATAGGCCAAATACGCATTCCAATCGTCTCCTCGATATCTCGTTGAAGTTCAATGCGTGGCGCATCTCACAAACAAAGATGAAGGTGCTTTGTTTTTGTTCGTTAAGGTTTGTTCAAAAAATGTTCTATCTGATTTGAGATTTTCAGGTCAAAATAAATATAATGCCACATATTACAATTTTTCAAAGACAACATCGGCACAAAAATGTTGTCGAAATAGGTGTAAGAAATGTTCTATTAAAAAACCGTGGAAACGAAAAGCGATAAGAATAGCTGCCTAGCAGCCTGGGAGGAGGAATTTACCAACAACTACAACTTTACACTGATCGCGCCGCTCAGTTCTAGAGATCCATCTATAATATATTTATTTATTTATTTATTTATACTTGCACTAAATTGTGCGCAACAATAAACAGTAAATTAATATGGACACGGCGCAAACGACACAGTGATTATAAGAAAAAAAAAACTGAATTCCTGAACAACACAACATTTCACATTAATCAATGGTGAGGCCAAACTTTAGGCAAGAAAGGAACACAAAACAATGAACAAACAAAGAGACACCAAGAGCCAAAAAATTCAGACAGCCAAGGGTTTGAGGGGGGGGGGGGGTAGGCAACTTGACGGAAACGAGCAGTGGCCCGCCAACACTGCAAGTCGCTAGAGAGAACGGCTCCGGATACCATCTTAGTAGGTCCGCCGCCTCCATCAGTGCCCACATGAAGGCAGAGAAGGGGAACCATAAGGATAAAGGCGAGCGAAAGCATCTAGAAATGGCAGTAAAAATAAGCAAACCAAACCAAGTAAGCAAATAAAAATAAAAAAAAATCCAGGGAATCCAGCGAACAATTACAAACTGGTAAGATCATCAGTTCAGACTAAAACAGAGAATAACATCAGGCAAAGGAATCTAGCAATGTTGCAAAAAAAAACAATCTTCCATGTAAAACTGCTAAACCAGGGAAACCAAAGCGTCTTTAAGATATATCATCCAAATGCAAAGTTGAAAGCAGATCAATTTTCATCAGTTTTCTACGAAAATCGTATGCGTTTTTAGCATCCAGTAAGGTCCGAGATAACATATGTAACCAGCGTGCACCGCGGCAAAAAAGCAATTGAAGAATGTCCAAGTTCGACTTTCTTGAAACCTGGGCATTTGGTAACTATGTTTTGCTCTTCTTTGCCTGACAGGTTTGGTATAAATTTCTTTATCGCGACCGACGTTTCGACGAACTCGTCTTTTCAAGGTCTGAAAAAGAATTGAAGACTTTCTCGCGATTTTTCCTTTTCAATTTAGGATAGTGAAAACAATAACGATTACGGTGACCTAGCGTTGGCAAGAAAACCCGTATCTGCTAGCTTTCAGTTTTGATTCTCCTTTTAGAACTTTAAAACAGAAAACTAGATCACTGATTATTCTCCTGTAGAAGAGACTTTTGAGGTTGAAAACTTAAGTCTTTCTTCATAACTAGGAATAGTAAGAGGACCCCTGTGAGTACGCTTGCATCTATAAAACAAGATTTTTGTAAAAGTCTTCTGTACCTTTTCAATTTTAGATCGAGACTTCTTTGTATAAGGACTCCAAACCTGTGGGCAGTATTCTAGTATTGGAACGACATATGCCTTGTATAAGCTAACTAGTACCGAACAGTCATCGCACTTGATGTTTCTACAAATCAAAAACAGGATGGAGAAGGCTTTCCGCACAATGGTATCAATGTGATTCTCAAAGGTTAACCCACTATCCAGATGAACTTCAAGATCGCAAACCTCGGATATAGAGGTGAGAGTGCAGTCGTTGTAATAGTACTCGTTATTGCCCGAATTTCCAATATAAAAGACTGAAGTTTTGGAAAGATTAACGGGAATTTGCCAAGCATTGGCCTACTCCATCATATTACAGGGTGCGCCAAAATTATGGCGACAAGGTTTTCAATTCGCCGAGAGAGAAAATGCGGTACTTTCGGGATACCAACAATGAGATAATGTTTACCAGCCTATTGTAAACTATATGCAACATTGAGATTCGAAGATATCTCCATCGGCATCAATATAGACTTTGAGACGCTTCGGGAAGGCATTGACGGCGGCACGCAAGTAAGGCGCGTTGAGCTCATCCCACGCCTTTCTTCAAATGATCCACGGAGCGGTGAGGTTTCCCGCAGGCTTTGGCTTCCAGAGCTGGCCAGACCGTGTAATCCATCGGACTCAAATCCGGAGAGTTGGCTGTCCACTCGTGGAAGCTGTTGAATGGCGGAAAGTTGCCTTTGCACCAGTCTTGCAGCATTCTTGCTCTGTGAGCTACAACTCCTTCCTGTTTGAAGGTCCAGAAGGGTGCACGTGGGTCTTCTTGTAGGCCTTAAGTCCCAGTTCACGAAAGATTCTTCTCAACGACGTCTCCATTATGTCCATTTTCCCGACAACCGGCGGACCGAGCGCGCGGCTTCCTGCGAATTCGTTCACGTTCCCTACTAACGTTGTCCATAGTTGTAACAGATAAGTGTCTTTCCCCTCCGGATCTATCATTCACGGTTTCCAGGTTTTCTTTGCGTCTAATAGGCCTACTCATAATACTCTGATGAACTCCAAGACGGTGGTGAATGTAGCGTGCCGAGAAGCCTTGAGGGTAAAGCTCAATGATTTAAGAACGGTGGCACCAACGCTTCACTATCTTGAAAAACAACTTATTGTTATGTTTGACTGAGGTAAGCATAAAGTAATTGACTCAATAAAAACAACAAGAGCACGAAAAAAAGCAAACGCTCCGAATAAAAGGTCAAATTGTTTGCGCATGTGCTGTCGCTATAATTTTGGCGCACCCTGTATTGACAGACTGAGACAAGGCTTGACAGACCTGAGTTTTATTGCTATCATTATAGACTCCGTACACCTTTATATCATCAGCATACACTTGCACCTCTACACGAGAGTCTGTAACTAAACTTGCAGGAAGATCAGAAGTGTATGCGAGGAACAGAATCGGGGATAATACTCCCCCCTGAGGCACTCCACTCTTACAATCATAGCTGCTTGAGAAGGAATTTCCTACCTTAACACGCATACGCCTCCCACTCAAATAAGAGTGAATCCAATTTAGAAGAGACCCTCTGATGCCCAGCTGATGAACTTTTCGAGAAGTTTACTATAACATACCTTGTCAAAGGCTTTCGACAAATCGAAGTAGATGATATCCACTGAGTCCCCATTGTTTATTGCAAGATTCCAATCGAAAACGCAGTCCGAAAGCTGCGTGGCTATTGAAGCGCCAGCGGTAAATCCATGCTGTTCCGAAGGAATACATCTGTTTCTGTTTAGATATGACACCAATTTTTCTCGTATAACTTTTTCCATGACCTTTATTGGGGTAGGAGTTATACTTATGGGCCGGAAGGAAGAGAGTAGTACGGATGTAGTCATGGTAATATATGTAGTCATGGTTTCGAAATTTCTGCGAATATAGGAATAATTTCGAATGCTCTGAAATTTTGAATATTTAAACTTGAATATACTAATATAGTTTTTCTTAATATCCCAGTTCGAATACGTTCGAAAAATTGCATATTTTCATTATTCGAAATTATGAATATCATTCGAATGCCTATTCGAATAGGTCATTCGAACACAGCTATAATCTATACAGAAAAGAGAAAAGAGGAAATAAGTTTAAAGAGAATAAAGGTGGCAAAGCAATAGAGTTCGTTATTAGATGTGCATAGAAGAATAGAACGGTCGAGAGCAACAGACTGTGAGCCGTCTTCATCTCTGTCAAGAAATAAAGACGACTCACACTTCGTAGCACTCTACCGCTCTTCTTCAGCTGTTTAAGAGAGTAATCGGAATCTCTAACACATAAAGGCAGTACTATTTGGTTCTATTTGGGTTAATAAACGAGTTGGAGAAGGGGAAGAAATTTTTAAACGAACGAATTGATTTGAACGAGCAACGGTTACTTCCTAGAATCGCACCCCGTCGTAGTCGGTAATGGGAAGCCGTGCCGTCGAATGCCCTCTAGAGAGAAAAACGGGTGGGAAAACTGGCTTTGGTTGTAATTTGCTGATGGTGAACGACTGTTAGAAGCGAATCGGGAAATTGGGAGCAAATCACAAATTACAGCGTTCTCTGGAAAAATCGGACCGGACGTTCAACAAATTTGGTCGTGCATTGAACGATTGCAAAGGATAAAGGGATAAAGAACGGCGTTGACCAAGTCTCTTTTATAACGCGTCACGCATTTCACTTTCACGAGATATCGAGGAGATGATGTGAATGAGATTATATGAATTAAATCGCCTATACATACATACTATTGGCCAACCGATAGAAGAGACAGCGTTTTATACTTCCCGGCCATTCTGGTAACCAGTTCACCGGTCTCGGAGGGATATAGGGCTTGGTTGGCCTGGGCGCGAAGCAATTCAAAAAAGAAGAGGAAAAGGAACGAGATGAAGCAGAATCTGAACCAATAACCTAGAAACGGATGCAGAGGACAGCCGGCGTCTCCTGCGACTGCGCTACCAGGAAACCATTAACGATTACAAATTTATTTATTCATTCGTCGTTCTCCGAGAAAACGAATGCCACAAAATATTTTTTCCATTTTTTTACATCAATAAGATCATGTCAAACAACGAAACCCTGTGAGTTTGTGAACACAGAACATACTACCATTCTTTAAAGAACAAGAAGTAACTACAAAAAGGAAATAAACAACCAAAAAATAAAAATAATGCAATACTAGAAGTATAGAAAACATAGAAAACATAGATAATACTGGAACTATAGAAAACCTAGAAAAAGAGAAGATCGATGGAAATAACTACGAAAAAAGACGAGGTTACCGGTTTTTCTAAAGCGGCAAGCAACAGGTTAGGCTGCCTGAATCAGAAGTGGCTCTTCCGTGTAAAATTCATCTTCTTTGTGCATCCAAGGGGATGCCTCCAACCACGCTATAGAATGTCGTTTTGGGCACACTCCTCACATCTAATGGACTCCAAACGGTTCGGCGTTCCATCCAGCGAGTGCCGCTGAAAGGCATTGCTCGCGGCTAACCTAATTTTCCACAGAATGGACTAATAAAAGGCGGAGTGGATGTGACGTCCAAACTTCAAGTAGACCAATTTAGTGCCTTGTGTGTTCTACAAATATGTAGTTTCGATATTTTCCAGGAGAAATATAAGGAAGAAGCAGACTTTGGCCTTTTCGCCTCGTTCTTGGAATGGAGTTGAGAGTATGGCAATAGAAAAAGGCGTACTCATTAATTTTCACAGCGTAACTTTAAGTGAGCTGTATTTGTTCCTTCACTCAATTAAACATTGCGATGTTCTGAGTGCATGGCGCAATCTTTCCATAAACAAAATCAAGAGATCACAACCAGTACCACAAGGCTACAACGTTCTTAAGTAGGAAGTAACCTAAAGTTGAACCGATTTTTCGAGCTTTAACAAAATTGGTTTAAATCAGAAAAAATAAATTGTAAGGATAGTCGAAAATTGATAAGATTAAAGTAAAATAAAATTTCGTGTTTTTGAGAGCTCTCGTTGGCGGTGTGTAAGAAGCAAGATTTTCTACAAGTTTCACGCGGCATTTAGAACTGGAATAAAAAATTTCTAAAGCTCTCTCCTCCGCATTTTCGATTTTTTGTGTGACGTTTTTTATGACTTCATGTGTATATGTCTATGTCTGCTCCTTGAAAAAATTTGCAGTTTTCTACGGTATTTCCTGGGGTACTATAAAGTACAAAAAATTAAATTATGTATAATATTTTCTTATATTTTTTATGATACTATGCTCACTTATAGAAAACAAAAATTCCTGCGAACTTCCTAGTGCGGTGTAATAAAAAATCAAAAAAAAAAATAAAAAATCAAAATTAAAAATGAGAATGAAAATTAATTGTCGATTTCAGCGCTCACTGTTCCTTCTATTTTTAAAGCTTGTATAACGCACTTTTGTAAACGAAGAATTATTAGAGTGAAAATTTCCTATATAAAGCAGTGGCCCAAAATGCGCAAAAAGCGCAAAACCAAAACAAAGGAAAAAATGAAACTACGCGCAACCATATGATTTTTTACAACCATTCACGATCAGAAAGCAACCAACAAAAAATACCATCTATTTCGACAGAACGACAGAACGGGGTCTAAATGGCTCCGTCGGCTATGTGCCATGCATATTCTATTTACAACGATGACAGCTACACGAGCGCTTCACACCCCTTTCGATGACAGCTGAATATTGAAGGTTGTCAAGCTGCACCCAACGCAATCATCATGCAACCACATCTCAATGGCCGAAGTCATCGCGAATAGCCTGCTGCAGACGACAGTTCAGTAAACTCAGGAGCTTCGGCCTGAGTATTTACGCCTTGGCTTAGCTTGAGCTGCGCAATGAGGAGGAAGAAATCGAGAAGAAAGAAAAGAGTGAGGTTTCAAGAGAGCTCCCCTCTGGTTCTGCATTCCAATGCGAATGGACTGAACAGTGCGCTTCTGAAGCGAACAAATACTTGGCGATTCTCGGAAATTCAATCGAACGCTCCGCTGGGTGTGTGCATGAATCTCGCCCGTTGCTCCTTGTTTTCGCCGTCGCATCCTTTGAGCTGCATTACACAACAATGGAATTCATGGGCAGAAGGATAAGAATGAAGGGATGAAGGAGGCACTAATCAATGCCTACTATGTGGGAAGCGCCACGGATCCTACTTCTATTTGGCCTATATGGTGACTTTCGGTGGCCAGCTGATTCATTTATGATTCATGATTGATCCAATTTAGCGTTTCATCCTTTCCAGACAATCTGGTAGCAATTCAGCGACTTCGGAGGGATTGAATTAGAAACAAGGACCAGGCATCGAGTGCACGCGACAGTCGGCGCCTTCCTCGACTACATTACTATGCACCTACTGTGGCAGAAGCGGAGCAGAAAGTCGAAGCTGCAGTACCTTGTCAGTTCTTTGAAAAGCCAAAGCATAGAATCTCTCTTGAAATTTACAGGAATGTGGTCCGGAAAATATCACGCTTCTCTGAGTAATCCTAAACCCGGGCTTTACAAAAATGCCATTATTCTCAAGATTTATTCGGAATTTGAGGTGACAGATCCAAATTATTCCATTGGCCGTCGAATCCAATGTGTAAGAAAAAGGTGATTTTCTCTCGACCCTGTTTTTGGATGATTCAGATAACTGATTTGGATCGAAGGTTCCACAACTTACCCGAATCCGATATCCGATATCCGAAGCTAAGAAAATCAGTGATCAGTGACAAAAAAAACAGGTCTGGTGAAATTTCCCATTATCACCCATCCTAAGATTCTCGCTTTTTAAAAATGCCATTGCTCGTAAAATCCGTTTATCGAGGACTTGAAAAAATGACGGCTCCGAATTATATGAATCGTCGTCGGATCCAATGTATACAGCATAGCTTTAAATCCAACGACATTCCTCTTAAAGGATTACTAAGCATAATGATGTACTGTAGGTATTTACTATTTTGTGGTCAGCGGTACTAAAGACACAAAGAATCCGAATAAATGTACATCCATTCACAGATCTCACTAAGCCGAAGAACGTCGATGAACATAAGAAATTTTACAAAGCTGTCAGCTTTACTCTCAACAAAACATCATCAAGCAACAGCTCTTCGGGATTTTAGGTAGAAGACGGCGGTGACACGAAGGGTTTTCAAGCGACGCAGTGTGCGGCCGTGACTGAACGAAGCGAAGGCAAACACAGCTCATCCGTCCACTCTCGGAAATCGATTTCCTTGGTTTGCTGCTTAATTCGCAAACATGATCCTGAAGTGCCTGGAAATGACAAAGTACATCTGGCCACGTGAAAGGCATTGATTGCGTTGTCAAGCATGCCTTGCTCACTTTAAGCTTGAAATTCAGGCGGCTGCAGTTGAAAGGAGAGCAGTCCCCATGCTCTCTCATCTGTCACCTCGTCATCGTTATCAGCTGAAAAACGAAAATGAACAATTTCCAGATTAAATTAAACACTTTCTGGTTCTGAGTTTGAAAAATATGCGAAAGTCAGGACAAGCGGCAATTTTGGATGGCTTCACAATGAAATGTCGAGCTCGTCAATTTTTTTTTGATCGACACCACGATTTCTCGTTTGCGCGGTATTTCACACCTGTGAACAGTACAGCAAAGAATTGTAGGAAACACGCAGCTCTTCTTCTGCTATTTTAAGCAAGCAGAATATGCTATAACATTAAATAGAGCTCGTGGTGAGCTAAGCGAGTGCATGGCGCGATCTCTGCGTTTTATGCCTGAAAGTTATATTTTTTACTTTGGAATGAATTTTCGATCATTACTTGCTTTCAAAAACTGAGAGATCTGGTTTAAAGATACAGTCAGACAAATTTGTCTTTAAAAAATAAGACACCAACTGTACAAAATTTCAAACAATGTGTTCTCTGCTTGGTGGAGGTGAGCTAGAAAAAATTTTGTACCAGTTCAGACTTCTTAATCAATCGATCTCTCAAAAATTTCAACCTGCTGTTGGGCAAGCAGAAACACTCAGGAAGGATCTGTGCAAGATTTATTTATTTTTTCTTAATATATTCACTGTATGCACTACGGTGTACTAACGGTTGTTTATTTATTTATTTATTTATTGCACGAGAATCAGCTCGTGCGAGATAAAATATACTAGTCGAATCCAAACACTGAGACAACGCATTGGTCACCTTCCATCATATAAGTGAGTGATTAGCTGATGGCAAGAAACGAAAAGCTAAAACAAGGAACGGATGAAAGCAAATAAAAACAAATAGGCTTATTTATTTATTTATTTACTTATACGTCAATTAGACGTGCACAATACGCTAGAATAAAAGAAACGATCAAAACAGCCATGCAATAAAAAAAAGAAAAAAACAACCGAACAACAGATCACCCGGCAGTGCAACACTTTGGCAACCAATTTCAAACAGAGGAAATAAGGGGCACAGAACTTGCAACTGAGCCGAGAGACAAAAGCATGCCCCTCTAAACTTCTGAAAATGTAGCTAAATCTTGTTCAAATTTACACCAAGGCTACCTGCCCACATCAGCCAGCTATGATGCCTAACAGTAGATACCAGAACTTCGGCACATGGGTACGCTGGCCGCCCCATGGGACTGGTATCTAGGACAGGTAGCCAGGAAAATAGCGAAAAAAATTAGATGCGCTAGCTTAGAGGGAATAATAGCTTAAGAAGACATGCTCAGTCCTGGAAGCCCAATCACAATACCCACCAACTACGGAACTAAACATGAGGAAGATCTTACCAAAGAGTGCTGCTAAGCCGGTAAAACAAAAAGCAAAACGACTTCAGTAAATCACGTTAATGGCAAAAAAGCAAACAAAAATACTTGTGAGTTACAATTTGGTTGGATAGTAGTCACTGTCGCAGTTGGGGAACTTAAAACATGATACTCTCTCAACTAAACTAAACAAATACGCGATAAGCAGAAGCAAGCAAAACAAGAAATCATTTGAATGCCTCATCTTTTGAGTCTTTGCAATCCGATTCATGTAAAGTCGGAGATCCGTAGGGCCTGCAAAACGTTGTTTTTATTCAAGCGTTCTTTGAAAACTCCACTATTATCTGAGTTCAAAATCTCACCTGGTAGCTGTCTAATCCATCTTGCCCCTCGATAGAAAATGAAATTAAATAGTTGTGCGTAATTTTTCTTCTCGATTAATGGGTAGTGCAGATTAAACCCACTAGATCTTAGGCCACAGGGCCTAAAGATCCAGTACTTGCTAGCCCGAAGTTTGAGTTCTCCTCTGAGTACTTTGAAACAGAACACTAAATCCGAAACAGTCCTCCTATATAGTAAGGATCTTAAGCCCAATAGTTTTAGACGTTCACCATAACTTGGGAGATTTCTCTGGGAAACGCCTTGGTGAAGCCGGCAAAACACGAGACGAGTGAAAGTTTTTTGGACGTTCTCAAGTTTCAATATAAGTTTCTTAGCAGTAGGATTCCACACCACAGAGCAGTATTCTAAATGTGGGAGTACATATGCCTTATATAGTTTCACTAAGATGTCTGGTCTATCGCTGCATACGTTGCGAAAAATGAAGTAAAGCGAAGCATAAGCTTTCCTGGTAACTTCCTCAATATGGCTGGAAAAAACTAGTTTGGAATCTACCACAACACCAAGATCCTTAACCGTTTCAACCTTGGGAAGAACTGCATCATAGATGGTGTATTCAGCAGGATCTCCTTCACCAAGGTGCAGCACAAAACATTTTTCAGGATTAATAGTCAGCCCTAGTTCAGAAGCCCACCTGCATAGATCTTGCAATGCCTTATTAAGGGCAAAGAACGTTTTATCCCGGTCCTCTCTTCTATATGTCCCATAAATTTTTATATCATCAGCATAGATTTGAAGCTTGATATTCTCCGTAGTCTTTATAACATCCGATATGCCAGCTGTGTACAGGAGAAAAAGTAGAGGTGACAGAACGCCACCCTGAGGCACTCCGCTAGTGCAAAGATATTTGTCCGAAAACTCATTTCCAACTCGAACAGTCATATACCTGTTTTCAAGGTAAGATGCAAACCACTTTAAAAGAGAACCATCGATACCCAAAGAATTTAATTTGCAAAGCAGTTTTGAGTGACGCACTTTATCAAATGCTTTGGATAAATCTATGTAAACGACATCCACCATTTTACCTTGATTAAATGC
Source organism: Heligmosomoides polygyrus polygyrus (assembly GCA_947396885.1). NCBI lineage: Eukaryota > Metazoa > Nematoda > Chromadorea > Rhabditida > Heligmosomidae > Heligmosomoides > Heligmosomoides polygyrus. The sequence goes on along the minus strand of OX377203.1, from coordinate 79,202,729 downwards.
AACTCTCCAATCAAATAAGCTGTCTACGAGATTCGTGGCTGTTGAGAGCCCAGGTAGGAAACCATGCTGCCCCTCTTGACATGAGCCAAACCGGGGCAGCCAGGTTAGAAGTTTCTCCCTTATAATGCTTTCCATAACCTTGACAGGAGCAGGCGTTATGCTAATAGGACGAAATTGAGTAATCGTACGGGCAGCTGCTACTTTAGGTATGGCTGTCACCAGCGCATGCTTCCAAGCAGATGGCACCTCCCCCAACATCATAGAAATGTTGAAAATATCCGCGAGTGGTCTATATAGTTCATGGGCACATTTTCTTAAAACAATAGGCGGAATTCCATCACAAGGCTCAGTGGTAGAAGGCTTAATGTTTTTGAGAGTCCGCAAAACGTCGGAAGGATGAAAGAGGATGGTACTGAAGGAACGCCACTCTTCATTTGCGTTTTCGACAGCAGTTGCTCTTACATTTACGGACAGATCGGTAGGTTCGTGCAAGAAAACACTGCCAAAGTATCGACCCAAGGCAGCTGCTTTACTATTGTCACAACAGCAATTTTGACCATCAATATCTGCAATATTTGGAAGAACAGCAGCCGATTTCATTTTCCGACGTAAGTGCAGATGTAATTGCTTCATGGAAGCCCGTTTCGCAAGTTTACGCTCACGGTAGGCCCAAAATTTTTTAAGATGATGGTCAATATTACTGCAAATGGTTTCATAGTGGACATTATTTAGCGGATCGGGAGTAGTCCGAAAGATTCGCTCTTTTTGATCGAGGAGGTTGCGGATATGTGAAGGAAATCTCATTTGAAATTGTTGCCTGCTCTTAAACGGGATATATTGCGCCAGTTTAAGGTAAATAATTTTGCAAAACCGTTGGTAGACCTCATCTGCTGTTGTGTAGCCATCAAAAACTAGCGTCCAATTTACCTCAGCAAGGCTGCGCCGTAGCGAATTAAAATCTGCATTTAAGAAATCTGGCATAGGTAAGAGGGGATAGGAAGGCAATACTGATTGCAGAGTGAACTGAACGGTGTAGTGGTCAGAAGTGGCGAAAGGAGGCAGAATGTGCACCTTGGAGACTAGAGGAGATGTAGATAAAATTACGTCTAAAATTTTGCCTGCATGGGTTGGCTCAGTGACAATTTGTTTAAAACCCGAATCATCGAAAAATTTAAGAAAAACAGCCGCAGCATGACTTAGAGGTGTGCGATTTTGCCAATCTATTGCAAGATTGAGGTCACCTAAAATTATCGACTGACCACTTACCGCAACCAGGGAGGAAATTAGGTCAAGAAGGCTATCATCTTCATTTTTTGTCATACAAGGAGGACGGTAGATAACAACAAAACGAATTTTGCCGAGTTGAACTTTTGAAAAAGAAGAAACTTCCACACAAAGGACATCAGATTTTACGGGACTACTGCACTGTATCATACTAGAGTTTATAGTATTCCGAAAAACACAACACACCCCGCCACCTCGACCACTACGCCTGTCAGAACGATGTAGAACATAGGGCAAATTGGAAATGATTTCAGCATCCTTAATCTTCCCAGTTAACCAAGTTTCTGTTATGAACACCATATCTGGTTTCCTGGTTGACAAAAAATGGTGAAAGTGAAAAAGCTTATTAACGATACTACGGGCGTTCATCATGCAACATGAGAGAGGGGGCGGTCCACCATGCACAGCTAAGCATTTCCCGGACCCCCGTTGTTGAGCTCTGAAACATGCCTTAGCTGGCCACGGTAAACCACCCACTCTCTCATAGGCTTTCCTTTATTTTTCTCTTTCGCCAGTTGCCTTAGGTCGTACTCCCTCTTTCTCTCCTCCTCAGTCATACTCCTACGTACAAAAACGTCGGAGTAGCCAGCAGTACGGAGGAGTCGGGCATTCGCTAAAGCTCGCATCCAGTAGGAACGAGACGGGAGTACGACCTTGACCAAGCGGGATCTAGGCGCGCTAGGCTTACCCATCCTATATAGCTCAGACGGTTCACAGTCTACCTGTAAAACATCGAGCACGCCCAAGACTTTGGCTTTGAGCTCTGCCCTGCGCTCAGAGGGCGAGAGATTTTCAGGCGACTCTTCGAGGCCAGATATGACGATGCTCCTTCCTCGTTTTTCCGCCTCAGCGTAATCTGAAAAATCTCTCGAGATCTTTTCGCTGAGTACGCTCAACATCTGCAAAGTGACAGGATCGGATACCCGATCCGTTATCTTCTTTAGGAGGCTTTCTACGGACAGCGTTCGAAGCTCATGGTCATGCACAACAGACTGCGCATCCAAAGCGTTTACATCCGCAGGAACCTCCGCAACACTTGCAGCAGTCCTACGACGGGTCACCCTGGTCATAGCGAAATTGATCTAATCAATCTGTCGAACAAAAGGAAACACCAGGAGTAATCAAAATCAGTAAAAAAGAGAGAACCAGAGGAACTATGGAGCAAGAGAGAACAAAGCCAAAGCTACAACTGGGATGACGAGTCAATAAAAGTAGTCAAAAAGAGAAAAGAAGGTCTAAAAATAGAGTGCAACACGGAAACAAAACAGCAACGCCGCCGCTCAAGGTGAGTGTGTGATTATTGGTCCGCTCCAGCTTATGTCTGAATTGTGAAGCGAACGAGAGTGCATCAGGGGCCAAGGTATCTGTTCACCATTTTTCTGAACGCATTGATAGATGAGGGCATAGTTTTGTTTTTAGAGAATTTGATGTAACTACTGACTAACAAAGAAGTTTGCTCTACAACCGAGTTTAGGTACAATGAGCTTAGAAGTCGCCCCCCTAGTCAGAGAATGTCAGATCGTGAGAACCTCATTCGACATGATTCCACACGCACCAACAATAATCCTGTGGGGTAGAATGAGGTCGAATTTCTTTCGTCGCTGCTCAATTGTGGGCAGATTAAGGTCGAAATTCCTTGTTTGAGAGGTAGCTACTCCATCATATAAAAAACCTGTTTGTCGGATGAGCAACTTCCGTGTAAAGCTATTCTGCACGTAACGGTAACCTTTAAAATAAGACGATCACACCATTAATTAAAAAAATCAACGATCAATAATATCAAATTTATTGAACGTTAAACATCAAGGAATGTTGCAGAATTATTGTTTATGTCGTGCTGTTTACATGGCTGATGGCTATATTTTCCTCATTGCATGCTCTTTCCGGGCGCGTCTAGCGCAGTCGAAGGAGGTGCCGGCTGTCGCGGGCACCCGATACCAGATTGCTGGTTCGGATTTTCCGCCCAACCCAACCAAGCATTCCATCTCTCCGGGGTTTGGTGAATTGGTACCAGACTTATCTGGAAAAGATAAAGCGCTGACTTGTTCATCGGCTGGCCACCGCAAGTCATTGTGTGACCAATGCGCATTCAAATCACCTCCACATTATCCCGTAGAAGTAAAATGCGTGGCGCATCCCAAAAGGATTGAGTAACGCCGTCCTTTATCATTCTTTATCTGCTGCTTTCATTAATGTTTTCCTGCAGTTTTTATGCACTCTTTTTATTAATTTTTTTTGCTGCTGGATTCTATACATTGAACAAATAGAATACTTACTTACTTTGATACGGTATTTGGACTTCTTCATGTACTGCAGCTGGTCTGCTAATTGCGACTTCTTCCGTAGCTCCGAACTTCGTAGGCCTTCTTGCCATTGTTGACGAAGGCTTGTCCTCAGAAGACATCTCTCCAGTGCATGATGCGTAGTTTGCATTGCTCTGGCGATTGTCTTGTTGTCGGGCCAGGTTTCCGTCGCGTAACACATCGCAGGCCGTACACAGGCGTTGAATATCGAGACCCTAAGGCCCGGATCCTTGACCTGATCGGTGACTTCGCGAATAAAACTGAAGGCTGCCCATGCTGCGCGTCTCCTGCGGGCGATTTCAGGAGCGAGGTCGTTATCCATGTTCAGCTCTCTTCTCAGATAGACATAGGAGTCGACCTGTTGTAGAGCGATTCCATTTAACCTTACGAGTCCCGTGTCACACCACTGTTTGACCATAAACTGCGTTTTGGACATATTCATGTCCAATCCAATCTTCATACCTGCCACATTGAGCTCGTTCAGCATTTCCTCGATTTTGCCGTGCTGGTAAAGATGAGAACAATATCGTCGCGAAGGTTGCTAATCCGTTTACCGTCGACAAGGTAGCCTTTATCGTCCCAGTTCAAGTCCTTTATGGCATCCTGGGGTGCCGCTGTGAATAGCTTGGGAGAAATCGTGTCTCCCTGCCGTACTCCTTTCCCGATAGGCATTTTAAGCTTTCGATCGAACAGCTGCATGGTAGTCGATATGTTCGAGAAGCATTTGTCGAGAAGTCGGATGTAGGGCGATGGTATACCAGCGTGCACAAGTGCGTCCAAAACGGCGTTGATTTCCACAGAGTCGAACGCTTTCCGATAACTCACGAAGACAAGAACAAGTGGGAGGTGGTATTCGCGGCTCCTCTCTATGAGCTGTGGGACAGTCTGAGAGAAATCCTTGCGAAATCCTGCTTGCTCCACTGGCTGATACTCATCCAAGCAACGCTCCATACGATTGAGCAGTATCTTGGTGAAGACCTTGTACACAACTGAGAGAAGACTGATGGGTCGATAGTTGTTGATATCCTCCTGTTGACCTTTTTTGAAGATTAGAACTGTTTTCGACTCCTTCCATCAGTCCGTGCTCTTCTACCAAGTCGAAGGTAGTAGTTGAAGTGCTTCGCAAGAAGTGAGCAGAGGGCACTGCCACCCGCACGAAGGAGGTCAGCAGAAATGCCGTCCGGTCCGGGAGCAGTGCCCGACTTCATCCTTCTGATGGCATGAGCAACTTCTGATTCCAGAATGTGGGGATCCTCACCGGTGCCGGTTTATGAGTATCACGCTTGAACATCCTCTTTTTGAGAGTCAGCTTCGCACGGACAAGATGGTGATCTGAGACGGTGTCAAATGAAGGCAGCACGGAGACGTCGAACAGACTCCAGCGTCTGTTTGTAAGAACATAGTCGATCTCCGAACGTGTTTCTCCATGTGGACTTTCAGGTCCATCGTCGGTTTGAAGGCTTCTTAAACATAGAATTTCCATGGTAGAGACGACACGCGGATAGGAAGTCTATCAGGCGCTCTCCGTTTTCGTTCCTTGAGGAAGTTCCATGTGGTCCTAGGCTCCATTCGTCGTGATCATTCGTACCGACGATAGCGTTAAAGTCACCAACGACAACTTTGTAGTAGCTCTTTTCGTTATTGACAGTCCTTTCGAACAGCTTGTAGAATTCCTCCTTTTCTTCATCTGTGGCCGCAGATGTTGGAGCATATCCATTTATGATGGAGATGGTTCCTTGATCTTTGGTTTCCAGACGAAGAATAGCTACTCGCGGACTGATGATCTTGTAAGAGCCTACTAGGTGGTCACTGTCGAATTGACGAGAAATCCAACTCCGCCAATATTCTTTCTGTCCATCTTTGCTCCGATAATGAGGTGCTCGTTGTGGTCGGTCCTTCTAATGGTTTCCGTTCTGCCTTTCGTTTCCTGCAGGGCGATAACGTCGTATTTGATGTTGCGGCTTCTGTAAAGCAGTGTCCGAAGATCCTGCTCAGACGCGATCGAATGACAGTTATAAGTGCAGACGAATAGGCAGTTTCCGTGTCGTGGTGGGAGGGGTTTACGGTAGTCCGATTCCTATGACGTCCTGATAGTTTAACTCCGAGATTAGATGGCTCCTCGCCAGAGGTGGATGCAACCGACGTCGTAGAAGTCACCTCCGGCGCTCGGAGGACTGGGGCTCGGGTTTAGTTGTTTGAGCCATGGCGGTGGTCTGGTTACTCACATGTTCCTGACCAGCGATACATGAGAGCCGTCCATACACGACAAAGCATCGCGTACTGCGTGACCATTTGTGCCGTTAGCCATCACTAAGTGATGTTCACCCCTTCACCGCGATGAGATGGCACATGAAGGGGAATAGAATAAGATAAAATAAAAACATACGTTTTTCAGAGTTGCGTTTTGCACAAATAAGTTGTTGCACTGCTTGTTTGCTAGTCTCTGTTCTACTAACGATGATCGTTATTATAAAGATTTTTGTTACGTTCAAAACCCTAGGGCCAGGCGAGATTAGAACTCGGATACCTGCTTACGGGGCAGGATGCTAAACTCTAGCTCCAGGCAACTTGGAAACCCGCCTGAAGCTAGAGTTTTTGCTGCAACAAGACCATGTTATTACGGCTTATACCTGCTATTTACCAATGACGTAGTCAATGCTGCTGCTGCTATAATGCTTAAACTTCAGCTTCAGGCCTAAGCAATAACTTCTTACAATAACAATGACGTTTCTGCTTCTGTTCCAGCGAGGTCGAAGAGAGCATTACCAGCATATTTTATTGTTTTACATCCGAATAAGCAGAAACGCGGTGCAAGTTCAAAAAAATGAAAAGTTTATGGTGAAGACTGCCTTAGGGTCTGTCCATTTTTTGCAACAGCAGTGACAAGAGCGACGGGAGCGACCGCAGCGCCCGGGACGTATGGACAGGAGACAGAAGCGACAGGAGCGACAAAAGCGATTGAGGCGATGGACGTAGTGTGGCGTGCGTGATTTCACCACAACGCCTATTTCTTGTAAGACAGTCAATCAGTCAAACAGATATAGCAAACAGTCGTACTGCCTACATCATCGATCTGGCACTCAAAACAACTATAATGGTATGCCTTACATCGATCTGAAGAGTGGCAGAATAGAAATCGCTTTTTTCCGAACACTGGTGCGCTATGGTGTAGGTGGTGATTCCGTTCTTCCACGTGGTGCACTGGAAACTGCCTGCTTTTGCGAGCCGAGCCGAAGCGGACAATCGAATGCAGGCGACGGCCTCTAGTGACAGGCCGGCCTACGAACATTTTGTGTCAGATCATATGGTCGATGACGTTTCAGAGTTCTCGAGATAAGGCCCATACACACTTCTGCGACACCGCGGCGCGGCAAGTGGGGCGACGGCTACCTCCGCGAAATCCGGCGGTTGCGGCGCGGTCGCGTTAGAGCACCGTTTTAGGCAACGGGACCGACGTCCCCGTGGATGCCGCGCCGCCAGGAATGGTTTGAACAATTCCAGCCTGCGGCACTCAGCGCGGCGTCGCCTGCGACAGCCGCCGCGACAGTCGCAAGAGTGTGCATGCCCCCTCCCTGCGGCATGTGTCGCAGTGTCGCGCCGCGGCCGTCGCGGCCCTATGCTTCATCATGGCCGCGCCGCGCTGTCGCAGAAGTGTGCATGGGCCTATAGTGCTACGGCGTCCGCGGGAGCCGACGCGCACTCGCAGAGCCCGGCGAGTGTGGAAAGTATGGGAGGGTCCCTGATGCGTGGACGGCATTAGGGGGCAACTGAACTAGTCCAAAAGTCCCGCAACGTAGGCAGGACCCATGCAGTAACGTTGAATATGGGTACGTCGGACGGGCTACTCGTGCGAGTTGGTAGAAGCACCTGAGTGAAGCAATATAGATTTCTGTGCGGTGCAGGAGACCTGGTGGTTCTGCAAGTCAAGGGACACAGGACGAAGGCGTGGACGACGCTGGGTCTACAAGCAGGCACAGCTGTGGACTGACGATGTCAGAGAAAAAGTCTGAGAGAAGAAACGGCTCTATCACGTATTTATCGGTGACAAAACAGTCCATAATTGGCGGAATTATCGAGAAACGAAGAAAGCGGCAAAGAAGGCAGTGGCCGCTGCTAAAGCCGCATACTACGCTGATGTCAGCGAAAAACTGGAAACGCGCGATGGTGTGCGTTCTCTTTACCGACTCGCCAAAGGTCACTCTCGCCAAGCAGAAGACATCGAGAAGTTCTTTGGCATTAACGACGAGAACGGCCATCTTCTGATGGATCGTAAGAGAGGTGTGAAGCGGTGGCGCAACTACTTCGAGAAAATTTCGAATGTAGAATTTGAACATCCTGCTGCACCTTTTTTATCTCCTGTATACGGTCCCGTCTAGAAGGTCACAGTGAACGAAACCGAAACAGCTCTGAGGAAGATGAAATCAAGCAAAGCCACTGGTCCCGATGACCTGCCGGCCGAGTTGTGGAAGTCGAAGGGCTGGTACCCTGCTGACTGGCTGACAGAGTTCTTCAATCAGGTTGTTGCCGAGAAGAAAGTGCCCGAGAGCTGGCAGTAAAGCACGACCATCCCGATTTGGAAGAAGAAGGGCAGTCCTGCGGACTGCGCTAGTTACCGTCCAATTCGCCTTCTTTCGCACACCATGAAATCTTTGAGCGAATTGTCGATGAACGTATCCGGGATGTCGTCCAGCTTTCCACGAATCAGTGTGGTTTCGTCTCTGGCTGTGGCACTGTTGATGCCATTCACGCTGTTCGTCTTTTGCTAAAGAAGCACCGCGAGAAACAGAAACCGGTGAATTTTGCCTTCCTGGACTCGGAGAAGGCCTTCGACCGCGTTCCGCGAGATGTTATATGGTACGCGTTGCGAGAACATGGTATTCCTGAAAAGCTTTTTGAGTGGGTGCGCCTTCTGTACTCTTGCCCAGTGCGAGCGCCAGCAGGAACCTCGATGGATTTTCCAATCTCTGTCGGAGTGCACCAGGGATCTGCGCTATCCCCACTGCTCTTCGTGGTCATAATGGATGCAATCTCACGAGATCTCCAGATGACGGCACCCTTGGACGCTGCTCTATTCTGATGACGTCATGCTTTCACGAAGAAAAATCCGAACTCGAGCGACAGGCACTGGCGTGGTGCGATCGCTTGACATTGTTCGGTCTCAAGCTAAACGTCAAAAAGACGGAGCACTTGACGACGAATGTGAACGAGTACGGATCTATTAAAATCAACGGTACTGAGCTCTCACGAGTTACATCTTTCAAGTATCTCGAATCAACAGTCACGTCCGATGGCAGCCTAAAGTTGGATGTGAATGCACGTGTAAGTGCAGCCTGGTCCAAATGGCGCTCGTTGACTGAGGTGCTCTGCAACAAGACAATACCTGAACACCTCAAATCAAAGGTGTATGGGGCAGTCGCCCGCCCAGTAGCGACATACGGTGCTGAGTGCTGGCCCGTGACGAAAAAATTGAGAGCCGCTCCTAATGGAAACGAAAATGTTACGATGGACGGCCGAAGTTACACGTTTGGACCGCGTTTGCAACGACACCATGCGGCAGAGGTTCGGTGTCGTCCCGATATCCGACAACCTGCGAGAAGCTCGTATATGATGCTACGGCCACGTCCTTCGCGCTAATGACGATACCGTCCTTAAGATTGGCCTGAACCTTGAGTCCCTAGAAAGGAGCCCAGAAGATGCATGAAGTAACTCTGGCTTGATGCTTTGCACCTGGACTTGCCGCCAAAAGGGACAGACGCTAATGAAAATGATGATGAGTGTGCTATGGTGTAACTGCGTACTACACACTTCGTCCGTCGCCACAGTCGCTCCCGTCGCTGGCGTGAAGTATGAACAGGTGACAAGAGCGAGCGCAGCGCCAGCGCTCGAGACTCGAGTATGAACAAATTTTGGTGGAGATCGCTCGATTTTAATCGATTTGCATGTTTTGCACGGGTGACAGGTCGCGCTCCTCGCGAAGTATGAACAGGCCCGTACTGGAGGCCGTTGTCAGGGTTGGTTTGCTTGCTTTCGCTCTGGAAAATTCAATGTGGAGGATGCACCACATACTGGTCGCACAATCGATACTGATGACGACAAAGTAAAGGATTTGATCGAGGCTCGAAGGATGGGCGAGAAGCCTGACATTCGCTTGAATACGACCGTTTATTCGCACTTGCAACAGCCTGGTTACGTAAACAAACTGGATGTTTGGGTTCCTTATGAATTAGAGGAAATCCACTTTACCAAATGTATTGCATACGGGAGGATATTCTAGCTTAAGCTGTTTCGAAGAAACCGAACTATTGGTTCGAGTGTTCGCTGTCGTCGACTATCAAAATTGAACGAAAGATCGAGGAAAAACGGCCGCTGCTCTATTAATGTAACGCCAGACCCACACATCTTCGATAACCCGTCAAAAATTGACAGAGCTCAATTGGGGAACTAATGTTACACTCACTTTATAGCCGTACTTAGCCCCATCAGACTACCATATGATTCGCTCCTTTTTTTGTTGGAGAGCACGTCGATTTGAAGAATACTTATACTGAGCTTCCCGTTGTGGATGCTCCTTCTGAGGGCTTCGATGTCACTGCAGACTGACGTATCCTTCTTCTCTCAGGCTGGTGACAGCCCTGCAGTGGAAGTCAACCTCCTGGAGTGTTGCTTCCTTGAGGACGATTTCTGTCAAGATATGCGCAAGCTCTGTTGGAGCAAGGTTGTGGGAGTTTTCCGTTTTGTCGTAAATCTGGCTTCTAATACGACGAGAAAGTTTATTGTTGGCTCCTAATGCGGTTTTTTTGGCGACGTCTTTATATGCGCATAATTGCCGAGTCAAAACAAGCATATCGTTGTAGAGCGATTGGACATCTTTTCCTCCGGGATCGCATGGCGGCAAGTTAGCGAGTTGACTGAACAGTATATGTCGAGTTGTTACCTTATCATCGTAGCGATTCTTGAGAATTTCGAGGGCAATGTGATAGTTCACAGCTGTGAGTGCAAGTCCTTGAATTGAGTGAAGAGCTTTGCCTCGTAGACAAGATTTCAGCTGCTTTTTTCAAAACTTTATAGCGTCATCGAGTTCATTCTTGTTGCCGATCAGAGTAGAGTTACGCAAAAAAAACTCTTGGTATTCAAGCAGGTGCCCATCGAAAGTGGAAAGGTCAAGTCGACTCAGGATGGAAGCGTCGACAAAACTCATCGTAGAAGTCGGGCCTCTCTGCGGTTGACTGGGTAAGGCTAATGCTTTTTGGGCTCTGATTGGTTGTCGATTGTCGCCCGAGAATGAGGAAGGTTGGTTTGTGAGTGGAATTTGTAAGTGACGTTTGTTGAACTCCATCGGAGCGCATGTAAGGAGTTCATCCTTTGTCAAGGTACTCTTCGCTTCCTGAATCCTATTGATTTAATGCCGTACTTCTCAAGATATTGAAGGAAGGCCTGCTGTTTTTTAGGATGTGATCTTGCGTTAGAGCACTTGACGTGGAGTTGTTCGACTTTGGTGTAGGTCTCATGATCCCGACCTTCGACAAGCTCTTCTCCGAGATCGATGTGTTCTTCGTTGCTGAGCGGAGAAAATGTTACGTCCTTTTCCAGGAGATATTTCACGTGAAGGATCTGCTTAATGGTCTCGCATTGGTTGATGAGTTGATGTGTACTGCGGACGTGAATTAACCACTAAACTGACGTTAGTGAAGCGACGGGAGTGCAGTGAACGAAGCTTGGACGTAGGTCGTCGAATAACAGCGGCTCTGCTAGAGCTGGAGGGATGCTGGACGAGGTGGATACGTGAGCCGTTGAGCAGCGAATCTGACGTCGGTCGGCGTTACTGACTCCCGGATCCTACCGTGGTCGTCATTTGTTGGAGAAGACGTCGATTTTAAAGAACACTTTATTATTATTAGACGAACAAGAATAAACCTTATGAATGAGTCGTGGTGCTTATATACGGTGTTTTCGCGGGCAAATTGATGTCCGCGAAATGATAATGATTTGTCGTTGCAGATCACCAGGAACATGTTTGACGCAGTACACTGTAATGCCAATGACAGCTGAATGTGATGAATTACTTAACTTATTTCCGCAGAATGCAGAAAACCTTTCAATACTATTTAAATGGTAAAACTTTTGATTTCGATCAAGAGGTTGAAAATGAGTTGCACCAGTTCTTCGCTTCTAGAAATGAAGGCTTGTTCTAAAGTAGAATTTTTCAGCTTAGCGAAAGATAGCAAAGGCCATCCAACAAAATGGTCATCAATATTTCTTGATTAGTGTTTGTTGTTAATATAAATCAATTGCTTTGAAAAGTGTGTACAAACACCATCCGAGTGTGACCATCCATCCTTGTTTCCATAACATCAGCCATGCTGCCTTACTCCCTATTCGTTTCATTCTCTCACTAACTTTCGAGACCCTCCCGTAGCTTGAAATGATCCTTGAACGACTAATTTCTTAAACACTTTTTGTCTTTTGCAGGCTCTGAAGAAGGCGGTTACGCCGAAGCGTAAGCCGAATAAGGCTTTCTGAACAATCTTGACTCAATAGCTTCACAACATCCTACATCCCTGTTAAACGACATGGCAAGATTCAACAACAGTCATACATAGAACAAACACCGTCAATTATCGAAGTCAAGTATCAACATGATTTTTTCAATTTGATTTGTTATATGTTCAGTTTAGTAGCAAAAGCAACTTTCTAGGTTTACAAAGCTCGTCATAGGATAAGCGGCCTTTTTGGCTAACGGTTTGGTGAGATCGCCTTCTGCAGAGCCTGAAAAGATCAAATCAGTTACCCCGCCAAACTTCTCCTCAACCATACAATTCAATGCCACATTTTTGAAAGCCTGACAAGGAATGATTCCCAACTCATGGTGAGCTTTTGCGATGCTATTTTGAGGGAATGTAGGGCCGTGTGAGCGGTATCCAGAATTACAATTATTCTTTCTGAACGCTCTTTTAAAGATCGGAAAATGGAGTGTAAAAACTTGTGCGCAGCAATCATCAAACCCCATGACACCTCACCAGATGTCATTCCATGGCGCAGTCGGAAGGATTGCCAACTCATAGGAGCACATCTGTGGTTTCTGAGTTCGAGTCCGGAGACTGCCAATATTTTTGCGCATATTAGTTTGTTGTTATCACGCTTTCTCGTGATCACAGGAGCCAATTTTAGACCATCAATGTATACAAGAAACCAGCGCTGTCTATTCACGCCTTCGTATGTGCTAGTTCTTCAACATGCGTATCTGCGCCATCATATCATACCTCATCACCAAAGATACCGTAACTGCACACAAATACGCTTTTCATACGGATGAATATTATGAATTCGGGCCATATCGGTAAATAAGTGGACTAAAAATTTTATGTTTTAATTATTTCATAGCCCTGTGCCATAGCTGTTGTCGAAAAGAGAAAAAAGCAATAAGATTTTTTATTTTCAGAGAAATGATATCGTACAGATACGCATCGCTGAAAAACTGGCACGTATGGAGGGGAGAGGTTAGTCTTGGTTAGTTGTAAGCATTGGAGGCCTGAAATTGACTTTTGTGATCAAGAGAAACCTTAGTAACAACAAACTAATATCAATATGTGCAAAAGTATTGGCAGCACGCAAACTCGAACTTATGAGCCCGCTGGTGTGCTCCTATGGGAGGCACTCCTACCGAGTACGCCACCGAGGCACATCTCGTGGGGTGTCATGGGGGTTAATGATTGTTGCGCACACGTTTTTACACCTCTTTTTCCTATCTTTAAAGAGCGTTCAGCAAAAACTAACAGTAATTCTGGACTGCGCTCACACGGTCCTATATCCTGTCAAAATAACATCGCAAGAGCTCACCATGAGCTGTAAACCAATCCTAGTGACCAATGCAGAAACCTTGTGACGAGCTTAACAACTCTATGGACTCCGTAGATGATAGATTCTACCATGACGAGATTCAAGGAGAGTCGAGCAGAGCAACTTTTCCTTTCTTTACTGCCGAGATTCCTATGCGAACAGATTGCTGTGTGCTGTTAATGCTTGAATGTTTGTGGCTTGATGTGTGCGTGTGTGTATCTCAGCACTGCACTTGAACCAGCATCGTGTCGGCTCGTCTATGCGCTCGTCGAGACTGGTTTGCAGACGACGACTATGTGTGTCCTCTGTTGCTGAACGAAGCGGAGGTAAACTCTCCGGGAATCGATTTCTAGCGCTACTTTCCAAAAGAAACCGATTCAGGAATGGGTGGCGGTCAATATTAGGCAAGCTCCCAGAGGTCGTCTCTGGTGCTACGGAAAGGAGCTGGTTCAGGAATCGGTCTCGATGCTGACGACGTTGCTCGTCTGAGAGCGAATTCCAATTGCAGCAGGCGGTGAACCTGTGTGCAAAGGTCACCGTTTCCACCCCATGTACTGCCTTCATTCGGTTTTTCCAGGCAGCCAGGTGGGGACAAACCGGAGACCATCAATTCGCACGGATTCACCTGACGCTGATGATGTGCCGCTCGCTCTCCTATATCAAACAGCTTTTTCTGGGCTCACAATACTGCCGCGGCCGGCAACCGCCTCTGACTCAGCAGCGAGTCGCGATGCTGACAACGGCATTCATCCACGGGAGACGCCCAGTGACACATGCATCGTGTGTCTTTGAAGAGTTTTCGCGTTCGGCCACACCTACGTAGTGTTCGTAGCTCGTTTAATTGGTATCTCACCGTTCTCCGAGAGTTTCGCTCAAACGCTGTTACTTTTGAACCGCGCACTGTGTTGCAGATCGCTCTGAGGTTGGCGTTGTGTTCAACGTTCATCTTCATACTTCAAAGACTCAGTCTGACATGTGCTAAAGTCTATCTGAAGTTTGAAGTTTAAATCACTCCACCTTTCATATTCATTGGAATCAAGCTTGGGTCTAGTTTCTCGGCGACGCAAAGAGCAGAAATCTCGGGTCACGTATTAATTGAATAGTTCCTGTGCCCACTAAAGCACCTACTTTCAGGTCCGGTTAACACAGAATATTAGGCTGTCACAAAATTAACCGCTGAAACGGACCTCTCACTTCAAACTACTATTACTCAGTTTAAACACAACTTTATTAATCGACGTAGAAAACGCCAGAAACTATACATTTTTGCCAACGAATCTAATCCTATACAATAAAAAATGAGATCACAGGAATTAACGGAATCGAGAAGGGTACATTCAACATCGACCAAATTGCTTCTGACGAAGGTAAGAAGCAAGAGCTCGGAAAAGGTGGTAGTTAGTGGGGTAAAGGACGGGTGAATATGTTGAGTGAGGGAGAACTTCGAGACCTAGATGGGTCAATTCTCGCCGAGAGATTTGTGAAGTGTGAGGCCTTGCGTTGTCCTGCAGCAGGAATTGCCCTCCTCTAATCACCACTGCCGGCCACAATTTTTACAACTTCTCATTCGTTTGATCTAGGTCGCCTAAACCACAGCATTAAGTCTCTGCTGTGATTACCTGACCAGTTTGCAAAAAACTGCAATGGATTACACCTTTAAAACACCACCACAAAGTAAGCGCAACTTTTTAGAGTGAAGGTCGGGTTTAGGAAGGGATGTTGGAGAAGCATCCTTGTCAACCTAGAGAAATACCCGCTCTCTGTTATCGTACAGGACCATTTTTCATCTACGGTTATAATACGGCTTACAAAAGGCTCATCTTTAAAGCGAACTAGCAGGTTGGAGCAGGTGTCGAAATGTGCCAAACGCTGTTCGTCGGTCATGGGACACCCACTTCGACATCTTCCTAACCTTGCCGATTCTCGCCAAATGTCCTGTTACCGTAGTATGATGTACGCCAAGGTCCTCCGCTAACGATCGTGTACTCGCCTCTGGATCTGCTTCGACGGCTCTCCTCAAAACTTCATCGCCAAGCGGCAACCTGCGCCTCCGAGCCGTTTTTCTTCGAGATCAAAATCGCCAGGAGCAAATTTTTCGAAGCAGAGCATCACCGTTCGTTCGCAAGAACAGTCCGTCCCAAAAGCACTGCTAAGGTAACGTGATTCCTCTGCCGTATTCCTCAATTCAAATCCATAAAGCATGATGACTCGATAGTCGCGTCGGTTCATAACTTTACGGAGCCCCTGAAAAGGTCGGCCACAAAAACTGGAGCGACGTGCAGATATGTTGTTTGAAAGAGCAGGAAAAATCCTAGCGAACGATATGTGTGGCTTTCCCTAAGACGGAATGATTTACGGTAAAAAACTCATTTATTTATACATACCTCGAAACGGAGATTAATTTTGCGAGAGCCTAATACGTACCACCACTTCCTTGCGATCGTGGAAGTATTTATAAAAAATTGAAAAATCTTTTATCCTCAGGCGTTTATACCTAGTTTTCGTTTGAGCTGTGCAAACCAAAATCGGTGTGGAAGACATGCAGATTAAAAGGGCCATGTTTTCATGCCTCAACCTCTTCTGCCTTGTTTCACTGTAGCATTCACCTGCATCACCTGCCGTCCCGTTTAGCATAGAGTTGCTCGAGCGGACGCCATCAGCGTCCCTATCCATCCCTATCGTGAGCCAGAGTGCTCAATAATGGCTCCTCGCTTGAGGGGCACGAAAAGCACCATATCGTTCTCTGGGGCTTTCACGAAGAAGTCCGACCTTTGTTTTGACGGGTGTTTTCTTGGTATCCTGCGAAATCCAGTCGGTGACGACTCTCGTCGAGCAGGTGTCTGCGAAGCGCATTACGTGGCCGGCCCACCTAATTTTCGACGACTTGGACTATGCCACAGCGTCACTGATTCTCGACCGTTTCTTATTTTACTGTAACATTTTAGCTTCTTCTTTATGTGATCGGTTTAACCGTACGAAACTTATGAGGGTTCAATTCTTCCACGGACGTTTCGCAATCGCTCACATTTCTATTTTCCTTTAACATAATATTCGTTGTCGGAAAAATTCAGCCGGAATTTTCGAGCAATGCAGGGGAGTTTATTCAGATTACTGCGGTTCGAGTAAACATGACGACCGTCACGCCTCAGTGTCTACCATTAGTCATCCCTAGACTGTCATAATGGCTTGCCTGGCTTATTCAGTCGCTTCTCTGGTCTTATCGAGTTCTCCGATTCCTGTTCTTCTGCAGAACAACGGCAGCGACACACTTGAATGCTCGCCTCATATTAGGTCGTTGCATATGAAATGGCCGATTCTGCTATCTCAATTTCTGGTCGATTTTCCGCGGATTTGAATGTTACCGTTTCAAGCAGCAGAGGCACGTAGTGGCGAGGTACTGTATTTCTAGTCGGGACCTTCTGCCGATATTCGCCTCCCCGCCTTCTGTCCGCGCTCTGGCCGCTCCCTGCCGCGAAAGGCTAGAGCGCCGTTAGTCCTGCTGGTGGCAATGTTTATGTGAATCATTACTGCCGCTGCCTCCAGCGGTGCCGCCGCCTGTCCGCCGATCGCCGCTGTCATATCACAGAGCTATCACAGAGCTGTCACCGATGATTCGCCGCCGACGATTGCCGTGGCGTCCCTGCCCTATAGGTAACGATAGGGCCGCGGCGTTGCCGTAGAAGTGTGTGGGAGCCTTAAGCTAGTGCTGCGTTGAGAAAAGTGTAATAGCTGTAATAGTGCTTATTAAAAATTAAAGTTTTTTTGATTATTAAAATTGCTTCCAAGCAAGGTTATGATCTGTCAAAGTTTTCTGTCAAAATCGGCCGTTTTTTAGGCAACAACCTAATATTTAACGAGGACATAAGATTTTATATAGCTAGCCTTTTCGGCACTAGTTAAAAGTTCCGACTCTACCGACAAGACTTCGGTCGAAATTTTTTTTTTCGCTGAAACTTTGTCTACGGGGGTTATTTGGGGTGCTGATCACGAATCTGACATCCGTTTTTCACGATTCGGCCGGAGACCACCCATACCGTTAACATGGGTGGTCTCCGGCCGAATCGTGAAAAACGGATGTCAGATTCGTGATCAGCACCCCAAATAACCCCCGTAGACAAAGTTTCAGCGAAAAAAAAAATTTCGACCGAAGTCTTGTCGGTGGAGTCGGAACTTTTAACTAGTGCCGCCTTTTCTTATGAGAATAAGGGTACCACCTTCTGTTCACCACGTCTAGTCTTCTACCATAATAGTTCGATTATTATTATGTTGTAATTTCTATGTTGTGATGCCATCTCAAGCGTTGGTAATTGAGACGAAAACGTGCGCTTTTTAGATGCGATAAACCTTAAAAATTGGATGGCATCCTTGCAGTGTTGTGAATAGCCCTGTTAGTAAGGACAAATTCAATTATAGGGAAACAAGAAGGAATCCAAGACGCTGAATAGCGTGTCTCTTAGTTGCGCGCTTCGAGATTTCACAGAGCTGTCACAGATGGTTTTATGTTATAAAAACATCGCGCTCTTAACACCGCCGCGCTACCACAGTTCCATGTTGCTCATCGTCTTCAGCTCGATCACGCTGTTCCCACTGCATCGGACGCCGCAGCTCAATAGCTCACGTACAACAACACAGCTCTGTTGAAAATGTTGCTCACTGCTGTTCGATGTCCGCATATTCAATCAACAATACTCACTCGCGGCCATAGTCATGCGTAAGTGATGGTGAAAATGCGTGTGGTCGCGCTGCAGCTAGGGCCACCGCTGGCCACCTAAACAACGTAAAATTTGTAAAAGAGGTAGAAGTGTTGAAGGTCTGCTATGGGTTGGAGTGGACATAGTCAAGAGTAAGTGATTGTGAAAATGATGTTAACGAGAAAAGAAGAAGACGTAGCTATCAAGTTATAGGGTCATGATGCCTTTATGAATCCTACGGAGTATTTGTTTCTATGTTGTAGTGTAAGCTCAGTATGTATCTTTATTAGAATGCATACTGTATGGGACGATAGACAAGGAGAGGAGGAGAGGAGAAAGTGGGCAAGCCCTCTCCTGGCTGTTGGCGGCGGACGACCTCCCGGCCTAAGCGACGTAGGCGTGACTGTCTTAGCATAATGCTGAGGGCGTCGCTGTCTGTGGCAGAGGCATCGGCATCGAGGGTGCAGATTGGGTACGACCCGGCATATCGCTCCAAGAGTGTATATAGGCCCGCGTGATTGGGCCAGAGACGATACATATAGAATCAAGCATAGAATCAAGAATCACCTATAGAATCATAGAATCAACACAACATATAGGATCAAGCTATGACCGAAGCCCTCAAAATTGAGGAGCAATAACCGAATTTTATCCTGATTATTTTATCTTATTTTATTCTAACCTGATTATCAAGCCGAAGGGAAGATCTACAGTAACAGCGATGCTTGAATGCCTTAACGATTGGACTGCGTCCCTGAATGATGGTAAGGGAGTCGACGTCATTTATTTCGATTTCTCTAAAGCCTTCGATAGGGTCTCGCACTCTAATTTGATTGAGAGACTTAGTCAAGTTGGTATTCATCGGAGGATAGTGCAGTGGCTTTCAGATTTTCTACGTGATCGAACCTTCTCAGTCCGTGTTAACTCTAAATTCTCTGCTCCAAGAAGAATAACTAGTGGCGTTCTCCAGGGAGGAGTTCTTTCACCAGTCCTCTTCAATATCTATACTTGGGATTTACCCGACGCACTTGCTGCGTTTGGAGTGGGAGTTACAGCTTTTGCTGATGATTTCAAAATTTATCGGACGGTAAGCTCTGAGGAAGATATTCTTACGATTCAGCTCGCAATAAATTTTATGAGTACATGGGCCAATAAATGGGGCCTACATGTGTCCAAAGAAAAAAACTAAGGTTCTTCATCTAGGGTCCAACAATCAAAACCACACTTATACCGTTGCTGGCGTTGAAATTGACAGTGTACATGAATATACGGACCTTGGTTTCATAATTTCTAAGGATCTCTGCTTTGATAAACATTGTGATGTTATTTCTCGCAGAGCTACTGCTCTAGTGGGCAAAATGTTCAGGGCTCTGTCAACACGGGACGCAAAAGTTCTTCTTCGTGCCTACAAAGCTTACGTACGGCCTATACTGGAGTATGGTACCCCTGTTTTCTCTCCGTATAAACGTAATGCTATTGAAAGACTGGAGAAAGTTCAAAATAGCTTTTCAAGGAAATTGATGACTAGAGCCATGGGGTTCCTGTATGACGTAATTCCATCCAGCACGGAACGGAACACGAATTTGGGCCTAACAACACTGTTACATAGGAGAAAAGTCAATGACCTGCTCTTGCTTCATAAAATCATCCATGTTGCTTGCGGTCGTAAAATTGAAAACTTGGTATCAACCAAAACCACGTCCACTAGAGGTGGCTCGTTGAGACTACAGGTCAGAGCCGCAAGGCTCAACTGTAGAAGGTTTTACTTTATTAATAGAACGGCGGCCACTTTCGAAAAATTGTCTAAAAAAGAGTTGTTCGGTTTGAGCTACCGTACGTTCAAAAATCTTATAAGCAAGGACCTCAATATCTAATATCTAGTTCTTCACACGTTTCTCGATTTGCTCTTTTTTTGTCTTATTTTGCTGTCTTAATTTCCTCTCCTTTTGTCCTATGTTTGTTTTAATCTGTTCCAGTTAGAGGTGTTTGTGAGGTATGCTGGATATCGGCGTTTTATCGAGGATTCTGCTTTGTGTTACTACTCAGTATTCTCACATGGGTGGGTAACCACCTGTGTAATAAACATAACACATAACAAGCCGGCGATGCTCATAATTGGTTTCAGGAGTGGCGCCATCCGAGCGAAAAACGCACCCTCCTGTATGAAGATTCCCTTTTTGAAAGGCGTTTCTGGGATTATCAGAAAGCGATTTTCTTCTAGTTTTCTAGATGCCCCGCATTTGCATAAAACTCAAAACTGAAGCTGTTACGATCGGTTGAACAAAGCACAAGTATAGGACCTTCTAATCACATCCAGTGACCCATCCTTCTTGATCTCACCGAAAATAGCTCCAGATGAGCTGCAGTTTTTATAGTGTATCAAACAAAACAGAGATCCGCTTGTGTGTTCGCAAAGCGGATCTCCAAGAAGTGGTGAGGGTGGTCGAGGTCCCTCCCACAAACTCGAAGGGGCAGTTGGTCCGGAACCGAATCTACGATCGGATGTGCTCCACTCCATCCTGCGCAGTTTGCCCTAACGGTAAGGAGGGAGACTGTATGACATCAGGGGAGTATACCGCATGTCATGTAGAATGTGCGGGCAGAAGTACATAGGGGAAACGGGCAGACCGTTGTGTATCAGAGTCAAGGAGCATTCGGACGGCCTTAGAAAGCCCACTGTGTCAACTCCTTGGGGGCAGCACAGGGACCGATGCCACCATGGCGCCATGCTCCAAGTGTCCGTCTCCATCCTAGTGAGAGAAAGCGACATCTAAGCACGCAGGACACTTGAGGCGCTTTGGATAGCGGCCAAGAACCCACAGGTCAACCGCAAGGATGAATGCATAGCGATAACCCAAGAACTGGCACCCTTTGTTAAGCTCTGTGGGTTTTGATCAATTAGATCTGACCTCCAGGGTACTTAAGTCGGGTGGCGGCGCTATGTGACAACGGAGGGGTTAGTGAAATTCAAAAAAATATATATGCCTAGGTAGACATTTATGTAAGCAATACAAAACCACTTACCATTTAACCGGAATGGTCCTCCATGTTGCTTGGGGGGGGGGGGTCGCCCGAGTAACTTAAAGCCTGAGGAGAGATACTCCTCTTTTCAATTTGCTTCTAAATTTTGGGGAAAGGGAAGGGACTCCGGGGTGTAGGCAATTTAAAGACGGGTGCGTAACAGAGCCACACCCCGGAGTCCCTTCCCTTCCCCAAATCTGAATCCCCCTCGCTCTCATCCCCCTCGGCGCGCCTCCTCTTCCTCCCGAATCCACCACCCTCGCTCTCACCCCCCTCGGCGCGCCTCCCCCTCCCCTCCCTCCCACATCATACACAAATATAAAAAACTCTAAAAAACTCTAGACAAAAAAAAAACATAAAAACTCACCGCGGCCGTGCAACGCGCCACTCGCCCCCGCGAGCGCGGTTCCGAACGTGGTAGGTTAGACTCCAGACGGAAGAGTCCGGCCTTTTCTGTGCTCTCCTCCGCTGTCGCGGGGGGCGAGATGCCCGGAGACAGGCGAAGTGGTCCGCTTGGAATGGTTTTTCATCGCGCCGTCTCGCGCACTCCACGCCTCCGTTCTCTCTCCTCGTGCAATATAATCTTCGCTGCAGGACCCACGTCCGATATTAGGAGCACGCCCTTTAAATTGCCCGCCGAAGTTCACGGCCGCGGTGTTTTTATGTTGTTTTTTTTTTGTTTAGAGTTTTTTTACTTGTGTATGATGTGGGAGCGAGGGAGGAGGGGTAGGCGTGCCGAGGAAGGTTGGAGCGAGGGGGGGGGGGGGTGGATTCGGGAGGAAGGGGAGGCGCGCCGAGGGGGATGGAAGCGAGGGGGATTCAGATTTGGGCAAGGGAAGGGACTCCGGGGTGTAGGTTATGTAAACACGGGTGCGTAACTCGGCCACACCCCGGAGTCCCTTCCCTTGCCCAAATCTGTGCTCTCCTCCGCGTCAGCGGAGGAGAGCACAGAACAGATACTCAGACGACCCCCCCCCCAAGCAACATGGAGGACCATTCCGGTTAAATGGTAAGTGGTTTTGTATTGCTTGCATGAATGTCTACCTAGGCATATATATTTTTTTGAATTTTGCTAACCCCTCCGTTGTCACATAGCGCCCGGGTGGCTTCCAGGGTTAAACTCATTCACCGACGTCTACCGTCATCGTCTCCACCTGCGGGTGATGGGTGGTGCTCGTCGGCACCCACCTTGAAGGTTAGTTGATACGCTGTACCAGTGACACCGGTTCTTTGCTCTAGCTGCCTTGAGAATGCTATTCTGTATGATGAAATGGCGTTTGGGGAGTAGTTTCACCAATATTCTCGACTTTTCCAGGCTCCGAAGAAGACGAAGACGCCGAAACGTCAGCCGAAGTAAAGCCTGTTTAGCAGTCTTGGTAAACAGCTTAAAGAAGAAACACGCTGAAAGATTAAGTTTTTGTTAAGCTACATCTTAGCACTAGACATCTTTTCCTTCAGGTGTAAAAATCTCTATTTTTGAAAAAAAATGGACATGACCTCATCTGATCACAACGAAGATCGCTTAGGAAAGTCTCGATTTCTTGTACAGGTGCTAAATAAAAACTGTTCTATTGTGAACTTCAGTTTCACTCCCGTGGTCACCTTGTTCAGCGAACATTCTATTTATGGGAAGATTCAGTATAAGGAAATCACTCCACCTGATCGGATGAAAGGTTGCTTAGGAGCAGCCTGATTTCTTTCCTGTTACAAATTGAAGGTTAAATTTCATTAATTTTTCAACTTCACTAGTTACATTTCTCAGCTAAAAATGTGTTGCGCCGTCACTGCAAAAACTGAGCAGCAATCGACCTATTTTCAACTATTTTGCTTCAAAAAATTTATTATTTAATCGTAGAATAACCACTCGAATTTTTGTTAGATACAGTTTCAAATCCAAATGATGTCCTCTTTCCGTAGAAAAAACGTTGCTCAGAATGTCGTCATGTCGTTGCCATGCCTGAAGAATCTTGCGTCAAAGCTTTAGTAATTAAATATTAATAATTATTTTTCTTTTTTCACATTTTCTAAAATAGATATTGCAACTTTAGAGGCAACTTAACATTGAAATCCATCAATTTTCTAAGAGGGGGTCGTACCAAAACCCTTCTAGAGGAGGGGGAGTGGGTTGTAAATTTTTGGCAGAAATCGCAGCCCACGCTTGAGCCTGCCTTAAACATATGTTGTCTGACTTAAAGACCTATCTAAGTGAAGGCTCGTTGATTGAAGTAAAATCATGCAAAGCAGCCTCTCCCCCCTAAACCAATCGCACGGAATGCTGGAAAATAATGTCGTTAGTTTCGTCTTAAACGTAGCAGAAAGCCATGTCAAGAAATCTGAGGAGTTGTATTGCCAGAACAAACGGGTATCTCGTAGAAAGGCTTTAGGGGTGGCGGAGAGGGCGAGCTGTGGCGGCGGCTAGTCGTCAGGAAAAAAATAAAAAAATACCCTTCTGCATCCCTTTCTGGACAGAGGAAACAAGTGCTGCCATTCGCACATGCCTAGGCAAGGCAGGTCTAGATGAGCTGGTGAGAGTGATAGAAGCTCCTCCCACCAACCTAGAGGGGCAACTAGTCCGTAATCGGCTGCATGACAGTACATGCACCACGCCATCCTGTGTCATCTGCCCGTTTGGAAGTGAAGGAGAC
Organism: Heligmosomoides polygyrus polygyrus; assembly: GCA_947396885.1. Classification (NCBI taxonomy): domain Eukaryota; kingdom Metazoa; phylum Nematoda; class Chromadorea; order Rhabditida; family Heligmosomidae; genus Heligmosomoides; species Heligmosomoides polygyrus. Next base: position 79,178,948 of record OX377203.1, on the reverse strand, counting down.
TGCATGACGTCGGGATGGTGTATCTCATTACCTGCAGTCAATGTGGAAGAGATGTATAGGGGAGACGGGTAGACCCCTTTGTACAAGAGAGAAGAAGCACTTGGATGGTCTTAGGAAGTCCAGAGTGTCGACCCCTTTGGGGGGCACAGGGTCCAAAGCCATGGTGATGCAATGGTTGAGGTGGCTGTTACTTCTTGGCACGCAAGCGCGAAATCTCGGCACACGAACACTCAAAGCGTTTTGGATCGTTGCTCAAAATCCAAAATTCAATCGCAAAGAGGAGTGCATCGCGGTAACGCAAGAGCTGGCGCCCTTCGTTGACCTCTGCGGGTTTGACTTATGTGGTCGTGCTCAAGGGGGGTGGTCGGGGCAGGTGGTCCGTGAATATAAACTCGTCCACCCACCTAAGTTAACCCACCTCCACCTAAGGGTGACTGGTGGATCGTCTCGACGTCCACCGTAAACGTAAGCGTTTCTGGTTTCTACGTCTTCTTCTTTTAACTCCTTGTTTCCTTGGGAATTAGATTCTATCAGACGAAATGGTGCCTGGGCGGATAGTTTCCAAATCTTCCAGGCTCTGACGAAGGCGACATCGCCGAAACGTTAGCCAGAATAAAGTCGATACCAATCTTGGTTAGCAGCTGCAGTCAACTTCATTACATCAGAGCTGACGATGCCACGATTTATAGAAAGTCGAACGTGGAGAATCTTATCCTTCAGTCAAGCATGAACTCAATTATACAGCGGCAGATAGGTAGATAGGTCGCACTGTAGAGGTTTCCTGCCTGCTCACACTAAGCACCGGTTTCCCTGCACTCGTTAGTAATCTTCGAAAAACAACGCTGAGGAACGTAGCGGGGACAGACGTACAAATGCCGGTAATCGTCGAAACCGGTAGGCTTAAGAGCAGTGCAGTATTTACATGTGATTAACCCCAGAGCGGTGCAGAAAAATCTGCAAACACCTTCTCCAGTGTGTCGTAGAGGTGTACTCTGTGCCCTGTAGTTTCAGCTAAGTTCGATGCTAGCTGACGTGGCCCTTGAGCATCACGGTATTAAAGACGCTTCTCATACAAAATGATCTTATTCTGCCACTGTATTGTTCTCAACGAAAAGCTATGTTATATGATTCCCTCCGCCAGTAACAATATTTTTAACAGTTATTCTGTCGTGTTATTTGCCAGCATGCGCAACGCGGGTGAAGGCTTCTCTGTTCTCTGAAGTGTCGCTACGAGAGTGCATGAGGGGGCGTTACTCACGAAATTCTATCTCCAAGATGATTACTGTAATGACTAAGGACCAACCTATGATGCATTGTTTGTGTTAGCGCCCTGTCACAAGCACTCAGTTTTTTAAACAGCTTTCCTGTGCGATACTTATTGGATGAAAAAACATCGATCAACAGAAGCCTCTTCTCTTATTCTCTCGTAGCTTAAGTTATCTCATTGGGTTTACCACCGCTGCAGAATAATATCATAGTAGCAATAATATCATGTGAAGTGGAAAGAGATCCGAGGTAAGTGCAAAGAGTTTTAGGTTCTTATTCTGACTCTTGGTAGTCGAAGAGAAGTCGACTATGGAAGATTAGAAAACGACGACGGAGGCGGAGACATCGATGATCCTCCACTAGTATCGCGCCTTTTATCCTCCAGGATCTACGCCTGAAAGCGTCTGTGTCAGCCAAAAATTCTAAAACTTAATTCTAGACTCAAATATACCCTAGTATCTTATGCACCTTGCTTACAACGGCATACTGACTAACAGTAGGTCATTGAAAATATTGAAAGACAACACTTCAATTAGCTATCTCTCATCTTAAGGCGAATGATCACTTGTAGCACGATGTAGCCCCTATAGAAATGGACTATACGCTCTCCAAACTGTCAGTGGCGGATTAACTCGTATGTGAAATAATTTCAAATCAAATTAACGGTTAACATTTCTGCAAAGTTGAGCAGCTTATGTAGAACTGAAGCATCGTTTATGAAAGAAGCTAAGGTTAAAGACGTGGGTTGGTTAAGCCTGGTTCGATAGGTTGCTGATCGAGAGCAAATCGACGGTTTAGGGGATAATACTTCAGCCGCACCCTGCACATCCATCCGCCGTCATGAATGGCAGCCACATCGATCTGTGACGAGCGCTCCTTTTTTCGGCCATAATTCAGTATTTGATAAAAATAGCCGGTCGCCTGGTACCGCATTTCTTCATTTCCTCGTATAGATGTCTCTGTGTCTTTCGAAGACCTGCAAGTTGGAAGCTCTGCTAAACCAAACATGCCATTTCTCATATTCGCGGCAGCCTCATCAGGTAATAGTGCGTCAGTAAAAGAAAGAGAGCTTTGTATTTCAAGCGATTTATTGGAGAATAATACTAAAGACTAAAGATAAAAATGCTAATCAATAGAATAAAGAAATTCCCATGAAACGATCTTCTTTGTAAAAACCATTATTGATAATGTTGTGTATTAATGTTATACTGCCTCACGCTTTGGCTGGCAAATATTATTATTTTTAGAAGCAAAGTACAAAATTGCTCGGTAAAAAACAATTCCCATTTTATTTTAAACCTATTTTAACTTATTTTAACCAAAGAAGAAATCCTTTTAGCTAATCTTAAAAAACCGGCGTTGGCTGTAACCCTTCATACCAGCTGACTTTGCTTCACCTTTTGACTCTATAAATTCTATGTTCTGCCTTTGTCAATCTTTAGAAAGCTAACCTTCGTTGCATTCTTTTTCTGAGCTTATTTTGCACCTCTTTTGACTCAGTGAATGTTCTATTCTCTATGTTCTCACCATCAGCGTCATATAATGTAAAAAGGCGCAAAACCAGTCTTGAAACCTTAGCAGAACGTGCTCTATTACTTTTTCGACAACAGCTTTTAAGAAACCATTAAGTAGAGCCGGCGCGAGTAACTTGAAGGCTCCGCAGCATTCTTTCTCTACTTGTAGGTGCCATGACATTAAGTGAAGGGAACAGATTTAGCATTTCAAGACTTGTATTGTAGTCCATTTAGTTCAAATTCTGCGGAGCAGGGGTGTGCGTAATTACGATTTACGGTGATTTTTGGTAGATTTTTTACGATTTACGATTTACGACATTTTGGGTCGTAACTCGTAAATTTTCGTAACTATGATCTTCGGCCCACCCATCACAAACGTTCACATAACGTAATACAATTCGAATTATGACGATGTGCCTACTTTTAAAGACTTCCCTCATAGCTCACTGCTATTTCCTAATTACTTTTTTATGTTCTGCTGTGGCGCTGTGACAGAGCAACGCAGCTTTGTGGATAAGCTGCTCGAGTTAATTCCGGGCAATGGAACGGGGCTAGCCTTTTTCTGATCACACTATCACAACATCCTACATTCGAATTGCCTGAAAGCACTTCGCTCCAGTTCACAGATAGGCATGAAAATTCTCCATGTACTGGAATAAAGATGATCACCTACTGAACCATATCCTATGCTGCAACCACCGCCTAGTCAACTTGTAACTTTTTCACCACTTGTTCACCACATAGACGGCTCTCTCCAATGCATATGAGTAGAACTCATGCAAAGCCATCAAGAAATATTGGACATGATTGGAGGCTGTGGAATTATTGCTAAACTGTTATTTACTTTGATACTTTGATACTTTGATGGTCCTTTGTCGGCTGGAGGTCTTCTCAGCGGGGACCACAACTCTTCCAGACCACTCGATCTCTGGCTGCTTGCATCCAGTGAGGCAGACTCCGCTCTCTGAAAGATCTTGAGAATGAGTCTGCCCATCGCGTTGGCGGTCGTCCCAGTGGTCTCTTATGGTCTCTCGCGAGCCATTCTGTGACAAGGAGACTCCATCTATCGTCCTTTCGTCGAAGCAGGTGTCCGGCCCAGCGATATTTGGACTTCTGCAGCGGGTCTGCTAATTGCGACTTCTCCCGTAGCTCCGAGCTTCGTAGGCCTTCTTGCCATTGCTGACGAAGGCTTGTCCTTAGAAGACATCTCTCCAGTGCACGATGCGTAGTTTGCATCGCTTTGGCGATTGTCTTGTTGTTGGGCCAGGTTTTCACGTAACACATCGCAGGCAGTACAGAGGCGTTGAATATCGAGGCCCTGAGGCCGGGATCCTTGACCTGATCGGTGACTTCGCGAATCGAACTGAAGGCTGCCCATGCTGCGCGTCTCCTGCGGGCGATTTCAGGAGCGAGGTCGTTATCCATGTTCAGCTCTCTTCCCAGATAGACGTAGGAGCCGACCTGTTGCAGAGCGACTCCATTTAACCTTACGAGTCCCATGTCACACCACTGGTTGACCATAAATTGTGTTTTGAACATATTCATGTCCAATCCAATCTTCATACCTGCCACATTGAGCTCGTTCAGCATTTCCTCGACTTCTGCCGTGCTGGTAGAGATGAGAACAATATCGTCGGCGAAGCGAAGGTTGCTGATCCGTTTACCGTCGACAAGGTAGCCTTTATCGTCCCAGTTCAAGTCTTTCATGGCATCCTGGAGTTCCGCTGTGAATAGCTTGGGAGAAATCGTGTCTCCTTGCCGTACTCCTTTCCCGATAGGAATTTTAAGCTTTCGATCGAACAGCTGGATGGTAGTCGATGTGTTCGAGAAGCATTCGTCGAGAAGTTGTATGTAGGGCGATGGTATACCAGCGTGCACAAGTGCGTTCAAAACGGCGTTGATTTCCACGGAGTCAAACGCTTTCCGGTAATCCACGAAGACAAGGACAAGTATGAGGTGGTATTCGCGGCTCCTCTCGATGAGCTGTGAGACAGTCTGAATATGGTCCATGCAGGAGAAATCCTTGCGAAACCCTGCTTGCTCCACTGGCTGATATTCATCCAAGCAAGCAAGATACTGCTTGGTGGAGATCTTGTGTACAAGATCTTCACCAAGCAGTATCTTGGTGAAGATCTTGTACACAACCGAGAGAAGATTGATGGGTCGATAGTTGTTGATATCCTCCTGCTGACTTTTTTGAAGATAAAAACTGTTTTCGACTCCTTCCATGAGTCCGGACTCCTACCAAGTCGAAGGTAGTGGTTGAAGTGCTTGGCAAGAAGTGAGCAGACGGCACTGCCACCCGCACGAAGGAGATCAGCAGAAATGCCGTCCGGTCCGGGAGCAGTGTCCGGCTTCATCCTTTTGATAGCATGAGCAACTTCTGATTCCAGAATGGGAGGTACTTCCTCAGCTGGTGGCATCAAGCATTTCGGGACAGTGATGGAAGAACGGAACAGATCTGTGTAGAATTCCTGAACGATGGCCTCCATCGCTCTTCGAGACGTTTGCGTTGTTCCATCCTTATCCACAAGGGCTGACATTATTGCCTTCTGATCGCAGAGATCTCGTTTGCAGCGCTTTGTTCTTGAACCTTTCCCAGCCGCTTCTAACAGCTTTAATCTTCTGTAGGCTTGAATGGACTCCTTCACTGCAATTCGACAGGCCTTCGAGATGGTGACTTTTTCCAGATGGGAAGCATTAGGATCCAGTTTAATAGCTCTTCTTTGCTCCAAGAGTTTTATCGCATGTGCGTTGAGTCTTGAAGCAGACGGCGATGTGGCTTCGCAAGAGCTGCTAGCACATTTCAACAGTCCTTTGGAGAGAAGGTCGTAGTCTTCCGATGGATCTTCAAGAAGATTCCAATCATACGACTTTATCGCATATTCCAACTCCTCAGACTTGAATGTGGGGATCCTCACCGGTGCCGGTTTATGAGTGTCCCGCTTGAACATCCTCTTTTTGAGAGTCAGCTTCGCACGGACAAGACGGTGATAAGAGCCGGCGTCAAATGAAGGCAGCACGGAGACGTCGAACAGACTCCAGCGCCTGTTTGTAAGAACATGGTCGATCTCCGAACGTGTTTCTCCATTTGGGCTTTCCCAGGTCCACCGTCGGTTTGAAGGCATCTTAAACATAGAATTTCCATGGTAGAGACGACACGCGGATAGGAAGTCTATCAGGCGCTCTCCGTTTTCGTCCCTTGAGGAAGTTCCATGTGGTCCTGGCCTCCATTCGTCGTGATCATTCGTACCGACGATGGCGTTAAAGTCACCAACAACAACTTCGTAGTAGCTCTTCTCGTCGTTGACAGTCCTTTCGAACAGCTTGTAGAATTCCTCCTTTTCTTCATCTGTGGCCGCAGGTGTTGGAGCATATCCATTTATGATGGAGATGGTTCGGTTTTTGGTTTCCAGACGAAGAACAGCTACTCGCGGACTGATGATCTTGTAAGAGTCTACTAGGTGGTGCACTGTCGAATTGACGAGAAATCCAACTCCGCCAATATTCTTTCTGTCCACCTTTGCTCCGATAATGAGAAGCTCGTTGTGGTCGGTCCTTCTTATGGTTTCCGTTCTGCCTTTCGTTTCCTGCAGGGCGATAACGTCGTATTTGATGTTGCGGCTTCTGTAAAGCAGTGTCCGAAGATCCTGCTCAGATGCGATCGAACGACAGTTATAAGTGCAGACGAATAGGCAGTTTCCATGTCGTGGTGGGAGGGAATTTCCGGTAGTCCGATTTCAATGACGTCCTGATAGTTTAACTCCGAGATTAGATGGCCCCTCGCCGGAGGTGGATGCAACCGACGTCGTAGAAGTCCACCTCCGGCGCGCGGAGGACTGGGGCGCGGGTTTAGTTGTTTGAGCCATACCGGTGGTCTGGTTACTCACATGTTTCTGGCCAGGGATACAGGAGAGCCGCCCATATACGACAAAGCGTCGCGTACTGCGTGACCATTTGTGCCGTTAGCCATCACAAAGTGATGTTCACCCCTTCACCGCGGTGAGGTGGCACATGAAGGGGGCTAAACTGTTGGAAAGAGTAAAACACTCATGTTTCAATCACTGTCACTGCACGTCATAGCGCGAACTGTATTTACGTATGAGTTGCACCTTAAACAAAACGTCTGACATTTTCATGATAAAAGTGAAAAGTTTGACACGTTTGGTCTCGTTTTCAGTGGTTTGATGGAGGCTGTTGAGTTCGCTCTATGCGATCCGTTGAGAATGCTAAAGACTGGGGAAAGGATACGATAGAGTTTGTTGCAAAGGTAGTGGAGAGCAGGACTGGCGAACGCAAACAGTCATTAATTAGTAATGCAATATTTTGGAGGTTCCGAAATTTAACAAGTGCAAGCAAACATGCGAGCGAAGTAAAAGCCGAAAGTAATTGCCTGGTATCGTCGATCGACGATCTTTTATTCTAGAAGTTGCGGTTGCCTCCAAAAATGATAGAGGACAAAGCATGACGTTAACCAGTCCCTGTTTGAAATGCGTCATTTATTTATTTATTTATTTATTTATTTAAACAAAGACAACAGTCTTGTTTAAAGATTGAGGGAACACAAAAAAACTGTACATACACGACACAACAAAACACGAAAGAATGAGTCATATGCACACCGAATTCGATGACATAATAAGCGTCTACTGACTGCGCAATATTTTATAATGCTTAAGGTGTGGAAAACCTTTTGCAGACCTGTACAGATAACCTTGACATCTCTTCGTATTTACCTAGCAGCAGATTGAAATCACCAAGTGTTCTGTATGTTAGAAAATCAGATCTGACTCGAGTTTTGGCAACTGAAACTCGAAGCTTAAGCTTTCCTCTTACGGATCTCGTCAGAGCGCTTTTTTAAAGAAATCGGTTGGGTTAACGGACAAATTGTTGCTAATGATCTTAAACATCATGAGACGATCTGCTGCTTTCCTTCTATTCTTGAGCGGCGGTAGGCCAAGTAAGACTGATCTTTGAGAAGCATGTGGAATCTGATCGTAGTTCATTGAAAAGCATTTCATCATAAGTTTTCTAGTGATGTTATTTTGAACACTTTCCAAAAGCTCGATATCTTTCTTCTTAGTTGGATTGAATACCGTGATTCCCGATTCAACAATTGGCCTCACATATGTTTTATAAGCTCGGATATAAATTTCTGGTTGATTTGACTTTAGAGCTCGAAAGAGGTTATATATACGGTAGCCGGCTTTTTTAACGAGAAGTCTGCAGTGCTGTGAAAAGCATAGATTGGCCGTTATGATGAATCCCAGATCGCGGGCTTCTTTCACATTGCTTAGACTTGACCATTAATACTGTATGTTAGGAACTGTGGCTGTCTTTTAGATCCAATTGTTAGAAAGCATGTTTTTTCATGTGCAAGTGGTAGATCCCACTTTTCTGCCCAATTGGAGATGTAATTTATCGCGGACTGAAGGGATAGTTCATCAGAAGTGTCTACAATTTTTTTGTAAACCTTCACATCATCTGTGTACATTTTACAGGTGACACCCATTGGTAAGATAGTTCGGAAGTTCGTAGGTGTACAGTAAAAATAAGATTGGCGATAACACCGCTCCTTGAGGAACTCCGCTATACGTGGAAAACGCTTTCGAAAACTGACCCTTTATGCCAACTTGATATGTTCTGCCAGATAAAAATTGCTTTACCCAACATATAATCATAGGGTGGATTCCTACCGCTTCCATTTTAACCAACAGAATGTTCACCAAGACCCTATCGAAAGCTTTTGCGAAATCAAAATATATAACGTCCGTACGCTTTCTTTCTTCTAGCGCCCTTGTCCAGTCATTAAGAGAGGTAAGAAGGGCAATTTCGACTGATCTTCCTTTGAGGAAGCCGTATTGATTTTCCGAAATTATATTGTGATCTTCGAGATGCATTAATATATGTTTCTTGAGTATCTTCTCAAAGGTTCGCGCAAATATTGATGCTATGCTGACTGGCCTGTAATTTCTGGGATCAGACCGCAGAGCTTTTTTGTAAATAGGAGTTACGAATGCATATTTCCATCCAGCAGGCACCTCAGCTCTAGTATAACTTAGGTTAAATATATGCTCCAAAGGGTAAGCTATATAATAGATGATTTTCTAAATAAAACTAAGAGGGATAAAGGCAGGAGAAACTGAGGAAGACGATGGCCATTTAGATAAAATGTCGGTGATTTCGTCCTTATGAAACCACAAGGGACTGCTCATTCTCGGAAAATGCGGAAGATCATTTTTATCATTGCATGTCATACTATCTGAGTAAGTATTTCTCTTGTTGAAGACCTTTTGAAATACTTCCTCTAATAAATCCGCTTTTTATTTCTCTGTCGAAGCCAATTCACCACTGTCTTTCAGTAAACTGGGTATATCATTGCTATTCCCTATACGTGATCTTATAAAATTATAGAAGGCTGTTTTTTCCCTTGTTTCTGTCATTTTTCTTTCTATGTAAAGGTTGTAACGGTAAACGGCTCTACTAAGTTTGGTGGATAACGACTCATACAGTGACCAGTCATGACTACTACCAGAGGCACGACCCTTCCTCCAGGCGTAAGAACGACGTCTGTTCAATCTTATGATATAGGTTAGATATCCTTTTTCATCTTCATTGGTTATACGTATGGGCACATACAGATCGAGCAACGTTTCATATAATTAATCAGCCGAGCTACTAGAATTCATTACACCGATCCAATCAATGCTGGCTAGATACGCCTCAATCTGTCGATAGTCAGCACATTTGAAATCCTGCACCCATTTGGATTCCTTGTTCTTAGGTTTGAAGTCTAAATGGAACGTAACTGTGGCATGATCACTTGTGCCAATAGGAGGGGCAACATGCACTTCTCTAACAAAGTTTGATTTGTTACAGAGAACAAGCTCCAAAACAGAGTTTTCTCTTGTGAGAAATTGCACGTCATCCATTCTTTCTACTTCTGCGGGATATCGTAGAGGTCATTCGAGTGTGGGTTTGCCTTATAGAATGAATTGCGGTTGCCACCGATGTAGAGGTCAGTGCTTTATCCTTCCCAGACAAATCAGGTACAATTCACAACCCAGCAGGTATGGAAAACTTGACTGTCCGTGGTAGGATCCTAATCAAGGACTATTTTGGAGCACGTGATAGCCATCATTCTCCGACTTCTCTACCATGGGTTTTCCCTACATGCTTAAAATGCGCCTTGTATGAATCAGTTAAACCACTTACAATTCAAGCTGCGCCTTGCTTTTCAACTTTACTTCTAAAGAATGCCATAAAAATATCCTCTCTTATAATCTTAAGTCAACAATCCGACTATGATGAGTGTCCAAAAAATGTGATCATATTCTTTCAATCGTCACACAATTCCTTCTCGTCTGCAACAAAAATGCTGTTCGGTACAATTTAAAATGTGGAAAGGCTTAGAACTTTAGGTGTGTCATACTATAGAAATGTGCCATGCGCTCACACAGTACGGGATGCTCATTGGATTATCTGTGCAAATACTATTTTCGCCGAGTTGACCAGCGATCAAGTTTTTTTGGGTTTGGATGGAATGGTTTTTGTTGGTTTGTTTGGAGTTGTTGCGGTTGTTTCTACAAAGTCATAGTTTTATATGCAAACCATGGATAGTAGAATGATAAACACTTTTGATCGTCCAAGCAATGAAGCTTTTTATTTGGGTACCCTGTATAGGCGCTTTTAAGGTAGCGTTTTTAAACAAGCAGTTTATTTTGATTGTCCTAAAACTTATCCAGTAGACATGGGATGCGAATCATGCATTTTCGGATGTCCGGCCGGATTTATCCGGTTTCGGATTATACGAAATGCGGCTCGGTCGGAAATTGCCCTCATCTGAATCATCCGAAGATCCGGGGTTTGAAAAAATGACCTATCCGAATCATCCGATTATCCGGAAAATCGGTGTCGGATCCAATGTCTATTATCCAGCTTGATTTGAAAGGTGCTAGATGATTTTAATGGCTTTCATCTTAATTAGAAAAGTGTCCAGCTCGAGAAGAGAACGTCTCAATTAAACTTCGTAACTAGTTAGTTCGATTAGCTTTAACATAATAGAAAAAAACGAAATTAGATGCATTATAAGTCAGGCACCTCTTACGATTTACGGTTTACGATTTACGAATTACGACGGTTTTTTCGTAATTACGATTTACGAAATTTCGGATTTCATTTACGCACACCCCTGGTGCGGAGACACCCGCATAACCATCTCGCCAGTCTTCGTGCACGTCTTCGTTTTCACTCCACGTTTCTGGTTCGTTTTCGTGTATGCTTTTAAAACGCTGTTTCCTTCACAGCATTTTTCCTCGGTGTTAAGTTTTTAAGTGGTAGTTTTATAATGAGAGGACCAATATGCACTTCCCCAAGAAAATAGAATCTAACTGCCTCAGATAAACGGCTAGTGGTGAAGCGGAAAACAAGTGTACGAGAAATAAACTCTCTGCACGCTAGATGATGAGCGACATCTCAACCACCCCTAAAGTCCCCTGCAGAATTCTGCGGCGAGCGGCGGGCGGCGGACGGCGAAATCGATGAGTCACGCCGCTCAACGGCGGCTGCCGGCCAGCAACTCCGCTCAGCGGCCACGGCGAGGTACTGTAGTCTTTCTAGTGGGGATCAACTGGTGCTTAACACGTTGACGACCGCGCAATTTTCGCTCGTCGGGCCCGTGGGACCGCGCGTACTGCGCGCGTGTGACACGATATTTCGTCACCTTAGCTTAGCATAAATTGAAATTTTAGAACGCACACCACGAATCTGATATCCATTCTCGAAATGTTGGTTTTGTTTTTGCAATATTCTCTAAATCTTTTCTTCTCCGCAATGAGCTTCACCTTTCTCAATTTTGATGGTCTAATTGAAAAATAATTGTTTTTGATGCGGAACTTAGACTGAAAAATTCTAGAATTGCCATCAGAAATCGTCATCCTGAGATTTCTATATGACAATGTCGACGAACTAAACGAAAGTTTTGACGACTTGATACTCGACAGCAATCTTGGAGCACACGATAGATTGAAATGTAACATGGTTCCTGCTGTGGTACCTGGCCTCGATCAAAAAAAAAAGTTTGCGTCTGGACTTTACTTGTGAAGTTGATCTACTAGTGATGTTTGATAGCATCCAAGTAGTGTAGTCTGTAACCATTCCTGTTTGTTACCTTCAAGTGAATGAAGTCTCAAAAATAACTCTGAAGTTCAATGGATAGCGACGCCATAATAGGTTGCCTCTGATATATTCTCACGCAGAAATGCCACTCGTAACTTATTGCAATCGAGCAAAATTCGAGAAGAGGATATCAGATTCGTGACCAGCACCTCAAATAACTCTATTCAGGTAGTTTGGGCAAAGGTGTGACAACACTAGTTGGGTTGGGATATGGGTGGTAGCCGGTCTTAGTTATCGATATGGGTGGTAGCCGGTCGTAATTTACCAAACGGACATAGCCACTGTGTTCAGCATCTTAAATAACCTCCCTAGGCAAAGTTTGGACGAAGGTAATATCGCTCTTATCGAAATAATACTGTCGCGCACCATTGCGCGACACGGTCCCATGAGACAGACTGGCTGTCGCGCACCATTGCGCGACATTGTCGTCAATGTGTTAATCCCGATCCCGCCGCGAAAGGACAGAGCGCAGACAGACTCTCCCCGCGCCGATGGAGCAGCGCCGTCTCGAGTGATTCGAATCGTTTTCGGCGGTGCCGCTGGGCTCGAATCATTCCACCCGGCGGCGCCGCTCCAGCGTCTGTCTGTCTGCGCTCTGCGCTCTGCCCTTTCGCGGCGGGATCCAGAGCGGAGACGGTCGATGCGGGCGCGCGATCGTCATCGGGGCGCGTTATTGTTAAGCACCAGTCGGTCCCGACTGGAAACAGTACAGTACCTCGCCGTCACCGCTCCCACTGATGATGAGTCAAGCCGCTCAGCGATTTCGCTCGGCGGCGCCGCAGAAGTCTGTGGCGGCCTTAACAGTGATTGACGTCGCGTGGGTGGCGGCAGACAACTGTTCCCTCAAAATCCACGACTGTCACGGAATTAGGGTACCGTGCAGAAACCCACGCGTTCTGGCGCATAGAGTTACGACAGGCTCCCCTGTTGGCTTTGCCGGAGTATACTAACAAGGAAAGGTTCCCAACTCAAGGTGAGTTGTCGATACTGTTTTGAAGCGATGTAGGGGCGTGTGAGCGGAGTACAGAATTACAAATAGTTTTTGCCGAACGCTTTCTTAAAGGCCTGAAAAGAAGGTCTGAAAGCGTGTGCGCAACTATCAACAACCCCTACGACACCCCACGAAATGCGTCTCGGTGGCGCAGTCGAAGGGAGTGCCGCTTCATTGAAGCACACCAGCGAGCCTCTGAATTCGAGTCTGCGTATGCTAGTATCTTTGCCTTGTTGTTATTACGCTTTCTCATGATCACATGAGTCCATTTTAGACCAACAATGCCTACAATCAACCAAGGCTGTCTATTTGCGCCTTCCCATGTGCTAGTTTTCGAAGGATGCGTATCTACACCATTTCTCTGAAAATAAAAGATATTATTGCTCTTCTCCTTTAATCAACGGCTATGGTACAAAACTACGAAACAAGTAAAATACAAGCGCGTGTCACACCAACAGCATCTTACAAAAGCCAGTGAGGAACAATCTTCTCCCTGGCAAGGAATGACCACTTCTTCGTCGTTGGACGCGTAATCCGCGAGTGTAGAGAAGGATCCTGAGTGAACAACAACGTAACCAGCGCCCACCTTCGACAAAAACTAGCACATATGAAGGCGCAAATATACAACCTTGAGTCTTGTTGTAAGCATTGATGGTGTAAAGTTGACTCCTGTGGTCATGAGAAAACGTATTCCCGAGGCACATTTCATGGGATGTCATAGGGGTTCATGAGTGTTACGCACACGTTATCACGCCTCTTTTTCAGCTCTTTAAAAACGTTCAGCAAAAACTAACAGTAATTCTACACTTCGCTCACGCGGCTTTACATCCTGTCAAGATAGCGTTGCGAAAGCTCACTTTGAGTTGGGAACCTTTCCTTGCATAGGCTTGGCACATAAACCACATGCGCCTAATGATATCCGTAGAAGTAGAATGCATCCCAAAATGAATTGATTAACGCTATCTTTTATTCTTTTTGTTCCAGAGCGGCGCAAGTTATTCAATTTTTTATTTAATCATTTCGTTGGTGTGGGGAGCTCGTAGACTAATTAAATTTCTTAAAGAAATGGTAGCCTTGCTAGATTGATAGATCTTTGGCATCGCTACAGACTTTCCTAATTTCTCACCATCTTTTTGAAAGATCTGTATTGACCTGTCTTTGCTCTTTTTTCTTCTTACTTTCTACAGCATTTGAAGCACGCTTGAAATAATCCTAAACATTCATCCAGTTTATTTTATCAGAATCCGCCAGTGAAGCTCTCTCGTTAAACTGAAACGTGTCGTGTTTTGTAGAAGCAGCTTGTTTGACGCTGAGCTGATGAATTTCAGATGGCAAATGCAACAATCCATCCATCGGCCTCGTTCGACGAGGATCGAGCGGCCGAAGCGTTGGAGAGGGCGATGAGAGGGTTCGGAGCCGACAAGCAGAAGGTGGTCGACATCCTCGTCCGATGCAACAACGCTCAGCGACAAATGGTACCCACAATTTTTCGCTGCTTCTTCTTTTGTTCGCCTATTCTTTAGATGTTAAAAATATAAATTAAAATTAAATTTAAAAAAATTAAATTAAACCTAAATTAAAAATTAAAGATGGAGCCCGCCTTGGTTGGTGCGTCACTGGATGGTTATGCAGGTGCTTTGGCAATAACCAGGTTTTATAACTACTTTGTTTTACCGAATCAACGCCTTTCAAATTAAAAAGAGCGTTTCCCGGATCAAGTTTAAAACTCCTTAAGACGGAATAATTTTTTGTCTAAGGCAGATTTGTTATAAACCTCTGTTAAATGTTTGGTTTGCCTACAAGATGGCAGCGAGATTCATAGTGTTAAAAAAAGAAATTGCGCCAAGCACTTGTTAGGGAAATGGCGACTTCCATTTGATTGATAGCAATATCTATATATTGATATCAATTCTGAAAAAATTACTTTGTAAAATTTAGCTTCTTTGTTAAATAGTCACCGCTGAAGGGAGTACAAATGAATCCCTTTAGCGGTGACTATTTAAAACATCTTCCCTTGTGCTGTAGATTTCGCAGTTGCCAAGTGCAAAATGAAGGCACTGCAAAGAAAAAAAACATCAAGATTTCTACTGCTTTATAACTTAGGTATTTAAAGCTCTTTTTAGTATTTCACCGTTCTACTTTGTTTGCGAGTTTTTTGTTTGCTCCTTCCTTTGGCATATTGTTATGGAGCTGCTGATTTTTTGGTGTTCTTCCGTTTTTTTTCAGAACTGAATTTCCGACAGGTCTTACATGATGGAGTGCACAATGTGCAGCTTTTAGTGCAATAAATGAATAAATTAATAGATGTTTCTGTTCGCTTCGAGAAACATATGTAGATGCAAAGGAACATCAAAAACAATTGTTGAAAGGAAACATGTCCTCTTTCCGCTGTTTCAGGTGTATTTACACTATCCATCAAATTAAAATCAGGACGAGCTTTTCGAGGGCATGGCGCGCGATCTGTTCCTTTAAGATGCTATAAAATTGCAGCGTTTCTGTCTGCATCTTAGAATAGTCTAGAATAATAAGCTTTAATCCAGATTTTTTTTTGAGAAACTAAAATTTTCTGAAATCTGAAACGGTAGTTTGCTCATTGGGGCAAATTTCAAAAAATCGAAGGAAGTCTAAATTTTGCCATTTCTTCTTTTATTTCCTTTTTCATCTGAGTTTTCTTTAACTTAAAACTGTTCTAACCGTTTTCTAGAGCCTATGTTTTAATGTGAAAAAAGCTAATTTTGATTCGGAGCATGTTGACCTTGATTTCAAAAGCGTAAAGCTAGCTTAGAACTGTGTCCCATTTGATTCGAAACGTATCCAATTCCAATTCTTCGCGTGAAAATAGTGTATATGAAAAGGCAAATACAGAGCTGTACTGACCAGTTTTCAGCTGATATTTGCCGTAGAACCGCTCAATAGCGGAATCGATTTGCAAACACTTGTTTTTCCAGCGGTGACGGCTCATTGTGTCAGAGAATGGAAATCGCATTTGAATAGGGGGCCTATAATACCTTGCATGTTTTCGCATTTCTAGTGTCCTTAATTCAGTAGAAAAAAAAATCCGCTGGTGGTGAGGCAAACAGAGCAACAAGTTTGAGGTGTATAGTATTGATCACAAAAGTTCCTCTTTAATATCATATAATTGTGGCAGGAATAAGAAGTCCTTAGAGTCCGCTTTATTTCAGATTCGAACGCCGTACAAACTTCGTTATGGCAAAGACCTCGAAACCGAACTGAAGAGGGAGCTTTCTGGAGATTTGGAAGACGTCATAGGTAACTGCACTCCTTATGCTTTTTCTGGAAGTTTTAAGCAGCTAGTCAGAGGGTTGTAGGAATCCAGTTGGAAGGAAGAGATTTGGTACCTTGTACATATTGTGGTATCGGCTAGTGGCTGCGCTAGAGGCGCCGGCTGTCGCTTGCCTAAAA
This sequence comes from Heligmosomoides polygyrus polygyrus, assembly GCA_947396885.1. Taxonomy (NCBI): domain Eukaryota; kingdom Metazoa; phylum Nematoda; class Chromadorea; order Rhabditida; family Heligmosomidae; genus Heligmosomoides; species Heligmosomoides polygyrus. The sequence continues at coordinate 79,162,577 of OX377203.1, read as the reverse complement.
TTCCTTGCTCTTGGTTCGGGTCTCAAGCCAGGCCAACCAAGTCTGCCATTCCTTCCGGGTTGGTGAATTGCTATAGTTTTTCTATGGAAACGATAAAGCACTGAGTTGTTTGACGGCTGACTACATCAGAGCATAGTATAGGCCAAATACGCATTCAAATTCCCTCCACGATACCCAGTAGAAATATTAAGTTGTCCGGAAAGTTCTCAGCGTTTTGTGCTACTATTTTTCATTTGTCTAATGTTAGGTAAAAATTCATGTTGCATTGCGCATTAATGCTATTTTCTGTACAGAATGTTTCGCTCTGACTAAATAATAATTTATGTTCCAACGTTGTTTTATATTTCTGTTCTTGAACGGCTTATTGAAGTATCCGTCGTCCGTGCGACCTCCTGGGCGCACCGACGGCTTCTTGGCCGCTCTCCGTGGTAATAGCCTCTCATCACCAATTGTAGCTGCCATCTATATCGTGGTTTCGTTAGGAAGAAAATCTTAACTCGTCGACTGGTGCAAGTTAGAAAAAAGCGAAAAAAGAGACGACATTCACAAAAAACGATTGTTTGACCAATATCGATTGATGGCGATCGACAGTCTAAAAACGAATTTAACATTCGTATTCAGCGACCTCGATTACCCCAGATCTGAGGTTTTGTGCCGCTTGAACGACATCCTCAAAATCGATAATATTGATTGCCTCCTCTGCTGTGAACGCCTTCTGCCGATGGTTATTTATTAGGGGGACGGGGCGGGCAAAAGTAATTAGACAAATTGAGAAAATTCTTTATCTCTCTATAACTCAATTACAATTCAACGATGCTGAGGAATGTGTTCGCTATTAAGGTCAATGACTTGCTGCCATCGATCAGCCAACTTCCTGATCCATCCTTCCAGAGCTGCTTAGGCCTGGTGCTGATCCACTGCTCGTTATGGTTGTCGAGGACTGCTTCCTTGTGTCCCTTCCGACCAGGAAGTCCTATACGCTCAAGAAGTAGCGATTGGGAGTCTGGCGAATAGGGTGAGTGAGGCTTGTGAACATAGCCAAGCAGAGCAAGCTTATCCGTGGTCACTTTTGCCCGATGGAGTGCGCGTTGTCGAAGAGGAGGACCTTCTTGAAGCGCTGAGACCGAATAAGAGCGAATCTCCTGGCCATCCCTTCTATTTCGTTCACCATGACATTGGATCCATCGTCGTGCTTTTGGAAAACAGCTTCCAGTATACCGGCCATTGGGCGCAGACCCAAAATCTCAGAAGGTGCTTCTCGCCGTGAACATCTCGTCGAACGAAGGTCGGTAACTGGTCAGCAGGCCTCACCCAGACTCACTGTTTGGAAGGGTTAACACGTTGATGACCGCGCCTTTTTCGGTGTCTGGCGCGTGGGACCAATCGATTTTTTTGCAACGCCGACAGCGTGGCATGACATCATATCGCACGGTGTAACGGGACCGCAAAATTCGTCTCTTGGTGGAAAGCAATGATGAGGATGACGAGGTGGTCCAGGACGACGTTGCTGCTGAGGCCGATATCCTTGCACTACCAGCTCACGATGATGAGGTGAAGTAATAGAATCCGAAGCAGAAAATGAGGATGAGGAAGTTTGGAAGAGCGATTTTGAAACCCCTACTTGATGGAACTTTGCAACGGAGACCGGCTTTCATGATGAGGTGTTCTACTGCGTTAGGCCGATCGATTAATATCGATTATTTTTCAATGACGAACTGTTAATTGAAGACATTAATTGACGAAAAGCTCAATAAATCAGTAACCGAAAATAGTTTTTTGGGGATTACGCTTTTTACAGCAATGTCTAAAGATGAGGTGCACATAACACAAAAAAGTTCCTTGGAAAGATCTGAATAAAACTAGAAAAATAAATTATAAGACTGTGGCCTGACATCATGTCACACGGTCCCACGCGGCCGTAAGGGTGTGTCCTGACATCAGGTCACACGGTCGTCAACGTGTCAAGGTAGAAGACGTACTTCCCATCCTGCGCAACAATTGAATCCAGGCTGCTCGGGTTGGGAATTGGGCGAGATTTGCGCGACACAGGTTGACTTATCATACTGGGGTTTCGGCATGAGACAGACTGGGATTTTGGCATGCTTCTGAAAAGGACAAAAGTGGTCACTTCTCAGGTGGCTTTCACTGAGTAGCGAACAAAATACAAATACGAGAACCACGGAACCGGACTACAGCCACGACATATATGAACACGGCATAGAGAGTCTCATTACTTTTGGCCTCCCTCCCTAATATAATGCTCCATATTACAATTTTTTAAAGACAACATCGGGACAAAAATGTTGCCGAAATAGATGTAAAAATATTCTATTAAGAAACCGTGGGGAACGAAAAGTCATAAGAAACGAAATACGACTCTGTTAGGAACAAAGGTGGTGAGTTCTTTGTTTGTCCGGGACTCCTGAATAGGCAGACATCTGAACACCACCTCGCTAACCAAACGGTTTGTGCCTAGTCATCAGAGGGACACTTTCGTTTTTTTCACAGGTTAAGCTCTGTTTGGATGTCTGTGGGCGTGTCGGCTGGTCTAGATAGGCGACTTATCAAGAGACTGAAACTTGACACGCGCACCTGCCCGGTATTCTATCACCTGGTCAAAAGGCATAAATTGTCTGAAGAATACAAGAACTCCTTGAGTGCAGACGCATACAAAATCCGACCTATAATAAGCTGCGTAGATGGACCGACTGACCGAATCTCCTGGTTCCTCAACAAAATTGTCGGCCAACTTCTCAGCTTCATACCTTCACATTTGGTAAACACGGAACAATTTCTGGACCGCTTGCGATCTAGTACGCTTCAGCAAAATTGTGTGATTGAATCATTTGACGTGACTGCGTTATATATCAACGTAGATAATGGCGCTGCTCTGCAAGCACCTTCGGAGATGCTAGATGGGCATGGAAGAAGTATTACTACGTTTGGTTTGAATAAATCACACATAATGATACAAGAATACAAGGATGCTTAAAGTTAATGTTTTCAAGTGGTCCGGAAATATTTCTCACAGTGTAGAGGAGTGGAGGTAGGACAGCGCTTAGCTCCAACCCTAGCAATCTGCATCATGAGCAGAATGGAACGACCAGCACTGGAGCACCTTCCCATAATATACATTGATGATTGTTGTATAATAACGATAACGCAATCCGAGATGGATGAGTTGTTCAACATCCTTAAGGGGTCGTTTAGTATGCGCGCGACGCACGACGCCATGCATGTGTAGTGGCCAAATTGATTGAGCGACGCGATTGATCAATTCGGCCACTACACATGGCATCGCGTCACGCGTCGCGCGCACACTAAACGACCCCTAATACCCAATCTCAAAACATTAAATTCACTCGAGAAACTCCGTGTGAAGGCTGGCTACCCTATTTGAACACTCAAATTAGGGTAGCAAACGGTTCTTTCAATGTGAAATGATATCGTAAGGGTAGCTCCAAGAACGTCATAGTCCATGCAAAATCTGCTCGCTCTCTGACTGTGAAACGTGCTGTACTCCGCAACATGTACAGAACGGCAGTGGGCGTGTGCATGCGACATGAGGAGCGCGAGGAATCACGCATGCTTGCCCACAATATTGCACGTCTCAGTGGATACGATCCAAGACAACAAATGGCCGGATGGGATCTGGGCGTGTGTAAATGCGCGGAAAAATAAAATATGTCTCCAGTTACCCTTTATCTCTGAGGAGATCACGGTAGCTGTACGTCTATGCCTGGTGCGAGCAAATTTGGACAATGATGTTGTACTGGTCAACATGCCAGAAAACAACATCAAACGACTGCTAGTTCGCAAGAGGCTTTACGATCGCTCATGCATAACGAGAGACTACGTGATCTGCCCTTATGGAAGAAGTAGAGACTGTGCGCAGAAGGGTGTGGTTTACCAAATTCAGTATTTAAGCTGTGGAAAGCTATATATTGGGGAAACAGGGAGAGCGGTAAGCGTTCGCATCAGGGAACACCTTGCTGGTGAGGAAAAGCATAGTTTGGTAATCTCACTCGGTAAACGTCGAGTGGAAGTCCACCGTGGAGACGATTTTAATATTAAATGCACTGTGTTGTTTCGTGAAAGTGAGACCGGTCCCAGAAAGGCCAGAGGCCATCTGGATCCGCGAACGGAATCCAACAATGAATAACCGAAGTGAGTGAATTTCGATCACCAGTGAGTTTTTGCCATTTATCCCACTATGCGAGCTCTGAGACCGTGCAATCTATACACTTAACATCAGTATGGATCCGCAGTTGGTAGGTCTCAGTTACTCAATGGTGATCGCATAGCTGAGCATTCCCCTCAGCACTTGTGGAACAACGGTGAGTTCGGTCTGCTTCAGGTCTTAGGTTTCGAAATTCATTAGGCCTTTGAAAACGACGGTCGTCGAAACGTCAGGCCGAATAAATTTGTTCCACTGTAACAAACCAGCGTGGCACAGAAACATTAAGGCTATTCTGAAGGTGAATTATTTTACAGGGACGATCCACTGAAGGAGATTACGAAAGATCCCATCATTGCAATTTCGCTGCAGGATGGAGCCATTCTGTTGGTGATTGTTCCGCTTTTCTAGTGATGACCCCCTCCGACTAGGATAGATCCCTAGATGTCTCCTGCAAGCAAATCTCCACAATGCCGAAGCCACACCTGGAAAGAACAACATATTAAGAGGAACAAAAATCACCTGAACGGATTAAAAAGAAAACAGATAAGAAGAATGAAGATGCGTTGGAGTCAAGAAATCATACCTAATCTGCCGCGGGAAGGGGAAAGGGGTCGCATATTTTCGGCAAAAATCGAACACTCCACTTGACTTTCATGACCGCCCAATATCGCCCTTCTATGTAATAGTGAAGGTGCATTATCCACGTTTTTATCTCATTATGCGGCCATTAGCGTATTCCTGAATGCTCATCGCTTTTCAGTAGCTCTTATGCAGACTCCAACGAAACGGGACGTGCTGGACATTCAGAAGGCCGTGAAGGTGTCAATTCGATTCTATCACTCAGGTGGTGCAAGCGAGTTCAGGAACAATTTCAGGGCTTCGGTACCAACGAGAGAGTTCTCATTGAGATCCTCGCCTCTCGGACAAACGAGGAAATTCGTGGCATTAGGTAAGCATCAGGCTTCCCTATTGGATGTGTCATTAATTATATAGTAGGATTAAAGCAAAATTTTCAAGGTTTTTTGGCTTGAATTTTTCAATAATCATGACCTTGTTCAGGGTTCACCAGTTTTTATTATTTTGGGAATGTCTGGAAAAGTGTAAGCACTGTCTTACAGAAAACAACTATGCCGCCAATAAACGTCAGACACATGAGCGGGAGGGGTTGCGCCACATACTCGTCTGAATTCTTGGGTTTAGTCTCAACTGATTGTGTTCCGCTTAGATACTACTCATAATTTCTCATAATGTGGGTTTCTTCACCGATTAGCTTGTGGTTCTTTCATAGTTTATGGCTTAAAGACACACTACAGACTACGGAAAAATGCGGGGAGTCCTAAAAAAATCCAGATACTGCTTGATAGGGCACGTGTAGCGCAGTCGGAGGAAGTGCCGACTGTTGTATGCACCCGATGTCAGGTTCCTGGTTAGGATTTCCCAGCCAAGCCAACCAAGCCCCCTTTCCCTCCGGGGTCAGTGAGTTGGTACCAGACATGTCTGGGAAGGACAAAGCGCTAACTTGTACATCGACTGGCTACCGCAAGCCATTATATGGCCAAATACGCGCGCAAAGCGGCTCCACTACATCCCGTAGAAGTAGCATGCGTGGCGCATTCTAGAAAGGATTGAGTAAAGCCATATACTGTTTGAAAGGTTCTAACATTGCTTTTAGCGAAGGATTTTAGAGATGTTTCAACTGACATGAAATCGCAGAAGATTGGCGAAAAAATTTCGAAAATTCTGTGATGTACAGGTGATTAGGATTGCGCCTTGCATCCGTGTGAAACCTTTCATTTTAGAATCGATTGGTTGTGCATTGGGCTGAAGGCTTGCTACTATCCTGTTATTAATTCATCACAATAACTGTACTGCATATCTTATAACGTTTAAAACTTGACAATGCGCTATGTCTTTATGTGAACTCTTAACATCTCAAAACCATTATATTTATCAGCAGTTGCGTTTCATTTAGCGCCTCTGTTTCCTTTTAGGATACCCTGCATTTTGCCAGAAGTTGCAGTGCAATGTCAAGATTTAAACGTTTAGAGAAGTATATTACAGGCTAATGTGGTCAGTTAGTAACAAAACTGTAGCAAGCATTCAGTTCATGTAGAATCAATCGAGTGTAAAATGCAAGAATTTAGTTCAGACACGTGGCGCGATCCCTACCGCTCATACGTCAGAAAATGTCAAAACTTCTATTTTCTTATTCGGAGTTTTTATCTTGTTCAGTTTTTATCTTACTTTTACTGGCAGCAAGGTTATCACCTTTAAAACAGTGCTTACACTTTTTTGAGACACCCTGTATTATAAATCAGCCATCAGGGCGGCCTATCGGCCGCACTGATGGCTTTTCAACGGCTTTGCATAGTAATAACTTTTCATCGTCAATTTTAGCTGCAACCTATGTCATGATTTTCGTAGGGAGAACATCTTAACTACGTCGACTGCGGCAAGTTAGAAAGGAGCAGAAAAAATTAACGACATCTACAGAAAATCGATAATTTGATCAATATCGATCGATAACGAGCGATACTTCATCACAGCAGAAAGTTTCCGAGGACAAGACATGCATATCTTAGATTTGAAAATGTGTGGTCCGCTGTAATACAGCCGCTGTACTCGTTGGTTCCGCTGTAGGAAAGCTGATCAGTAGTGGTTGAAAATCGTGGTATGTTTCGGTGAATTCCAGGCGATAAGTAGTTGCCCTTCCACTTCATCGAAGGAACACCGGCAGTTGACCACTATACTAGGTTCCAGGATTTTCCTTGCCGCAACTGTTTTCATAGCCGTTGACTTCTAGTATTCTGACAGAAAACTGCAGTACTTGTTTCCAGCGCTAAAAACACAGCTGTTTATTCACACAACGGTTTGCAGGAACACTTTCTACACCACATTCGACAAATCGTTAGAGGAGGCGGTAGCCGCGGACACTTCCGGTGATTTCCGTCGACTTCTCACCGTGCTCATCCAGGCCAACCGAGACGAGCACGGCCTGCCGCAGTTTCATCGCGCAGTACAGGTCGACTTTGTAGTTCTATAAATTCTATATCAAATCAACAAGTAAGTGATAATCAATATATTAAATCAATATAACATCTCCGTTGTTTCAATCACCGTTGCTTTGTTTACACCGTGCACATGTTGATCAGATGCTGATCATGGCCCAGCATATAATGCAAATAAAGTAAATAAAAGCTATAGCCTTACAAAAATCTTAACAGAATCTGTCGCTAGCTCCTGTAAAGACTTAAACAAACACAGCTTGTCTAAACAATGTGAGCGCTCTTTGAAAGTCATAACTTTGCTGCAGAAAAGGATTTGAAATTTTTTTCGACTTCCCTAAAAACAGACGAGGTACAGAAATTTTAGAATCTATCCTAGTCGGAAGGGCGTCGCTGGAAAATCGAAATACATGTAAATAGTGCGACCTAACCCGACTAGGAAATTGCAGCAAAAAAGCTTTTTCGGTGGCCAGTTTTCGGTATTGTGTTTGTAAACCAGCCTGCCTACAATTTATCAAAAAGTCAGAGTGGAGTGCTCAACCACTAGGATAAATCCAAATTTTCATGATTGTAAGTGGTGGCATGGTGGAGATGTCCGTTCCTCCACGTGGTGCCACTGGAAACTGCTTGCTTTTGCGAGCCGAGCCAAACACGGACATTCGAATGCAGGCGACAAGCCCTAGTGACAGGCCGGCCCACGAACATTTAGTCACATCATATGGTTGATGACGTTTAAGGGCTTTCGAGATAATGCTACGGAGTCCGCGGGATGCGCACTCGCAAAACCCGGCGAGTGTGAAAAGTATGCTAGGGTCCCTGATGCGAGGACGGCATCGGGGGGGGGGGGGCAACTGAGTTAGCCCGAAAGTCCCGTAACGTAGGCAAGACCCGCGTAGCAACGTTGAATGTGAGTACGTTGACGGGCCGCTTGTGCGAGTTGGTTGAAGCACTGGAGCGAAGAAAGATAGATTTCTGTGCGGACGAAGTGGTCCTGCAGACGAGGTGGTCCTGCAGCAAATCGAGGGACATTGGCCGTGGCTTCAAGGCCGTTTTGTGCGGCAGTCCCAGGACCACCAGTGGTGTCAGTATGATCGTCTTCGAACGTTTCCGTGACGCGATTGCAAGCGTAGAACGTTTCGATGACCGCTTGATGAAGATTGTTGTCGCCGTAGAAGAGCGACGATGTCATTTCTTTTCTGCGTGTGCACCGCAGACAGGCTGTTCCGTGCAAACCAAGGACGAGTTCTGGTCCCTGCTTGAGAAGACAGCGGAAGTGCCGCCAGAAGATATGATTGTTATGGGAGGTGACCTTATTGGTCATGTCGGAGCAACGAAAGACGGCTACAGCTGTCATGGTGGTTTTGGATATGGGTCGCGGAACACCGATGGTGAGCGTATACTTTAGCATGCAGACTCACATGACCTCACCATCGTTAATATCAAATTTCGAAAGCGTACTCCCAGATCATCTCGTTTTATAGCGGGAACGATAAAACGCAGATTGACTATGTCCTTGTTAGGCGTCGCGACCAAGCCCTTGTCACAGACGCGAAGACCGTGCCGTATGAGACGGTTGCCACGCAACAACGTCCACTGATCTGCTCGCTGAAGATCACACCTTTGAGGTGTAAACATGCCGAGCGATGCCGGCTGTCGGCTAGAATCAAATGGTGGCGACTGAAAGAGAATGAAGCGGCAGTCGAAGTCGGCACAACGAAGCCTGGGCGACGCTGGTCGACAAGCAGGCATGGCTGTGGACTGATGATGTCAGAGAGAAAGCCCAGAGAAGAAACGACTCTATCACGTTTTCATTGGTGATAATACAGTCCATAATTGGCGGAATTATCGAGTAGCGAAGAAAGCGGCAAAGAAGGTAGTGGCCGCTGCTGAAGCCGCATATTACGCTGATGTCAGCGAAAAATTGGAAACGCACGATGGTGAGCGTTATCTTTATCGACTTGAGAAAGCTCGCTGTCGCCAAGCAGAAGACATCGAGAAGTTCTCTGGCATTAACGACGACAACGGACGTCTTCTGATGGATCGTAAGAGGGCTGTGAAGCGATGGCACGACTTCGAGGAAATCTCGAATGTTGGCCATCCTGCTATTCCTTCTGCATCTCCTATTTACGGTCCCGTTCAGAGGAACACAGTGAGCGAAACCGAAGCAGCTTTGAAGAAGATGAAGTCAGGCAAAGCCATTGGTCCAGCCATTGTTTCCTCGAGAAACAGAAACCGGTGCATTTTGCCTTCCTGGACTTGGAGAAGGCCTTCGACCGCGCTCCGCGAGATGTTATATGGTACGCGTTACGAGAACATGGTGTTCCTGAAGAGCTTATTGAGTGGGTGCGCATTCTGGGTTCTCTTGCTCAAGGAGTCGAGTGCGAGCACGAGCGGGCACCTCGACGGAATTTTCCATCTCTGTAGGGATGCGTTAGGGATCTGCGCTATCCCCACTGCTCTTCGTTGTCGTGATGGATGCAATATCACGAGATCTCCAAATGGAGTCACCTTGGACGCTGCTCTATGCTGACGACGTCATGCTTGCATGTGAAGACAAAACTGAACTCGAGGGACAGGCACAGGCGTGGTGCGATCGCTTGGCATTGTTCGGACTCAAGCTAAACGTCAAAAAGACGGAGTACTTGACGACGGATGACAGAGCACGGATCTATTAAGATCAATGGTACTGAGCTCTCACGAGTTACATCTTTCAAGTATCTCGGATCAACAGTCACGTCCGATGGCAGCCTAAAGTTGGAGGTGAACGCGCGCGTGAGTGCAGCCTGGTCCAAATGGCGCTCATTGACTGGGGTGCTTTGCGACAGGACAATACCTGAGCACCTCAAATCGAAGGTTTATAGAACAGTCGTCCGCCCAGTAGCGACGTACGGTGCTGATTGCTGGCCCGTGACGAAGGAAATTGAAAGCCGCCTCAGTGTAATGGAGACGGAAATGCTACGGTGGACGGCTGGTGTTACGCGTTTGGACCGCGTTCGCAACGACGCCATACGACAGAGGCTCGGTATCGCCCCGATAGCCGAGAAGCTGCGCGAAGCTCGTCTTCGATGGTACGGCCATGTCCTTCGCGCTAACGACGACACTGTCCGTAAGATTGGCCTGAACCTTGAGGTCCCTGGAAAGCGGCCCAAGGGACGACCGAAGCAACGTTGGCTAGATACGTTGCACCTGGACTTAAAGATGGCTGGTGTGCACCCTGATCAAGCATTTGATCGGGAGAACTGGCGTCACCACACCAGAAGAGCGGATCCGCCACCAAGCGGGACAGACGGTAATGCAAATGATCATGATGTAAGTGGTGGCTTGCGCCACGACTTGCCCAAAAATTCAAATTCTGAACTCTATCAATTGTGTACGCTTTGCACAAGTTGTTGCAAAACAGAGAGTTTCAAAAATGCGAGACTGATCGAAATACTACAACTTCGCTCTCTGCAGCGATATGGGTGTGATTTAGAACAAGCTTAAGGAGTCACATAAAAGATGTTAAGATGTTAATATTGAGCCGTGCCCTTTTTCAAAGCTTTAACTACAGAAACAATTACTGATGAATGGCGCTTCGACGTTTTGTGGGAGGCAAGTCAAGCAATTGGTTCGCTTAAAAAAAATTATGTATAAAATGCTTGATCTCTTCAACCTGAGAAGTAGAACTTGATGCGGTACCTGTTTAGTTACATAGCTACCCTTACAATCGTTAAGAAATCTGTTATTATTAAATTATTTATTGTTGGGGTTACTTATTTTATTTATTATTTATTATGCCCAGGTAGTGATAGTTTTGTTGGACATTATTTATCATGTTGATTTATTAGGTAATCGTATGTTATTTGACTGTATAGCTGGTGCTATCTTTAATGTTTTAGGCCTAAAAAAGTCGTCAAATTGTGAAAGCTTTATTTATTTATTTATTCAACACACTACATAAAGTAGACATCAGAGGAAATCACAACACAATCACTAACACAACCAACTAACAACGTAAAAGTCGACACCTAGCTTTGCTTCGAAAAGTAGAAAAAGCTTGTCACCAATACTTAAGTTAAGCTTCTATGTATGTTTCAATTTCAGCAATAATAGATATGGTGATATTGTAAATGTTTAACGTTTAAAGCTTAACGGAAGTTTTAAAACAGCGATGTAGACAGTTCTGAAACAAAGTTGAGACCTACATAAGTAGTTCTCACATAATCAATCGCTGGTGAAATTTAACGTCCTGAGGAGTACGTGGCGCAACCTTGACATCTCTTGTATATTACGCTTTCTCCTTCCCATCCTTTTGGACCCAAACCCTGCCGATAGTCTCGCTGGCTGGCAGCAGTGTTAAAGTCCTTCGATCAAGGCTCAAATTTTTAGAAAGCACCTAATTTACAGGGCATGTGGTACATAGCTTAGTCGGAGAAGACGTCGGCTGTTGTCTGCACCCCGAATCAGGCTCTTGGTTCGGGTCTCAGGCCTGGCCAAGCACGCTTCTATCTCTACTGGTTTGACGAGTTGGCCATGGTCTTATTTGGGAAGGATGAAATACTGGCTTGTTTACCACCTGGACACCAGAAGTTACTGTATGGGCCAATCAGTATCCAAGGTGCCAGAGGATGCAGTCCAGAAGTAGATTGCGTGGCGCAGTCCGTAAAAGCACAATTGAGTCAATCCTTTATTTTTCATCGTTTACCTTTTTACAACATGTTATAGTGTGTTGCTGTTCAATACTAATTTTGAAGGGGGTAGAGCGCATCGATATGATATTTTTATAGCGAATTATGTTGAGCATTTACTCATACACTATCAATCGAGTCTGAAATTTGAAGCTTTGGAGGAGTGCATGGCGAAATCCTGTTATTCAAACGTATTAATTTTTATTATTTTTTTTCGGCTGATCCATGTGTGCCATAAACTTCTACAACTTTGTCTATTGGCCGCAAAGTTGTGACCTTTCAAACCACGCCTACATTAGCTTGGACATCCTGTAGAAGGAATGCTGAATGATAAATGAGTAAAGCCATATAAATGTGATGGTGTAATTGTAGAAGTATGGAAAACAAAGAACTAGATTGGTTTTTCGTTTCGCACGGGCCCTTAGACGAAAACGAAACAGACAGAGTATCCTTCCCCTGTGCTCATCAGTAAGGGAGGGGAAGGAAGAAGGAGTTGCTGCTGTAAACTAACCTGAGCTCCTTCCGTTGAAGTTGAACTTGGCGAACAGCAATTGAAACGTAAAGAAGCAAGTAAGATGTTATAGAGAATTAATGCTATAAAGATACCACCGGAAATAAATAAAGCTTGAATGAAAAGCATTAAAGAGATGTAGGAAGGATAGCAGAAAAGTAGAATAGATACAACAACTCGCAGCAATGGCACGGAGCTCTACATGAAAACTGGAATAAATAGTACAAGCTCCTAGCAGAAAGAAAGGAATCGAGGGGTGACGACGTCTCATCATCTCTCCTTTTCTTTCTTTCCGCTTGTCGTCTTTCCGTCTTTCATAGATGCCGGAAAGCTCATTGCAAAACTCCAGAACTTGACAGGCGACTTGATGAATGTATGTAGCCAAGAAACTCTTCCGACACGTGACAGATGTCCTACGCAGGAAACTGTTGTCATTTTCAGACAGCGCAGCAGATGTTGAGGTCGTCCGATAAGAAATCCGGCGTTGACAAGTTTGATGCTGTGAGTGAACCTTCAGAGCTTTGTACCACATCAAGAGTATCGAATTATTGCTAGCCTACATAAACTATTCTCAAAATCACTTTAGAAATCCAAAAAATTCAACGCATACATAGCGTGCAACTTTACGCTACCACTTAGTGCTCAGTGGGCGCTTTATTCTAGAAGTTTCCGTCTGCCATAGTTTTTTTAGGCTTCCGAAGATGTGACGCAAATTCTGATTAAGCGTATTGAGGGTGACAAGATGTTTTTTAGGAGTAATAATGAGTCCATGTCGCGAAAGTGGACAGCATTGAGAGAAAGAGTGCACCAGCCAATCACAGCCCAGCAGCGAACCGATCGAACCCATGCCAGGCAGTTAGGGATTGTACACGCCCTTCCTGAGTGGCACCACAATCCGGTGCAGCCTGGTTGACTGGCGCATTCCTACTTCATGCTGTCCATTTGTCCATCATAAGAGTAATGGCCGAACGATGCGAAAATTTAGCGGCAAATCTGAAAACCGAGGTTTAAGAGAAGCATTACCATTCCATAAAGATGCTTAGCTTCTTCCTCCTTTCTGCTCACATAAACAACCCAGGTAACTGGGCAGATTTTTTAGATGTATTGTGTGAAGCAGCTCATTTCTCTCCACAACTCAACATCACCGTGGTTGTTTCCAGTTCAAAGTGCTGGCAACGGAAAGCCCGAGTCAGCTTGCCTATGTGTTTTCCGAATATGAGAACATGGCCGGACACTCCATCGAGAAGGGGATCGAAAACGAATTCAGCGGTGACATGAAGAATCTACTCTTGGTGAGAACATTTCACATTTCCATATCACTTCAATTTTTCCATTAATTTTTCTCGAATCACTCTCGTCATCACTTTCCGCTTCGAATTCTATTTTTCAATCAAGAGTTTAGAACAGCTATCGTAACTTTGCTCTGGAAACTCAATAAGCCACAGTGGGTGCTGAAAAATTTGAAAATTTGGCTCATTTTTGATCCTTGATAGCACTTGAAAAACGTTCTCTTATATCAGAACAACTTGGCGTGTTTAGCGCACTTGTCGCAGGCGTGGACTGTTGTTTGCACCTTGTGTCGAGGTTTTTAGTTTGGGATTTCTGCCTAGGTTAACCAGGCCTTCCTCTGAATTGGTAGCAGACTTGTCTAAAAAAACACGCTTATCGGCTGATTGCTAAAATTTATAGTGTAGGCCAAATATACACTCAACTGGCTTCCACCACCTAAGTATAACGCTTCTGACGTCTTCCAGAAATAAGATTTAAATTATAGAGGAGTGAGTTACTCAATTCTTTCTGCATTCAAATCACCTCAACGCATCCCGTGGAAATATGTAGAATGCGTAGCGCATCCCAAAAAGGATAGAGTAACGCGCCTCCTATCCTTTTTGGGGTGCGCCACACACCACACACTACACACACTACGCCACACATTCTACTTCTACGGGATGTCATGGAAGCGATTTGAATGCGTATTTGGCCATACAATGAGTTGCGGTGGCCAGCCAATGAACAAGCAAGCGCTCCATCTTTCACAGGCAAGTCAGTCTGACACCAATTCACCAACCCCGAAAGAATGGAAGGCTTAGATGGCCTGGGTGGGAAATCCGAACCTGGAACCTGGAATCGGGAGCACGCGACAGCCGGAACCGAGTCCGACTGCTCTACACCATCCACACCCACTTGAGGCTCGAAGAAAATGGCTTGAATCGTCTTATCCCTATTAGCGGAAGCATCGAAGCCTAGAATGTCCTTCCTGTAATCAAGCCCTATCGACCTTGAGCATGAACTAGTAGCGCCTCATACTCCATACTGCGACACTTGCGCCTTCTACACCATACCGAGCTTTAAACAAGACTCAGTGACTGCAACTGAGGGAGTTGTGACACCCTAAAAAGACAGTTAACAACAGTGGGTTCGAAAAAACGTACTGAAGCAACCTCTACCTACAGAGACGACCATTAAAGAAAAAAAAATAGGAAAGAGGAGATTATAGGGCAAGGATTTTTTAAGTCGAAATATTCTGAAAACGATTGTCAATAGATTGTGCGACATTTATTCACAAACTAGGCTGTAAATCTGCGATTTCGCAATCAGTCGCTTGACTTGAAGTACAGTTTGGCAGTGAGATGGCGGTGTTTATCTGAAAAAACACATCGCGGCTAGCTGACAAATTCGAAGTAACGACGACATATCAACCATGCCGAGATTTATGGAAAGTCGAACATGGAGCATGAAAAAAGACAGTTTTTTTTACTAACACAGGTCATTGAAAAATGTAGGATATGAAGCATCTCAATCAATTAATGCATAGGATTTATTCATAGGGATGATATAAAGGTATTGAGAGTTTTCTGTTTTCTAAGATGAGGGAGCCTTAAATATAACTCCAAAATTTAACATGACAGACACTTCCTTCTACCAGCTTTTTATGCACATGGCGGAGCACACATGTGACAAAGCGGAGGTGATAGTACTCAACGCATATTTCCTTCGAAAGCTTTTGTATAAAATCTTGCTATGCGTTTTCAAAAAGTATACATAGTACTTTTCACCAAAATTCATAATCTTCGACATAGCTGTGGTTCGTCGTCCTACATGACCCGTTTTTTTATTGCCATTAAAATGAAAAACAATGAAGAAATTACAAGAACAAAAGAAGTCATGAGGAATTGGACCGCTTTGATTGAAGGGAGTCCGAATAAGAACGCTGCACTCTTCGTAAAACAAGAACGTGGAACGAGCACGTATTATTTATGTCGTTGCGATAAAAGAGATGTAATAATGACAAAATGAAAAACAAGTGGAAAGAGCCCCCAGAAAGTGAGAAATTCTGATTAAGGCATTGGCGATGGTCGCTCGGGGAAAGCCGAAGTTCTTCGCTCATCAGATCTACAACTCTACAAAGGTACGTCAATTTCATCTCACATTCTCCTCATCTATTCCTTTAGGGGAGCTTTCCCAAGCTAGAGAGAATTCTAGTAGAAGCGGATGACTCCATTACTGGGGTCGGCTCGTTGTCCCTGGTCCTCCCCTCGCCCCGCTCCCCTACCCAGTGCGGATCCCTCCGCGCGACCCCCGTCGCCGCCGCTCGCGACGGGCGCGTTTCCTGACGCCTCGAAATTCGTAATTACAGTCTGTCACGCAGCGGAAAAAGAACGGCGGCGGTCCGGCTGCCGGCCGGCACCGGTCGTCGGCCGGCCGAACGGGCGGGCGGACGGGCGGCCAGCCAGTCGTCTGTCGTCTGACCACCAACGACCTTCGACAGCAATCTCCCAGATGGGCAATTGTGGACGGGAAAAAAGCCGAGCCGAACGCCGTTCTTCTACCTCACAAAACCAACATAAAGCTGAGAATGCCCGCCGTTGTCGCGACGAGAAAGCAAAGATGGTCAGCCGAAGGTCCACGTTAATTGGCCATCTACAGAAACGCCCCCCCCCCCCCTTTACTAAGTTATCTGATTTCAACTGCGTGTGATGTGACCTATTAGAAGAATCATGACCTATTAGACCACAGAACATAGAACATTTATTGAGCCAAAAGTGATACAAAATCAATTGGGTACAAAAGATTACAACGAAACTTGGCCTTTTTAATATTAGCAAAAGTGAATTCTTCCACATTTTGTATAAGCGGAAAGTGCTTTTTCTCAAGCCGTTTAGTGTTTTATTCACTGAAAAGCTAACATATGATCAAATGAAATTTTAAAAAACACTATTTTCTAGCTAATTTCGCAAATGCCCTTTCTGTTTAAGAAAATTTCTAATTTGTAGTTGACGTCAGCCTCAAGTCTACAAGGTGTCGTAAAGGGAAGTCGGCGTTGGAATCATCATGAAATTCTTAACAATAAGCTTCAATACCAGCCGTATCTTTTGGTGTATGCCTGAAAACCGCCAAAGAATGCGAAAGAACGCCCAAGGGATATCAGTTTCTAACTGGTCTTGAAAACAAAATAATTCAGTTTCATTTTAAACTGATATTTACCAGACAGACATTTTTATCGTCTAGGCATTTATGTTAGACTTCTACCCTACCCTATCTTAGTCTTTCGTTTTAAGCTAGGGTAGGTCTGACCCCTTGTCTAGCCTGTGCGGCTTCCGGTGGTCCTTTAGTGGACTACGGTGAAGTACGGTACTTGAATTCACTCTATTTGCCAGGCTTTCAAAAATTTGGCATCGAATTTTTCTAGGTTGAGCCGATATTTGATGCGGTAACACCAACTTGATTTGATTCTTTCAGGCTTTGAAAAAGGCAACACAGCGGAAACATATGCCAATAAAGCCGTCTAACAACCTCATGACGAGCGTAGCAAATCTACAGAATGACGCAACATACGTTTTTCTAATCCCTGATCCTTTACGATTGCAATGATACTATTTTTGCTCTTGTCGCGAATATGGGCAGCATTGGCAGGTGGGAACGCATCTGTCCATAATGACTGGTCAAGGCGGTTACAATATGTTTTGTTGCCGTCAAACCAATTGCACCAGACGAGACTCGAACACGACATCACGAGCGCCTGGTGATAGGCCTCGAGGATATCGCCGATGTTAGGTGCTATGAAGCAGCACCGGCGGTGTAAGGCGCTGCCCGGACAGCAGAAGGTGCGGGTTCGAGTCTCGCATAGCGCCACAGTTATGTTCGCAGCTAAAAATCCCATCCTAAAATGATGAAATCAAAAAGTCAAAAATCCTAAAATAAAGGAAAGGAGTATGAGTAAAAGTAAAGTAAAGTAAAAGGGGTGTGAAAGGTTCGTTTCGCCATTGTTTCAGACGAACTGACTTGTTTAGTACTCCTTACGTGGCTCGTCAGTGAATGGGAGGAGTACTAACAAACGGGTTAGATACCGTCCTGTCTGCAAGGTCACCTACATATTCGATGCAGCCTGATTTTCTGATGTGTTCCCACCTCCCAATGTTGTTCACATTCGTGACTACGACCATTTTCAAGGAGTCGCTGCTCTTAGTTCTATTAATTTTGGTAAATTTCTCGTTTTTGGCGCGTGCAGCCCAAGCAGAGAAGGTGCCGGCTGTTGCGTACATCCGACACCAGGTTCCGGGTTCGGATTTCTCGCCCAGGCGAAGCAAGCTTTCCATCCCTCCGGGGTCCGTGAATTAGTAGCACTTTTCTGGGAAGATAAAGCCCTGGTTGTTCATTGGCTGGCCATCGCAAATCATTGTATGGCTAAATACGCATTCAAAATCGCCTTCACGACATCTCGTAGAAGAAGAACTCGTGGCATTTCCCAAAAGGGATAGTGTAATTCGATCTTTGTCGTTTCTCTTTATCCTTCTCGATTTTGGAGGGTCTCTAATTTTGGAACACCAGGTTTTTGGAAACCTGTACTTGCTTATGTGGCCGGTTAAACCCATTATTACATAGAGGATGTTTCTTCTTTTCAAATGTTTCATCTCATTCTACTCATTATAAAGTATGTCGTTGCTGAGGGCAATATTGAGCTTTTCTAATAATATCTTTTGTGCAAGAAATGGCTTTCACGGTGAAAGTTTTACCCCCAAGTAAATAAATAAATAAATATATAAATAAATAAATAAGTAAATAAATAAATAAATAAATAAATAAATAATAAAAGGCAATATGAATGCGTATGTGGCCTATAGAATGATTAGCGATGGCTAGCCGATAAGCAAACCATAACAACATCCTTCGCGGACGAGTCTGGTACCAATTCATCGACCCCGGTTGTGTGGAGGGCTTGGTTGGACTGGGCGGGAAATCCAAACTAGGAACCTGGAATCGAGTGACGGCAACAGCTAGCGCCTTCTCCGACTGCGCTACTCAGCGCTCAGTGAGCAAGTATGTACAGACGTCCAAAAACTTGATATTCCAAGATTAGATTTCTCTAAAATCTAGAACATTTCCAAAATTGATGATACTTGAAGTAAGAAGCCCTTGAAGAACGGACATACACCAGCGCGATCGCCGAAAACCAGGGATTACAAAAATGTATGCTTTATCAGTTTTAAGGTAGGTATTCGGCCTAAAATTCAGCCGATTACGGCAATAGGATCAACCGCTCATTTTCCCTACTTAAAAAAGTACAAAAACATATTTTTTTGCTTATTTTTATTTACCTAACCAAGGTAAGACTGGCTAAAAACGAGCGCTTGTGTCTGAGCTCTGAAAGTTCCATGAATAATAGTCACTTCGCCTTATAGCTATCATGTTCCAACCGTCACTATCTACCGGTGTCCTTCAAATTATTTTATTTTATTTTTATTTTATTTATTTACACGAGTACAAGTACAACCGTGTGCAATCTGTATAATAATAAAAAATCATCAAACGAGAAAAGCGAATACAATCTACACATATTGTCTAACTGAAAAAATGATGGACGACGTCTAAGGCATCACTACGTTATGGATTCAGATGTAATTTCAGAAAATTTTTAAAAGCTTCATAATTCCTAGGAAGATTCTGTTTTTTGTGAATGAAGCTTTTTATATGAAGGGAGGGTCTTGAAAATTTTTAATTTTACAGTACAAGTACAATGGTGCGCAATCTATATAATAATAAAACATCATTTTAAATCTATATAATATTAAAACATCATCAAAACATTTTCTATGTTAATAATAATATTTATTTATATATAATATTAATATTTATTATAATATAATATTAATAATAAAAAATAATAAATATTAATAATAAAAATATAATATAATATTAATAATTAATTATATATATAATATTAATATTTATTACTAATATTTATTTTATAATTAAAAAAACTTTACACATTTCTTTACTTCTTCGAACCTCTAAATTTTCTTTGTTTGGTATCAAACGAGAAAAGCAAATACAATCTACACATATTGTCTAACTGAAAAGTGATGGACGACGTCTAACGCATCAGTACTGAAATAAAATCTAAAATTATTATGTATATGGCGTTGGCAGCAAGCTCACGATGATATCACCTTTATAAGAGCGTTACGACTCAATTGTTAAACGCTCCCTTCTAGGTAAACTCCAAAACACCGGCAACAGCTTCCCAGAACCGATCCTCCTATGTTCTCATCATGTCCTTGTGCAGTTCACCTTTTGGCCGTAAAATTGGCGCAAGGTCGTAACGATTCTCGAACACCTATTCTATATCGAAGATTTGCGACTATATACGGGGGGTGGCCGGTGATGCAGGTGGCTAATTATCCTGTCACAATAAGGAAACGTATGAGTACAGCAGGCGAACGGCCGGCTAGGATGAGGCGCCGCTCGTCTCGGAGGAACAGTTACAGACCGGTCGAGGCGCACGCACGGGCATGAAGTCGGTGAAGTTCAGTCGGGATTCAGGCCATAATTAGTTTCCGAGAGCGCTGCTGCGAAATGCTGCAGAGACTCGGTAAATAAAGGAACATAACGCACAAGTTATACGACGGAGAAATTAGAAAGCCAGACCTAGCAATAAGCGATGGGTCTACCGCTTAGTTAGTTGATTGTCAAGGCAAGGCAATCCCCGTTCAGCTTTGAGCCAAATACACCATTTTCACGTCGAATCGGACACTAAAAATCAACCTGGATACCTTTTACGTAAATTTTTTATCCTGGAAATTCGGTTTCACTCTCCAAAATTCAACGTTTTCAAACGAAAAATACTTTCAATCTTTAATTTTGTATTTAGTGCCAATTCTATATTCTAAATTTTATAATTTAGTTATTTATATCTAGTCTTAGGGCTGTAGGTGTAGCGCAGTCGGAGGAGGCGCGACTGTCGGTTCGGATTTCCCGCCCAGGCCAACCAAGCCTTCCATCCCTCCGGGGTAGGTGAATTGGTACCAGACTTGTCTGGGAAGGATAAAGCGCTGACTTGTCCATCGGCTGGCCACCGCAAGTCATTGTATGGCCAAATACGCATTCATGTCGCCTCCACGATATCTCGTAGAAGTAGAATGCGCTGGCGCATCCCAGAAGGGGTTGAGTAACGCCGTCCTTTATCCTTTATCCTTTTATATCTAGTCTCTATTTATATAATTGTGTATAATACAGTTAATTTATACTATTTTCAAATCGAATTAGATACTTTTCAAATCAAATTGAAACCCTTCTAGGCAGGATTTAAGTCTTTGGAAATCAAAGCAAGCTCTTCCAAGTGAAGCGATCTTCAGGCAGGATAAACTGCAGACTCCATGAGATGGTTAGAATAATTTTTCGTTCGAGAAAAATTTGGTATAACTTTATTTGAAATTTTATAGTTTACCTGGCTCAATAACTGCAATAATTGAGTACATTTTTTATTTTTAGAGAAAAATAGTCTATTAAAATTTTTGTTAAAGCACAGCCAAGAAACAAGGATATATCAGGCTAAAAGATCACATTGCACAATGCACTCAAAAAATTTGCCTCAGCTTTTATTTGATTGATAATGTAAATGTCACTTACATGAACCATCAAAATGAGGATATGCGTGTTTTATAGAGTTTTTTGTTATATCAGCAACATTTGTCAAACTACATATATGCAAAGAGAAATTCTGCTGTCAATCAAATAAAAATCGTGACATCTTGGACGATGTCATGGCGCACTCTCATTTTGTCATTAAAGAATGGTCACCTTCCTGCTGTTTAGAACAAGCTTTCAACCTTTATTTCTCTTCAAAAACATGAAAATTTAATAAAATTACTGACAATGTGTCCACTTGTTGGGGAGATGATTTAAAACATCAAAGACAGTTATACTAAAATTTTCCTTGGACAAAAAAATTATTCTAATCTTTTCGGAAAGTCTTTAGTTTAATGTAGAAGAAGCCACTTCAATCTGGAGGAGCTTGCTTTAATTTCAAAAGTTCTAGGCTACCTCAGATGAGTGTTCAATTTGATTTGGAAAGCGTCCATTTTGACGTGAAAATGGTATATTTAAATGGAAGCATCTAGTCGATCATTTTACAAAAGATGTTGCATATTTTTTGAACAGGAAAACTTTTCATACCATTTAATGGAAGTAGATCCAGATTTGGTGAAATATTTGGTTGGTCCAAAAAAATATATTATATTATGTTCAACTGCCTAATACTACAATTTTTGTACAGCGCTGTTGTGTTGTGCAAGTAATGTATTTTGTTTATGGCACGTTACGTGGTTAACGTGGAGGAAATAGATAAATAACTAAATAAACAAATAATTTTCGGACCAACCAAACACTTTGAAAATCTGTGCCGTAGTGAGCGCAAGAGTTCATACATATATGTGTGGATGACTTTACAGCGTGCTTAGAACATTGACGAAGTCACTGTCTATAGTATAGCTACCTACCTATCCTGCAATCCAGACCTCAAACACCCGACCAGCTGATATGATGTCCCCTTTCTGTGACAAAGAAAGGGAGCCTGTCAGATCTTTGGAAGCGTTAGTGGAAATACAATTGAATTTTAAAGGAAACTAGAGGACATGAGACTACAGAAAGGATAAAACACGGGCTTGTCCATTAACTGGCCTCAGAAGGCATTGTTTGAAG
Source organism: Heligmosomoides polygyrus polygyrus (assembly GCA_947396885.1). Taxonomy (NCBI): domain Eukaryota; kingdom Metazoa; phylum Nematoda; class Chromadorea; order Rhabditida; family Heligmosomidae; genus Heligmosomoides; species Heligmosomoides polygyrus. Next base: position 79,140,236 of record OX377203.1, on the reverse strand, counting down.
CAAATAAAAAATAAGTTAAAGGACGGCGTTGCTCAATCCCTTTTGGGATGAGCCACGCATTCTACTTCTACGGGATGTCGTGGATGCGATTTGAATCCGTATTTGGCCATAGAGTGACTGCGGTGGTAAGCCGACGAACAAGTCAGCGCTCTATCCTTCCTAGACGATTCCTAAAGGGATGGAAGGCTTTGTTGGTCTGGGCGGAAAATCCAAACCAGAAGCTTGGTATCGGATGCATGCGACAGCCGGCACCTCTTCCGACTGCGCTTCATGCGCTCAGCCTTAGGCCAAATACGCATACAAAATGCCTTCACGTTACAAGTGCAAGTGCGTTCTAAGTACGTTACAAGTTGAATTCGGCGCATCTCTTAAAGATCTAACCTCGACGTTCATACTTTAGCAACTCTGCTGCAAGCCATTATCTAGTCCAATATAACCTGTTTCACGGTAGCTACAAAGTGATCGCTCTGGCCTAAGTTTCTTCTTGTACTAACATATATCAGTGGCAGACTTCACCTCGGAGTAAAGGGCAGGTTTAGTCAGCACTTCATGGAGCTGAAGCTAATTTCGCGCATGTGGGTGATCAGAAGAATGCTATGGAAATTCTGCACATTCGAAACACCCTCCATAACTTCAAGTCTAGCATTTATTAGGTAGAAAGGATTATAAATGTCATTTTTGCTGAAAAAGATATTTCGCTACAAGAAAAAATGACCATACCTTGAAAGAAGAGATAATCCGTCATTGTCTTCGAAACCTCACCGGGGTTCAACCATTGCCGCTTTCGTCTGGTATTGCCGTATCGGATCCTCCTCTCATCCGACGTCACGATGGAGCCATAGAAACCGCTGTTCTTGGTTTTGATGATGAGAACGCCAGCGATGGCGACTCGTGCTGCCTTGTTTGTGTCGCTGAGCTGATGTGGCACCCATTTTCCACACCGATTTGACTTTCCGATCGCATGCAGGCGATTGGTAATGGTAGAGTGGTGACAGCCGGACCTCTGTGCGAGCTCACGTGTGGTTTGTGTTAGATCCTATTCGACAGCTTCCTTTAATTCCCGGCGATCCACAACTTCAAGATGTCATTGATGCTCTTCGTCTTCAAGACTCTCATCGCCGTCTCGGAAACGTTGAGACCATCGCTGGCATTGACATAATGCTGAAACTTCGTTACCAAATACTTCAGACAAGATGCGATGGGGTTCTGCAGCAGTTCTTCTTTGCCTGAAGTCGTACAGCGAGCAAACCAGCACTCGGTACATTTGCTCGGTCATCGTTAATCTAAAACATTCTTTGAAAGAGTCAACGAGTCGGAACGAAACTTTGGCAGAAGATGCCATAGGAAACGCTCTTTTGAACACGTAAACCTACATGATCCAGGAAATAACAATAGCAGAGAAAGGACAAATCGAAAGCAGGCGACATTTGTAATCCGACGATCTAATAGCTTCAAAGCTCGCTAACTGAGTGCCAGTGATCTTGTTTGAATCTGAATTATTATAGCTCTGCAAGTAGATACCCCAAAACTTAATCCGACTCCCGCGCACATCACCAATACATGTTTATTGTTCGGACCCCGCCCAGACTAACCGAAGCCTTCCTCCGGGGTAGGCGAATATGTACCGGATTTGTCTGGGAAGGACAAAACACTGACTTGTCCATTGTTTGGTCGTCGCAATTCATTGTATGGGTCAAATACGCCTTCAAGTCGCCTTCACGACATCATATACAAGAAGAAGCGTGGCGTATCCCAATGAGATACTGAGTAACATTGGCCTTTGTCATCCATGTGAATATTTCACTTTTTGAAAAATTGAAACCAGAAAAAAGACATTTTTGGACTTACCCTGCTCGGGAGGCGTAGATCTTATTTTGGACGTCTCCTGAATTTTCTTTTGAAGATTTCGGTTACTGCTACTTCTAGATGTGATGCTGAAAGCTTTTATCAAACCAGAAGTCAGCCTTCTGAATCATAATTCTCCGTTGTGATCTACAGTGTACGAGGAAACGTATCTTAAATTGTCATATAACGATCCTCCATGTTCGGATTTCATAAAACCTGGGCATATTGCGAGAGTAGTCTTAATGCTTCTGTGCCACGCAGGTTTGTTATAGTGGAACAACTTTATTCGGCCGACGTTTCGACAACTTCGTCGTTTTCAAAGGCCTGAAAGAAGTTCGAAACCTAAGACCAGACACTCATTTCGGCAAAAACGTCCTTCTCCAGCTCTGTCAGTTTCAATATTTCTTACGAGTGTCAAGCGGAATCCTACTGAAGCAAGCCGAACTCACCGTTGTTCCACAAGTACTGAGGGAGTGCTCAGCTACGCTAACACCATTGAGCAACTGAGACCTACCAACTGCTGATAGGTCTCAGTTGCTGGTAGGTCTGGTAGGTCTCAGTTGCTGGTAGGTCTGGTAGGTCTCAGTTGCTCAATGGTGTTAGCGTAGCTGAGCACTCCCTCAGTACTTGTGGAACAACGGTGAGTTCGGCTTGCTTCAGTAGGATTCCGCTTGACACTCGTAAGAAATATTGAAACTGACAGAGCTGGAGAAGGACGTTATTGCCGAAATGAGTGTCTGGTCTTAGGTTTCGAACTTCTTTCAGGCCTTTGAAAACGACGAAGTTGTCGAAACGTCGGCCGAATAAAGTTGTTCCACTATAACAAACCTGAGTGGCACAGAAGCATTAAGACTACTGTCATAACGATGTTTTGTAGCAATCAAACTTCTGGCGCCAGACGGGATTCGAACCCGCACCTCATAACCGATCGGGAATGCTCTACGCCATTACACCACTGGCGCCGTTTGATCGAGTTAGGCTGATATCAGTGGCCGGCTCATCCCGATATACGGGTGAGTGCTGATCGGTCTCACGAGGTGTGGATATGGATGTGTCCCATCAAACGGCGCCGGTGGTGTAATGGCGTAGAGCATTCCCGATCGGGATTGAGGTGCGGCTTCGAGTCCCGCATGGCGCTAGAAGTTTCTTTATGACAGCTTAGAACCTCGATACTAGCCACTTGATGCTTAAGGAAACTGATTCGAATCGGTATTTTAAAATGTACCAAATTCTGTTGATTCTTACCGTTTTTATGAAACTAGGGGTAAGTTTTTGTCGCAGTATTTATTGGGTTACCGTATAGAACTTTACGTCTGTAAATGTATCCTTACCGTTCACACAGTTAAAAGCTTCCAGTTTCTTTCGTAGGACGTGGCAGAACCGGTTGAAGCAAATTTTTCTGATTTCCACGGGATGTAGGGAAAGGTAGGGAGGCTCCTGCCCGGATGATCAGACCGAGGCTTCCCCGGAATAAGGGTAGCTCGTCGACCTGCTTGACCGGTGCGTGCGCCGGGGTTTTGTGCGCGTGTTTTTCGTCGCTGCAGGTGAGGTTTGTTGCGCAATCGGGTAGATGATGTGAGTAGATAAGGAACAGATGGATGGACAGACGAGCTGCACAGACGCGCGGCGTCCGGACAAGGCCAGGAGCCGGCCGGACCGAGCTCAGCTCGGCGCCATCCGAAGGAATATTAAGGCGAAGCGAAAGCGAAAAACATAAAATTACAATTTTTTATCCTCTTCTTCCTTTCGCCACCTATCTCCAGACGAAGTTTTTTTGTTATAACACCTTCCCGGCGGATCGTCACTGAAGAGGAAGGTGTTATAACTTTTGTGAATTTACCAATTATTAAGCTTAACTTAACAAAATCTAATGTTTTTTAATAAAAAGTTTAAAAATTTTAACTTTATGTTCAGTGCTTAATTTTATACTCTACGTTTCATATTTTATGTAAGTTTATATATATTTGTATATAAAGGATAAAGGACGGCGTTACTCAATCTTTTTTGGAATGCGCCACGCGTTCTACTTTTACGGGATGTTGTGGATGCCATTTGAACCCGCATTTGGCCATGCAGTGGCCTGCGGTGGCCAGCCGACGAACAAGTCAGCGCTCTAACCTTCCCAGACAAGTCTGATACTTTTCCTTTTCCGACCACGGAGGGATAGAAGACTTTGTTGGCCTGGGTGGGAGATCCGAACCAGGAGCCTGGTATCGGGTGCATGCAACAGCCTACTCTTCCTCCGACTGCGCTACACGTGCCCATATTGTATTTATATATAATTAAATTAGTTTATATTCAAGCGTATGTTAAAAGTATATAAATTATATAAAAGACATTGAGACTTAAAGAATCTGTAACTCAGAATTCGCTATCAGAAAGGATGTCTCATATCATCAGCAGTGTAAGTCGTTTTGTATCTTCCAAGATTTTCTACAGGATGGCATCATTCTGTATGCAAATCGTGTCTTTTTTCTTTAATTTATTATTATTAAGTCTAAATGATTGTATGAAAATTTCGGCAGCATACAAGCGTGGGCAGCATTGAGAGATGGGAACTCTCCACCCTATCAGGCCGCATTGAATAGGCGTTCCATCAAGAGAAGAAGTATGCGGTCGGCACCCTCATTGGCTGGCATATGCTCAGCTGGTGCTCTGCTTGGCTACTGGCGCTCCCACCACGCAATGCTGCCTATTTTAATAACATTTACCAAATTTTGCAATTTATTGGTATTCAAACGGTTACTATTTTTATTTCATTAATTTTCGAAGATATTTGATTGAATTATTTATTTGACACATGATTATTACATTACTTTATTTAGCTGTTGTTCTACATTAGAATTAATCATCCAAGTAAGTAAAGGATAAGGATAAAGGACGGCGTTACTCAATCCCTTCTGGGATGCGCCAGCGCATTCTACTTCTACGGGATATCGTGGAGGCGATATGAATGCGTATTTGGCCATACAATGACTTGCGGTGGCCAGCCGATGAACAAGTCAGCGCTTTACCCTTCCCAGACAAGTCTGGTACCAATTCACCGACCCCGGAGGGATGGAAGGCTTGGTTGGCCTGGGCGGGAAATCCGAACCAGGAACCTGGTATCGGGTGCACGCGACAGTCGCGCCTCCTCCGACTGCGCTACACGCGCCCATATCCAAGTAAGTAACTGCCAATAAAATGGAATTCTTAACCACACCGAAAGCACAGCATCATGAAGTATAAACACATGTGCATCTAAACATTGGCGCGTGTTGGAGGAGGTACTGGCCCTCGCATGCACCCGATGACAATATTCTAGTTCGGATACTCCAGGCCAACAAAGCCTTCCAAATTAGTGTTAGACTTATTTGGGAAGGATAGAGCGCTGATATGTCCATCGACTGGCCATTGCAAATCATTGTATGGCCACATACGCATTCAAATCGCCTTCATGACATCTCCTACAAGTAGAATGCGTGGCGCATCCAAAAAGTCATTGAACAACGTTGTCCTTCACTTCCTTCTTTATGAGAATATATTAAATATGCAGGAACGAACTTCAGTAAATGGTCAAACTCAGCTTTATGTCTTCATAAAATTTATAGCTTCGTCGCTACTATCTAGCATGCTATATTTACACAATATTCGTCTATTTTTAAAAACACAGCTGCCAATGCTATTGACATTAAATTTTCTGTTAAATCCGTCGTCTACAAAAACCTTGTAAAAGTCTTTTAATTTGTAAAAAATATTCAAATAGTGAGCAGGCATTGGCTATTCTAACCGGCAAGAAACTGCTTCTTTCTTACAGGGCCTCGGCGTTCGAGACCGGGACCTCATTCGAGTGCTGGTGTCCCGTTCCGAAATCGACTTGGCTGCCATACAAGTCGAATTCGAGCGCCTCTTCAAGAAGCCGCTTCAACAGGTCGGTCGACGGTGCTCCAGATGCTATGACGGTTCATCCTAATGGAGTTGCTGCTGTTTCAGGTGATTCGCGACGAGTGCAAAGGTGTCTATCGAGACGCGCTCATCAGCATCGTCAAAGGCAACAGAAGCCTCTACTGATTCTGCCGTTCCTTCAGCTTTCTGTCACGCTTCTTCGTATAGTACCTGTCTATGCCTCATAAAGCATTGCCTTCTTGAGTATTTGATCCTTTAAAGACGCCGGTTACTGTCACGCGCGTGAGTCATCCGATAAAAAGAAAAAATCAAACACTGTCAAAAGTTCTCATAAATTCTACTCCACAAACTCAGAGCCTTTAAATATTTCATTAATACAACTAACTTTCTGCAGGTTGAAAGGAAAAAGAACGGCTACTCAATCTTCTTTGAGATGCGCCACGCACTCTATACTGACTTCTTGGGTTTCTCAAGGCCTGCCCTCGGGCTATAATTGCTTGAATCGCTAAGTGATTCGAGAAGTCGGCCCATGAGCCAAGAATAAGAGCACAGCTATTAGGGTATCCGTGGTATAAAAACATTCCCAAAGGAGGAAAGCATTGTAGAATAACATAGAAGGAGAGCGGTTGAATACCTTTCTCATTGCCCTTTGCTTAAAAACCGGTCAGTAATAAGCATATCGCAAGAAAGTTACTCTCCACAGCATACGGCAGGAAGAATGCGCTGAAAACGCCTGAAAATTGTGTAGACATCAGGACCCCTCAAATCTCAACCAATCAGTTGAAATGCAAAAAATGGATCAGCACTGAAGCATCGAACCCCGACCCTCACCATGATGCAACGTCATTATCCACTGCTCTCCGAGCCGCTCGAAGGCAGAGGCGTCGCGGGTGTTAAAGAAACCCCAGAACTAGTGAGGCGCAGATTCCATTGTAACTTCAAGGACCCCTACTCCTTGGGTTTAACGATTCGGCAACGGAAAAACACATTTTTATACTAATTGGAGGGGTGGGAATTCCTTTTACATGACCCGCTCTCTTCTGTTCAGACAAACGTCCCAGACCCTTCGCTTGTGCATAAGAGTCAAATCAAGTATAACTCAAAATAAGACAAGAAAATGATCAAACTGCCTACTATCCGTTTCGTTCCTGCCCTTAGACGGATAGTAGTAAGAAATTATTGTTATAAGAATAAGGTCTCTCCCGGAACTCCTCAGTAAGGAAGAGAGACCTTTCTAACGTGAAGCAGGAAAAAACCAACCTGTGATCGAATATAATCCACCAATAAAAGAAACTGACTTCAAATACATATGTAGTCTAAATATATAGCGCATGGCGAAATCTGAAATAGCCATTGAATCCTAGAAATCAAAGAGATTAAAAGAATGTCTGCTCAAAATTAACCATCAAATCGTAACCTAAAAGCGAAAGAGCAAGGCTTTCTTGCTCCCCAAATCTTTTGGGCTTACCGGCTTCCTGAAGCTCACTGGTCAAAAAATTGCAAGTTGGTATAAAAAGATAAAAGTAAAGAGGTCGAAATTGGTCAGCTCCTAGCTAGGCTGCAGCGCGAATACTACTTTTACGGGCGATTTGAATTTGTAGGTCACCTATACAACGGCTTGTGGTGGCCAGCCAAGGAACAAGTCAGTGTTTTCCTCTTCTCAAATAAGTCCGGTACCAATTCACCGACCCCAGAGGGATGAATCGCTTGGTTAGCCTGAGCGGGAGCCGAAACTTAAACCCTGAAGAGCAACATAGGAGAATACTCATCAAGTGAAACGAGAGGAGCACGAGTGTCAGCAGAAGAAACGAGCTAAGTGAGTGACAATCGCTTCTAGAACTACGGGGACATGCATCTCTTCTAATCGCCTCAGCGCTTACAAGCTCATCTGATCTGTACAAAACGCGAACTCAGCAACAAGTGAAGTCTCATGCTCCGCAGTATCGGATGACATGTAAAGGAAGGGACGAGGAGATGTTTGCTGTTACACGATGACGGGGAGAGGGACTGGCCACAACGGAGTGAGTTTCGAAGACAGTTGAGGTGGATTTGGACGGACCCCAAACTAACACATATCCTCTTACAATATATCCTATTACACGTATTACTTATTTATAGGCATTCATTATTACAATTATTATAATTCGTCGCGCTTTCCAAACGGAACATCAACCGGACATCGGGCATTCAGTCCCATCCACGCCGTCTCCGAAATGCCGTAGAAGAGCACGAACGCCGAGACCAAAATACAAGTGTGGAACAGCTGATGAGATTGGAACCAGATATCACGTTTTCCTAGGAAGAATCGCTCAGGAGTACGAGTTGCGTATAGCAGGGCTTCAAGCAGGTAGAGGAAAGCCATCAGAAGAAGCCAATGGAAGGCATTGTCCTCGAATAACGACCGCACACCATCGGTAATGATATAGTGTAGGAAGAAGGAAGGACCGTAGGAAGAATTCCGCAACATCCCACGGCTACGAAAACACCGGCTCGCAAAGGACGATATCGAGGCTCACTAAACCTATCCCAAGGCGATACGATGACAGCAGCTGCGCCTGATACAGAGACCATTGTGATATAGGTGATTTTTGGCTCCATTCGACTGTAAAAGCCATATTAAATCCAAGAACCATGAAAATCCAAGAAAAAGAACGATCCAAGTATCAGCAGTGAAATGTCCATGTGATCGAGTTTGCAGAATATCCTACCTACGTTAATCGAGTAACAGCATAAAGTATGGAAGGCGAAAGAGAGACCTAGACAGAGGACAGCACCGCCGAAAAAGAACGAGAACACGATCTTCTCCTGACATTGGATGTGATTATTGGGGCGAGTGAGAAGTGAGTGACCACACTCCTAGGCAGGAAAACGCCAACGGGACGAAGGATCGAGACTCCACGCTGTCGACAAACAATATTAATTTTTACTCAAACCCTGAGTCGAGATAAATGCGCGAGTCGGCGCGTCCTCCTACTGCACTACATATCTCGTGCTCTGCTTCTATGAATTTGCATTTAGTTACAACAGCGATAATAAGCATTGAGACATGACCGTTGTACAGAATTGTGTGCTTCAATTCAGTAATATTTATTTTAAAATTGTCAGCTGTAGAACAAATGTGGCAATTTTTAAAGTTTCTGTTAAAACGCTGACTATCCTAAAGTTGACAGAGACTTGGAATTAGGAAACTAACCATTACAATTCTAAAGTCAAGGCTATCAATTGGACAATAAGTTTCAATTTTACTGTTAAAAATCCTATTAAAATGTACAAATAGGCAAAACAGAAAGCTCCCATAACGATCATTAGCTGCGGTCAAAACTCTGGGGCCAGGCTGGACTCGAACCCGCACTACCCACTTGCCCACCGTGACGAATGCTCTACGCCATTTCACCATCGGCGCTGCTGCTGTGTTTATTAGTATAGTTTCGTCGCTATAATCATGTGCGGTAAGGAATGGCTAGCAATTGAGGGAGGGGTTGAGGAGTAGACAAAGGAGAAAGAACGGCGTTACTTAATCCCTTTCGAGATGCGCCACGGGTAGTACTTTCAGCAATCTATCCTTCCCAGCTTGGTTGGCTTGAGCGGAAAATCCGAACCAAGAACCTGGTATCGGGTGCATGCGACAGCCGACACCTCCTCCGACTGCGCTACACGCGCCCGGTGAGAAGTAGAAGAGGGGAAGAATTGCCCCACTTCGGGTAGTTCCCCCTGGTTCTTCCGAACTAGGACTGCAATACTGATATCTATTACACTGTTCCCTTTGGGAACTGTAAATCACGATGCAATATCAACAGCTTCATTAGGCTTACTTCTGGAGCACATCCTTTGCATTAACTCGTTCTATTCGTCGACTTTTAATTCTGAATAAACCGAGCCAGCCTAGTTGTTCCGAGCCCAGAGTTCGAGCTCCCTCGAAGCCATACCGGCGCAGATCACCATCACACCGCGAATCGCCGGATTAACCCAGTCAAGGCCCAATATACGGTCGCTTTGAGGCGCCGCTCGTCCGCCGAGCGAGCAGTCAGACTCACTGGACTGGAATGCTCATTCAACTCCGACTAAGAGCAATGGATGGAAACTTTTTACTTTGAAGGATTCCCTCATGTAAGTGCAGTGCGTGGCGCATCTAGCAAATGAATTAGTCATTTGCAGCAGTTATCGCAGGACGCATGGTAGCGCAGTCGGAAGAGGTGCCGGCTGTCGCGTGCACCCAATACCGGGTTCTTGGTTCGGATTTCCCGCGCAGGCCAACTAAGCCTTCTATCCTTTCGGGGTCGGTAAATTGGAACCAGACTTGTCTGGGAAGGACAAAGCGCTGAATTGTTCATCGGCTGGTCACCGCAAGGCATTGTAGGACCAAATACGCATTCAAATCACCTCCACGGCATCCCGTAGAATTAGAATGCGTGGCGCATCGCAAAAAGCATCGAGTAACCCTTTTTTCTTTAACCCTTATCGCTATCTTTACCCTTCCACTATAAGGCTCACATACGCAAATTGTGATGCAATCTCGATCTTGTCAGGAAATGTTGTAAACTTTTAAGTTACTCTTATAAAACACTACTGCAGTTTTTGTTCTGTGTGAAATTTCCTTTCAGTGTGGCGATCGCCGTAATCGAGTGGGGTCGAAGAAGTCTCTAAAAACCTACTTCTTCCTCTTGACGTTCTCGTTCAATATCCGACTTCCGATTTCGAATAGGCCTCATCATAGACAGCATTTCACACTTCTCGTTTGCTTGAAAAAAAGGCACTAATCTATTCACTTTTTCACACTTCAATTCTGATGAGGTTTTCCTTGACTAAGGTGGTCGATTCTTAGTCAGAGGCTAGGCTTGTACAGTTTGGAGCTCGGCGCCTGCGAATGCCGAACAATAAGCATGGTGCAGACCGTATGTATAATTGTAAAAGCGTGCTGTACCTATCTAAGGAAAGAAATATCAGTTTAGAACGCGTAGTATGTAGCGGAGTCAGAAGAGGCCCGTCTGTCGCATAGTCCGGATTAAATCCTTCTGGGGTGGTTCAGTTGGTAAAGCACCGACTTGCCCAGAGCCTGCCCTCACAAGTAATTGTGTAGGCCAAATACATTTCAAATTGTCTCAGCGATATCTTGTCGAATCAGAATGCGTGGCGCATCCCAAATCCAAATTGATCGATGCACTGACGCCCTCTAGTCTTTATTCTAGCCAGCTGACCCTAAAACAACGCAGAACAAAGAGCTCTTGAAGTTCTTAAAGCTAACAAATGCGTGTTAGATCAGCTGAGTAAACTGCGGCGAGCTGCTATAGGATGAAAGGCATAAGGACGACATTCCTATTTGGGATACGCCACGCACTCTACTCTACAGAATATCGTGAATACAACTTAAATTCGAATTTTGAAAATGCAAAGACTTGCGATGTTGACTAGTCGACCAATAAGTCTGTTTTTCATCCTACCTAGACGAGTGCTCTATCAATTCAGCAACCCCGAGAGGTTTACGGTTGATTAGCCTGAGCGAAGCACGAACCAAGAACTTTGAATTGGAATGCACTGGACAGCAGCTGCCTCTTCCGACTGCGCTACCACGCGCGCAGAATCACAAGGATTACTGTCATTGCTGGAGCAAGGGCACTGGAACAGTACTCTAAGGTCCTGCTCACCAAATATAGGAAACCGGAATGATATAACACTTTCTACCTTTACAGATATTAGACTAGTTTGATTTTTATCTATCAACTAAATCAAGTAAGAATTCTAGTGCTTCCTTCAACACCTCTAATTTCCCTCGTACTTCAGGCCCATCATCATTGCAATTTCACCTACAGTTGACCCGTAGTATTTAAAAGTCATCACCGCTACAGTGTGCCACTGTTGTTTTACATAAGCATCCAGAAGACTTGTTGGTTAGCGCTTGTAGCACTCGAAGAGCACTGGAACAGTACTCTAAGGCTCTGTTTATACTCCATCCGTCGTGTCATAATGAAAATTACCAGTATCGATTAGCACGCGCGGCACAATCAATATTAATCAATATTCATTGTGTCGCGCTACGCAACGAATGGACTATAAGCAAAGCTTAGGGGCTGTTTAGAACTCCAACGTGACGCGAAGCGATGTAGTGATAAGCATCGATAGGATAGTTTCATGAATCTTACGGCAACTTCTTACACGTCGTGTCGTGCCGCGATGGAGCTCTAAACATCCCCTAAAAGGCATTCCCAGTGATTGTAATCCTGCAACTTCGCATTTCAACGGCCACGAAGCCAGTTCTTCCATCGTGGACCGAGGCCGGTGTCAGTTAGTCAGTCAGTCACGGCGTGTCGCGGATTGACTCGCTGATGTGACGGTAATGTGGTGGCGAGGCGGATCGTCGTCGCCGCCGCTGCGACTGCGGCTCCGGTGGCGGCGATAAATCGACTCGTCCGCAATCATGCGTGGCGACGTTCAAAATGTCCCGATTGTTTGCAGACAGCCGCCGAATGTTACCGTAACCTTGAAGAGGACGCTGGCGGCTGGTGTCGCCGCCGCGACGATAATCTGGCAAGTAGCACGCGTCCGCCGTCACCGTCGCCACGCGCGACCTTGTCCAATGCAAACACAGACGTGCACACATACACACTCTGGAGTACTGTAAGTGATAAGCGGTATACGGTAGTGCGCGTCGGGAAGTGTGGATTTAGTCGGATGAGCGGCTGGTTCCAGTTCGGCTGAGGTGTGCGCGGTTGCAGAGGCTTTGGTAGGCGGTGGAAAATTCGCGGGCCTGCGACGTCGTATTTTTCCCCGTTGGGATGTCGGTGGTGTCGTGGCATGGCATCACCTGGGCAGGGTCACATGGAAAAAGCAGCGAGATGAAAGAGCGAAACCGGCGCAGTGGTGAAGTCGAGGTGATTTACGAGTACGTTCAATGGTCATGGCCCGCCGCCGCCGTTATATGCAGTAACACTCTGTGCGACTTCGCCGACACGACCGCCTGAGAACAAAGAGAGCAAGTTTCAAAGAGCGTGATAGCTGAGCGAACCGACACGAGTAGGGCGGGCTGGGAGATACTCGGGCATTCTCGTGTTACTGCAATGTAGGAAGGCAATTCATCCCTGACTGAAACCCATCGGGAGATGTTGAACATGGAAAGCCAATTCACGCAAACGCCTCGCATCAAAACAAGCGGCCGCTCTGCCACCGCCTGCGCCCGAGGCTAGTTCTGCAGTGATTGAGGGCCTTTCCCTTTTATCTCTATGCTTGTGTTTTTCAGGGTTCCCGACCTTTATAACTTCTGTAGTAAGGGTACCTTTAATTGTCGTATTCGTCCTTAGGGACTCCGACACATCGTCGTGCGGTCTTATTTTTTTTTCAAAGTAGGTATTTAGACGAGGGTACGGTGACTGAAGGAGTGTCTGGCGTTGTGATCTATCCAGGTCGGAGCGGGATACAGTTAGAAAAACGAGAAATGCTGGTAGGTTGTCATGTTGAACTGGTAGCCAAGATTGTTTTCTCGTTTATTTGGCTCGGCTTACGTTTCGGCGACTTCGCCTTCGTCAGAGACTGAAAAAATCGAAGAACATTTATAAAACTGCACCATTTCATCCTACAGAGTTCTAATTTTAAGGAGAGATATGGACGAGATGCAGCATGACAGTTATGAAGGAACGAGATTGACCTTATACATAGGTGGATGCCGAGGAGGACCACCAGTACCACCACCACCACGTAAGCTAGACTTGAACGTGGTTGAATAAGTCTACTAACAAACGGACAACCCGACTTAAATACCCTGGGGTCGGACCAAGTAGATTACAGCCCGCGGAAGCCAGGTAGATTACAACTTTGATAGGTTTAACACTTCCGAATGGGACGAAAGTTCTTTTGTAAGTTAATTCGGTGTGCCGCCTTTGTGAGATGTTTGCGAAATACCTTCAATTTATACAACTTTGTCGAACACGACGTGAATAGGTAGTGACGAAGAAAGAAATCTATGTACAACACACTACAATGATAGAAAATGAAGAGAAAGAAAGACCGCCACAAATGATGTTACTGTGTCGTTTCTTTCTAACATAGTTATTGCTGTTTCATTCTTATTCCTCTGAATGTTAAGCAGAGCGGATTCGAGCACTGCTGGAGCAAATCAACGAACATAACAAAGACTAAAAACGGCACCCAAACAAAAAAGTTCAAGAAGGCAACTATACAGTTCCATATGGAGGCTTATAAGGGCACGACCTTCAAACAAGTAGAGGCGAGTGCTGGAGAGAACAGGTTGTTTAACGACTGCGCTTCTTCGTGATCGAACAGCTGGCTTACACTGGATGATCATGGGGATAGGAAGAGTGTGAACCGTAGGAATGATCGGAACAATGAAACTTAAACGAAAATGAACGGATTCTGCAGGGGCCACATTCATCAACCGCTTACCGCCATCTAACGGGGAAAATACCTCCAAACGTGATGCTGATGAATGTCATATCACGGGGTTTGGCGGTGTTTTACCGTTAAAAGGAGGTAAACGGTTGATGAATCTGAGTCCTGGAAGCTTTTTAATGATTTACCAAGTTATTCTTTGTATGTGCGTGCAATATCTGGTTGTCATGATTTGTGGAATCCTATTCATTATCATGTCCTCTTTTGCTGTTGTTGTTATTTTTCGTTCTAACTCAACGTGATTGTTTACGTTCAAAATAAATAAATAAATATATACGCATTGACTATAATTATGGAAACGAAAGGATAAAGGAAGGCGTTACCCAATCGTTTCTGGGATGCGCCACGCATTCTACTTCTACGGTATTTCGTGGAGGCGACTTGAATGCGTATGTGGCCATAAAATGCTTTACGGTGGCCAGCCAATGAACAGTGTCAGTACTTTATACGTTCCACACAAGACCGGTGCCAATTCACCGATCTCGGAAGGATGAAACGCTTGGTTGGCCTGGGCGGGAAATCCGATCTAAGAACTTGTAATCAAGTGCACGCGACAACCGGCAGCTCTTGCGACTGCTCTACACGCGCCCTGTGAAAAAATATGAGATCATTCTTGGGCTATACAGTGAATAAATTGAGGCTGATAGACAAGTCAATGTTCTAATTTTTCAGACAAGTCCGGTTCTAAATCACCAACCACGGAAGGAAGGAAGTCTTCGTTGCGCTATAGAAGTAACTCGAACCAAAAACCTAATTCAGATTACAGACGAAAGCCGGCGACTGCTCTATGTAACTGCGCTACCAGGCGCCTTAGGAAGGTCTACAAACTGTGAAAAAACTGTGGAAAGAATGACACAGTAACAGTTAGCAAGCAGAAATCGTGTCGTCTGCGTAAAGCCTAGCGTTTGAAAGATTAGAAAATAACGTTGAAATCGGCCTCCTTTCTCCTTAACTGTTGCTCTTCGACATTATTTCCTCCATAAAGAATGTCTTTAGAACGAATCTTCTTCCTCAGCAGGTACAGTACGAAAGAAAAAGGCAAAAAAACTCAGAAGCAGCAATATCGAAGGGCAGTATCGACGTTCTCATAGTCGAACACCTGTCGTCAAACCGTTCCTCACCGCGGAACGTCGTCGCCGTCGTGCTCAAACAGATGGTGGTAGCCACATGTTCCTTTCAGTTTTGCTGAGGTTTCCCTCTGCCAGAAGGTGTCATCACCTCTTCAGTCTTCCGAACCCATTTCCAACAGTAGAACAAGGTCATCAGAGTTTCTTGCCCTTGTCCGCCCGTCACCTCGCCTTACCATCGATGGTGGACGATAACAATCGCAATCGCGACGTTGGCAAAGACACAGACGATTTTCGGCTTATCACCGCGCGGCGTCGCGATTCGCACCTCATCAGAAGCCCACGCTCCTCGACATCTTCACCGTCTAATGATGATGATGACGCTGTCGGCGCGCGGAATCCTTGCGCGGTGCATCGCACACGCACCTAAGTGAGTGTGAAGTGCACTCAGAACCGTCTCCAGACCCCTTGCCGTGACGATTACCCGTGTAATCCCCCGACGACGACGACGTCGACGATCCCAACGCTCTGGCTGCAGCACGTCCAGAGCCGTCGTGCTCGGCGCTGTGCCGTGACAGCGATTGAGCCGCAACGACGGAAGTTTGCCGTCGTAATTACTACCGGTCCAGTGTATTGATAGGTTTAGTCATGGCCACGGGGCGAAATCGATTGGAATTGCCGATTCTGGACACAGCAGAGGAGAATAACGGCTGCTAGGAACGATTCTGGAGTAAGCATGCTTGGGAGTTTAGTTGGAAGGGTAGGCAAATCTGGGAGAAAAACAGTAGAACAAGGTCTGAGGGTAAACGAACCACGATAAAGCAACAAACACATGCACTGAAAAAATCGAGAAAAAGTTTCGTGTTAAAGTTTGTTTAAAACACCAAAAGATTGTGTGAATCCGTCCCTGCTTAGGATGCGTCACGTACTCCACTTCTCTGGGATATCGTGGAAACAACTGGAATGCGCATGCTGATGAACAATTCAGTGCTTTATCCTTCTGAAACAAGTCGCCAACTAATTGATCGACCTCGAAGGAATAAAAGTGCGCTTGGCTTAGGCAGAAAATC
Source organism: Heligmosomoides polygyrus polygyrus (assembly GCA_947396885.1). Classification (NCBI taxonomy): domain Eukaryota; kingdom Metazoa; phylum Nematoda; class Chromadorea; order Rhabditida; family Heligmosomidae; genus Heligmosomoides; species Heligmosomoides polygyrus. The sequence continues at coordinate 79,123,972 of OX377203.1, read as the reverse complement.
TAAACCTAGAACCTTCATTCGCGGTGCAAGAGACAGTTGACGCCTTCTCTGATTGCTCTATGTACCACCCTTAACTTCAGTACAGCTCAAATTTCGTACAAACACAAATAGGGTGGTCTACACCAGGAAGGGACTCGCACATAAATGTGTCGTTTTAGACTACCTGTGTATGTTGTTTCGGTTAGATAGGTCACCTTCACTTTGTCACCATTATCAAAGAGATTAATGGTACGTGCTCCCCAGTAAGATAGAGCGCAAATTTCTTAAGAGTTACTCATGGTTCGATGTATGCTAAAAAACCATTATATTTTTTATTTCATGTTTTAAAAGGGATTTTTTGTGATAATCAAGGTGCCGTCAATTCCGAATAATACAAACGAAATCCATAACAAATTGGGACATTATTCAGTATTTATGATTATTACGCCTAAGACATATTGCTCCCGATACTTTCTATAAAATGAAATAAAAGCGAAAAAAGAAATGTCCTCTATTTTCCATAAAAAAGTAGCAATAAATGCAGCTCTAAAAGTTGCATCCAATTCTAATTTACTCTCTGAACTATTGCAGCCACAGAACGTGAGAGGTAGAAAAGGTGAGACTATCCTAGTGGGGAGGGTTAGGGATACCTCTCTTTGTTGCTTTAGCAACAGCGGCAAAATTGGAAATGATCTATTGTAGGAAAACGAGACATCGGGCTAGCCCACAAGTGGACCTTTGTATAAGTAAGCCGGTAAGGTCACTCCATTTCTTTCTCTTTTTTCGCGGTGCTCCAATTAGGATAGATCCGGTAAGTTTTTCTGAAATGCAGAACTGCATACATAAGGATAAGGGACAGCATCAGTCAATCGCTCTGCGGAATGCGCCACGCATTCCGTTTCTACGGGATGATATGGAAGCAATGCGATTGAATTACAATACAATCTTAAAGAATTGAACTTATTATTAGGTAAGGATAAGAATGTCATCAATATGTCTGTGAGTTCGCTCAAGTCTTTAGTGCTTTGTAAGAAGCTATGTTAGTTGTGCTGTGTTTAATATCGTGTTATGATCGTTGTAGGCTTATGTGAGGTAGTATTTGTTTACGTGACATTACTTATATGTAAATAAATAGATAAATAGATATACAAATAAATAAATGAATAAAAATAAATGTGGGTGTGTTCCGTTTTCACAGGCTATTTCAGAAGCAGTGAGTGGTCAGCCAGCTGTCTTTTTGACTACACAGGAGTGCTGTATGTATGTACTTACACATTTTTGGCACAGCGGAAGCCTTACAATATGCAACCTTCAGATCTACTGTTTCGCCCAAAATGACTGGATAGGTGTTCGTCAAAACCAAAAATTGTCAGCACAGCGAGAGGATGAAGCCAGGGGGCTCAGGCCTTCTAAGTCGACGATTTAAGGTTATGGTCTTTGCCAGATGTAAGTGTGGTCGCGTTAGTTTTGGTCGAAGGATTGAGTGTATCTCACGAAAAATTATTTCATTTTTATATTTATCCTATATATTATATTGTATCACTATTTATGCTACTATTTATATATTTGTTTATTTATGTAATATATTTTTTATATTTATACTACTATTTATATTTATATCTATATATTGTATTATTTTTATTGTGCTATTTCGATACCGTTTCATACTTTCTTTCACCAGTTGCAATTTTTTAAATGATTTGTGCATAAATAAATAGATAAATAAATATTTTTAACTAAGACGGCAACGTACTAAATATGGAAACCCACCTTTCATTATAATTTTTCACCACAAATTCTCCACTTCATCATTTAACTGCTTGCTTCCATATTGTCCAACTGATTATAGACTTGTTCCGTTTTTATAATATTGTAGTTCTGCTACTATTCAGTTTTACCTCCTAATACTAAGTAAATTTAAAAGGCTTTTAGAGAGGCATTCCCGAAACGCTATTGCTTATTTTGCTACGAATGCAGAAATCTTTCAAAACTATATTTAGCTGATCTTATCGTTAGTTCTTTTTCATTTCTTCATTTTTCCTCTCTCCTTTTCAGATAACTTTTTGTGTTAAAAATTCTTATGGTATTTTCCAAGAATAGATTGTGTTTTGCGTAAATTTTATTTAAAATAAATAAATGAATAAATGCAGTTATTGGCTAACAAAGAAGCATTAAACATTAAACATGAAACCCTAACAATAGAAGCGGCAACGCTAGACAACCGTTTTTTTTTGCGGTAGTCCGTGTAGATCGTCAAGCTCATACTCTTTATGAATTTGTAGGATGTATCCTAGTCGGGAGGGACCAACCATAAAGTGTCAGTTGTGAACGTTATCTCGTGCCATACAATCATATCCCTAAATTCAAAGGAAAGCCCTCGTATCATGATGGGTCAGCAGCTGAAGCTCTTGTAGAAACCTGTGTAAGGGACAGGAAACACAAATCATTATTCGTTACTCCCCTCCGATTAGGATAGATCCACTTTGTACGCTTATCGCCTATGAATTCTAAGCTCAAAGTTCAGAAGTGCTGTGCAGTGTGAGTGAATTGCGATGACTAGCAAAAACACTACATAGATGCAGTAGTATAATTTCCTTTACAATAGTGCTCTTGACGACGTTCGCAGAAGCGTTTCCTATCCGAGGTTTATCACCTTCCTGTATTCTGATGAATCGTGAGTTGAACTCTGAACTGATTGTGAGGCCAGTATAACGCCCTTAGCCCTATGAGTAATGTTATAAGCTTTTTAAGATGGGGAACCATGGAAGGCGTCATCCAGACGCTTTGAGGGACAGCAGCTGACACAGTCGTTTAGCAAAGACGACGTTCCTCAACATTGCTTCGACGTACAGGAGGTCTTGCCTTCTGAAAAGCTGGGATCCTGATCCTCGAGTTTTTCTGACTTTTTCTTAGAATAAACTGGATGTTTAGCTATGATTCGAGTTTAAATGATATGAAGCGGATGATGGGAACATTGTTGCTGTTGCTGCCTCATAGCAGCAAGAGCCGGAAATAGATGCACTGCATGGGTTGCACCAATATTCGTCCCATAAATGAGGCTACTAGTGCCCCTACACTAGTTATAGAATTCGGACTAGCTCAACAATTCGTTTGTTTAAAGCGTTGCCTAACGACTTCACGCCTCCTAGAAACATTGTTGGGTCGGATCGAAAAATTCCATCGTTTTCTGCTTGGAATATCTCCGCCTTTATTTAAGTTTGACAGGTTTTGATCGGAGTTTTTAACCGTTTCGAACCACTAGCGAAAAACGTACGCTTTCAAAGACATATAGAACTCTCAAGCCGTCTGTTGAAAGTCAAACAGTTTAAGCCATTTTTAGCTTCAAAAAAGGCAGTGCACAGATAGGCCAATTTGGATGCTATTGTGTGATAAAGGAAAAAGGCTTAAGGGCAAAGGACGGCGTTACTCAATCCGTTTTGGGATGCATCACGCATTATACTTTTACGGGATGTCGTGGAAACGATTTGAACATGTGGCTTACCGATGACCTGCGGTGACCAGAGCACTGACACGAGACCCTGTAGACTAGGGATAGAGCAGCTTGTTGATGCTTTAACTACGATATGCCAAAATGATGCTGTGTTTATTGAGCCAGTATTCATTATACTTCTGATAATCGAGAAAAAACTCCCTCCGCAGCAAAGACACAAAGAGAAACAAGAAAGCGGAGATTGATTGAATCTCTTAATCTTTCTCGGATTCCAGGCTAATTCGATCACTGAGTTTAACGTAGAGTCCCTTCTTCAATGTGTCTTTGGCACTGCGGTAAGCGGCCTTTTGTGCGATGCGTTCTCTTCTGTGTCTTTTCCGTAGCCTCAACGTCTCCATCTTTGCTGTCGTAGTATCGGTACAAGATTAAGGAAGGGAATCGACTCGTTATCTTTTGTGTCTAACAACAACCGCTACTTTGCTGAGCAAAGCATTGAAAAGCTATTTTATCTCTTTCATCATCTGACTGGGGCGCGTGGCAGCGTAGTCGGGGGAAGTGCTGTCTGTCGCGTGTACCCGACTCCAAGTCCTTGGTTCGAATTTCGGGCTCAACTCCACCAAGACCTTTATTCCTCCGGACTCGGCGAATTGGTAACAGACACGTCTGGGAAGGATAAATCATCGACTTGCACATAGGCTGGCTATTGTAAGTTATTGAAAAACAAAGTAAATAAAATCTAAATACTCGTTCAAATTACTTCCGTTGATTTAAAATAACAGAACTATCCTTCCTAAACTTCTTGAAAATTTTGATAACAGAAGAAAACTGAAAAATAGAAACTTTTATCGCATTGATATTTTTGCATTACCTCATTTGTTTCTATTTGAAATCCTATTTCACCGAGAGGATCGCGTGATAGCGCAGCCGGGCCCGCGGCTGTCTCATGCTCAGACACCCCGAATCGAGGTTCATGGTTCACGTCTTCTGCTATGGCTAACGAAACCGACCACTCGGTGAATTGGCACCAAAGTGTTCAGAGAAGGATATTGACAGGATACTGATTTGTTCGATTTGGCCACCGCAAGTCACTGTGTAGGACAGATATGCATAAAAATTTATTATTTATTGCTCTCATAGGTGCGTTCTAAACGAGCAAAATAAAACTTCTACAGAAATATAATGCATCTCGATTCTATTTTTCGAATCAAAAAATTGAAAGAAATTGCTTCCACAATATGCCGTAGAAGTGAAATGGCGTATTCTAAGACGCGATTGTTTATCCATTTTATCCCCTACTTTATCGGGAGCGCAATGAATATATGACTCTGAAATACTCAGTAATTAACGTTTAGAAAGTCTGCAATCGCTTCCAATATGCGTTTTCAATGAGAGTAAAATTCCCATGACGCATCCCAAAAGACGTCCTCTACCCAGACATTTGTGGTTGCCATTCTGATCTTAAACTTGGGTAATTAAACCCTTCAGTCTATAAAAACTAAAGATCTATCCTAGTCGAGAGGTGCAACCGTAAAGTGTCATCAGATGCGTGCGTCATCCTATAGCACACAACCATATCCTTCGAATTTATATAAAAATTCCTAACACAGCTGAAGGTGTCGTAGAAACTCTAGCAAGGGATTGAAGACGCATCTGACACCTGCCTCTCGCGCTCCCACAAATCATTACATGCCCCTCTCCGATTAGGATAAATCCAAGGATGATTTTGGTAAATGTCGCGAAAATGGCTAGCACTGGAAAGTGTGAGCGTACCAGCTTATTGCCTATAGGTACGCATGAAATTGGCGTGCCACTCAGAGGGGGTTTGTACAGTCAGTATTCTTATTGGCTGACGTGCGTTCAGCAGCTGATCTGCTTGGTAATGATTGGCTGACGATCCACCACCTTCCAATGCTGCCCATTTTCGCGACATGAACCATTATTTCTAATGGAAACTTTTACGCTGTGAGGTAGATTGGAGAAAGGGAGCCGCTCTGCACGAACACGATCCTCCTGACCTGCACGACACGTCGCCGTCCTAAAACCACCGCCGAACCCTGTGCGCCGCTTCTTTGATCTTCAAACACGCGGCGCAGGGCGCATGCGATACCATATGGTCGATTCACCTGCGATTCCGGCAGCTTCCGCTTTCACCTCCTGTAATTATCCCCGTGCTCGCCGGCTGGGGCGCTGCTCGGCGCCAGAACGGACGCCGAGCATAGCGCCGCTGTGTGACAGAACGGAAACCCCCGCCTGGCAGACTTTGCGAAACCCCGACGGCGCCCCTCTGCTCCCGATGTGGAGCGCCGCACTACCGTAGCCCAGTCGACTGGCGGTGGAGGGAAAAACGCGGAGCCGAGGAAGGCCGCCGCCGCAGATGGAGCGGGGGTTGTTTTGCCTCGCCTCGACGTTCTCGACGCCGAATACGCCGTCGTCGGAATATGGTACGTGAGTGTGAGTGTGTGCGCGCGGAGTCGTGGCGCGAATAATTGCCTCTCGCGCTCCCGCTCCGCTCTCAATAATTGCATACCGCCACTGCTGCTGACGGCGGCGCCGTGCTGCTGCCAGAAGCTCATCTACTCTTTGATAGGAATCAATATGAATTCCACACCATCCATGTAACCGAGGACAACTACGGTAAGTGGGTCCGAAGGTCCCCTGAGACTCGCGGAGATGCGGACGCCCCCCGTCGAGCGGCGTCCGACAGGTGGGCCTAGCCGTCGGCGAAGAACCCGTGGTGGTGCCGACGGCATCACGACGACGCCAGCGGACACAAACCACTCACCGCGACAGTCGCCTTCAGTTACCAGCGCCGCTGCGAACGGGTCCGTAGCTTCTGGTGCTCCTCTGAGCGGATTCGGGGCTACAAAACTCCGCTACCGTACTGATGGAGGAGACGTTTTGTCGCCCGGGGAGGTGTCCGACTGTCGGACGCGCCGTGAGCAAACAGCAAATTTCTTTTGCAGTAGGAGCGACGAGAATGCTGAGCTGAACTATGCAGATGCCCTGGTGATGAAGGACAAGGACAAAGGACGGTGTTAATCAATCCCTCATGGGATGCGCCATGCATTCTACTTCTGAGGGCGACATATTTGGCATGCACACTGAATTGCGACGACTAGCTGAAGAGCAAACCACTGTCTTATACTTCTCAGACAAGTCCAGTACCAACTCACTAAGTTGGAATGAACGAAATAGCTTGGTTGACCTAGGCTGAACCCGTACCATGAAGCATTCAAATTGCCACCACCACATTACTACAAGGCGTGACGCATCCCAAACAGAATATCCGAAAATATTCACTACTGTTTATAAATATGTATTTGACAGCCGATGCCCGCTCCGACTGCATTAACATGAATCATGCCCTAGTGATGATAGAACATATTCTATTTATATGCAGATGAAATCTAAAAGAAATAGGGTTGAGTTCTTGTTCCGCCTGAATTAGCTTTGAAAAATGACGTCTTCATTTTAATTTAAAGGAGTTTGAGATGTCATTAGATAAGCCAGATAATTCTAATAGGTAGAAAACGCTAAACTATAAAGAATAACTGGTAAAGCATATAAAAGATAAAGCGAACCTTAAAGGTGGAAAGGAAGGCGTTTCGATCGCTTTGTGAGAAGCATCACGCAATCCACTTGTGCGAGCTATCTTGGAAGCATCTTGTATGCGTGTTTGGCCTGTACATACAATGAATTGCGGTGCTAAGCCGATGGACAAATCAGTATTTTATCCTTCCAAGACAAGTCTGATACCAAATTGACAACTCCAGACGGTGGGATGCTTGGTTATCCTATGCGGAATATAAATGAAGAAGCTTGGATCCACCTGCTCATGACAGTCGGCGCCCCTCCGGTTGCGCCAGCACATGCCCTACTCTCCTGTGCATACGGCAAAGAAAAGCTACCGGAGTTTTGCTCTGCATGAAAAAGAATTTTAAATTTTGTATCCTCTCTTTCACTGACATTTTCGAATGTTCTGATTTGTTTGGCGCGCTGTAGCGCAGTCGGAGGAGGCGCCGACTGTCGCGCGCACCCGATCCGAGCTCTTGGTTTCGGATTTCCTGCCCAGGCCAACCGAGCCTTCAATCCATTGGCACTAGACTTGCCCGGGAAGGGTAAAACATTGACTTGTCCATGGGTTGGCCACCACAGTTAATTGCATGGACCAAATACGCATTCAAATTACCTCTACACCTCGACATCCCTTAGACGTAGAGTCCGCGGAGCACTCCACAAAGGGATTGGTTAACATATCATTTAACACATTTTTTGTTTGTTCTGCTCCAACACAAGATTTTTAAGCTGGATCTTTATTTGGCCTGTATTTGTATTTATTTTTGTGTTTTCGGTTTCCCACTAATTCGTTTACTATTTTTTAAAATTTACTGCTGCTCTTGGTAAAAAAGGTCAAAGGTTAATTTTGGAACTAAAAATAAATTTGTAAAATTACGATTAACACCCAAAAACTCCCAAAAAGGTGTCATAGTAAGTAAAGTTTGTCCCAAGTAAAATCGCAAAACGAGCCGTCAAGTTTTTTGGTGCTTCTTCATTCTATTCAGAAATATTAGAGCGAAAAAAATTTCCTAGAAACACTGAATTTTTCCAAAGCGCGTCATAGGTCTGCAATAAAGACTCTCAACTCAAACAGTGGAAAAGTTTTGGCGGGATTTCTGCTTCGGTCAGTGCATTTCGTTATGCTCCGTCTATTGAAGACAACTTCGGGACCTGGTGAACAAAAAGCTAAAAATCTCTTATTATTTTTCTGACTCTACAGGAGCTTATCAAAGGCAGTTAAACCCCGTCGTCTGTCAAAAATCGCTACCGTAGTCCAAAGAAGACGAGGAGCCACACAGAGACTGAAACTGGTCCTGAAACGGCGACGACACGCATAGGCAACGACGCTCAAAACACTCGCTGCACCACGGACGGACGCGAAAACAAGAACCAGTTCAAATATATTTCACTCCAGATGGGGACGTGCGCGCGGTGGACGGATAAGAAGGGCTTGGAGACACGAGGAAGCTGACCAACTCCGCCGGGACGACGAATGTGTGCAGGCATGTGTCGGTGTGTGTGGGTGCTGCTGCTGGTGGTGATGCTGGGGAAGAGGTGTCAATTACACAGTGAACAGACTGGATTTTATGGCGGTTATTATCCGGCTGGAATGAGGGGTTGTAATGACGGGGTTCGTCGCGCGGGGCATCGCCGGAATCACCGCCAGCAACACGATGTCACAGCCTCAGCCTCCATGGCGTCCTGAATCCTCCGTCGCTGACATCTTCTTTGCGAACTTAGGTCGTCACCTCAGAACCACTGCTTCACACGTCAGACACCTGACCTCGTTGAAGAGGTCTGAGGAGCGAGAGGTCACTGCCGATGTCGAAGCGGCTGGTGCGTTAGCGAGGCTGCGGGGCCTGGCTCGCACCTCACCATCGGGAGAATTCTGGCGGAATAGACTCGCCCTGGGGTCGACTAGGTTATGGGAGGCTGTCAAACCATGGGCGCTGATGTCAGAGGGTCAAAAGTCAGTTTAACTGTAGCATTTGATGGAATTTTTTCTAGCAAACAACGCCGACGGTGTAACAGTCTGTCGCGTTCTGTCCGGTATGAGACGCCGTGGTTCAAGTCCAGCCTGGTGCTAGAGTTTTGATGGAAAAAAAACCTCATTGTAACAGCCATTCGAGACTTAAACACAACAGACGGGTCACGATGATATATCACGCTTCAACATTGAATAAGTATAAAGGATAAAGGATGGCGTTGCTCAATCCCTTTTGGGGATGCGCCACACATTCTACTTTGACAGGATGTCGTGGAAGCGAATTGAATGCGTATTTGGCCAAGCAAAGATGTTCGGTGGCCAGCCGATGAACACGTCAGCGCCTTATCCTTTCTAGACAAGTATAGTATCAATTCACCGACTCCCTGGGGAGGGATGAAAGGCTTTGTCAGCCTGGGCGAGAAATTCGAACCAGGAAGCTGGTATTGGGTGCACGCCACAGCGGGCGCCTCCTACTATTGCGCCACAAGAGCCCATTACTTCAACATTGGTCTGGCAAAGGCTTGCAACGCTTGCACATCTTAAACTGGACACTCATATCTTTATTGGGCATCGTAACACAGTCCTCATCGGCATTTAGGAATCCCTCCTAGTCGGAGGGGACACACGGTGTTTTTACTCACAATGCCTTCCTTGAAGTTGTCCAAGAGCTGATTCACCTGCGCCCCATGATATTGACGGCCCTTGGGCAAATTCAGGTAAGGTGGTGATGTGGCGTGATAGTGCAGACACAACACATCGTCACTTTATGGTTTAGTATTGCCCCCTCCCAACTAGGATGTATCCAAAATTAGATTGCTGGTGACTAAAGACCCCTTTCACAGCATTAAATCAATATTATTAACATAGTACTGAAGTACGTTGCCGTTTCTAGCGCTAGTCAATTGAAAAAATAAAATAGAAAGGTAACTAGAGAATTCATTTTTTTCGTGTCTTGATTTTTTTCTACTGTGCGTTAAAATTTTAAAACTTCACGAAGAGATGATTTAATATTTTTAACCAAACGAATATTTTATACCTTAATCAAAAGGTAATTTAGCCATTTTATTTTATGCGTCCTTATTTGTTTATTTTTACTGTAATCCGTCATTTTAGCGCAGTCTCGAGACATTATCAATTTTTGTTCTAATACGAGAACCACATCTATTTGGTAAGAAGCATTTTTTTTTTACTTTTTTCACTTTTTTACTAGTGGTAAAGAAGTATCGTTTTTTATTATAAGCCGTCTAATTCACAAAGGATATTTTTACAAAGCACACTTAGGCCGTTTTTATTAATGTAGCGTTATTAGTTTATTTTGTCCAAACTTCCATTCCAATACAATTACCACATATGTTCGATAAGAAACTTTTCTTCGCTAGAAATAAAGCAGTGACTTCTGCGTTACAGTTTCCCCTCTAAATCGTAGCTTAATTTAGCTATAAATTGAAAAATAATTTTTAAACGAATTAAACATGTTTCAAATTAAGGAAGGAGCAAATACTTCTCGTTTTCTAAATTCTAATTGTTCATGAACCATGATGGAAACACTCTGACTTCTATCCCGAAAGCGATAAACTCTACTGCTTCATTTGATCCAATATAAAGTATTTTCGGATCTATCCTAGTCGGAGGGGTGCACGCGGTGTTTTGCCTCTCATTCCTTTTCCTCCTGAATTTGTCTCAGTGCTTAAGCTACTGCCAAATGATACGACGGCAGCTCAAAGAATGTGATGTCTTGCCGTGGAGCGCTGGGCAAAACTGTCACTTAGCGCTGTCCCCTCCCGACTAGGATAGATCCTATTTTCTCAATTTTCAAAGCCATCTAAACTTCATAGTCCTGAAATAAACAATCAATAAACGCTCCGTAGCCTACCTACCCTACCTCCTACCCTACCGTAGGCTGATGCTACTATAATTATTTTGTTCAAATACTAACTGTGGAACGTAAGATCTGAGCTGAGTGCAGCGCTTTATCCCAGCAGTGACCTCAGCTACGTAGCCATCACTGCAGGCGGCCTCGTTTCCGCCAAATGCTCTTCTACTGACTACTTATCGGATTACCGGCTCTCAACACCACTTGACATCGCTACAGTCGGCCTCTTCACGCTCAGAAGCCGTGCATAAAAGGCGTCAGAAGCGAGAAGCAGGCCCTTGTTTGAGGCATCGTTGCGTGACCGTCAGGTGCGAGCGGTGCTTCGGCAGATGACAGCGCACTTCAGCTGTGGAGTTGTTTGCCATGTAGTTACTCAAATCGGCACTCATCCTCCCCGCATCATCTCGGTCGCCGCTTCGCTCTGCTGCCGGGCAGGTTTAAGGGTCAGGCCAGACCTCTTGATCGTGTAATTATGAGGTGCATACAATGGTGGAAGCAGCGGGAGACGCGTCAAAGACCGTGTGCTGCGCGGAGACACGAGGGAAAGCCCCCGCCGAGACGACACCATCACCCACCCCGTCGTCGTCGACGTAGTCATTGTCGCGACGAATTCGAGCGAGTTTTTCCTTCATCGATTCGTCCCCGTGTACCGTAACCCGCCGAAGATCTCGGCCATAGATCGAGATCGATTCGGGAAGTGAGGAAACGGTAGCGCAGACGACTGCTGCTTAAGAGGGTTCGACATCTAGAGGAGCTCGACCTCTTGGAGCTTAGAACGAAGTGAAAAAGCGATTTTGCATAGAAAAACTCGAATAAAAAAATGGATTGTGAAGAGCCTTCTAGGAAACGAAACTCGAACTTAACCAAAAAAGGCTGTGGATATTCAGGACAACTAAACCAATGCGATATGAAGGACAGAATCAGAAGTAGTAGCAGGCCAAGAATGAGGAACTAAGCTGCGAGACAGCACCAACGGAGCACAGTGAGGCCGACTTGTCGGCCGGCTGAGCCTGAAAACGACTGAGGGGCTGTGTGAGAGCGACGCGAGGGGGAGAGCGAAAATGGGCAAATTATCGAGTCCCACCAAATTACGGCCAATCACCTGCTAATAATACGGTAATTTTGTCGATTGCTTTGCGGGTGGCAATTTTGTGTTGGCGAATGCGTGAGTGTGTACTGGAATGCGGCGTCGGCGGTTGTTCCCCCCTCGACCCGACGACACTTACTTCCCACTTCCTTGGGGCCCAAGGTGCTGTACGACGGGACCCGGACCTCATTTGAACGGGGCTAGGTAGCTGGCCTTCTTCCGCTTCTATTCAGATGCCCGATCCAAAGCGCGGCCTTGCCGTCCGAGTTAATTACGGACTGCTGGAAACAAAAACGAGGCGCACAGAAACTGGCAGGAAAGGTTGCGGGGCAGGAAAGGTAGAGGGGCTGGTAACAGCGGTGAACTACTGGGAACTGTCCTGAATTTATCCTAGTCGGGAAGTACTGCAGTGATGCATTGACTCCTATGCCCCTCTTCCTTTAAAATGGCCTACTAAATGATATTACAGCTCTTGGGTGGAAATTGTAAATTTAAGGCGCACCTCACCCCCTCTTCGACTAAGGTAGATCCAAATGCTTTTACATAACACAATAGATTTAAAAACTGTTTCTCATGTTCTGCACATTATTTTTTTTAGTCCAGAGTCTGGTGTTCTCGGTAAAGTAAAGGATAGAAATGGATAAACAATCAATTTGTGTTAGACGCCACGCATTCTACTACTAAGATGTCGTGGAGGCAATTTGAATGCATGCTCAGCCGATCCAATGACTTGCGGTGGCCAGCTGATGGTCAGGACAGTGCTCTGTTCTTTCCAGACCAGTCTTGTTTCAATTTCCTCCGGAGGGAGGGAATACTGCGTTGACCTGGGTAGGAAACTCGAAACATGAACGTCGATTCGGTCGACTGCTCTACCATGCGCCCATCCTCGTAAAGTAAGATTTGAAAGAGAAACAAAGAGGTGATTCGAAAATTCTGTCTTGTTCGTGTGTTAAATTTGTTCTCACAAAATTACACGAAATTATTTTCACACAAAATTTTCGAAACCACAAACCACTACTTCTGACATTACGACAAACGATTTAAGATATTTGTACTTTGCGATAGATTATCAGCATTTGGTGCAATTTTAAAGTGTTCCAATCTTACATTCGAGCATAAATGAGCTTTTGTTTCTTAGTATGAGGATTACTTTAGTTAACGATTAGCAATCTTATTGGAAGAGGTCGCAAGAAAATATGGACACTCTTTAGCATAAAAGTAGAAAAGGTTCAAAAATGTTTGAATCGATGCTCTGTTTGAATGGGCCACGCATTCTGCTTCGACGCGATATTTTGAAGGCAACAGGATGCGTTTTTGGTCCACAAAATAACTTCAGAAAGTCAGGCGATGAACAACTCAGTGTTCCACCTTTTATTCCATCAGCATAACTACTACAAAAATGTAAAAAAGATGGTTTTAACGATCTTTAGTTTCACTGCTCAAAATTTCAGGGTTTACAACCTTGTGGGGGCTTAACAGTGCGGAAAGGCGGCTATGAAAACTTTTGGCCTGCACGAAATAAATTGCTTAAATGGCTAATATTGTATACAAGCTTAATTTGCTAAAAAAAACTGTAAAATCCGTTCGAAATAAAAGGTTTTGAAGATCTATCCTAGTCGGAGGGGACATCGCTAGAAAAGCGAAGCCGTTGTAGACATTGTGGGATTTCCCCGCTAAACGATTGCAGAGAACGTTTTCTTCTAGGCCATTTCACGGTATTGTCTTTGTAAAATAGGCTGCTTTCACTTTGGCCCAGTTGCCCAACAGTCAGACTGCACTGTCCCCCCACTAGGAAATTCGCCTTTTAAATCAAGGGAGGTGCCCCGACGAAGACGCCACTTTAACCTCAGTGAATAATGGCCAAATCACAAAAAACCAAACACTCTAAGTGATTCGATGGAATCTATTCCAATCTATTATATTAGAAGCTGTAAAAAATTGGGCACCTAAAGAAGAGATTTGAGAAAAATGTGAAAGAGTGGGTAAGAAGCGGGAACAAAACTTACTATGTTGTTCTTGTTTGGATTGGTCTTTTTAGGTTTTTTAAATTGGTTAACAACATTCATTAGCCTTCAGTTTTCCTCTTTTTTGAAGACAACGGCTTTCAAATAATGCCAAACAGGACTTAGCTTTTTGAATAGTGTGTTGGTCATGCTTTACTGCCCTGCATGTGTCTCCGCACCAGTAGTAATTCGAAAATCTCTGGGCATGCATGAGATGAAACGGTTCTGAGAAAAGGATCGGTCCATTTGTTAGTGTAGCAGATGCCATTAGCTTCCAAAAAATGTGCAAAACTCGGATAAAAACTGGAGGTTTTGCGGTTCCACTGAGATGGAAGGGTGCCTCCACGAAGCTCACTAACGCCACTTGAAGCTCAATCGAGACCTGTAGGCGAGGCGCAGATAGCGTGTAGAAGTGAGGCGAGAGCGTTGTCGATGGCTGGCTGGCTGTGTGGCTGGCTGACTTTGAAGGGCGTACTGGAGCTCGCCTCGGTCAATTATTAGCAACTATCCGCAAATTATGTGTCATTTTGCGAGCAATTTCGTCTGTCTCTCGCTCTCCGGGCGCTGAACGGCTCCAGCAGCCGCGGCGCCGGCCGGCCGACGGCGTCTGTGCCGCCGCGCTTCAGAATCCATGTGCTAATCGTCGGCATTTGGGTCATCGTACATGAGGTGATCTCGAGTCCAGTCGGGAGTACATGGGCGATTTCATTCAGAGGCCAGCACGGTCAAGTTCAAGGCGGGGTTTCCCTCCCGATGACGTCGTCACCTATCAGATGATGATGATGATGGTGAGATTAGCAGGGAACGACACGAAGAAGAAGACGATGAAGATTGCCGGTGTGCACAGGCGGGGACGGGGCCCGGGCGCCAATTAGCTGCAATACCAGCACACCCGAAATTGCTGCTGTTGCTGCTGCTGATTCCAGCGGTAATTCTCCCCACTAACTATGCCGTGATGTAATGGGGCGCCCGGTCCTCCTTTCCCTCTTCCATTGGGGAAGCCCGGGCGGGAATCGTCTCCATTGTTAAATAAGTGATAAGCTGTTCAGGCCCACAGTAGTGATGATCTTCCTTCCCACGGGTGGTGTGGGCGTGTCGTGGAGGTGTGACCAGGCGTGGCTTGGCCTCCGGCCAGCTGGGACACCGTCCAATAGTAGGGCGCCGCCCTCCGTCCGCACATAGACTGCGCACCATTCGAAGACTACCCCCGACCACCGTCTCTTTCGCTCGCACTCCTCGTCGGTCCTGCTGCTGCAGCTCATCATCATCATCGCCATCATCGTCATCGTCAGTTAGTGCTCATCGCTCGCTGGCTGGAGATGGACATGGACCAGAAGCCGTTCGTCGACTATGGCAACTACTGCTATCCGACGGCGCAGGACTTCTCGGCCAGATCGCAGGTCTCACCGTATTTCTACAATTTCTCCACGACCACCGCTTCCACTATGTATTCGCAGCAACCGGCTCATTTTATGTACCCGCAGGCGGCCGCTAGTTCGCCGGAAGGTTCGTCGTTTCGTCTTTTTTTTTTGAAGAAATTATGGCCTCTTGTAAGTAGTGAGGTTCGTTTTGCAGATCAGATGACCACGAAAATTATTGAAGGTGGTGAGGTGAAAATCAACGGCAAAGGTAAGAAAGTCCGAAAACCGCGCACCATCTACTCTAGTCAGCAGTTGCAAACGCTTCAAAAACGGTTCGTTTTTCAATTTCCAGCTTAGCTATCTGCTCGTGAACAAATCGCTTTTCTCTTCAGATTCACGAAAACCCAGTACTTAGCCCTACCGGACCGAGCCTCCCTAGCCGCTGAACTGGGTCTCACCCAAACCCAGGTAAAGATACCCTTCTCAATTCGGCTACCATCTTCCATTTCCTCACATCGTCGTCGTCGTCTTCTCGCTTCGATATTCTTCGTATTCCGTTTCCAATTGGCTACCATTTCTGTAGGCTACTGTAGGTAGTAAGATGAGCAGCACGCTCGCTCGTCGGGCGCGGGCACAATGGGGGGCAGTGGAACGGGGAACATGACATGTGTCCGGTCGGAAAGAACTCACCGCCAGGGACTTTTGGAGGCTAATTAATCCGGGTCGACGGGACCATTCCGAGCAGTGCTGGCTCCCTCGGTTCGGCACTCCATTCCTTTTTTGGGAAGCCTATCTGGGGTCGCTGGACCGGATCCCCTGGCCGCAATTCGCCCGCGCAGGTGGTAGATCCTATCTCGTCGCACGTCCATCAGCGCAAGACAACATATGCCTGACTATCTGATGGCGCATCTTGTCAGAATGTCAGCAGGAAGTTGCGAGGTCATCCCCCTCGTCCACCTGGGAGAGTTTCGACGGCATGAGCTGCTGGGGAAGACATCGGGTGGAAACCTAGAGCAAGGGGAGCTGTCCGCAGGTTCTGCTTAAGTGGTAGCTTTACAGTGTATCCCAGGCCCGGAAGTGAGCCTTCTAAATACAAAATAGAAAAGTAATTAAAAATAGCTCCTAAATAAACAAATCGCTTTTTATGTACACGCACTCGTGGTCAAAGGTTTTTTGTACGATTCTCTATATGTTATGAAGGAGAAGGAAAGGGAACTCTGTTCCAGACTTGCTTGGCACTGATTTTCTTAGAAGTCTCCTCTGTGAAATTATCCCAACAGGACCTATATGGTTATGTGAGACATCTAACAAAGAGCGCACGGGTTTGCTCCGAAAACAGGGGACTTCTAAGAGTCTAAAAAATGACGAAAATTAGTGGTCTAGTAACTCCTGGGGCCGGTTTCATCAACAATTAAATCCGCGGGTATGCGTGGTAAAAGAAGTAGAGAATCGTGGGTGTACCCCTTATAGCCGCGGGTTTCGTTGATGAATCCGAGAGGTCCGGGGTACGTATGCTTTCCATGTAACTAGTGCTGGGCATTTTGCCTCAATCGCTTCAAATCGAATTCGGCTGAGATTTTCAATTTACCCAAATGTGGGCCAGAATCTCTTCAACACACTTAGCTTGGTGGCCCCCATTTTTCTCTGACACGCTGAGGTTGAAGCACGGTCACTCGGCGTCATTTCTGGTCATTTCGGATCACCCCAGATGCCCTCAGCGGAGCGCCATTTTGTCAATGGAGCGAAGAATCTTCGTGGATATGCGAATATACCAACGACGATCGTCGAGTATTCTATACCCACTGATACGCCCACGATATGGCGGATAAGGCCAATCATGAATGTCTCTGTGGAAACGTCTTCCCCATATACCCCACATACCCTAGGGTATAAGCGTTGATGAACCCAGCCTCAGAACAGCGACGATATTTGGTCGCTTATAGAGCACCTTGTGCTTTGTTGCCCAGTTCCGTGACGTAGGTGCAATGAAAACTTTCTAGAAATAATCAAAACATGGCCTGATGCTTCCAGCTTATGCTAGAGGTACGACAGGGAATCCGTTCGCCCTTAAACACAAAGCCGATTTTGTCGTCATTGTCCTCGCGCGTCAAGCAGCTGCTAAATCGAGACTGGCTCAAAAATTAAATAGCTGGAGTTCTAGAAATTCTGCAGATCTCAGTCATTAATCCATAGCCGATTCTGGAGTCAACCAGTTGACTACGGTTCGGTGACACAGTGTATGACTAACACCTTATTATGAATATTTGATATTGTTTTGCTACAAATTCTTCATTTCTTCGTCTTTTATGGAGGAATCCCACGTTCAGTTTGGTACAGTTCAGCTGTGATTCTTTGCTGTTTGAATATTCCACGTTTTAAGCCGCTGCTCTTCAATTCAATGAACCCTAGGAAAATCCTAGTGGGGCCTCTCTCTAACAACCTGTTTAATACTCTGTCCCTCTTCGTCTAATAACCCGGCAAGATTCAAAAGCGCCATTCCGATCTAGCCCATGAGGGCAACATCCTTCTGTGCAATTTCTACTCCCGGAGAAGCCACAGAAGCCGTTCGTCTCTGTTTTTCCTAGCAGTACTGCCTTCCCTGAGACCTATTCACAATTGGTAAGGTAATGGGTAAGCTTGCCAACAGAGGATAACGGACAGAGGGCAGGTGATGCTTCAATTCCTACCCTCTACCCACATAACCCTGGATAAAGTCATTCATGAATCCGGACTCTGAAGTGCCTTCTCCGTCCGAATCTTGACAGATCTCAGGATTCTCTATCAGTTTCTGCCCTATCTGAAAACAACGTTTTGAAAACGCTTTCTCAGTGCTTTTTTCTTAGACAAAGGAAACTATTGGCTTGCCAGTGACGTCTAATTGTAAAAGCTGAACAATGATGGCTGTTGAGTGCCGTTCTAGTGTACTGAGATGCCACTAATCACTCCTATCCAAGGCAATTCGCAATGGATATACGAAGGGCTAAGCAACACTTGGTGCTTCAGAACTCCTATCCAAACCTAATCGGTTGAAAAGCTGGGCATGGCTACCAAACTAGAGGCATACTGTACCTACGAGGTGGCCAAAAAACAAATTGCCGAAAAAAGGTCATCTTCTGGATCTGATTTAGATAGTCTCGGTGAAATCTTCTTTGCAAAACCTTAGAATCTATGAATAAACAAATTAAAAGTGAAACAAATACCTTTATACGGTTGTAAGAATATAAAATCAGATAAAACAACACGTTCACCGAGACCGTTCACTAAGTAGGGAAGCTCTAATGATCTCGTTGTCCATAGACATAGAGAATTCCTTCTTGACCAATGTCTGCCGACAATTTCAAACTTAGGTACTGGTAATAAGATGGGGTAACAATTCGTTTACGAATTTTCTTAATACAACTGGTCTCTTTATTTATTTACTTGCACAAAATAAGTGCGCATATAATTGCCCTTTTAATAAGGGCACAACAAACTATGCAACTAAAAGAAAACTCAAAAGGATTCTAACGAATAAGAACAAGAACAGCTATTATAGCTAACTTTTGGTGAGATAAGAAACTCAACTTATTTAGTTAATGAAATCAACCATGAATGAGCGCTAAATGCG
Organism: Heligmosomoides polygyrus polygyrus; assembly: GCA_947396885.1. Lineage (NCBI taxonomy): Eukaryota > Metazoa > Nematoda > Chromadorea > Rhabditida > Heligmosomidae > Heligmosomoides > Heligmosomoides polygyrus. The sequence continues at coordinate 79,105,066 of OX377203.1, read as the reverse complement.
AATGGTTTAGAGCGTTTTTGATGAAAAGAGGATTTTCATCAGAGTCATGAAGTCGATCATCCGCTTATTAAAACAGAATTGTTGGCATTAAGACACTAAATATCGATATAGATATGTCGTTTATGATTCTATCCTAGAATTGGGTCCCTTGTGGGATTTAGTTCCACTGTTTACAATGAAACCAACTGAAATAACTATTATATCAAATAAAAATAAAATTTGCATTTTGGTTGGCTTCGCCATCACCTTCAAACCGTCCTCTACTAGCGTTAAATTTTTAAGTTAAATTACGATCCGAAATTCGGAAACCTTGAACGGTTAGGGAGCGGCTTTCATAATGGGCAAAGAATACTTTTCGTCGCAACCATCTGTGGTTGAAATAAAAATTCGGCGCAATATGTGTTAAGAGGGAGTGCACTCTTGTCATGGCGACATTTCTTCGTCATTTTTATTATTACAGCTTTATATTATGGCAAAATCTCAGCGCTGGAATGAAATACGTCAGGGAAAGCACAATATTTTTTTACCTAAGCTATATATTGAAGACCTAGAGAAATGTCCCCCCCCCCCTGTATTACGCGCATAGTGCCTAAAACTGCCGCCGGCCCGGAATCGAATCTGTGCCCCTGAATCTCCTGGGGAGGAAACTAAGCCATTACACTACCGGCGCTGTTTCGAACACGTTACTCTTTAGTGTTGGGAACAACTAATCTGAAATGACTATTGAATGATAAAGGATGAAAGACGACTCAATCATTTTTGGTATACGCCACACATTCGACTTCTACGAAATATCGTGGAGGCGGCGTATTTGGCTAAACATTGACTTGCGGTGGCCAACCGATGAACAAGTCAGCGCTTTGCTCTTCCCAGGCAAGTCTAGTAGCAATTCTCCGACACGACCCCGAAGGGATGGAAGGCTTGGTTGGCCTGGGCGGGAAATCCGAAGAGGAAGGTGGTGTTGAGTGCACGCGATAGCCATCACCTCCTCCGAATGCGCTGCAAGAAGACTATTACAATAGTTTAACTCGTCGTAACTCGCTTTAGAAAACTCTTTGGATCCCTTTGCCTCAGAAGACTTATCAAACCGAACTTTCACCCTTAAGCTTCCGGAGCCATCATGAAGGCACCTCACCCGGAACAGGGATCGGTCGGGCGCTTTTCCGTCGTCGGCGGCGTAGGCTAAGCTAAACGACTGGCGGCAAGCCGGCGGTGGCGTCTGATATGATTTAACCCATCATTATGGCCGTCAGAACCCACCATTGACACGGCTACAGTATGCTAAATTGTCACCTTTTCGAAGAGTGCAAGTTGCCTGTCTGTGTGTACGTGAGGGAGCGAAGCGAACACAAAGCCGTACAAGCCGCACGTCTTCTGAACTGGCTCCACCAGAGGCAGCAGCAGCGGCTGAGCCGCTGCTATTCTGTTGGGGGACTCACCATCCGGGGTTTGCAGCGGGTGTTTGTTCTTTTTTCTGGCAGCTCACCAAGCTGTCCGCTCCTCGCTGCTAAGAGGCCATAATGTCCTTTTACGAGGTGAAGTGGCCTTGCGTTGGCCGTGCGTTTTACAATCCCTCGCCCCAGCGGAAGGTGAGCGAGCGGCCGGTCGGCCGCTCGCTTTGTGTCAGCTCCGTCACTCCACAAAAAATCCATAAACCTCGACGAATTCAAAGAGTTCGAACGACTTCGACTTAATGGCGCTCAACCGCACTCTGTTGCGGACAAAGAATCGCAGCCGAAGAGGTCGAATGGACTCTAAGGTCTACTGATCTGATCAACGCAAAGACCTGGCTCGTTTCTAATCGCAGGGGGCATATAGATATTTGCCTCCTTTCTCTCCGCCTTGAGTCGCAAAGAGAGCTTCAGCTGCTGTTCCATGTTCGGATTAGGTTCAGTGGATTTGATTGTGTCTCAAGGGATGATATACGAAGCTGGTACTTCACGATCGCTTCATCCGGACTGGGAGAGATCCCAGCGATCTATCTATCCTAATGGGAGGAGGGCACCGCCAGGGAAGCAAGACAAATCTAAATAGTGGGGCCTCTCTGAGCCAGGAAATGGCAAAGAAAGCTCTTCTCGTGGGTCACTCCAGGTTCCAGGTCGTTGTGTTTTTAAAGGGGTTTGCTTTCAGCTTGGCCGCCCTAGTCCAAGAGTCAGTGTGGACTGCCCCACCTCACCCCCACCCTTTGGGATAGATCTGAAAATGCTTACAAATATTCCCTTATGCCAGGTTTTGAGGCTAAGAAAATAAGCACGAGGCTGACTGCTAGCAAGTGGGAAAAGGTAGAACAAAAGGCAGTGCCTTATAGTAGCCTCTGACTTCTAAAGAGGGGTGCACCCTATTTTCCTTGGAAAAATCTTTTTTTTTTCAAAATTAAGCATTATTGGGTAAGAACAAAGCTGCCAGATATGAAGATGATTTCGGGAGGATCACCTCCTCGAGAGTTGCGTCTCTTTTAGAAGCTCATCAGAACGTTGCGATTTTGGAGCAAACCTTGACCCTGGGCCTTCCCTGACCCTGGGCACCATTAGACAGTTCAGCATGCAGCAGCCACAATAGACCAGTGAGACTATCGCCTACCTCAAACTTGGGTGATGAAACTAACCTTATATTATTGCTGCGCCTCCAAAAGCGTATCAGATCACCTCGGAATTCAGTTTCTTCTTACTCCCACGAAAAGTTGCGACAAATGTCAAAAGTACTGGCAAAAAATCATTTTAAGGAAGGCGGCGACTGTTCGCCGTCTCCGGCTCTTCTAAGCCAATAAATTCCTTGGAATCATGGTTCAAAAAGGCAAGAATAGATAAATTATGTCACCGAGGCATTGAAGTCTAAATCAACTAAGCTAGTAAATTCTTTTAAATTCTTTTAAAAATAATTTTTAAGAATGTGTTATAAGTATAGCAACTTAATCGCTTCTAAAGATAACCACGGTTCAGTGAAATTTGGGTTTGATTAGACATGAATTACTATTTCTATTAAATTTCGAAATTAAATGCTTGAAAAACGGGTAATGGAAAGATATGAGACTGTGAAGTAGTGGTTTCGATTTCAAGAACGGCAATTATTTTGATTATTTTCAAAAAGAGTTCAATTAGGATGCAATTATTTTTACAAGCTCCAAAAAGAAATCTATTAGGCTTTATTTATTTTGCGTTATTTGATTTTCTTCAGAACAATTGAAACTCCTTCTCATATTTTATTGGCTGCTTTCGCTGTTGCAACAGCTTATTATTTTAAGGTTTAACTCAATTGTATTTACAAAGGCCCGTAGTCGCATGGTCTAAAGCGTCCTCAAACGTAACGCTTTCAGTTGGCTGTTTAGCACTAATTATTAACTAATTATAATTATTATAGTAATTATTAACTTTTAAACACCGAAATCCAGTCGAGCGTCGGTTCAGTTTTCAAGAAATTGTTGAAAGGTAGAGCTTCAAAACCCTCCACCTTCATCTCGTGAGTACTTTCCGATTTTTGTCCCCTTCTCCCTTCATATGTAGGTTCAATTTTGAAAAGTTCTCCTCCGAACCTCATCGTACATCCAGAGTGCAGTTGTCCTCTGAACTGGTAGCACCTGTCCAGATGCTGACACGGTTCTCACCACAGCCCGCAATCTATGATGTGCGAGATTCATGGACCATTAATTCGGGCGGCGAGAGGGGCTGGGGTGGGGAGAGGTTAATGCCCGACCGTGATGAGGTGACGATGACGACGTCGATGATGATGATGAGGCCATTTGGCCGGCTGGTCCTCTTCTTCTCCGAGGATCTGCGGTCTTGAATTTGTTGTGTAACCCGAACTGGTTCACCAACGAGTTCATCTTCAGACTACGGAGACCGGTTCGAATTTGAAAAAGGTTGACCTCTTAGATTTTACTGCTCGGTGGTACGGTCTTAAGATGTACTGTATTCCCCGAGCTTCGGTCCAGAATCGGTGACTTGTGGAGGACTATTGCAGACTTTATGATTACCGTACCCAAGACCATAGGGATTCTCTCTGTAACTTGCAGAAGATCTCAAGCACCTTAATAGTTTTGTGGTAAAGTTAGTAAGGATCTTCATTAATCTCGGGATAAAGGTAGATGATTTCCAGGGGTACCCACAAGCATCGTCGAGTATCCTCCACCTAGAATTATCCCCGCAAAAGAATGGGTGAAGAGTTACATCGTGGATAAGTTTTTCCCATTATCCCACTCACCCTGGGTTTACTCACTGACGATTCCCCAGGAGCTGTTTAAACAATTACGTCACGGAATTCCATATGCACATATATGGGAGCACTGGGAGCAATCTCATCTGACTCTCAGACATGCTTGATAACAGCTATTACTTGTGGCATAGACTTAAATATGTTATAAAAAAGGTTCGTTTAGAGTAAGTGGCGAAGCGAACCTTATTAATAATTTGTTATCAGTTTATATTTTACATTATTTTTATCGAAAGTCGTCGACAGACCAACAGGGATTAGCAGGGGAGCATCACAAGACCATCCACTGCTCCATGGAGAGCTTTTTTGCGAGAAAATTTTAGGTCGAATAATTATAGCTAGCCATTAAAAGGCAAACTTAAGTATTGCCCGAATAATTAAGCTGGTAATTGGAGGGTTATGGAGTACTTATAAATTATTTTAGGCCACAGAGTAGACTATCAGAAGGCTATGAAGATGCTTGAAATTAACATGCACAGATAATCGGCTGTTCACCAACCTTAGCAACTTCGATAAAGCACTGTAAAGTGGGCCTAAGTATTCTCTGAATATTTGAGCTCACAGATTTAACCTAAAGTTCCACTTAGGAATCTTACAATTAATAAGTTATCTGTGCTAAGGCATAATTTCAAGGAAACTCTCCGAGACCCTACTTGTTCAGAAACAAGATGAGGGTCACACCTCTTACTCTGAAATTTCTTTAAAAATAAGCCTCCTTAGCGCTTGCTAACAAACGCGGTGGTATAGCTGATTTTCGACGACTTGGCTGAAGCAACAGCAGCTGTAGTCCTTAGCCCTTAGTTTCGAAGGCGCTCCAGCACATGTTCGAGTTACAAATGTCCTTCTTCCTAGGAGTTTTGGTTTCCTTGCCGAAAGGACCTGAGCTAGCTAAAAGTGCTCCAGCTAGACAAAGCTAGAAGAGGAGACTCTGATGATTCAAGTCATTTTATTAAAGTATACTTAGATAATAGAAGAAGTACAAATAAACCTATATAGTTATTTGCGTTACCCTCCTTCGGACAAACCCGGATCTGTCCTAGTAGGGAGGGAGCGACCGTAAAGTGTCATCAGTGTCACATCGTCATCCCATGTCACACAACCATATCCGCTAAATGAAAGCCCTCCCATAGTGGGACAACGGCTCAAGCTGTCGGGTAGACTCAAGTAGTGGATTGTGGACGCAATTAATATGAGCCCCTCCGATTAGGATAGATCCGACAAACCCTTTTCACTATTACACCTCCCCGTGTCTCCTTAAGCCTACGAAGACTCCGGCGCCAGGTTAGGCGTACTATCCCATCCGGTGCAGGTTCGAGTCCCGCGTGGCACTAGAATTTTGATCACAGTCAGTCACCATTGCAACGGCGCTCTGGTTTGTTCACTTTATCCTTGTACACTACCAGTTTTCTTCAGCTGTGTGCTCATTCCATCTCCACCTGATTCAACCTACCTCTGTACGGGACCCCAATAACTGCTTCGCAGATGGTCGGGGCTCCGTCAGGGCTTCCGCAACCCAAAAGGGTTCGAGGCTTATCCCAGCCTCAGCCAAAGCCGTCGTCGTCCCTATATGGTGCACAGGCGATGACCGAGACCGTCCCGACTACCGTACCCCTGGATGGGAGCATCAGCTCGACGACGACTGGTCTCGACCATCCGCGACGGGAGCGGTGTCTCGTCGGCACGCGCCCGCGCCCTCGCCCTCGCCGTCGTAGCGGCGATTTTCCGCCCCGTGAACACCTGCGTCACCTGCGCCCGCAGCCGCCGCCGCCGCCGGTGGCTACCGTAACCGGCGCTCCGTCGCGGCCGGGTCGGTCGTGCTCGCTGCGCGCGGGCGCGACCTCCAAGCGCCGGCATCCAGCGCCAATTATCCGACCCTATAACAAAGAACGCTGTAGGACACGCGTGTCCGATGACGGACTCACTGTCTGACTGACACAAACGCACACGACCGCGGACCATTCATCGTGGCCTGGAAGCCCACCTGGGTTGTGGGGAAGGTTGCCGAGCTTAGGCTAAATTCCGAAAGCTGACAGTGGATGGCTTCAGCTCTTCCGCGTCCCCCGGAAGGAGAGACAACTTGACTTATCATCTTGTGTCTTGTGGTTCGCAGCGCAGAGGTTGCTTCGTAGGAAGGGCCTCGGGGGCTCGACATATTTCGGCCATACCATCACTTGTTGTGGCAAGTCAGCGTTTGCCTCTTCGCGAGCAAGTATGGTACCAACTCACAAAAGAGGGGCTGCACACACAACCGGCGACTCCCCCGACTGCGCTACACGTGTCCATCACATCGAGAGTCATTGGCAGGCTACTTCCTCCAATCGTCCTTCTAAGAGTGAGGAAGACAAAAAGAGAGCTAATGTGGCTTTTCTATACGAAGCTTCGCAGCTTGTATCATATTTATTTCTCGGGAGCACTGCATCTAGAATAGCAGTAGCCGAAAAAATCGAGGAAACAGCCAAACAACATGTACGCCTCCCGAGCAGAATAGATCCGCAAAAATTTGGCTTGAATTTTTAGGAAGGGAAATATTTATATGCATGAAAAAGGTCTTCTACAGGATGTCGTGTAGCCGATTTGAATGTGCATCTGACCAGTGGTGGCTAGTCGATGAACAAGTAAGGGTTTTGTCTTCGCCACACAGGTCTGGTGCCAATCCGCTAACTTGCTTGGTCTGCGAGGGAAATCCGAAGTTACGAGGTAAAACTAGGTTATGGGCAGTTAATAAATTACTAATCTAATAACAAAATAAAAAATAAAGCAAAAAAACTTGAAACGTTTGCCTCATTAATAAAGGTTCATCTAAAGACCTCAAGTGGGGGGGGGGTGCAGAAGCTGAAATGCTTTTTTTTTCTTTGAGCACAAATCCAGCTTTTCTTCAAAATCTGGACACTTTCCTTGAAAAAGAAGAATTAAAACAAAATAAAAATGAATGAAAATGATAAAAATGATATTGGTAAAAATGATGGTATTGCTTAGTCCCTTTTTGGGATGCGCCACGCATTCTATTGTACTTCTAGGGAATGTTGAGGAGGCATTTGAATGCGTATTTGGCTGTACGGTGGCCAACCGATTTCCAAGTCAGCGCTTTATCCTTCCCATACAAGTCCGGTGCCAATTTATCGACCCGAAGAGATGGAAGGCTTGGTTGGCCCGGGAGTGAAGTTCGAACCAGGAACCTGGTATCGGATGCAGACGGCCTTCGGCCCCTCCTCCGACTGGACTCCACATGCCTTTACAAAAATAAATAATGGAAAATGACTGATCATAATTATAAACCATGATAAAAAAGGCTAAATAAATAATTATAAAAATAAACCTTGTTCTGTGGTTCATTTGACCTTAGATTTCTTGCATCCCTCTTAGAAGCCTTGTTAGTGGAGTTTAAGATGCTTGGTAAGATTTCCAACGTTCCACCAATGTCTCCTGTTTCAGGTGAAGATCTGGTTCCAAAACCGTCGCTCGAAGCAAAAGAAGTCGAAGGGCAGCGTGGAACGAACGTCGGACGAGGAGGGCGAGTCGGAGGATCGTGCCGACTCGACACCGCCGGAGGAAACCGGCGGCTCCACGTCGGCGGTGACGGACTGGCAGCACATGACGGGCCTGGCGCAGACGTCCTTGCCGCCCGCCGGTCTGCCACCGACAGGTCTCGGCACTTCCAACCTCCCTCCGACCGTCCTGCCGCCGTCCGCGCAGCAGCAGCAACAGCAGCAGCAGACGTCCTTGCCCCCGTCCGGCTTGATGCCTCCGCCGCTGAACACGCCGCTCTCCACCTACGACCCGCTCAAGTACTCGGCGAGCGACGAGCTGAAGCCGTTCTACGACCAGTCCGCCTACTACCAACCCTACATCCTACCGCATTCAGGGTACAACGGTTACTAGCACACGCACACGTAGAGGTAGTATGTCATTGTCCGGCTTGCTTTACGAGAGCGTCTTCGAACTGATCTTTGGGCCGGCCAGCCTGTCGTCGTGCTGAGCCGTCTCCAGAGGGGCTTAGAGGTGAAGTCCGTCTCTGTCGTCACCCACCACTTCATCCCTGTGCTCTTCATCTCGTTCTTCTCTCATCTAGGATTCACCGAAAGCACAAGCACACCAGTCCCCAAGCAATCTTATACGGATCTGTGTTCGCGTTTCGTTTTCTAAGTTATTATTGATTGATTGATTGATGTGTGAAATTGAAATTGACTGATCATTGACTGATCGATATCGTTCTATGCTGTATGTGTGGCATTGTGGACCAAGTCTTGCCGTTTTGTCTTGTCAGATGATTGTACATGATTTATATAAATCTTAATAATACTTTCTGTATATTTTCAAAGTAGAACATGGAACATTTATTAAGCCAAAAGAGATTCAAAATCAGTTGAGCACAATAGAACACAGCAGAAGTTGTATTATCAACGACCGACGAAAGTGAAGAGCAATTATTGTGCCAGAAGAGACACAAAATTATTTCATCACAAAAAATTACAGGAAAAACTTTCCTTTTAAGATCTGCAAAAAAGCGATTTTTTTTCCAAGAATTGCGAAACGCGAAAAGTTCTTTTTTCGCATAGACTCAGCAGTTGACTCAGTGAAAAATGGTGCTCTACCAAAATATCGCTGATTCTTTTTAAACTAGGTATTACTAGGTATCAAACCTGACGGATCTATCCTAGTCGGGAGGGGCAGCATTAAGGTGACACTTGCGTCCAGTACCTCACGACACTACCTTCGTTGAGCTCATATGTGCGTTGTCGTAGCCGTTAGTCGTAGCTGAACTTCGGGAACAAATTGAAGTGAGGGCTTGGAGAGGCAAAACGGCGCTTCCCCCCCCCCCCCCTCCCCTCCTCTCTTCTCCCCCCCCCCCCCAACGAATAGGATGGAAGGCTGGTGGCCTGGGCGGGAAATCCGAGTCAGGAACCTGATATCGGGTGCACAAGGCAGCTGACTGCTCCTCCGACTGCTTTGGAATTACATTCCTGAATATTTTCTGCGCTTTTTTCATTGTAGCCGACCTTTGCAGACATCCGAAGTGGAGGACAATATTCTAAAGCTGACTCAACATACGTGTGAAAAAGTTTGAGGAGTGTGGACCTATTGCGACTTCGAAAAGCTCACAAAATGAAAGTGGATCTCTTATATGCTGCTGCTTTAGTTTCATCAGTGTATTTTTTGAAACGAAGTGAATCGAAGTATTTGATGCCCAGGTCTCGTGCAAACTACACATTTTGAATGCACAGACTGTCATGGGAGTCCCCTATGTAACCGGAGGTCCATGTATTAGGGCGTTGCATATGAAATGGCCGATTTTGACTGAAAATTTAGACAGATCATAACTTTGCTTGGAAGCAATTCTATTGATCGAAATAAGCACCATTACAATTAATGCACTTTTCCAACGCGACAATACCTAAAAGAATTCGTCTTTGCATCAAACAGAACATCGAAAATTAATAAAACTTGAGAAGCCATTTTCGACATAATTTTTTGCTGAATTTGGTCTCCTTCGCATGACGTCCAAATGCTTAACAAATAATCGGTAGGAAAAGGATCTGTGAATGTGCCAGATGTGGCAGACTTCCGTGTCCCAATCCATCCAGTTTCTGGACAACAATTTTTGAAACGCGCGGACGCGCGTTGTCATGCAATAGCATTGGACCTCTTAGATTGACCAAGGCCGGCTGTTTTTCAATCAACTTCTATTGCATCACTTCAATTTGTGCTGCTTCTCCGCTGTGATAGTATCTCCAGTATTCAAGAACTTGTAATGCAGTATGGACCCAGCCATTGTCCACCAAGCGGCCTCCGTTGACTTCTCTGGATGGACGCTTGGTTTCGGCATTTCCTTGGGACTCTCTTCTTGTTCAGCCGTTGTGTAGAGCGACGACGATTGTTATAAAGGATCAATTTTTCGACGCATGACCCGATCCTGTCCATAAAAGGCTCCCTTAGATTGCGCGGCCTTAACGAAACACAGGTGTCATGGCGCTCCAACATCTCCCCGATGGTCAGTTCGTGCGGCGTCCATTTATCCCATTTCTCTACTTTTTCGGTAGCATTAAAGTGGTGACTGATAGCGCTGCCGTCAACGTCGAAATTCTGTCATGGTTCTCCCACAGTTTGACGCTTATCCGCTCCCACCATGGCTTCGAGTTGCTCAACTTTAAGGAGTGATGGCGGCCCACCTTCTTCGTCTTCGATACTTTCATCTCCAGATCAAAACCTTTCGAGCCAGTGGCGAATCGTGCGTTTCTTAGCGAAATCCTCCCCAAATGCAGCGTTGATGTTACGAGCTGCGGCAGCAGCGTTGTGTGCACCCTTTCATTCATATAAGTACAGCACCTGAATCATACTGTAAAAACGACGTCAAGAACTCGGTGAAAAGCATATGCCACAGAAGCTAAAAATGGTAAGAAAGCGAAGATTCTACGACCTCAGAAACAGAATACATACTGTGCCTGAAACGAGAATATTCGTATCCATGAAAAATCGACCAGGAATTGAGGTAGTAAAACCGGCCATTTCATATGCAACGGCCTTATCAGATCCATTCGATGCATAAACTTCTTTACCTATCAACTTTCAACTAACAGCAAAACCGCTTGCCGATCGAGTGCAGTGTCTACGCGAACCGGCTTCTCAGCCATAACTCACCCTGCCTGATTCAGCACTCAATTGCCAGTCAAACCGCGCAAATATAACTCAACTTTTTCCTCTTCGAAACGTGCCTATTTCGGCGTACTGTACGAACTTCATCGACTAGAAACCACCTAACGTTCGCGATTTGTTTGCTGGCGTTACTGGATAGCCAACGGCATCCCGGTGGAGTGTCCGAGGTGTCGATGTGTATCTTCTGAGGGACCACTGGCAACGGATGGCACCTGATAGCGGGCATTCGGTGCTTAGCACCGGCTCTTGATGCTGCCGACCAAGCCATCAGCGTTCTCTTTGTCGCTCAATTTCCGGGTGCAGACGAGGTGGACACAGTAGGGCGGTGGAGCAACTAACCACCTGCGGATCAGCCAGAAGAATGAGCTCGATATTCCCGATTTTAAAGGGAAGTAGCTCAAAATATTAGGTTGGAGCTCTTCCCGTTAGTGTACAAACCAGCGCACTAACCTACGCAAACACAAAACGTTAAGTGAACCTGCTCTTTTGAGCCTATTTTCAATATTTTATTGTTTTTTAAATTTTTTTGGGAACTTTTCCTGGGGGCGTCGTTATGCACTCTGCTTCTAAGAGATATCGCAGAGCCAATTTGAAAGCGGCTTCCTCATTTTATCCTTTATGGGAGCACATATAGTGAAAATGGTAGGGTATCCATGGTGTTTGGTGGGTTCTGATAAAAGAAAGGGAAAGACGGAAATAGGAGAATGGAGAATAAACTCAAAATATGTATAATAGAAAACAAAGCAAATTTGAAATATTAATAATAATTCAATTACGCTGTTTAGAACAAGCTTTAAAAAACTGGATATAGTGCTTTACAAGAGTTTAAAAGTACAACACCTGACAAAGGAAAAAGGATGGCGTTAATCAACTCTGCTTGGGATGCGCCACGCAATTTACTACTGCACGATATCGCAAAAGCAGTTTGAATGCGTTTGGCCGGTACAATGCTTTGCGATGCTCGATGGACAAGTCAGAGTTTTACCCTTTCCAGGCCGGTCTGATACCACTTGGTTTACCTGAGTGGGAATTCGGACCAAGAACCTGGAATCGGGTGCGTCCCGGTGCCTCCAGCGACTGCGCCACCACTTTCCCATGCTTAAAATTGGAACTGACAGTTTCATAATGGCTAAGTCATTTTTGGAGAGCATTGGGCCACAGCTATGCTAATGGGGAAAAACTTCACCTTTTTCTGTTTATTTATTTATTTATTAGTGGATAGACGTTTTGGTGCGTGTAGCGCAGTGGCGGAAGGTGCCGACCGTCGCGTGAACCCGATACCAGGTTCCTGGTTCCGATTTGCCGCCCAGGCCAACCAAACCACCCATCATTCAAGGGGTCAGTGAATTCGTGCCACACCTGTCTTGGAAGAATAAAGCGCCGAATTTTTCATCGCCTGGCCACCGTAAGTCATTGTATAGCCAAATACGCATTCGAATCGCCTCCACGATGTCCCGTGCAAGTAGAACGCGTGGCGCACCCCAGAGAGGACTGCGTGACGTTGCTCTTTATCCTTTCTTTTATTCTTTAAATTATTTATTTTTCACTAAGGCCAGAGTCAGATGCATTGCATGGGATGAATTTTTCTGAATCAGTACCGTCAGAAATATAAAATTTGAGCAGACAATTTTTGACTAAGAAAAAGTGAGGGAAGGTTTAGTTGGCCCAGGCCGGATACGAATCGAGAACTTTAGATTTGTGGTGGAGCACTGGTCCCGTCCTCGGATTGCGGTATCGTACCACCCCTTCAGCAGCAACTCATTCCAGAAGGTTCAGCAACTCATTTCTGAAGTGGAGGTGACGTGGTAGATGAAACTCTGAGATCACTCCATGAACTCGTTTTATGTGTCGCAGTATGTATGCACGATCTTTTTCATAACTTACACTTTTCAAACCGTTATAGTAAGCAGCGAATAGAAAACAAAAAAGGGAAATAAAACAAAATAAAAAATAATACAAGTAATTGAAATTCAAAATAATTTTTTAAGCTCTAGTGCCGATGGTACGATTGATAAAGAAGACACAGATAATTAACAGATCACGGCGTGTTTTATAGCATTCAACTATAATTTTAATTTGGAGACTGCTTTAATCGCTCTTTTCGCGAAATAACGTTACTATGCAGTCGTTAGACCTACATACCGCTAGTCTCACTAGTGATGCTTAAAAGTTTTGTGAATTTTAGTAAACTGTTGCTGTTGCGTGTTGCTTGAAAAGGTCGGAAAGAATGGAGTTCTTCACATGCAAACTTAATATGAATAAGGAAAGATTCTGCGTTAGTTGGTTGGGATGCGCCATGCATTCTACTTCTACAGGAGATCGTGGAAAGTTTCAATGCCTATTTTATCTATACTGTGACTTGCAAAAACCAGCCAATGAAAAACCAGTGTTTTATAGTTTTTAAAGAGGTATAGTACCAACTCACTGACCTTGGATGTATGAAAGGCTTGGTTGGCTTAGCAGAAACCGAATGAAAACCTTTAATGTCGGGCCTGCTCGCGACAGTTGGCGCCTCCTTTAAATTTGTTACTACGATTTGTCCTTGATTTTTTCTTCGATTTTGGTTTGTAAATATAAACATAGTGATTATTTCAGATTAAAAAACAGGCTTCGCGACAGTAAAGTTGTCAATAAACATTTGTCTACTTCGAGCTTCACTATTAATAAGTCGAATACATTAACATGAAGTACAAAAAATCACAGATCCTAAGCAAGTTGTATGACACTCTAAAAAGTAGTAGCATTTTTTTAGGACACCTTGTGTGATAGAAACATCTATTCAGGCTAAGCTTGTTCAGTTGATTTTGTAACTCAGTGAACGGTCACTGATTATGGAGACTTTTGTTTTCATTGTAGGTCTCCTATCTGCAATTTGCGTAAGAAGACAGTGACGGTTGGTTACGAATTATGACTTCGAAATTGAATTGCTGGTGTACTTGTGATACTTTTTCCCATTGAGGTCAACTTGGATGTTCGCTATAGCGTAGGATGCCATTTCCCTTAAGAACTCTCATTCCTGTGCTTTGAACGCAACGAGATATTGCTGATGAATGCGATGAATACAGACACGCCCACTTCATCTTTGCCTTGCGAATCGAGAGCCTATTTTTCGACCAAGCATCCTATGCAAGGCCCGTGGTAGCGCAGTCGGAGGAGGCGTCTGCTATGACGTATACCCGATTTCAAGTTTCTGGTTACGACTTCTCGCTCAGGCCAAGCAAGTCTTCCATTCCTCCGGGTTCGACAAATTGGTATTGAACTTGTCTAGGAAGGATAAGACGCCAATTTATCCACCAGCGGGCAACTGCGAGGTCATTGTATAGGCCAAGTACGCATTCAAAGTGCCCTCACCACATCTCGTTAGATGTAGAGTCTTTGACGTGTCCTGGAATGGATTGTTTAACGCCGTCCTTCACCCTTTATACCCTACACCGTTACCGCACTGTCCTATTGTAGTAAGCGAAGCAGAGTATGACCTTCTGCATTGCTTCTCAGAAAAAACTGTTTCCATGAGAGCTCACAGTCTCAGCTCCAGCCACTTGAGACTTAAAGAAACTGACCTGAATCACTTCTATCAAGACCATTACTTTACTTGTTTCCGTGCTGATTTCAGCAGCCGGCTCATTCCGCTATAGGGGTGAGTGCTGAAGGGTACCACGGGTTACGATGTTACGTTCGATCAAATAACACCAGTGGTGTGATGGCATCCTACCAGGCAAGCAGGTGGTGCGGATTCGAGTCCCGCCTGGCGCTACAGTTTCGCAACAAAACATCGTTATGAGAAACTGCTTCTATTTAAGCTCATCAAAGCAGTCACCTTAATCATGAGAACGGAGATCTTTCGGTTTGCGGTGCGGGTGCTCCTCATAGCCTCAGAATATTTATCTATTTATTTATTTCTGTACGATGCAATGCAATAAGAAATTATTGCCAATACAAGTATACGGAAATACAAACAGTTGAAATCTATAAAGATGCAAAAACTTGCTTCTAGAAATAGCTCTAAATAGCCGGTAATGCGCGGACGATCGGGGGACGAAGGAATTCAGCAAGCAAGGTGAAGCAGGAACCATCTCTACACATGAACATCTCTACATGATCTATTATTCGTTTTGGGTACGCCCTAAGATATTTTTTGAGCTGTCCCTAGTTCTTGATACGATAGAATTTGAAACATCTACATTAATTCGACCAGACAAGAGCTTTAAAATCACACAGATGTCATCGAGTTTACGACGAGAAACTAAGGGATGCAACTTATATTCACTACTTCTAACTGCAGAACGAGGAACTCTTACAAATCTATTACTAGCTATCTTAAAAATAATTTCCGGGCGAAATTGTCCTGCACCTTCTTAAGGAGAGCAATATCGTTTGAATTCGAAGTAGGAAAAACGGATGATTTACACTCCACGGAAGAGCGATCCCTAAGAAGAATTTATTCATCGGCTTTGAATATATTGGGTTGTCGGATTACATATGTAGTTTTTGCTCAAAAAAATTCACTACAAGAAAAGAATGAACATCCCTTAATACTAGAGGAAATATGCGTTATTATCAATTACATGTCACCAACATCCTCGCGAAGAATGGATCCCTTCTTGAAGAACTCCGGTGGCAAGAAGTTGGACATCCGAATTTCGACTTCGCCACGGTTCTTGAATTTTTTCTCCGCGAAGACATGCCGGAAAGATGGTGGTCGAATGGCGTAAGATCTGGGCTATAAGGCAGGTGAGACAGAAGTTCCCAGCGCAACTCCTCAATCTTTCGCAGCGTTACATTTGCGGTGTGAGGTCTAGCGTTGACATGGAGGAATTTCACAGTTGCTGCATACACTCCGTGTTGACCCAGAGCTTGCTCCACGCGGCTCAGCTGTTCTTTGTAAAGGTTGGTCGTAGCTGTTTGGCTTGGATCCAGCACATAAAAATGCACCAGACCTCTGCTGTTGCACCAAGCAGAGAGCATGACTTTTTCCGTGAATGTCAGGATTCTTCGTTGTCTTCGGAACCTCACCATGCTCAACCATTGTCGCTTCCGTGTGGTATTGTCTTCTGATCCGACGTCACGAGGCAGTCATAGAAACCGCTGTTCAAGGTCTCGCGGATGAGAACTCCAGCGATGGCGACTCGTGCTGTCTTGTTTGTGTCGCTGAGCTGATGTGGCACCCATTGTCCACACCGATTTGACTTTCCGATTGCAGGCAGACGATCAGCAATGGTAGAACGGTGACTACCGAACCTCTGGGCGAGCTCAAGTGTAGTTTGTGTTGGATCCTACTCGACAGCTTCCTTCAATTCCTGGCCATCTACAACTTCAGAACGCCATTGATGTTCTTTGCTATCAAGGTTCTCATCACCGTCTCAGAAGCGGTGAAACCCTCGCTTGCACTGACGTGATGAAGGAACTTCGTTACCAAATACTTCAGACAAGATTGGATTTGGCGAAAGATGCCTTCGGAAACGCTTGTTAAACACGCAAAGTTACATGATCCAAGAAATAACAATAGCAGAGAAATGACTAATCGAAAGCAGGCGACATTTGTAATCCGACAACCCAATAAAAAACATTCGTCAAGACGCTCTACTATATATCGTTTTGCAGTGCTTAGAAAGGTCGAGCTTATTATCATGGAAAAATCCTAAATTTTCAACGCAAGAAACAGCTGTTACTGAGTGATCCTTAATGGAATATTTGGGTAGTGCTTATGTTCCGCGTTTCCTGAGATCGCCCCATCGGAAATTAAACATTTTGGATTTCTGAATGGCATGCAACCACGTTTTCCACGTAGAAAATGCTCCTCAACTTTCAAGTCGATTTCTGCCCAACTCCGCGATGTTCATTGGTCGAGGAAGTGATGTTCTCAGTCAGTCAAGCTCCCGCCTCACGAGCCTCTCGTGTCCTCTCAGGGAGTGCGATGTGTCTCGGCGAGGATTTCAAAGTCGGGACCGTATGATCTTGCCAATTAGCGCTGGCGGACTCGATTCGCCGTGAATAATGTCGTCCTCGTCGCCACGATTCCCAATTAAAAAGCTGCTGTGGTGGTTGGGAACGCGCGAAATTCCATGGGAGAGTGGGGCCGAACGACGACGACCTAGAGAGGGTCGCGCTCTTCGAAAAAGAATCCACATCGCCCGGACGAGGTCACCCCGTGTGCCTCATGAAAACGCACACAGATGACGAAGGAATTTTTATCTTCTGAGCGAATGGTCTGAGACCCAAAAAGAAGTCGTTGAAGAGCGTTGAAGAAGGCTAGCCCAACTGAGCGGATTTGTATCGATGCAGCTGCTGGCGATCCAGAAGGCATCGTATCGGCCTCGTGAGGAAGATGTCGATCACCAGCGCCACCAGGTAGGCCATCGTGCTCGCAGACACGGCAGCGTAAATCTGAAAGGCGAAGCTGAAGCGAATGTGGGAGTTCAGACAAATGCAGAAATTCGCTAATAGTATTCATTTATGGATGCGAGTTCAGAGGGAGTCTTGAGGTAGCTCTACACCCAGTTGTTTCCACAACTGCTAGCCTTACCCTAGCCGCAGCCGAAGCCTAGTTATCCCTCTGGAAGGTACTTTGGACACGTAGCCGGCTTAGCGTTTTCGTTTTAGGCTTTTCGATCAGATCCTCTGAATGTTATAAAAGGTAAAGAGGGTGGACCCCATTTTAGAGGGGTCCACCCTCTTTACCTATAAAAAACTTTTTCTTGCGATTATCAGGATCAGGACGATGCTAAGCAGTCCCTCTTGGAATGCGCAACGCATCCGCCTTCTACGGGATATCGTGGAAACAACTTGGATGCGTATCTGGTCCACTGCAGTGGTCAGCCGATGAATAATTCAGTTTTATATGATTCCAAGACAAGCTTATCAGCGACTCGCTAACCCTCCCCCATCCAAAAGATGGAAGGCTTGGTCGGCCGGGGCTGGAAATCAGAACAGAGAGCCTTGAAGCGGAATGCATGCGACAACCGACGACCATTCATTGATATCAATTTTCTAGATTTTCTAGGTTTCAGTAGAAGCACACTGAGTTTTTCGTAATTTCGTCATTTTTATTTTGTATTTCATTTAATATTTCCCAATTTTCCACAATTTTAGGTACATGTCGCGAAGGTGAGCAGCATTGGTAGGTGGGAGCGCGTCAGCCGATAATTACCAAGTAGAGCACAGAGCCAAACACATGCCAGCCGATCAGTGTACCGATTGTACACGCCCTCTCCCCCTGTTTTCAAATTATTATTTACCTTTGTTTTATTTTTATATCACTTATCCGGTTAGTGGAACACGGATACCACCGTTGAATGAGGCGCCAGCAGTAATGTATCCCGAATCGAGCATATCTGGTTCGGGTCCTGCCTACGCCAACCAAGCCTTAAACCATGATCTCTCGGGGTCGGTAAATCTGTGGAAGCCCTGAACGAGCGATATGACGCTCTTCTTGTCCCTCGAGCGAGGAGGATCTCCACTGAAGCACTCTGGCACGCGACAGGGGCGAATGGAGACGCTGCTGGCGCCTGCTCGAGATACTCGATGATCAACGGAACGACAGGTGATAGAGAGGAGATGATTTCTTCGGCGCTAACAGAGCCTATAGGTGGAAATTTTTATTCACTTGAAATTGGTATTCGCTTAGTTACTGTCCGCTGTGACTGCTACAGTGCCTGTTTCGAGGCCGCCAAACCGCCACGTGAAAAGGGGCCACTGTAATAAATTACTGCTGAACGTACCTTTATGGGGGTTTATGAGTTCAGTGCCCTCCAAATATTCGGCAGTTTCCATAGAAAAAACTTTCGCGCATCAACGGCCAGTTGCAGTGTTTCACACGAATGCAGGGATTCAAATCCGGTTCAGTTCGAGTTGTTGACCCAGCGAGTAATGGCAGGGAACAGGTTTCGTCCGGCTGCCAGCTGGGGGGTCGTTTTTTCCAGAAGGGCTTTCGAGTCACTTTGATCCACTTCGCTCAGTGAGAAGTGCAATGGGGCGCGCAGCCACGACGAGGTGAATAACGAGCTGGCCAGCGGCTAGACACCGACGGCGGAGAACCGGAGACCGACGTCGACAAAAACACCGAACAGGAAGCTGAGCGAGGGCTCCGCGGTGAAAGTCGTGTTTCGAGGGCACTGGATGCCAGATCGGATCTATCCTAGTCGGGGGAGGGGGGGGGGGGAGCACATAACTGAAAATTATGCAACTAATTGACTTTTGATTTACGGAACGGCTTTTATTGAACAGAATAAAGGATGAAGGATAAAGGACGGCGTTACTCAATCCCTTTTGGGATGCGCCAGCGCATTCTACTTCTACGGTATTACGTGGAGGCGATATGAATGCGTATTTGGCCATACAATTACTTGCGGTGGCCAGCCGATGAAAAGTCAGCGCTTTATCCTTCTCAGACACGTCTGGTACCAATTCATCGACCCCGGAAGGATGGAAGGCTTGGTTGGCCTGGGCGGAAAATACGAACCAGGAATCTGGTATCGGGTGAACGCGACCGTCGGCGCCTCTTCCGAGTGCGCTACACGCGCCCTATTGAACAGAATAGAGCCCAAATAGTAAACAAAGAAACACGCAAATGAACAAAAAACACCCGCGGTTGTAAGGACGTCCCAGCGGGCACAGCTGACCGCCGCCTGACATGTTAGAAGCATGATCCGTCATGATGAGGGACGCACATACATAGCTCTGCAACCGTTGGTGAATTTTTTGCTTCGTTGTAAATTTTTCGTGAATTTTGTCAGCTTGGGCCGTATTTTGTCCCCTAGAACCAACTCAATTTGCCGCATAATCTTTAATAATGTGGAACCCCCCCCCCACTGACTAGGATAAATCCTGCCAGATCTACTGGGGAAAGGTAATTCACCAACCAGGTTCTTGGTTCAGATTTCCCTGACGGGCCAGCTATGCCTTCTTTCCCTCAGGGGTCGGTGAATTAGCACCAGACTTGTCTGGTAAGTATAGAACGCAGACTTGTTCATTGGCTAGCCAACGAAAGCCATTATATAAGCCAAATACGCATTCAAGTTGCCTCCACGACATCCCGTAGAAGTAGAATGCGTGGCGCATCCGAAAACGAATTGAGTAACGCCGTCCTTTATCCTTTATTTGGATCACCTTTGCGGGGCAAGTCGATGGACAGCGTCTCATCCTTTTCAGAGTCTAACTCTGGTAGCAATTCACCGTCCTTAAAAGAATAGAAGGTCTACTTGACCTGGGCGAGGAATCGAATCCAAGAATATGGAATCGGAGTGCATGCGACAGCCGGCACCTCATCCGACTACGCTACCTCGCGCCTTGACTCCTTAATGTCTCCTCGTAATGTCGGCGATTTTTTAACCTTCGACTAACCCTATCGGAGGGCAAAACGGTTGGTCCAGTGCCGGAGCCTGAGACCAGCGAGCCGTAGCCGCGCATGAGTGGCTGCTGACTGGGCGGCTGAGGCGCCCGACGGCGACCGTAGTCGCCGGTCGGCGAGTGCGAGAAACGAGCCGATGAATAATGAATGAGCGGCGCCTAGCGGGAGCGGCGATCGAGTGGCGTCGATCACGCCTTGCGAATCAACACCATGTATTATTCGCATGAAGCTCGACGCTGAGACGGACAGCCGCCGCGCCAGAGGCGCATCGCTTCCGGAAGGACGTGCGGTTGAGAGCGCATGCGCCTGTGAGAAGCGGGCGGGGCAGGGGATGAATCGGGTCCCTTTTTACCTCGTACTTCTCGAAGGTGAGAATCATCAAAAGAGGTAATGGAATGAAGATTAGGAAGTTGTAAGCCATCACAGCGTTGAGTCGTTGCGATCAAACCTCTTGCACCAGGCGGGAATCAACCCCCCACCTTCTGCCAACAGGACGGGAGTGCTCTACGCCATTACACCATCGGCGCTGTTTGATCGAACACAACATCCACACCTCATGGGACCCAACAGCACTCACCAGTTCTAGTCCCGCTTGGCGGTAAAGTTTTGGTCGCAACAAAACATCGTTGTAACAGCATACAGCCTCGATACCAGCCACTAGAGGCTTAAAGAAGCTGAATTGAATTAGAACAGGAAGCACTTGGTTGGCCGAGAGGTATGTATTCTTTCTATTTTGATTTTTAAAATTAATTGTATATGGTTGGTCAAAATGTGTATCTATCTGAAAAAATGTGCTCTACAAAACATTTTCATGTCGAATTGGACACTTCTAGAAATTATTCAACGTACTTCTAAGCATACGTTAAACTTTTAAAACCAAACTGAACGTCTTGGAATCTAAAAGAGCTTCTTACAGGTTAAACTTCACTGACTCTTTAAAACGGTTAGAATTATTTTTTACTCAAGAAAAATTTAATAAAACTTTCTTTGATATTTTTTGTTCATCCGCCCGAATGAGCAATAATTTTATAAACTTTTTATTTTTTAGAAAGTAATAAACCAAATTTCGTTTTGAAGCGAAGACCATTTAGTGAATTAAAAGACCAGATCGCCCCATAAACTCAAAAAGCTTGCCCCGATTTTTATTTGATTGATAGTTTAAATGCTGCTTACGCAAAGCATCAAGTGAGAATATGTGTGCTCTTCATAACTGTTCTTGTTGTATCGTGTGCGAAATACGTTGCAAGCAGAAATTTCGCTAACAGTCGAATAAAAATCGCAGTCTTAGGCAAAGACATGGGACAATCTCTTTTTTACACTAAAGAATGGCTTCCTTCTGCTTTTTAAACTAAGCTTTAGATCCGCATTGCTCTATAAAAATAAGAATTTTATAAAATTTCAAGCAATGTGTTCACGAATTGGGTAGGTGAATTAAAACTTCAAAGAAAGGTATACTAAAATCTTCCTTGAGCAAAAGATTATTTTAACCCTTTTGGAGAATCTCTAGTTTAATGCAGAAGAAGCTCATTTCGATTTAGGAGAGTCCGCTTTGGTTTCAAAAGTCTTAGGCTACGGGCTCACTGTTCTGCTAGCCTCAAATAGTGTCCAATTTGATTCGAAATGTGTCCATTTCGACGTAAAAATGGTATGTTCAAATAGTGGATACAAAAGATTTTTAGAGCAGAAAGAGCTTCTTTAAATAGGGCTTACAATACCATAAATAATTCACAAATAATTGATATAAATACAACAAAACAGTTAAAACGTAGTGGGTAACCCGAAAAAATGACACTTTGCTAGAACTAAGAGATTAGCCACACATTAGTACATGATTACCGTGCTCCAATTCGTTGCGTACGATGGACGATTGAGCGACGAGAAGAAGTACAGTATGATCGGCTCGGCGACGACGAGTGCGATCCAGGTGAGCTTCGACAACGGCGAGAAGATCCGCCATGTTAGGATGGCATGAATCCACTCTGTAACTTGAAACTCTGCTAGAAGAAGGATGGTTTTTCTAAGAAGCTAAATCTTCAGAATTGGTGTATTTATACATTAGGATTTGATACCCTGATCTAGAATAATTTTTGTAAAGCCAAAAACTAATTTGAACTGACATCGCCCTAATCTTGCGCTCTACGACCACCATCTGATAGAGAGTTGAAAAGAACTGATGAGTACTACTCCTACTCGGTTAGATTAGGCACTTGTAGTGAATTTCTGATATGCTAGAGAAGGGATAGAATGTCTCTCAGTTGCGAGCTGACGCAGCATCTTTTAGAAGGACAACTTGCGATCAAAACTTTGCTTAGAAGTACATTTATTATCAATATAAGCACCAATGCAATTAATACACATTTACCAATTGACAATAGCTTGGATATTCCAACTTTCTAAAAATCAGAACTACGAGAACTAATAAAATATAAGAAGTCATCTTCGAGATCATTTTGGGTGCTGAATTTCTTATCCTTCACATGACGATCTGAATACTTGAAAATGATAATCGGTGGGACATATCTGTGAATATGCCGAAGGTGACAGAGTTTCGTATCCCAATATATATCCCGAAATAATTTATCCTGTTCCGGGACAACAATTAACGGACGCACGTTGTCATGCGGTAGGATTGGGCCTCTTCGTTTGATGAAAGCCGGCTGTTTTGAATCAACTTCTGGTGCATCGCTTCAATTTCGGCACAGTATTTCTCAGCTGAGATGGCCTCTAAAGTTTTCGAGGAATTGTAATAAATTATACGCCAAGGCCCACCATCCGGTCCCCATGGCCTTATTTGGGTGGAGACTTGGTTTCGTCATCTCCTTGGAATCTCATTCTTGTTCAGCCATTGTGCAGAACGGAGACGATTCATCATTTTCATTAGCGTCTGTCCCGTTTGGTGGCCGGGGTCCGCTCTTCTGGTGTGGTGACGCCAATTCTCCCGATCAAATGCTTGATCAGGTTGCACACCAGCCATCTTTAAGTCCCAATGCAACGTATTTAGCCAACGTTGCTTCGGGCGTCCCCTGGGCCGCATTCCAGGGACCTCAAGGTTCAGGCCTATCTTCCGGACGGTGTCGTCAGCGCGAAGGACGTGGCCGTACCATCGAAGACGAGCTTCGCGCTGCTTCTCGGCTATCGAGGTGACACCGAACCTCTGTCGTATGGCGTCGTTGCGAACGCGGTCCAAACGCGTAACTCCAGCCGTCCACCGTAGCATCTTCGTCTTCATTACACTGAGGCGGCTTTCAATTTCCTTCGTCACCGGCCAGTACTCAGCACCGTACGTCGCTACTGGGCGAACGACTGTTCTATAAACCTTCGATTTGAGGTACTCAGGTATTGTCCTGTCGCAAAGCACCCCAGTCAACAAGCGCTATTTGGACCAGGCTGCACTCACACTGCGTTCACCTACAACTTTAGGCTGCCATCGGGCGTAACTGTTGACCCGAGATACTTGAAAGATGTGACTCGTGAGAGCTCAGTACCATTGATCTTAATAGATCCGTGCTCATTCACATCCGTCGTCAAGTACTCTGTCTTTTTGACGTTTAGCTTGAGTCCGAACAGTGCCAAGCGATCGCACCACGCCTGTGCCTGTCGCTCAAGTTCCGTTTTATCTTCACATGCAAGCATGACGTCCTCAAGCGTGGCACCTTGGACGCCGCCATCTGGAGATCTCGTGAGATCGCATCCATCATGACCACGAAGAGCAGTGGGGATAGCGCAGTTCCCTGGTGCACCCCCACAGAGATGGGAAATTCCAAAGAGGTGTCCGTTGGCGGTAGCACTCGACTCCTTGGGCAAGAGTACAAAATGCGCACCGACTCAATAAGCTCTTCAGGGATACCATGTTGCCGCAACGCGTACCATATAACTTCTCGCGGAACGCGGTCGAAGGCCTTCTCCTAGTCAGGGAAGGCAAAATGCGCCGGTTTCTGTTTCTCGCGCGCGTCTCTAGCAAAAGACGAACAGCCTGAATGGCATCAAAGTGCCACAGCCAGAGACGAAACCACATTGATTCGTGGAAAGCTCGACGACATCCCGGATACGTCCATCGACAATTTGCTCAAAGACTTTCATGGTGTGAGAAAGAAGGCGAATTGGACGGTAACTAGCGCAGTCCGCAGGACTGCCCTTCCTCTTCCAAATCAGGATGATCGTGCTTGCTGCCAGCTCTCGGGCTCTTTCTTCTCAGCAACAACCTGATTGAAAAACTCAGTCAGCCAGTCAGCAGGGCACCCCCTTCGACTCCCACAGGTCGGCTGGCAGGTCGTCGGGACCAGTGGCTTTGCCTGACTTCATCTTCCTCAGGGCTGCTTCGGTTTCGCTAACCGTGATCTTCTGGACGGGACCGTATACAGGAGATGCATAAGGAATAGCAGGATGAACAAATTCAACATTTGAGATCTTCTCGAAGTAGTCGTGCCATCGCTTCACAGCCCTCTTACGATCCATCAGAAGATGACCGTTCTCGTCGTTAATGCCAAAGAACTTCTCGATTCTTCTGCTTGGCGACAGCGAGCTTTGGCGAGTCGATAAAGATAACGCTCACGTATTTCCAGTTTTTCGCTAACTTTAGCGTAGTATAGCAGCCACTGCCTTCTTTGCCGCTTTTTTCGCTTCTCGATAATTCAGCCAATTGTGATCTGTCTTATCACCGATAAATAGAGCCCGTGATAGAGCCGTTTCTTTCCTCGAACTTTTTCTCTGACATCGTCAGTCCACAGCCATACCTGCTTGTCAACCCAGCGTCGTCCAGGCTTCGTTGTACTAAGTTCGAAGCGTGCAGCCCGAGTTATGACGTCGGTAGCATCCTTACAGGTTTCGTCGACAGCTGTCACCGTCGGCAACCGAATGCGAGAAATAACTGCCGCTTCTTTCTCTTTCAGTCGCCACCATTTGATTCTAGCCGACCCGCATCGCTCGGCATGTTTACATCTCGAAGGTGTGATCTTCAGCGAGCAGATCAGTGGACGGTGTTGCGTGGCAACCGTCTCATACGGCACGGTCTTCGCGTCTGTGACAAGGCCTTGGTCGCGACGCCTAACAATCTGCGTTTTAGCGTTCCCGCTATAAAACGAGATGAGGTGGGAGTCACGCTTTTGAAGTTGTTCAGGTGTTCACGATGGTGAGGTCATGTGAGTCTGCATACTCAAGTATACGCTCACCATCGGCGTTGCGCGACCCATAGCCAAAACCACCATGACAGCTGTAGCCGTCTTTCGTTGCTCCGACGTGACCATTAAGGTCACCTGCCACAACAATCATATCTTATGACGGTACTTTCGCTGTCTTCTCATCAAGGAGTGACCAGAACTCGTCCTTGGTTTGCTCGGAACAGCCTGTCTGCAGAGTATATGTAGAAAATAAATGACATCGTCGCTGTTCTACGGCGACAACAATCATCATCAAGCGGTCATCGAAACGTTCTACGCTTGCTATCGCGTCACGGAAACGTTCGAAGACGATCACACCGACACCACTGATGGTCCTGGGACTACCGCAGAAAACGGCCTTGAAGCCACGGCCAATATCCATCGACTTGCAGCAGGCCACCTTGTCTCCTGCACCGCACAGAAACCAGCTCCAATGCTTCTACCAACTCGCACGAGCGACCCGTCAACGTACCCACATTCAACGTTGCTACGCGGGTCTTGCCTATGTTACGGCACTTTCGGACTAGCTCAGTTGCCCCCGATGCCGTCCTCGCATCAGGGACCCTCGCACACTTTTCACACTCGCCGGGCTTTGCGAGTGCGCGTCGGCTCCCGCGGACGCCGTAGCATTATCTCGAGAACTCTGTAACGTCATCAACCATATGATGTGACACAAAATGTTCGTAGGCCGGCCTGTCACTAGGGCCTGTCTCCTGCAATCGAGTGTCCGCGATTAGCTTAGTTCCCAGAGGGAGCAGCTTCCAGTGGCACCACGTGGAAGAGCGGACATCGCCACCGCAAAACGGAGACGATTGTCATAATGAACCCATTTTTGGTCGCACGTCACGATCCTGTCCAGGGAGGACCCCTTAGGTTGCGCAGCCTTCACGAAACACGGGTGTTGTGGCGCTTCAGCATCTGCCCGTGATCAGTTCGTGCGGTATCCATTTATCCAGTTTCCTCATTTTCCGACCGCATTTGAGTGGCGACTGATAGTGCTGCCGTCAACGTCGGAATGCCGTGCTGATTCTCTCACTGTTTGGCGCGGATCCGCTTCACGATGGCTTTGAGGTGGTCATCGTCAAAGAGTGATGGCGGTCTACGTCGGTCTTTATCTTCCAGACGTTCACCTCCACATCGAAACCTTCCGAATCAGTGGCGAATTGTGCGTTCCTCAGCGAAATCCTCTCCAAATGCAGCGTTAATGTAACGAGCTGCGGCCGCGGCGTTGTGCCCACATTTCCAATAATATAAGTGGAGCACCCGCATAAGAGTTGACTCATACTATAAAAACGACGTCAAGAACTCGTCAAGAGGCAGCTGTGTCGCAAGTGCTTCAAACTGTAAGGAAACGGAGATCATTCGCTTCAAGAAACAATATACAGTGGTTCAAACGGAAGCATTCGTAGCCGCGAAAAATCGATCAGAAATTGAGGTAGCAAAATCGGCCATTTCATATGCGACGACCTGATAGTTTAAAAAATCTAGCCTTGCTCTCCGTCTCCAAGGCTCGTTGTAGTCATTTTTGTGCTAGCGACAAAACTTAAACTATTACCTGCATCTTAGGTCTACTTAGGATGACAGGTAATAATCTTACAAGGAGAGCCTCCGGAGTGGCTATGAGCTTTTGTGATGCAATTTTTATAGGATGTAGGGTTCCGTGTGGGAAGTCCAAAACCACAGTCACTTTTTTCGGAATGCCCTTCTGTGGTCGAAAAAAGCGTGTGGACGCATGAGCGCGAAGTTCATGGCACCCTGCTGCCACCTAGCCCGATGTGGTCGGCGGTTGGCGTAGCGGTAGCGGAGTCGCCTCTCGGGTGCAAGGGGCGCATTTGATGTTCGGTCCCCGGTGCCGCCAATGTTTTTACACACATCGGATTGTTATTATTATGGGCTTACGTGATTACAGGACTCAATTTGTACACGATTAATGCTCTTAGTAATTAAACCTAGCTTTTGGGCTTTAATTTGAGCTACCTCTCAATCGATCGTATTTGCACTATATGATATCAGCAACGATACCGTAAAGGCACACAAACACACCAACTTGACGGGATAAGTATGAATTTGGCTTAATACCGGTAAAAACTTAACATTAACAATAAAATGTCCTTTTCACCCAGACTTGTCGTCGCTCGACTTTTGTCAGCGTTCGATCCTGATTTCACTCCTCCTACAAGGAGATAGATTGCAGATGGAGATGCTCTAAAGCCCTCCGCACACTTTTGCAGCAACGCGGCAGCCCTATCTCCAAGCATGGGGTAGAGACGCAGGGTCGCCGCGCGAGGCAAAACTAGCCTCGCGGGCCTGCCGCTGATGTGCCGCCTACGCGGCAGTAATCCTTCAAGGCATTGTTGCCGCATTGCCGCGTTGGTGATTGAGCGAGCGGGAGGAGTGCCGCGTGAACTCTAGCACGCGGCAGTGGAAGCCGCGCACGCGGCTGTTCTGGCCTCTGCCGCGTACGCGGCTGCCGCAAAAGTGTGCGGAGGGCTTAAAACGGCTTCTCCAGGAGGCAGTGTATGGTGCTCGTCCCTAGCGTTTGTAAGATGCTGCCGGTGTGATAAACGATTATACTTTTAAGTGTTTCATAGTTCGATGTCATAATTGTTGATGAACATTATCAGCAATGAACACAGTTACTTCATGTGAGCAAGAAAATTTTTTAAATGTTAGCGATCCAATATACATCGATACAGTGCAAATACGATCGATTGAGAGGTAACTCAAATTAAAGCCCAAAAGCTAGGTTTAATTACTAAGAGCATTAATCGTGTACAAATTGAGTCCTGTGATCACGTAAGCCCATAATAATAACAATCCGGTGTGTGCAAAAACATTGGCGGCACCGGGGACCGAACATCAAATGCGTCCCTTGCACCCGAGAGGCGACTCCGCTACCGCTACGCCAACCGCCGACCACATCGGGCTAGGTGGCAGCAGGGCGCCATGAACTTCGCGCTCACGCGTCCACACGGTTTTTTCACCACAGAAGAGCATTCCGAAAGAAGTAACTATGGTTTTGGACTCTCCGTACGGGACCCTACATCCTGAAGAATTGCATCGCAAAATCTTACCGTCACTCCGGAGGCTCTCCTTGTTAGGATTTGTCTATTGTGCAAGGTGATCTTCATACATTACAACATTTTGGAAGAACAGCCCAAAAATGATCGAAGAACAGCCCAAAAATTTTCTCTGGCGTTCTGATTCTTACATATTAACACTATAAAGAAGAATAAATTTTTTAAATTGAATTTGACTGGAAAGCACCTACCAAAAGAACCGTGATGAGCGAGGTAGAGAAAGGAGAGAAGCGATGTGGCCCATAAAGGACGATGAAAGGCGGCGTAGAAAGCGAGGAAAAGCGGATGGCCGACCGAAGACGTGGCGAATGGCAGCAGCGAGAAGATGACAAACAGCGCAGCCAACGTCGCCGACACGGCCAGCAGCACGGCGAACAGCTGGAACGAGTTCTCATTATGAGGATGGATTCGATCTCTATAGATGCTTTGCAACAATACTACTGCTTGAGAAGAACTAAAAAACGGATAGCTATGACATGTTGTTCCTGAAAGTAAAAACAAAATGGGAGAAAATTTTGTAAAATCGATTTGAAAAGTGATTTATAAATAACACGCCATTTTCACGTTAATTCGGGCACTCTTCTAAATAAGCTTTCTAAATCAAAATGAACACTTTCCATATCATTACGAGGTCCATCCACATTAAGCTAGAGACTTTCCAAAAAGGTTAAAATAATTTTTTCCAAGGAAGATTTATGAAGTACTTTCAAATTTCAATACCTCTGCTCAATAAGGGAGCATATCGTTTAAAACTTTATAATATTCCTATGTTTAGGAGAAGAAACTTTTCAATATACTTGAATAATAAAGTTCAAATAAAGCAGCTTTACTGTTTTTTGTTTTTTTTTTGTGGTTTCTAGTCTTTTAAAGTTTTAGTGTAGTTTTCAACTATAAAAATAAACTATAAAGATTAAAGTTTTATATTTTCTAGTTTTAAACTTGTTTTAAAAAGCAGAAAGGAGGGCAATTTTTAATGCCAAAAGGAGATTGCGCCTTGACCACCTCTAAGGCATCGCAACTAGTATTCGATTGATATCAGAATTTCTGTTTGCATAGAGTTTTACACGTGTAAACAATACAACAAAAACATTTGTAAAAAACGCACATATCCCCGCTTTGATCCTTTATGTAAGCAGCATTTGCACTATCAATAAAAAATCGCGAGGATTCCGAGTTCGTGGTGCTGACACGTGTTTATTACACTAAAGAAATGCTGCCTTGTTGTAATCAAAGACAAATTTTCACTTAATTTTTTCCCAAAACACTAAAATTTTATAAAATTATTGCACTCATTTGAGCGATCTCGTCTTTTAATCCACAAAGTGATTATTGCCTCAATAAATCTTAAAATAAATTTTAATCTATAACTTTTTTCTTAAAAACAAAAATTTCATGAAAGTATTACAGTCATTAGGCAGCTGAACTAAAAAAAATTCAAAGAAAGTTTAACTTAAATTTCCGTGAGTAAAAGATTACTCGAATCATTGTGTGAAATTTGAAGTTTGATCTGTATGGAGTTTGTTTCGCTTAAAAAGACGTTCACTTTGATTTCAGAAGCATCAAGTTTGTCTAGAAGAGGGTCCAATTTGTTTTTTTTGTGTGCAATCTAACGTGAAAATGGTGTGGTTGATGTAATATGGCAAAAATAAATTATGCGTCGCTTGCCTTTCCGCAAAGGTTCTTGCATTGCATGCCGTCCTCGTTCCACATGCATACACCGAACAGAAAGGCGACGATAGTCGGGGAGACTCGTGTCAACGGTGACACCAAAAGCTCGTCCAGCATACGCTGCGTCCGCTCCACTCTGAAAATTCTCGCTCCACTCGGTTCATTCATTTATTCTGGAAACTATTTAGTTCTTTGCCTATTCACTTTTATTTTAGAGGTCACAATTGAAGAATTCTCAAAGAAAATTGGAGCAGACTCACGGTACAGGTTCTGCTGTGAGAAGCGGAGCCGGTGGAAGTGAACCCATGTAGGCGCGGTAGAATGTCACAGCAATCGAGACCGCCATGATCACAGAAGCAATGATCTGAACCCAGTGTTTTTCACTGTGTAGACAAATTTATTTTTTTATTTATTTAATATATTATTTGTTATTTCTTTATTACATTATTTATTTATACACTACAATAAGTGCACCTTAAAACAAAGAAATACGTCAGAATGCTATGCGAGTAAAACGAAAAAGGGAAAAAAAGGAAGAAAGAAGAAAAGAAAAGAGAGAAAAGGAAAAAGCAGTAATGACCAGATTTAGCTGAAGATTACCCATGCTCAGAAAATCGGAGCACATCAGTCAAGGACTAGACCACAAATAGTTACACAATGTGGTCCGCCATCAAAAAAAGGAGAGAATAAAATACCGTAATATACCCACCTTGGCTAACAGTAGCTTAGTTCTTGCTAGATAGATAAGCACTATGAGAGGAACAAAGTACAAGGCTTCCAGAGACACGACGTAGCCGAAGTCCAGACACTGAAATGTACAGCACATAAAATGAAAAGCTGACGTAGGCTAAAGGACTAGAGAATCACCTTTGGAAAGGAGAATCTTGAACATTAAGGCGAGCTAAGCTGAAGAACTGGAGAAGAAGGACGCAAAGGTGGGTATTAGACGTGAGGAGAGCGGAGAATTCCAGGTGGAGCTTAGCCAGTGGTTTCTTTGTCTACTTCAGAGTTATCGCGACTTTTTTTATTATGAGAGGATTCGCGTGATATTGGGGAAGAATTCTGCTTTAGGTCTGATCAGGTTTTCTTGCTGCACAAACAAAAGTTGTTATAAAGAACAGGTAGCTGGGATGAGACCAAGTTCACAGAGCTTAATTCTTTCCTTTTCATGTTGCAACGTAGCTTTTTCGTTTAGTAATCAACTGCCTCTACATGCATGGAAGGTTTACTCCATAGTCACGTAAATTCTGACACTTTTCACATCTAATTGGACACTTCTCACAGCATAATCAATGTTTTGTCACCAAATTAACTGTCTTCAAAATAAAAACAAGCGTTCACAGATTGAATTAAAACTCTGTCAAAAAATTAAAATATTTTTGGTGGAAGGAAATTTAGTACAGCTTCCTTTAAAAAATTATTCACCTGTTCCAAAAAGTGAACTAACAAAAGTGGAGATTTGAACATTTTTTTTGAAGTGCAAGTTTTTAGCGCAAGAAGAAGAGATTGCGCCATACAGTCGGCTAGGAGGTCGTGACTTCACGTTGACTGATATCAGAAACCTTATTTTCTCAGAATAAGCAAAAACTATCGTACATCGTATTGCTTTTCAATTATACAGTTTTTACGGTGCCAATCAAATAAAAAACGCGACAAGCCAGACGAGTGCATGACACAATGCCTTCTTTTAGTGCTAAAAAATTTCTGCCTTTTTGCACTTCAATTTGAATTCTAAACCGCTATTTCAATTATTTTATTTATTTTTCATTATTAGTATATTTAGCATTTTTATTTTATTTTATTTTATTTTTTATTGGTTTTGTTAATATTTTTAAAATTATTTTTTTAGTCAAAAATTATTATAGTTCGAAAAAGCGTCTTCACTTTTTGAAGCAGGAGAACTGAAAATTCTCACAGGAGAATCATTCCAAATTTTCCTAAAAAAAATTATTTTAACCACCTCGTAGCGCTTTCAGTTCAACCTGGAAGACGCTCATTTTCATTGACCAATCTGATATCAAAAGCGTCAAGCTTGCTTCTAAAAGTGTTCACTTTGACTTGAAACGGTGCAATTTGGATTGAAAAGTGTCGATACGTTTTCAGCTTGAAATACTACATAGCTGTGTTTAGTTGCCCTAGTTTGTGGTAAATATTGCTAATATCAACTTTGTGAGCAAAAGTGCGAAACAGAGCCACCTCTTCACCAAAAGTAACACCACATCGCTCATGAAAATCTTGTAAAGTGAAGAACATACAGTATCCTTTACACTGAAGAAGTTGTTGATGAAGAGAATGTTCTTCCACCAACTGCTTGAGCATCGCTCCACCTAAACACGTGTAGCTGAGCTTCTGTACGTACAACACGGCGCGAAAGTCTAACCGTGTCTGTGTGGATCCAGAGCGGGCCTGCTGAGAGTTCAGGAAATAATATCCACATGAACAGCACACAGAAAATATAGGCCGGCCAGAACCTGAATAGAAAAAGCCTTTTCAGGATTATTTAATTATTCATGGAGGTATAGATGGGTATACAGTGACAAAAAATATTAGTTCTGGTCGAAAGTTTACTTCGCTCTTGTGCTTTGAATGTGTTTAAGCTTTATGTTAATACTACCAATCAAATCCCAAGCACGTTTGAGTATTTAAAAAATCATAAGCAAAATAACCATTAATAAATAAAAGATGAAATAAAGGACGGTGTAACTCAACCCCTTTTGGAGATACGCCACGTATTCCGTGCATCTACGAAGTGTCGTGGAAAAGATTGGAATGCGCATTTGGCCATACAATGACTTGCGCTGGCCAGCCGGTGAGCAGTTCATCAATTTACCCTTCTCAACACTAGTCTGCTATCAATTCACCGCCCCGGGAGGGACGGAGGGTTCGGTTGGCCTGGCGTGAGATTTTTGAAATCGAGGCGAACAGTTCCAAATTGAAATGAGCTTCTTCTATATTAAAGTAAAGACTACAAAATATTAGAATAATTCTTTGTTCAAGGGAAGTTTTTGTTTAACTTTCATTGAAGTTTTAATTCACCTATCCAATAAGTGAACACATTGTTTAAATTTTATAAAATTCTTATTTTTTGTATAGCAATACGGATGTAAAGGTTGTTGCTCTTATTGTGGCAGTTGAGAACTAAAAACGTTTAAATAAAGTAATGCGCATACAAATCGCCTTCACAACATATCGTAGAAGGAGAACGCGTGGAGCATCCGAAAAGGCTTGAGTAACGCCGTCCTGTGTCCTTTTATTCTTCTACGAAACAGATACTAGTATAATACATATCCTGACCTTATTAAAGTGACTCGTATCACTCCGACCACATCCTTGACGGTGGCAACGTCACCATACAGCAGGTACGTAGTGTATAGAGCGGAAAGCGCCAGAAGTCCATCGACGAGGTAGGAATAGTTGTTGGTCAGATGCGCGGCCACCGACGAGACGGCATCGTAGGAGAATGCGACGTTCTCTGTAATTTTCTGCAATTATGAATCATACGCTCGGATTCCCAGATTGAAGGAAGCATAGGACAGCTAGGAAGAGTAGGGACTTTAGGGTAGCAATCCTTTAATTGGGGTTTCGATAATTAGTGTCGTTTTTTTCTCATGATGACGAGGACTGTACATTTTTATGTAGTAGTGACAACGTGGCTTACACTATAATCTACTATTTTGATGGATTGTGTCGCGAATGCCCTTATATTTCAAACTTCCGCGGGCTACCGTATCCGCTCGGGACCCCGATGAGGCGCTCTCGAGATCCGGCCTGTCCGCGCGCGCTATCGATCGGCGGGCCGGCTGTGAGCCGCCCTCTGCCGAGTCCATTCTATACTTCCATCATCTCGTCGAGCGACTGCGCGGGCACGGATCTGGGGCGCCGCACTTGTGAGCCCGCTACTACCATCATCCGGGGAACTCTCTGAGCGGAGAGTCCCCGCTTCTCGCCATGCAATGCAGCCGGCTGCACTACAGGGAGGATGGCGAGCCCGGATGGGGCTCGCCTAGCCTTGGGTAGCCAGTTCAGTCCTTCTAGCCGGAGCGGTCCTGTCTATTCCATATTGTCTAGTATTCACCTCCTACATTATTCTGATATGGCTGTGCGATACTGGTATGTGTGGTATGTAAAATAAACCGTGGATATATATATATATATATATATATATATTGTGCTTTCACACGACCAGAAAAGTGGTGAGTCTCTCAATTGTACATTGTCGGTATTGGTATGAATGTTTGTATTGATTGCGCCATGTTTTGGAATGGTGTTGTGTTGGGGCATTATTGCTGTAGGGTTGTTTTGGGGTATTACGCAGTTGTCGGGTAGTTTGTGGGGTTGTGTCTGTCATCACAATCGGAGTGCACTATAGCACGCCCGTAGGCATCCGAGGTTCAAGCGCGGTGCGGACGTGCGTCAATTCAGGCGCTGTCCATCGCGATGGGAGAGAACGCGGGGCCCCCGTCTGCCATGGGAAGGGGCGTGGCCTATTCACATCATGGGTCCCCCTTGTATCCTTGTATCCCTCTGGCTCCTGGGTTCTTGGTTACCTCGTAGCACCACGGGTCGAATGGGGGACTCCGCTCAACAGGGGCATGCACCCTCGCGAGGGGACCACCGATTCGCAACAGATAGACTTTAGACTATCTTCTGACGAAAACCAAGCGACATTAGTAAAAACAAGCTGGTAAAACTTAAGTCGAATACGGAGAAGCACAGAGAGCATTACCACATATTTTACTGGTTTACTTCAAATTACCGAATGATGGCAAAAGGTGATTCAACCAAATGAATATATCACTGTGTTGTCAATATTTATTTATTTATTTATTTATTGACGCATATACCCATGTTGCATGCGCAGTAGACGTAAAACAAAGTGTCAAATGAAACTTGAAACAGGCTGCCCATGCAGCTACCACTAACTCTACAGGAACCATCAATATAGACTCAAGTCAAAGTGAAGATAGACTAATAAAATCAATGCAAATTACACGAAACGAACAACACCATTAGAATCAAGAAAGAAAAACACGATATAAAATAGCAGAGAAATGTGGATTGCCGAAACTCAAGATTAACAAAGTACTACGACTGGAAAGAGAAAATAACCGGTAGATTAATTTAAACTAGATAATGTCTCTCGGTCAACCAGCTTCTTAAACGATGTCTGATTCAAAAATAGTCCCCCTTAGCAATGAGTGGGTTAAGCTGGGAAACAACTCTCTGGGAGAAGAACTGTGATCGGAGCCTGGTTCTTGACCGAGACGTCATCAGCTTATAAGGGCCACTTCTGCTGCGAGACATTGAAAAAGTGAAAAATTTACGAAAGTCAAGCGCGGATTTGCCTGTAATGATTTTGTAGGCCAAGACCAGATCGTTTTTGAGTCTCCTGTGCTCCATACTAGGCAATTTGAACAACTTTCTCCTTTCAACTCCGTTTGGGATGTACCTATAAGGTATCCCGCTGGAGCGCATAATAAGTTTTCTGGTGAATCCGTTTTGTATACTCTCTAAATAGCATATATCTTTTTTCATGTAAGGGTTGAAAACTGTAGTGCCGCACTCTGCTATGGGTCTGATGTATGTGGTGTAAGCCTTAAGAAGTGTTGCGGAATGATTAGTTTTGAGAGCCTTGAAGAGATTAAATGTACGGGAGACTGCTTTAGCTGATAAATTTTTGAGATGTGACCTGAACGATAACTTGTTGTCATAAGTAAATCCTAAATCGCAAACTTCCTCAACGACTTCTAATTCGGTTTCCCCGATATGATAGGATGCTTGAGGAGCTCTTTTGCCGAGACAAAGCACTTTAGTCTTATGTGGAGCTAGAGGTAAACCATTCAAAATTGACCATGTGTGAATGGCATCGACCGCGGATTGGAGGTATGAGACGCTGTGGGAACTCTCCTCAATAGTGCCATAAATTTTTAGGTCGTCGACATACATTTGACAACTTACATTACCAGACGAAACGAGGGAGGGTAGTTCAGCAGTGTATATCAAGAACAAGATAGGAGACAGTACTCCCCCTTGGGGGACACCGCTGTTACATGGGTAGGAGCGGGACAAGGTAGCATTCACACGGACTTGATACGTTCTGTTTGATAGGAAACTGTTCAACCAGCAAACAATAAAGGATAAAGGATAAAGGATAAAGGACGGCGTTAGTCAATCCCTTCTGGGATGCGCCAGCGCATTCTACTTCTACGGGATGTCGTGGAGGCGACATGAATGCGTATTTGGCCATACAATGACTTGCGGTGGCCAGCCGATGAACAAGTCAGCGCTCTATCCTTCCCAGACACGTCTGGTACCAATTCACCGACCCCGGAGGGATGGAAGGCTTGGTTGGCCTGGGCGGGAAATCCGAACCAGGAACCTGGTATCCGGTGCACGCGACAGTCGCGCCTCCTCCGACTGCGCTACACGCGCCCTAAGCGTGTAGCGCAGTCGGAGGAGGCGAACAATATCAGCAAACAATATCCGGGTGAATTCCAACAGACTTCAGTTTATTTATCAGCCTATAGTGGGGAACCTTGTCAATGCGCGAGTAAAGTCGAAATAAATAACATGAACAGGCTTGTTTTGATCTAAAGCTGAAGTCCAATCATTTAGGGACGACAAAAGCGCTGTTTCACAAGACCTGCCCTTCCAAAAGCGGTGTTGTGATTCGGGGATGACAGAGTACTCATGCAAGTGACGTAGTATGTGTTTCGCCAAGATCTTCTCAAACGCTCTAGAAAAAACTGAAGTGATGCTAATGTGTCTGTAGTTCTCTGGCCGGTTGAAAGGGGCTTTCTTAGGAACAGGAGTGACAAATGAGTGCCGCCACCTGGAGGGCACCACACCTGAAGCGAAAGACAGATTGAAAATATATTCGAGAGGGAAAATATAAATAAATTCACTTCGAAAAATACGAAAAAATGACATTAATCATCGTCAGCCCTATATATTCTGTGACCGAATCGTCGGCCGGATTGAAGTCTGAATAGGCTCCACTGCTTGAAGCGGTCCCCTGATGTCGTCGAGGAAATGAAATCATCTGCGAGACATTGGATACAATTAAGCTTCTCACCTATGTAGGGCAACATGAGATTGTAGACCATAGCCGTCACCAGCCAGATGAACGTGATGAATTCCAGACCATGAAGAGCGTGTAGACTCTGTGGAGCGCTGAATAACACAGAAATCAAAAGAACATAGAAAGCAGTGATAACAAAGAAAAAGGACGGCGTAGATCAATCCCTTCTGGAATGCACCGCGTATTCTACTTCTAGGGAATGACGTGTTGTCTGTTTGAATGCGTATTTGGCCCACATAACAGTTTGCGGTGGCCAGCCGATAAAGAGTTTAATGCTTTATCCTTTCCAGATAAGAGTGGTAACAATTCACCGACCCCTGAGGGATGGAAGGCTTAGTTGGCATGGGTAAAAAATCCAAACCAAGAACCCGGTATCGGGTGCACGCAACAGCCGACACTTCTTCCGACTGCGTTGCACGCACCCTCAGTTATTACAGTAATCACCCAAAAAATACTTACTGTTCGTTTAGATCAAATAACATCAATCGAGAGCTGGAAGTTCTGTACTTTTGAAGAAAACCCTGCCTGTCAAAACTTATCACTTGTCAGATCAGCCTAATAAATAAAGTTTTACGAAACTTCACATTTTAAGAATAAATCCAACGAAAAGAAAACTTCTTATAAGGGGTTCGAAGTTCCTCACACTAAATTTCACAATTCGTGATAACTACCAGTCCTTAGTGGTGGAAAATAATTATTAGCATTTTCGTTAGTTATCCGAACTATTATAGAAGGTCGTGCAGCGAGATAGCACGTTCTTGGTTAGGATTTTCGCCGCCCAGGCCATCCCAGCTTTCCATCATTCGATGAATTTGTCTGGAAAGGATAAAACGCTGACTTGTTTAACGGCTGGCCACCGCAAGTCATTGTATGGTCAAAGACACATTCAATCGCCTCCTCGACATCCGTTAGAAGTAGAATGCGCGGCGCATCCCAAAAAAGATTGAATAACGTCGTACTTTATCCAAATTTACTAGACCGATGATGCCCCCAAAAACAAATTAACAGACCGTTTAGTGGACAGTGCTCGGTTGGCATTGACTTTGATGTTCAAGCTCATCCAGAACGGCGATTCGGAATTCAGCACTGTAGCGAACAACTGCAGAGCGATCCAGAAACCGACCACAGCTCTAAACATCGTAATCGCTTCCCTGACTGACTCTTGACTCGTTCTTCCCGCTGCACACGATAGAATAGGTGATGTTCATCAACTCTCTTGTCGAAGTGCTCGTTGATCAAACAAAAAAGCATTAGAATCCTATCAATTCAAGATATTTTTCTTATTCCTCAGATCTACTCTGGGCAACCTATGACTTGGATGCCCTTTAAAGTCATTTCAATATAATGCACCAAAACAGTCGTCAGTCATAAAGAGTCATTCATGAGAGAGATTTTAACTTAAATTCAACAAAATAGAAACCCTTACAGCATTACGAGTGCGGCCGTCGAGAGTCGAACATCCAATTCGCAGTCTATTTCAGACTTGTAAGGTGAGTACTCTGAAATATAGTAGACGTCATAGATATCCTTTCCCTGATATCCATTTGAAGAAGGAAAATACACTTGTACCTCACCTTGTATCAGTTTATGGAGCTGCTCATTCGTGCAGGAGCTCGGCATGCACACACCGAGCACAATGGCCAACGGATCCGTTTGGGGACATCCCTCCTCCACCTTTGTTTAGAAGAATTATTTATCCTTCAACCACCTGTCAACGCTGTGCAACCAACTCACCAAAGCATCAGGAATTTCCAGCTCCACTCGACAATATTGCCCATCAAATTTGCCCTCACTTGAAAAAGAATTTTCATTGGACGATTGCAAGGAAAGAATATGTATTTCCACGAAAATATTGGTTTGTTCGAAAATTAATGTCGCTTTTTTCATATTTTTCAAAATGAACTTATTTATATTATTAACAACAAACATTAATAAATGATATATTGACCATTTTGTTGGGTGACCTTTTACCATCTTTCGGTAAAATGAAAGTCCACGTTCCAAGAAACCTTGGGTTTTAGAAGCGAAGAACTGGTGCAACTCATTTTCAACAGCTTGATCGGAATCAAACGTATTTACTGTCGAAATGGTTTTGAAGGGATCGAAACAAATGAAACAAATGGTGATCTGATGGTGCCAAGTCAGGGCTATGGAGTGGATGTGGCATCAGTTCCGAATTGAGCTCTGTTAATTTTTGACGGGCTATCAAAGAGGTGTGAAGTCTGGCGTTTCCATGATGTGACATCACGCCTTCGCGACAGGCCACTTCGGGGCGTATTTCTTGATTTCTTCGTTCAGTTTCGATAGTTGACGACAGCGGACATTCGATTCAATAGCTTGGTTTCTCGGAAGCAGCTCGAAGTAGATAGTATCCTCGGAAAGCTAGTGCGTTTGATGAGGATTTCCTTCATGCATCCAGTTTGTTCGCGTAACTGAGCTGTGTATGTGCAGGTAAACGGCTGAGTTCGATATGTCAAGCTTCTCTGCCATCTATCGTGTTAGTTTCCATCAACGCCTTTAGACAGTCGTCATCAGCAGTGATTCTACGACCAGTACGTGGTGCTTCTTGCCCATTAAAGTTTCCAAAACGAAAGCGAGCAAACCAACCCTGACACTGACAATTCAAATCAGTTTCTTTAAGCCTCAATTGGCTGGTATCGAGGTTGTAAGCTGTCACAACGATGTTTTGTTGCGATCAAAACTTCTAGCGCCAGGCGGGACTCGAACCCGCACCTCCCTCTGACCGGGCGGGAATGCTGTACGCCATTACACCACCGGCGCCGTTTGATCGAACGCAACATCGTTGTGACACCTGACACTGACGTTCAGTAAAGCAGTCCTCACCAGAAGCTTCACGTAATTTCTTCCAAGCCTGCACCGCTTTTATGCCCTCTCAGAATGAAAACAATAAAATAAGTCGATAATGCTCTCTTTGATTATGCAATTTTATCTTATTTTTTTACCAATGACGCTCAGTTTTTAACAGAAGCTCCTCTGAAGTCTAACTTTTAAAATAGTGTAGTAATATAAGCCACTCAATCACTACTACATAAAATTACTCAGTTCACGCCGTCTATGAAAAAAAAAAACATTAATTGTCAAACAACCCAATACTTCGAGATGTCGTGGAGGCAGTTTGAATGCGTATTTGGCCTACACAATGAAGAGTGGGGCGAGCCAACGGAGAAATCTGCGCTTTATCCTTCCCAGACAAGTCAGCTCTCCGTTCACTGGGGGAAGGAAAGCTTGGTTGGGCTACATATATGAAAAACCCGAACCAAGAACCCTCAATAAGGGGTGCAGACGACAGCCATTGCCTCCTCCGACTGCGCTACAGCACGCCAAGGCGCGCCAGTAACGATTCAAAACAGCAGAGTTGGAATTCTGCAGCAGTATAGCCGAAAAAACAATAATAAGCGTTGCGAATTGAACACTTTGTAGTGGGCCATGTCTCTTCAATAGTTCTATTCCTGGGACATGGAAAACGAATTTAAAGAATTTTGCTCTGACGGAATTTATACTACACGAGATAAATACAGAAAGCTCAGCTACTTATTTTTATTGACTTATTTATCATTTATTATAGATAGATTATTTTTACCGTTTTATAGATTGCTTTAGAAGTGCAGATATTTAAGTACAAGTGCTCCGTCACGCCTATCGGCGTGCCTCGCACTTGCGCGCTTCGCGCGATGTTGCAGTATCACTAAGCTAAGGACAGTCACATCAAGCTTGCTGCTCTACTTGTATAGCTTTCTTCCCTACTTAGGAGTACAAAAGGCTCGCAGCACGTACAGTATATAGTATGATAGGGCGATCTATTGGTCCCTCATTACTGTTCTACCCTTAGTGATACGGTCTTCCATTACTGGTACTGGTTCCCCTCAATGATCCCGCTTAGCGGATGACGTCTTCGGTACGTCTACGTGAATCCCCAAACACGTTGAGAGACGTCTTCGGCAGTCTTTTGAGGCTCGGGCCAAGGGTGTGGGTTAATTTTTTTACGGTAAATTTTTAACGACCATTTTTTAACGAAAAATGTTTGCGTTAAAATCGGTAAGTTCGGTAAATTCGTCAAATAAAATTACCTTACTGCAGTCAATTTAGCAGCATTTTAATATGTGAAAAGCCAGATTTCTTTCATTATTGATTTTTCTGAGCCCTTCTACATGGCAATTATAAGACTTTTTCAACAGTTTGATTTCTCCGGGCGATTTTGCTCATGAAATGACTCAGCAACGAAGATGTCCAATCATGGAACTCTGTGAGAAAAATGAATCACCTCAAACCTTCAGTCATTTCCGTGGGAAAATCCCAATAAGGAGACGAACTATGGGAAAACTTGAGTGAAATGGCTCACTCCGAACATTTACAGTCACATTATAACTAAAACGGTTACCAAACAATCAGATCATTCTATAAAAACATTACAGAACAGGTCAAACTGTCGAAAAAGTTCGAGCTGAACGAATCATCGAGCCGTTGTCTCACCCCCCCCCCCCTTCATCAGCGATATCACGACGCCTCCTTCCGCTGTTCACCGGATCGCAGCGTAATCAGTGAGGCTAATCAAAAGCGAAACACCCAAAAAGCAAGTCAAACTCCTCGAAATAGAAAATGAATCCGTCGAAGACGTCAGAAGGTGCGAGCCGAACATCAGAAACAATCAAAAACAAAAGAAGACAATCACACTCGAACTTCTAACCATTTCACCCGGACTTTTTCAACAGTTTGATTTCTTCGGAGCGATTTCGCTGATAAAATGACTCAGCCTCTGACTGAAACGAATCATCGAGCCGTTGTCTCACCCCCCCCCCCCCTTCATCAGCGATATCACGACGCCTCCTTCCGCTGTTCACCGGATCGCAGCGTAATCAGTGAGGCTAATCAAAAGCGAAACACCCAAAAAGCAAGTCAAACTCCTCGAAATAGAAAATGAATCCGTCGAAGACGTCAGAAGATGCGAGCCGAACATCAGAAACAATCAAAAACAAAAGAAGACAATCACACTCGAACTTCTAACCATTTCACCCGGACTTTTTCAACAGTTTGATTTCTTCGGAGCGATTTCGCTGATAAAATGACTCAGCCTCTGACTGAAACGAATCATCGAGCCGTTGTCTCACCCCCCCCCCCCTTCATCAGCGATATCACGACGCCTCCTTCCGCTGTTCACCGGATCGCAGCGTAATCAGTGAGGCTAATCAAAAGCGAAACACCCAAAAAGCAAGTCAAACTCCTCGAAATAGAAAATGAATCCGTCGAAGACGTCAGAAGATGCGAGCCGAACATCAGAAACAATCAAAAACAAAAGAAGACAATCACACTCGAACTTCTAACCATTTCACCCGGACTTTTTCAACAGTTTGATTTCTTCGGAGCGATTTCGCTGATAAAATGACTCAGCCTCTGACTGAAACGAATCATCGAGCCGTTGTCTCACCCCCCCCCCCTTCATCAGCGATATCACGACGCCTCCTTCCGCTGTTCACCGGATCGCAGCGTAATCAGTGAGGCTAATCAAAAGCGAAACACCCAAAAAGCAAGTCAAACTCCTCGAAATAGAAAATGAATCCGTCGAAGACGTCAGAGAGCGCCACCGCGCTTTGATTAGGAGAAAATGAATCCGTCGGCAAAGTCAGAGAGCGCCACTGCGCTTCGATTAGGTCCCGCCTAGATTCAAAACACCCGCGTAGTTTTAAATTCAAAACGTCAAGTCAATAATTCTTGAGAAAAAGCACTGAAGGGAAGTAGAGTGCAGTGTCTGCACCCTCCTGCTTAGAGATCGCTCACTCCAGAGGTAGAGTAGAGCTACGAAAAAACTTCGCCCACACTTCGCCTAGGGGGGGGGGGTGGTTAATTAGCGTGCTGATCACGAATCTAACATCCTTCTTTGAAATTTCAGCCGATTATGGTAGGGTACGGTAGGTAACGGTGACTAAGGCTGTCGATGTCACCGATTTTCCCCTCACACTTCCCTCGCACTCCTCCAACACCGGATAGAGGCATATCGTTACTGGACCCCTCCTGGACAGACAGGACAAACACGTCGCCCTGGACTGACACGGCACCCGTACAGACTGACAGAAGTTACACTTCCCTTAGCGGCTTATTATATAGAAGGAAGAAGGATGATGATGACCTCCACCACCTACACGCCTTAAATTTCACACCGCTTGAATGGCATCCACAAAAGATCGATAATATCGACCGATATCGATTGATCAACTTCAGATTCGTGTTCAGCGACCTCGATTACCCCCAAGGCTAAAGTTTCAGACCGCTTGGACGAAATAAACGAAAAATCGATATTATCGATCGATATCGATTGATCAACTTCAGATTCGTGTTCAGCGACCTCGATTACCCCCAAGGCTAAAGTTTCGGACCGCCTGGACGAAATACACGAAAAATCGTTATTATCGATCGATATCGATTGATCAACTTCAGATTCGTGTTCAGCGACCTCGATTACCCCCAAGGCTAAAGTTTCGGACCGCTTGGACGAAATACACAAAAAATCGATATTATCGATCGATATCGATTGATCAACTTCAGATTCGTGTTCAGCGACCTCGATTACCCCCAAGGCTAAAGTTTCCGACTGCTTGAACGAAATACACGAAAAATCGATATTATCGATCGATATCGATTGATCAACATCAGATTCGTGTTCAGCGACCTCGATTACCCCCAAGGCTAAAGTTTCAGACCGCTTGGACGAAATACACAAAAAATCGATATTATCGATCGATATCGATTGATCAACTTCAGATTCGTGTTCAGCGACCTCGATTACCCCCAAGGCTAAAGTTTCGGACCGCTTGAACGAAATACACGAAAAATCGATATTATCGATCGATATCGATTGATCAACTTCAGATTCGTGTTCAGCGACCTCGATTACCCCCAAGGCTAAAGTTTCCGACCGCTTGAACGAAATACACGAAAAATCGATATTATCGATCGGTATCGATTGATGAACTTCAGATTCGTGTTCAGCGACCTCGATTACCCCCAAGGCTAAAGTTTCGGACCGCTTGAACGAAATACACGAAAAATCGATATTATCGATCGATATCGATTGATCAACTTCAGATTCGTGTTCAGCGACCTCGATTACCCCCAAGGCTAAAGTTTCGGACCGCTTGAACGAAATACACCCCCCCCCCCTACACCCCCCCTCTACTCCAGCACCGCATCTCC
Organism: Heligmosomoides polygyrus polygyrus; assembly: GCA_947396885.1. Classification (NCBI taxonomy): domain Eukaryota; kingdom Metazoa; phylum Nematoda; class Chromadorea; order Rhabditida; family Heligmosomidae; genus Heligmosomoides; species Heligmosomoides polygyrus. The sequence continues at coordinate 79,060,672 of OX377203.1, read as the reverse complement.
AGGCACGTTTGGCAGCGTGTTCGGCACGTCTACTGACTCGCCAGGCACGTTGGGCAACGTGTTCGGCACGTCTACTGAGTCGCCAGGCACGTTGCACAACTGCAACCCCCCTCCTCCGACGATTCCCCCTTACAGGACTCCAGCACCGCATCTCCAGGCACGTTTGGCAGCGTGTTCGGCACGTCTACTGACTCGCCAGGCACGTTGGGCAACGTGTTCGGCACGTCTACTGAGTCGCCAGGCACGTTGCACAACTGCAACCCCCCTCCTCCGACGATTCCCCCTTACAGGACTCCAGCACCGCATCTCCAGGCACGTTTGGCAGCGTGTTCGGCACGTCTACTGACTCGCCAGGCACGTTGGGCAACGTGTTCGGCACGTCTACTGAGTCGCCAGGCACGTTGCACAACTGCAACCCCCCTCCTCCGACGATTCCCCCTTACAGGACTCCAGCACCGCATCTCCAGGCACGTTTGGCAGCGTGTTCGGCACGTCTACTGACTCGCCAGGCACGTTGGGCAACGTGTTCGGCACGTCTACTGAGTCGCCAGGCACGTTGCACAACTGCAACCCCCCTCCCCCCACGATTCCCCCTCACAGTTCAGCACCCAGATGGCCAGGCAGACCGTCACTGATCCCCCCTGGACAGACACTCCGCCCCGTACAGACGCTCTCCCCCGTACAGACGCTCTCCCCCGTACAGACGCTCCGCCCCGTACAGACGCTCCGCCCCGTACAGACGTTAGCGGCTTATTATATAGAAGGATTATAACTTCCACTCACCTTCTCAACAGAGTGCATAACTCGTAGTCGCCAAGCCAGTAGTAATTACCGTCACTAACACCGGCGGCGGGTTTCCCAAGCGAATCCCACCCTAAAAAATCAACAGATTCTAGAAAGCACACTAACCAAGCGTCACAACTAGCAGGGACTTGCACGACATTGTCCACTTGCTTGCCTCCCATTTGTGAGCGCACTCTGAGCAACGGTCTGGGCCTTCTGCTCTGCCGGGACACATCAACGAGTCTGAAGTTGTTCTTGATTTCTACCATTTTCACGTCAAGTTGGACACTTTTCGGAGCTATCCCAATCGGAGAAAGGAATATAGTTGCGATTTGCGTCTCCAATCGCTTCCTTGAGTTTCTACAAGACCTTCAGGAGCTGTTCCATTGAGCAAATGTTTTAAATCCTGGTATGACGTGGGATAATGAATACAACTGACATTTTGAGGTTGACCCTCCTGACTAGGAAATTCCAATTTTCTTTCCAATTTGGTTTAAAAACAATCCAATTAGACGTGAAAACTGCATACCTTTTCTAACAAAATAACGTAGATTTCAACATTTTAAAGCCCTTTTCTCAATCTCTTTCCAAAGCTCCTTTCCCATGTTGCTCAAAACTATTTTTTGCTTAGCGTCAGTATACTTTATTATTGACGTTCCAATATTTCAAGCCCTATAATCTTGTGCAATGCGAATAAGGCATGTCAAAAAAGAATTCATAATGAATTACAATTTTTCACTTCAAGATTGAATGGATCAGCAAGTGTTTCCTTCTGACCATTTCAAAGTTCGTCCTACAAAAAGTTTTTCGATTGAAAGGAACTGCTGGCTGCCCTCTTTCTTTCAAAAGCGAAATTTATTCGGCTGTTAGGGGAAGATAGCGGGGGCGGGGCAAGGAACAGTCGTGGTGCTATCGAGCGTCCCGTCGTCCGGAAGGACGTTTTGAGAAATTCAAATTGGCTACTAGGACTAAAGGGGCGAGGGTGCAGGACTAAAGCCTTATCTTCATAGCATTTTATAGTATAGTAGTACTGCATTGTAGACTGACGGAAACTAATAAAACGAAAAAACCAGTGTCAGGAAGAACACAAAAACGAAAACCAAACAATGTTTTTATTTTTCTGTTTATTTATTCATGAGGTGGACCGAGGCCACAAGTGAAGATAAAAGGTTAGAGTAAATCCTGACGAGCACAATCAAAAGCAAAAAAATGCGACTGAGGGCACTCATTGCGCACGTAAAAGTGCTCTCCTGAAACCATGCAAAGATTAGCTAAGAGATTTGCACTCAATTTTGATTGAACTCCCTTAAATTTTTGTAGGTGAAGAAGCTTGCTCGCATAGAGTAGAGAAGTGGAGATGAGAGTAAATTCTTGAGTAGGTGCATAATTTCGCCTGACGTTATTCCTGGAGGCGCGATATTTGTTAACAAGTGCTCCGTCACGCCTATCGGCGTGCCTCGCACTTGCGCGCTTCGCGCGATGTTGCAGTATCTCTAAGCTAAGGACAATGACATCAAGCTAGCTGGTCTACTTGTACAGGTTTTTCCCTACCTAGGAGTAGAAAAGGCTCTCAGTACGTGGAGTATATAGTAAGATAGGGCGATCTATTGGTTCCACGCTACTGGTTCTCCTTAGTGAAACGTTCCCCCATTACTGGTACTGGTTCCCCTCAATGATCCCCCTTAGCTGACGACGTCTTCGGCACGTCTTCTGAATCCCCAGGCATATTGGACGATGCCTTCGACACGTCCACCTGAATCCCCAAACACGTTGAGCGACGTCTTTGAAACGTCATGCGACGTACTGCGCACGTCTTCTGAATCCCCTGGCACGAAGAAGACGCTCGGGTATTTTCTGCTTTTTGCTCCCCATAATTTGATCAGTATCAATTGACGGCGACCGAAGTTCTGAAAACGAACTTCGACCTCGCCAACACTCCCAAAAACTTCGCCCACACTTCCCCTAGGAGGGGGGGGGGGTGGATTAATTAGCGTGCTGATCACGAATCTAACATCCTTCTTTAAAATTTCAGACGATTATGGTAGGGTACGGTAGGTAACGGTGACAAAGGCTGTCGATGTCATCATCACCGATTCTCCCCAGTGCTAAGGGGGCTATTTGGGGTGATAAACACGAATCCTGCAGCAATTTCTCGTATTACGCTGCAGCACGGTAGCTACTGATCAGGATCGCCATAGCATATTGGACGACAAACTCCTCGAGATAGAAACAGAATCCGTCGAAGACGCCAGGAGACGCGAGCCTAACATCAGAAACGATCAAAAACAAAAGAAGACACTCACGCTCGAACTTCTAACCATTTCACTCGGATTTTCTCAACAGTTTGATTTCTTCGGAGCGATTTCGCTGATAAAATGACTCAGCCTCTGACTGAAACGAATCATCGAGCCGTTGTCTCACCCCCCCCCCTTCATCAGCGATATCACGATGCCTCCTTCCGCTGTTCACCGGATCGCAGCGTAATCAATGAGGCTAATCAAAAGCGAAACACCCAAAAAGCAACTCAAACTCCTCGAAATAGAAAATGAATCCGTCGAAGACGTCAGAAGACGCGAGCCGAACATCAGAAACGATCAAAAACAACAGAAGACACTCACGCTCGAACTTCTAACCATTTCACCCGTACTTTTTCAACAGTTTGATTTCTTCGGAGCGATTTCGTTGATAAAATGACTCAGCCTCTGACTGAAACGAATCATCGAGCCGTTGTCTCACCCCCACCCCTTCATCAGCGATATCAGGATGCCTCCTTCAACTGTTCAACGGATCGCAGCGTAATCAATGAGGCTAATCAAAAGCGAAACACCCAAAAAGCAAGTCAAACTCCTCGAAATAGAAAATGAATCCGTCGAAGACGTCAGAGAGCGCCACCGCGCTTTGATTAGGAGAAAATGAATCCGTCGGCAAAGTCAGAGAGCGCCACTGCGCTTCGATTAGGTCCCGCCTAGATTCAAAACACCCGCGTAGTTTTAAATTCAAAACGTCAAGTCAATAATTCTTGAGAAAAAGCACTGAAGGGAAGTAGAGTGCAGTGTCTGCACCCTCCTGCTTAGAGATCGCTCACTCCAGAGGTAGAGTAGAGCTACGAAAAAAAAACTTCGCCCACACTTCGCCTAGGGGGGGGGGTGGTTAATTAGCGTGCTGATCACGAATCTACCATCCTTCTTTGAAATTTCAGCCGATTATGGTAGGGTACGGTAGGTAACGGTGACTAAGGCGGTCGATGTCATCGTCACCGATTTTCCCCTCACACTTCCCTCGCACTCCTCCAACACCGGATAGTGGCGTATCGTTACTGGACCCCTCCTGGACAGACAGGACAAACACGTCGCCCTGGACTGACACGGCATCCCGTACAGACTGACAGAAGTTACACTCCCCTTAGCGGCTTATTATATAGAAGGAAGAAGGATGATGATGACCTCCACCACCTACACGCCTTAAATTTCACACCGCTTGAATGGCATCCACAAAAGATCGATAATATCGACAGATATCGATTGATCAACTTCAGATTCGTGTTCAGCGACCTCGATTACCCCCAAGGCTAAAGTTTCGGACCGCTTGGACGAAATACACGAAAAATCGATATTATCGATCGATATCGATTGATCAACTTCAGATTCGTGTTCAGCGACCTCGATTACCCCCAAGGCTAAAGTTTCGGACCGCTTGGACGAAATACACGAAAAATCGATATTATCGATCGATATCGATTGATCAACTTCAGATTCGTGTTCAGCGACCACGATTACCCCCAAGGCTAAAGTTTCGGACCGCTTGAACGAAATACACGAAAAATCGATATTATCGATCGATATCGATTGATCAACTTCAGATTCGTGTTCAGCGACCCCGATTACCCCCAAGGCTAAAGTTTCGGACCGCTTGAACGAAATACACGAAAAATCGATATTATCGATCGATATCGATTGATCAACTTCAGATTCGTGTTCAGCGACCTCGATTACCCCCAAGGCTAAAGTTTCGGACCGCTTGAACGAAATACACGAAAAATCGATATTATCGATCGATATCGATTGATCAACTTCAGATTCGTGTTCAGCGACCTCGATTACCCCCAAGGCTAAAGTTTCGGACCGCTTGAACGAAATACACGAAAAATCGATATTATCGATCGATATCGATTGATCAACTTCAGATTCGTGTTCAGCGACCCCGATTACCCCCAAGGCTAAAGTTTCGGACCGCTTGAACGAAATACACGAAAAATCGATATTATCGATCGATATCGATTGATCAACTTCAGATTCGTGTTCAGCGACCACGATTACCCCCAAGGCTAAAGTTTCGGACCGCTTGAACGAAATACACGAAAAATCGATATTATCGATCGATATCGATTGATCAACTTCAGATTCGTGTTCAGCGACCCCGATTACCCCCAAGGCTAAAGTTTCGGACCGCTTGAACGAAATACACGAAAAATCGATATTATCGATCGATATCGATTGATCAACTTCAGATTCGTGTTCAGCGACCTCGATTACCCCCAAGGCTAAAGTTTCGGACCGCTTGAACGAAATACACGAAAAATCGATATTATCGATCGATATCGATTGATCAACTTCAGATTCGTGTTCAGCGACCTCGATTACCCCCAAGGCTAAAGTTTCGGACCGCTTGAACGAAATACACGAAAAATCGATATTATCGATCGATATCGATTGATCAACTTCAGATTCGTGTTCAGCGACCCCGATTACCCCCAAGGCTAAAGTTTCGGACCGCTTGAACGAAATACACGAAAAATCGATATTATCGATCGATATCGATTGATCAACTTCAGATTCGTGTTCAGCGACCCCGATTACCCCCAAGGCTAAAGTTTCGGACCGCTTGAACGAAATACACGAAAAATCGATATTATCGATCGATATCGATTGATCAACTTCAGATTCGTGTTCAGCGACCTCGATTACCCCCAAGGCTAAAGTTTCGGACCGCTTGAACGAAATACACCCCCCCTACACCCCCCCTCTCTCTACTCCAACACCGCATCTCCAGGCACGTTTGGCAGCGTGTTCGGCACGTCTACTGACTCGCCAGGCACGTTGGGCAACGTGTTCGGCACGTCTACTGAGTCGCCAGGCACGTTGCACAACTGCAACCCCCCTCCTCCGACGATTCCCCCTTACAGGACTCCAGCACCGCATCTCCAGGCACGTTTGGCAGCGTGTTCGGCACGTCTACTGACTCGCCAGGCACGTTGGGCAACGTGTTCGGCACGTCTACTGAGTCGCCAGGCACGTTGCACAACTGCAACCCCCCTCCTCCGACGATTCCCCCTTACAGGACTCCAGCACCGCATCTCCAGGCACGTTTGGCAGCGTGTTCGGCACGTCTACTGACTCGCCAGGCACGTTGGGCAACGTGTTCGGCACGTCTACTGAGTCGCCAGGCACGTTGCACAACTGCAACCCCCCTCCTCCGACGATTCCCCCTTACAGGACTCCAGCACCGCATCTCCAGGCACGTTTGGCAGCGTGTTCGGCACGTCTACTGACTCGCCAGGCACGTTGGGCAACGTGTTCGGCACGTCTACTGAGTCGCCAGGCACGTTGCACAACTGCAACCCCCCTCCTCCGACGATTCCCCCTTACAGGACTCCAGCACCGCATCTCCAGGCACGTTTGGCAGCGTGTTCGGCACGTCTACTGACTCGCCAGGCACGTTGGGCAACGTGTTCGGCACGTCTACTGAGTCGCCAGGCACGTTGCACAACTGCAACCCCCCTCCTCCGACGATTCCCCCTTACAGGACTCCAGCACCGCATCTCCAGGCACGTTTGGCAGCGTGTTCGGCACGTCTACTGACTCGCCAGGCACGTTGGGCAACGTGTTCGGCACGTCTACTGAGTCGCCAGGCACGTTGCACAACTGCAACCCCCCTCCCCCCACGATTCCCCCTCACAGTTCAGCACCCAGATGGCCAGGCAGACCGTCACTGATCCCCCCCTGGACAGACACTCCGCCCCGTACAGACGCTCTCCCCCGTACAGACGCTCTCCCCCGTACAGACGCTCTCCCCCGTACAGACGCTCCGCCCCGTACAGACGCTCCGCCCCGTACAGACGTTAGCGGCTTATTATATAGAAGGATACCACGCCACGCCGAGGTACCGCCCCACCCTCGCTACCTTCCCCCGGAGCCATTTATTCCTCTTGTTTGAAAGAAGTGTGCATCTTTAACGCCTTACCCAAAGTGTCGTCGGTGTCGCAGAACAGCTTCTCGAAGCCGACTCTACACGACTCGTCCACATCGAGTTGACGGGAGAAGTTGCCTGAAGACGTTGGGTATCTGGCTTTTGGTAGCTTTCGATGTGAGATTAAATCGAATTTTCCTACAAAACTCTGGCATCGACTCCAAATTCAGATGCGGAATGGAGGGCAGCTTGTATTGATCTAGTGGGCGAGGTCTCGGAGGAACACGTAGTGGACATAGTGAGCAAGCAGTAGCCACCGTGACTAGCACTAGAACACGCCACATTCGACAGTGCTTAGCCCAAACGGCTTGGGAAGAGTCTAAAAACTTATGTTTCTATTTATTTTTTTTTATCAACGTCGAACAAACGTACATCTACTCGGAGTAAGAAGGCTGAGATGGTAACAACATTGATAGAAAGTCCCCTGGAAACAAAGCCACTAATAGGTTTTGGCGTTGTACTATCCAAGAACATGGGTAGCACAACTCAACCACTGACGTCTAGCGCTTTGATAATCGGAACTCTCAACTTTTCAAAAACGTGGACAGAAACAACAAACAAGCTCTTACCGGTGAGATGTGTACACAATTTTCAGCGGGAGCTGCAAAAGAGCTTACAAAGTTCAGACTGAAGGCAAATAATTGCGTTTGTTTACCTTTAAAAAATATAAAGGGTAAAAACGATAAGGGATGGCATTAATCAATCCTTTTGGTGGATGCGCCACGCATTCTACTTCTACGGGATGTCCTGGAGGCGACTTGAATGCGTGCTTGGCTACACAATGGCTTGCGGCGACCAGCCGATGAAGTCAGCGCTGTATCCCTTCCAGACAAGTCTAATATCAGTACACCGACCTCGGAGGGAAGGAAGGCCTGGTTGGTCTAGGCAAAATTCGAACCAGGAACCCGGAATCCAGTGCACGCAGCAGCCGGTACCTTCTTCGACAGCGCTACACGCGCCCTCTAATTCATGAAAAAAGCGATAAAACTGTTTTATCCTTCTCAGGTAAATCTGGTAGCAGTTCATTTGTCTCAATTGGCCTCCTCCGATGCTCGTCAAATTGGGCGCTCTTCTAAACAACCCTCTCGAAATGAAACTGAACATCTTCCAAATTAAAGGGAGCTATTTACTTCCACATTAAACTAGAATTTCTCCAAAAAGGTTAAAATAATTTTTTGCTCAACGAAATTTTCAGTTTTTTCAAATCCAAAAAAATCACCTAATGTGTTGTGACAAATTTTATTAAATTCGCATTTCTTTAGGAAAAATAATGGTTCAAAGCTTGTTTTAAGAAGCAAGAAGGCGTCCATTTTTAGCTTCAAAAGGGAAGATTGTGCCATACCGTCGTCGACAACATCGTGGTTTTTATTCGAGAATAACAAAATTTGAGTTCGCATGGAGTTTCACATCTGTAAAATATACAACAACAATAGCAAAAATCGTAAAGAACATGCATATGTTCACTTTAATGCTCCATGTAAGCAGCGCTTACACCACTTGCATCAATTAAAAATCGCCATGAGCTTCTCGAGTGCATAGCGCGATCCCTTTTTCAATGCACTTAAGGTTTACTGCCTTGTTGCGCTTTAAGCAAAATGTAATTTATTATTTTCCCGAAATTTTTTTATAAAACTATTACACTAATTCAGGCAGCTGAACTAACAAATTTCAAAGAAAGTCACAGCAATATTCCTTCAACAAACAATTATTTTAACCCTATGTTTGTGGTTTAACCGGTAAGACGCCAGTTAGCGATCGCGGGGAGCGTTTCAGTGGTAGACGAAGGAGAAGCCGGCACTCTCGTACATCCTGAATTGATTCAGAGATGGGAATCCGCCTCGGTGAATGAAGCCTTCCGTCTCTCGACAGTCGCTGAATCAACGTCTGACCACTGCAAGTCATTGTATAGGCGAAGTACGCATTCAAGTTAGGCCTCCCGCGATATACCACAGAAATGAGCGCATCCCGCAAAGTGACCGACTAACGTCGTCCTTCACTCTCTTGCTTTTAACCACGTATTTTAGTATTCAGCGAGGTCAGTTAAGCAATTATTTTTTCGGTATTAGTTAGTTTTAGTATTCAATGAAGTCAAACGAATATTTATTTATTTATTTGTTTGAGTAATTATTTATATTTGCTTATTCGCGGAAGTAGAGAAAAGCTGAATTGACAACAATAACAACAAAGAGGAAAATAAATTAAAAAAAAAAACAACATGCCGAGGAAAAAACTAACTGCAAAGAGAACCTTTACGAACAATTAAAAAAATAAAACCAAATATGAGTGCAATTTATAAAATGATGAGTAGCACGAAATGACCAAAATTTTGGTTTCACCTCTGCAGAATTCGAAGGCAGGTCTCTCGCTTGACGGTATTCGTTGTACTCATAGCCAGTTCAGGAAATATAAGCGCTTAAAAATGTAGTGGTAATGAAAATTTATCAGTGAGGTCTCTAAACGCTCTAATGCTTCCCACCTCGAGAAAGCACCATAGGCAGCCAAACAATCTATTAGGCTGTCGCAAAATTAATCTCCGTTTCAAGGTGTGTATCTATAAAGATAAGGATAAGTTTTTACCCTAAATCATTCTGTCTCAGGGAAAGCCACACATACCGCTCGGTAGGTTTTTTCCTGCTCTTTCAAAAAATATGTGGGTGTCGCTCTAGTTTTTCTAGCCGACCTTTTCATCAGGGGCTCCGTAAAATCATGAACTGACGCGACTATCGAGTCATCATGCTCTATGAATTCAAATTGGGACATTCTGCGGCAGAGGCATCCCGTAATCTTAGCAGTGCTTTTGAAAGGAGCTCTCTTTCGAACGAACGGTGAAGCTTTGCTTCGAGAAATTCGCTTCTGATTTTGATCTCGAGGAAAAACCGGGTAGCGGGCGCAAGTCCTCGCTTGACAATGAAGTTTTGAGGAGAGCCGTCGAAGCAAATCCGGATACTAATATACGTACGTTAGTAGAGTACCTTGGCATACATCACAGTACGGTAGCGAGACATTTGGTGAGATCGGCAAGGTGAAGAAGGTGTCGAAGTGGGTGCCCCATGAGCTGACCGACGAGCAGCGTTTGGCAGGTTTCGACACCTGCTCCAACCTGCTAGTTCGCTTTAAAAATGAGCCTTTTGTAAGCCGTATTATAACTGTGGTTGGAAAAGGGGTCCTTTATGATAACAGGAAGCGGGGATTTGTATGAGTAGAGAGGGATGCTTCTCCAATGTCGTTTCCTAAACCCGACCTTCACCCTAAAAAGGTTATGCTTACTTCGTGGTGGTGTTGCAAAGGTGTAATCCATTACAGCTTTTTGCAACCTGCTTAAGCAGTCACAGCAGTGTTGATTTAGACCAAATGTATGAAAAGTTGCAAAAATTGTGGCCGGCAGTGGTGAATAGAGGAGGGCCGCTCCTGTTGCAGAACAACGAAAGGCCACACACCTCACAAATCACTCGGCGAAAACCGAACCATTTAGGTATCAAAGTTCTCCCTCATCCACCAAATTCTCCCAACCTTCCCCCACTGGCTATCCCTTTTTCCGAGCTCTTGATTCTCATTTGCGTCAGAAACAGTTAATTAATTTGGCCGATGTTGCGTATGTCCTTTTTAATCTTCCCGTTCGCAAAAATGCGTGGATTATGGTGACTTTTATTTCAATTAATAATGCTGTGTTTAATCTGAGTTATAGCAGTTTGAAGTAAGCGGTCCGTTTCGGCGATTAATTTTGCGTCAGCCTAACATATCGGGACAAACTGCATTCGGATAACAACGCTGATGGTATAGTGGGCCAACATTGCTTCCGGAAAGTAGGCGTTGGATCCGACACTGATTCGGATAATTCGAAATTTGTCATTTTTTCAAATCCGGTTAAGAAATGTATACGAACAATAACATTTTTGAGAACCTTCGGATCTTGGAATGATTCAGATAAGAATAGACTTAACACGGAAGATTTTCAGATGATCCAAATAACTGTTTTATCTTCGGAGTTCACACATCGGGTATCGGAATCGGATAGGATATCAATTTTCCTACCAAAAATTAGTTATTTTAATTTTATGAAAATGCATCTGCTGAAAGTGGTCCCTATCGGAATCGCTCTAGGATCCAAGCTTTTCAAAAATGCCTTTATTCGCACAGTCCTTTTAACCAGGGTTTGGAAAAAAGACGAATCCGAATTATCCAGGTCGCCGTCGGAGCCAATGTCTTCCGGAAAGCATAGGGTACAGGTTCGATTCCCTCACAGCGCTTGGGTTTTGATCGTAACTAAATATCGTTATGACAGCTTACAGCCTCATTAACAGTTGTTACGTGGCTTTTATTAAATGAGAAACTTCTGTGACAGTTCCACTGGCCTAAAGTCGGAGGACAGGCAAGGTCACTGATAGGTGACACGCATGACCCATATCCCATATTGAACGGGGCAGCGGTTCAAAAATCGTCAAAAATCGAAATAACTGGAGCAAGCCATAAAACTGATAGGAGGTGACGAAGCTACTATCAATCAATCAATAGAGCTCGATATGATAAGAGGGTCGCGACCCTGTCGGCCCTGTCTGAGGCGTTCACCGCTTGCACTCGCTACCGTCCCATGATCAACAGCAGTTTCAGCAGAGAGTACAAATCGCTGAGCGAAAAACCACACACACACACAGCAGCAGCAGCATCAGCAGCAAACGGAGTCGAATAATTCAGCACTGCTGCCCTCATCTTCCGTTTGTTCTCTCTCAATCCAAGCAATTGTTGTAAGCACTTCTAACTGACTCCCCTAACTCCTAGCCAACTAACCCCTTCAGCATTTGCTCCACTCACCCATTAGATAATTATTAAGTTCTAAGGAAAGTTCCATCAGTTTCGGTACGCTCAGGATCTGACATTCATCCGCTCAATGTTTTGTACTCATTTGCACATTTAACGACTAATGGCTTAATGAATTTAACGGCTTGACGAAAATTTTCCGAAATTTGCCAGAATTTTTAACGTACTTTTTCAATAAATTTATCCTTTTTCTCTTACTCTTTACTAGTATTGAAGATCTCGCCCTCTCAATTAGGACTGCTCATAAAAAGCTATTGAAATCGGCAAGAATAAAGAAAAATAATCCGTTCTAATACAGCAGTAAATGGTGACAGGATCTCTCGCTCCACTGCCAATCTCTAATTGAGTTTGACGAAGGGGCTTTCTCTACACTACTCCTCCTGTATGTGCTGGAAATAAATAAAAAACCGATGACTGACACTGTTTTAGACCGCACCATGGACGATTCCAGAACAGCATCCGATTATGAAGATAGATAAATCAATAAATAAATCAATAAATTCCACTGATGGGCTTTTAGTGGTATTTTTATAAGTGTTTTCGGTACTTAGCGGGCTGGTTCCGGCATCGACATTGTACATAAACACTCATACGAAACTGTTTCTCTCAGAACTAAGAAAGTGAGGAAACTCCGGGGTCTGCCTGATCCAACCTACATTTTAATTTTTTTTTTCATTTTTTTTCATTTTTTCCATGCCTTGCCGGTGCGATGCGAGCACCAGCCCTCGAAGTAGCGTTCTCCTGAAGGATAATTCCGTACCTGTTCTTGTTCCACACTCTGAAGATAATCTGTTGCAAGTCCTCATGCTACGTTGTAGTATATTACGATGCGTTCGTTGCACTTCAGTTGCTGTTGCAGCATAAAGCATTTTCCCCGATTTTTTCTTTTAAATTTTTTCTTTTTTTTTCTTTCGCAGCTTCTTCCACTCTGAAGATAGCGCTGCGTTCGTTGTACTTGGATTTCATCTGCACGTATTTTAATCGAAATTTGACGATTTACCGTTGTAACAGAAGTCATCATCGAATCTTGCTCCTTTAATGAGGTGTCTCAATAGCGTCCGCTCTTTGACGAAAAGCTGCAAGCGCGGCGCTGTTGCCCTTCTTTAGCATTCTTTCGAAATTAAAAGGTTTTCATCAATTCTCTTCTACTGATTGTTTAGCTGAGACATGATTGTTACAAATATTTAATGTCGCTTACGTTTCGGCGTTGTCGCTTTCTTCGGAGCCTGAAAAAGTTAAAGTCATTTGAGAAACTACTCTCCCAAACCCTCCCAAAGCCATTTCATTCTACAGGAAACCGCCCCGAGGCTGAAAAGACTAACAGACGACAGCGTAGAACGTCAAGAAAAGCATAACCTTTACGAGCTTACAAATGAGTCCACCGATTATTAGCTGGACGGAAGATGGGCGCATGACATAGAGCCCTTGGATGTTTAGAACCATCATGTGTCTGACACTTACCGCCTCTGAGGACTTCACTCTCGTTTTCTTCCGGTCTACTACAGTGTCGATCATAGAAAGAGTATGGCAAGTTGACTACCCTCTTCTCGGCACTTTTCCAAGCATCCTTACTGGCAGACTCCAATTGTGTGTGGAATATCCTCTTAACACTGACATAATGAGATCAAGCAGTTCTCTAAAGGTCATCATTAGGTGCTTCCTGGTTGAAGTCACACAAATAACAGTTGGCCATCGGCAGTCTCCCAGTTTCCATTTTGTGATGCCGTGCAGTTCCACGAAAAACATCCAGACCGCGAGATCCTCAGAATTTCAACACCTAAGCACTTTCTTCTGAATCCGTACGTACATCGTCATACATTGAAGCCCGCATGTTTTAGGAACACAGTCCAACTTAATCTTTCATATAGTTCAGATCGATTCGCTATATGTATGATGCACGGGTCGTCCTCAAGTTTCGTGCAATGTCTATGTCACGCACTGTTAAAACAGATCTGAACTTAGGAATCAGATTAGCATCTTCAGGAACAGGTGAGCAGAAAAAATGATGCTGAAATGAAAGAAGATGCTTATATCGTGCAGAGGATGCTAATCGTGATTAATAACCGTGATTAGCATCTTCCGCACAATATAAGCATCTTCTTTCATTTTAGCATAATTTTTTTTTCTGCTGACTTGTTCCTGAAGCGGATAGTGCATCAGTCTGGACAGAGCCTGTTCACTACCTCAACCGCTTCATAAATGTGTAGTTTGATGATCTGCTTCTTCACTAAATTGTATGTAGATGTACAGGAGCGGTTAGTAGTATGGGACAGACCCTATTCAGCAAAAACGTTATTTTTTTAGTTGGAAAACGAAGAATTTATTCAGGCTTTCCTCTTGTTCGGAATTCTTTGATGAAGTGCAACTAGGAGACACTCTAGATTGCTGTTTTAGAAGCACAGAACGTTGTGTTTTAATATATTTGCTTAAGCCTGAAGCACCTGATATAGAGGCTATATGTTGTTACAGGATATTTTGTTGAAATCAAAACTCTTGTGGCAGACAGGACTCGAGCACGCACATATGGCTTTCCGAGCAGCGATGCTTCGACTTACACTACCGACGCTGTTTGACAGCACCCAACGTCCGCGATATCCTCGCCAAACAGCGCCGGTGGTGTAAGCCGTACCATCGCTGCCCGGAAAGCAGGTACGGGTTCGAGTCCCGCATGGCGCAGGAGTTTTGATGGCAACAAAACAATCTGTCACAACAATTAGAATTTGTGTTGTATTTTTGAGGCACAGGGGCCTCTACAACACTTTTGCAGTTCTGATCTATCTGAAATCATCTTCTGATCATCTTTGAAAACGCTTCTTATGCTGAGAAGTGTCCAAGGCGTACGCCTGTACTGCGAAAATGGTTATCTCTGCTAGATTCTCCATCCCTCATGTTTGGGATGCATCACTTCCCAATGTAAATGAAGTGTGCATTCCGCTGATTTCTCACACTTGCATTTTATATTTTTTATTGTCTCAGACCCACAATCAGCCATAAGAGTAGTCACGTTGGCAGGGAAGTTCTGGCGGTTTTGGCTCGTCCATTCAAACGATCACAACTTTTTTCATACTCAACAGCTTCACACGAAGTAAGCACCATTTGAATCAGCACCCTTTTCCAACGCGGTACTGGTTGAATAATCGCATTAGCGAAGTGGTGGCTACAGCTCACGCAATCTTCGGTACGTCTCGTCGACCTAGGCCTACACCAGGTCTCTGCTGTGATGGTTCGAACTGGTTCCAGAGAGTTGTAGTGAATTACGCCAACTGCCGAGCCACTATCGTCGTTTTCTGGTAGGATTTTGGCTTTGGGATGTGGCTGGGAGGTTCGTCGACATCAATCCACTGTCCATGGGCCAGAATCATCAACGGTACCGCTGGTATTATCTTACCGCGGGTTCACCATAACGGCCTACGTAGTATGTGATACAGAGAGATGCAGAGATGCAGGCAAGACAACCGATATATCGTTATCGGCCGGTAAGCGGCTGATGTATTGACCCCTGATGGTCTTCGATTATCGTACAGACCAATTTTCGGGCTCTTTTACCTGTCCTAGTTGTTTCAAACCATCTGTGACAGCAGTTTCACTGCCGATTTAGACCTTCCGCAACTTCACGGACTGTTAGCGGTGGACTCGCTTCCACGAAGGCCTTCAAATTGTAGTCCTGGATAGCTGTAGGTCTGGCGCTTCGAGGTGCATCGTCAAGGTTCAAGCCTCCAGAACAAAATTTCTCGAAGAACCGTTGCTCGGTCCTTTCCCTGACACTATTCACGGCTTATTTGCCGTGCCGTTTCGGCGACGGATTTACTAGTTTGAAATTGAAACAAAATATCGTTCGGAATTGCTATGTCGAAAGAAGTCTTCGAGGAAGCAAAGTTGTTAAGCATAGGTGAAGCACAAACTATTTCATCAGGTACAGCGAAGGACTACGTGTTAGGCGTTATGCAAAGATCAGGAGTAAGTAGAATATTGATTCAGGAATAAAGGAACGAAAAGCGGTTGCATGGAACTGTCCAGAACTTTCGGCCAGCCCAAGAACAGGAACATCTCCCCTAATGCTGTTTTTTAAACACATAAGCGGCTTAGGCGTCATCGAAAACATCAGTACTCTCTCGGAACATCCTTTATTATACGAATGTAGGTAGGCATAACATGTTAGGGTAGTAAAGATTAATAATAGTGATTTTAGAAGGCTCAAAAGAATAGCGACGAGTTTCTCTGGTGTGGACTTCAGAAAGCGAACTAGTTGGCTAAAAACAATTCAACATCTCCATATCTTCTTCCTACAACAGTACAGAGGAAACGAGACGACGCGCGCACAGGGCTGCTCGAGACGATCTCTCTCCCTCAACAGCACATCTTAACAGCGCCTCTGGCGCCAACGATCGAAGCTGCTCGTCGGAGCCGTCCATCGCCCTGCGGACTGCCAGCGGCGCAAAAAGCGCAGGCGGACAGACACACGCTCAGACGCACGGACACATACACACAACATACACAGCTAAACACTGGCCCGCCGCGCACCGGTAAGCAAGAAAACCAGATCAGATCGCCAATTAACGAAATCGGCCGCAAAGTGGGGGGGGGATAGGTGGAGGGGGACAGGGGACAGAAGACGACAGCAAAGGGACGAAAGGAAGTGAGGAGGAAGAGACGCACACAAGCACGCACACGTCGACAAATACACAGGGAGAAGCGGACGAGGGGAACAGAACCAAGTCGGACGGGAAACACGCGTTCACGCAAACGCGGCATGCTATCCCTAGAGGCGTATACTTCTGTACAAGTCGCCGCCACGCCCACGCACACGCGTCTGCACGATTTCCACATCAGAGCGGACACTCTTCACGTCAATTTGGACACTTTCCAGACCAAACTGGGCACCTTTCAGGTCAAACTGGACGCTGCCCTTCTAAGAAAGCCTGACGCTTTTGTAATCGAGCATCTGTAATCGAGCATCATCTCCAAAGCCCAAACGACTTCTTCCACATTAAAATAAAGGCTCTCCGAGATGGCCACAAAAAAAAATTCTGTCCAAGGAAAATTTTGCATAGATTTGTTTGAAAGTTTTTGATTCACCTACCCCAATAGGTGAACGAACTGTGAAATTTTATAGCAGTTTCATCTTTCAAGGAAAAACAGTGAACTAAGAATTGTTTTAGAGCGTAAGAAGGGAGAAATCCTACAGTTAATCGGTATTTAAAAAGAGAGATCGCGCCATGCATTCGACGTCATCGCGATATTTGATTGCTAGCGTAAAAGCTGCTTGCCTGAAACAGCGATACGACGATATATGTCCTTTATAACTGTTCCTGTTGTACCGCTCACATCCGCACTACCCCATGTAAAGAGAACTTCTGCTATCAATCAAATTAAAAATCGCCACGATCCGGTTGAGTGCATAGCACTCTTCTCCCAGCAATAAAATGTTGCTGCCCTTCTCTGCGCTTCAAAACGAAATTCAATTCATTTTCCTTCCTTGAAAGATAAAAACGTTATAAACCTTCAAACAGTGTGTTCAATTGTTGGAGCAGGCGGATAAGAAATTCAACGAAAGCCACACCAAATTTTAATTGAACAAATAAACTTCACAGTCTCCAGCTTAATGTGCAGGAGGTTCGTTCAGTCTTGGAAAAAGTTGACTTCAAGATTTGATTTCAAAAGCGGCAAGCCTGCTTATTAGCGTCCAATTTGACTTGAAAAGTATCCAATTTGATTTAGAACGTGTCAAATTAGACCTAAAAGGAGACAAATTTGACTCGAAAGGTGTCCGTTTTGACGTGAAAGCGGTATATACTTCGTAGGCGAGATGCGGTGCGGTGCGACACGGCGCGGCCGGCGACGAACATACATAAATGTGATACATGCGCAGAGAACGGGACGGCTACTGCTCACCACCGTATCGTCCCCCAATGCTCACCCGGTAAACACAACAAAGAAGAACGTAAATTGAACCAACTCTCTGTGGACTTCGAATACACACACAGCGACTGAGTGAAATACTGGAATATAATAATCATAATCATAATGAAGAATACAATGGCAAACGCCAACGCGAAAGGAAGAACAGACGAGAAGGAAACTCTCCGGATAATAGAGAAGACGAAGGAGAACGTCACACAGACTCACACGCACACCGAAACACACACACGCACACAGAGAGAGAAAGAGGGAAAAGACGAACAACACACAACTAAACACGCATGCACCACAAACAACCGGGCGCATCTACAACGACGACGATAAGGACGAACTAGAAAGTGAAACACAAAATCGAAAATGCTACAACAACGTATTAGAAAGAAGGTACGAAAATGAAATTCCGTGTCGGTGTCTGCAGTCAGAGGAGACGAGGTCCGCGGGTCCGCCCGCGTCGCGTTCACTTGCTCTGCTCGGTCAGCTTGCGCTCCAGCTCTTCCAGGCTCATCGGACGCACCGACGGCGGCGGCATGCGCGACCCGACCGGCCCCATCGCCTGCGATCCGCCCTGGAATGCGTTGCTGCTGCCGCCGCCCCCACCGCTGCTGCTGTTGCCGGTGTTGTCCTGCGACGCGCCACCGCCGGTGAACTGCGACGGCTGCACACCGGCTGCCGCGAGCAGCTTCTCGAGCGGACTCTGGATCGGCCCCGACAGATCGGATCCGGGACCGAACGACGACGACGAACCCGCGTAGTTCTGCGAACTCCGATCCGCCATGTTCGGGACCTGAACACCACCCTTGTAGCTTGTAGTTGAACCAAGGTAACTCTTTCTCAAACAAAAGTCGGTTGTTGACAGAGCATGAAAGGTTTGGAGCAGGTTTACTGCTCGGTTTGAACCTTGCCGTGTCTCACATTTCAAGGTGAGCTTTTGCCATGCTATTTTGACAAGGTGTAGGGCCGCGTGAGCGGAGTGCAGAATTACAGTTAGCTTTTGCTGAACGCTTTTTGAAAGACCTGAAAAATAAGTGTGAAAATGTGTGCGCAACAGTCATCAACCCCTATGACACCCCACGAGTTGTGCCTCGGTGTCGAAGTCGGTAGGAGCGGCGCCTCATAGAAGCACATCGACGGGCTTTTGAGTTCGAGTCCACATACTGCCAATGGCTTTGCACATATTAGTTTGCAGTCATTACGCTTTCTCATGCTCACAGGAATCAGATTTAGACCGTCAGTCCTTAAACGAACCAAGCCTGTCTATTTGCGCCTTCATATGTACTAGCTTTTGAAAGATGCGTATCTGCCCCTTATCATTTCTCTGAAAATGATAGGACTTACTGCTCTTCCCTTTTAGTGAACAGCTATGGCACAAAACTATGAAACAAGTAAAACGAGCGCGTGTCACCAGCAGCATCTACCAAAAGCCAGTGAGTAACAATCTTCTTCCTAGCAAAACCAATTCTTCTTCGATGGACGCGTAAACCCTGGGTGAACATCGAAGTAACCAACTGCCACCCAAAAAAAAACTAGCACATATGAAGACACACATTGACAGCCTTGGTTTGATGTAAGCATTGATGGTCTAAAATTGACTCCTGTGATCATGAGAAGGCGTAGTAATAGCAAAATAATGTGCAAAAATATTAGCAGTACGCGGACTCGAACTCGAAACCCCGCCGGTGTGTTTCTATGAGGTGGCGCTCCTACCGACCTTCGCCATCGAGGCACACCTCATGGAGTGTCATATGGGTTGATGAATGGTGCGCTCACGTTTTCACACCTTCTTTCAGGTCTTTGAAAGACGTTCAGCAAAAAATAACTGTGATTCAGGAGTTCGCTCACACGGCCCTATATCCCGTCAAAAAGCATCGCAAAAGCTCACCTTGAGTTGGGAATCTTTCCTTGTCAGACATTATGTTGGTTAGAAGTCGACAATGAAAGGATTTTGAACCAACACGAAAGGTGGCCATGGCCCCAGCAGCGCAATAAGAACACGTGCTGCGGGGGAAGAGACACGTCTCGTGCTCGGTTCCAAATCCTTTCCTGGTCGATTACTAACCAACATAGTGTCTGAGACACGAGCAGTGAATCTGTTCCGAATCCCTTCATGCTCAGTCGCTAACCGACTTTTGTCCGAGTTGATTTGAAGGCAAGTGGCCTCACACCAAAGCTCTTTTGCTTGGGGACGCCACTCAACAAGATTTTTCTGAGCATGTCAAAAACCGTTGTAGGATAGCGCTTTTGCGTCATTTCGCACGTTTAAAGGTCTCTCTACGAAGAACGGAAGTCTTCTGATCAAGGCTTACAACACCTATATACGCCAATTAGTTCAAACGAACACAACAGTATTCGATGCCTGTAGAATTAAAGGGTGCGCATTACGTTAGGTATCTCCCACAACTGTAGAAGGCGGAGCGACGCACTCGATCACCGAAGGCTGACCGGATGCCGTGCATGCCTCGAACGAGACTTCACTACGAGATGAAGAGCGAGCTGACCAAAGCGGGCATTGCTGTCGTGGAGCAGAATCCGTGCGAGAGCAGGTGAGACCTCATTTTCTATTTTTTGTTCTGTATTCTTTTTTTTTGCAAGTTTTGGGCCTAGAAACATGGGCCATTTATTATTGCTTCATATCTTATTTTTATTATTAGGGGGGGGGCAAAAGTCATGAGACAAAATGAAAAAATCTTTATCTCTTTATAACTCAATTACAACTCAACGATGCTGAGGGACGTATTTGCCATTAAGGGCAAGGACCTTGCTGCCATCGCTCAGCCAACTTCCTGATCCCATCCTTCCAGAACTGCTTGGGCCTGGTGTTGATCAACTGCTCGATATGGTTGTCAAGGACTGCTTGGGTTCTTGTGTCCCTTCCGACTAGGAAGTCTTGTAGGCTCAAGTAGTAGTGGTGGTCGCATGGAGAGATGTCCAGCGAAAACGGTGGGTAAGGCCGGCAGCAGAGTCTTGCGGGTGCCGCGGACCCGCCATGACAACGGCGGGTGGTGCGGCTCTGCGAGGGTTACTGTACGCAATACTGCGTACTTTTGCCGGCAGTTGCGACCTATGGGAATGTGAAAGATGTCGTAAGGAAAACGCTTATACTTTTGTGAAGAAGCGTTTTCTAAGTTAAGTTAGGAGTGTTTGAATCTAAGCCCCAAAATCTAATAGAACACTTCTTATAACTCAACAGTTCTGTGCCATTTTGCGCTTGCTTTCACTTTTGTCGATCTACCCTCACTAAAACTTCCTCGCTTGACAAGCAGCTCGAAGATAATGTGGTAGCCTTTGTGATGACAGCATTCCCCCCCCCCCCCCCCCCCGATGCCTTGTTGAGTCCGGGAAGTCTGTCCGATGCAGTTATAGCTCATATGGTGGGATACTAAAAAGAACGGTCTGCCTTGTTGTTGCATTTCTGTGCAAGGTTTTCCCTAAACCTCAGAGTAACTTGTGACTGGAAGGCCACGGAAATTTTCAGTGCAATTAAGGTCACCTAATATCGTGCTAAAGTTTTTTTTTGCGTTATGTTTTGAGTGCAGGATTCCATACACCTCCATTTGTCGACACTAACAGGATTATACTGATGGTTGTCAAGCTCCTTTATGAACAGAAGTTATGCACCAACCCACTTTATCCCTAGCATGTAGATTCGTTTTAAAAATGTCTAGAATAGATGGACCATAATGGACACCCTTCTATCACGCCCTCCGGCGGGTCTCACCCGCAGCTCCTGGCGGTGCGGGTGAGAGCCGCCGTGAACTGCGGCAGCCCTCGGGGACCTTTGCGTGCGGCGGCTCCGCGACAACTCGTCCGCGCCGCGGCTTCCACCACAGTGGCAGCGTGGGTCCCACTGCGGTGGGAGCGATATGGACGAGTTCTCGGGGTGCTGCCGCGAGACTCTGTAGAGGCCCTAAGGCATGTGAATGTAGCCCAGTTCCCCAAGCTTATCCGTGGTTACTTGTTCCCGATGGAGCGCGGCGTTGTCGAAGAAGAGAACCTTCCTGAAGCGCTGCGAATGAATAAGAGCGAGTCGCCGGCCCATCTCCTCTATTTCGTTCACCATGGCCTTGGTGTTGATCGTAGTGCTCTTGGGAAACAGCTTCCGGTAAACCGATCCATGGGCGCAGACCCAAAAGCTCCAAAGATGCTTCTCGCCGTGAACATCTCGCCGAATGAAGGTCGGTAACAGGTCACCAGGCCTCACCCAGACTCGCTGCTTGGCAGGGTTAAGGTAGAAGACGTACTTCTCACCTTGCGTGAATATTGAGCCCAGGCTGCTCGGGGTTGGGAATGGGGCGAGATTTGCGCGACACAGGTCGACTCGTCAGAATGGGGTTTCGGCATGAGACAGGCTGGGGTTTTGGCATGCTTTTGGAAAGGGCGGAAGTGGTAACTTCTCAGATGGGCTTCAGTAAGTAGCATACGAACATACAAATACGACAAGCACGAAACCAGACTCCAGCCACGAGATATGTGGACATGTCATGGGGTGTCTCATTACTTTTGGCCCCCTTAATAGTCCTACTTGGTTCGCAATTATAAAGGTGAGTTAAGGCTTGCTTCTGCATTGACTTTGCCTTTTTCGGTTTGGTGTTCTCATTCATTTATTTTCAGCCCCTCCTGACTGGAAGACTAAAGGCCCCCACACACTTTTGCGGCAACACCGCTCGCTGCCGTGGTTAAGGATGGGGCAGGGACGCCGCCGTCGGGCAGCTTTGCATCCCTGCCCTATGGTTGAGGATAGGACCGCAGCGTTGCCGCAGAAGTGTGTAGGCGCCTTAAGAGCTTTTCTGTGCATGTCGAAAATCGTTGTAGAATAGCGCTTTTGCGTACACTGCATACGTTTAGTTGTTTTTCTACGAGGAACAGAACACTTTTGGTCGTCTTACAAGACCAACACACGTCCATTAGTTGAAATGAACACTACAGTATAAACCCTAGCAGGACTAAAGATGTCTACAGAATTCAGAAGGTTCAAAATAATTTTACTCCGAGATTGTTTAATCGCATAGGAGGTTTCGTGACTCACTACGACTCCTCAAGGACTGGCGCCAGTGGCACTCGCGTCCCAACATTTACCTGGGAATGCGTTCAGCTTCCCAAGGAACTTGGGAAGAGCCTATGCTATGTGAAAGAGCTTGAGACGGTGATTACAAATATACCTTCCAAACTTGCTAAATGGATCTCCTAGGCGAATACTGGCTGTAAAAGTTCGAGTTGTCGTGTGCATTTCGCCAGTTGCAGTGGCAGTGTTATCGCCTTCTAGGGAGACGGTGAGAGGTATGGTCCCCATTGATGCTGGTGTTTCTGCGCTGATTACACAACGCTCCGCTCATCGGAACTACTAGCAGCCATCTACACACCAAGGAAGGATGGGCCACTCACTACTTGAAGCCCATGAGAATGTGTTAAATAGGAGAAGAAATGTCAAAATCTCAAAAGAGAGTGCTGAACACAAGGCACACACCTGCATTCCACTGGCGGCTGCGACGGCTTGTTGATGACCTTGCAGTTGCATGATCTTCGCAAGAGCCTGTTGCTGCTTCAAACGCATCTGCTGAGCATGAGCGAGTTGCTGTACCTTAATAAAGAAACGGCATTTTAATAGTACAATAATCACCACTATTACCTTCTCCCTAACTAGTCACGGGATTCTACTAACCTGAGCCATTTGCATGAGGAGCTGTGCTTGAGCTTGAGGATTCGGAGGTACACCAGCGTTGTTGTTGGGAGGCGGCGGACGCCAAGCGGCCATCGGAAGACCCCCTGAAAGCAAAAATATCCCAAACAGCCGGATGCTAAACTATTCACCACACATTTCATAGGGAAATGGCAAACTCTAATCAAATTCCATTCCGCTCTGGCTGCTGCCACGTGACGCGACGTTAACCAGCGAACTTATATTAGTCCCCTCTCGCTCCTATCAAAGCTATCACGCTGGTTGTTACGTAAGTTTTGGACATTACCGAGAATTTCAATTCCTGAGTTTTCCACTGTAGGCAATCGCACGGACGTGAACGAAACTCCTCGACGGTGAAAAAACTCCAAACCCGCCTCTAACACTTAAATGAATCTAGATCCCAGCTGGAATCATGGATTCGCAGTAATGTAGAGCGATCGTCGGAGGAGCGTAGTCTCACACACGTGCCCCGAATCTAATTTCTTTTTACGGCGGTTCGCATCCAGTCCAACTAAGCCTTCCATCCTTCTTGAGGAGCCGAATTGGTAAGAACACTGGCTTGCGCATCGCCCGGACACTGCAAGTCATTGCATAGACCAAATTAAATACACATTCAAACAGCGGCCACATGATCCTGTAGAAGTAGAATACGCGGCGCATCCCAAAGCGATTGATTAATGCCATCCTTCATTCATCCACTGCCTGAAATTACCAGCGAACAACAGACCAATGCGCAGTTTTAGTAACACAACCCAACAGCACATATTGCCAGGTTGAGGAAGGCGGAGATGACGAAGCATAGATGGACCATCTTTCACTATCCCCCATACCCATCCGGTTTTCCCGCCTTAACTGCTACATTTTGCCCATCATTCGACACAATTCAAATGATCTACACTTCATACCTCCATGACTACGTCGAGGAAGCACCTATTCTCAAGCTTCCCTTATCCCTAGGAATAATTTGAGAAATAAATTTCTCAATTTGGACACTTTATCGCCGAGAAGAAACGCTAACGACATAGTAATGGTGCACAAAATTGTCAACAAAATAACGATCGCGAAACATGACTTCTTCAAACTGCAGCCCTCAAACAGCATAGGCAGTCGAAGTAAGCTTTCTTACGAAAAGGTACGATCCTTCGTTAGGCAGCCCTTCTTTGTAAACCAAGCAGGCTCCGAGTACGTACGCCTGAGCAAGAACAAACCTTCACCTATTTCTGTTCCCGCTTTTAGGAAATTGGTTGGGAAAACCCTCCGACTAGAGTCTGCTGATTCCCACGGTGCTTGATTCTTTCTTCCTCTTTCTTACCAGATCACGTGTTATCGTTTATCAGCTTCTTTTTGATGTTTTGTCTCTTGCTCTTATTGTGGTTGTTTTTGTGCCTTAATACATATGGGCATCCAGGTAATAAATATCACTATCTCCAAGGATCAGCCTTCTACATATATTCTGAAGCAAAGGCATCCACGACCTATCAACAAGTTGCCAGTGCTCGACCGATGTTAGCGGCACCTATTTCAAACAATTCGCTGTCGCTGCTGAACAGTTACGAAGTAAAATACCTTGTCCACCGAATGTCCGAGACTTATGCATCAACTTGATATAATGTGGTGCTGCTCCGACCCACTTTCATGAAAGGTCGTCAGAGTGAGCAGAAAGAAATCGGATCGGGCTTGAACACTACAACTATACAGCTTACATTGTATCCGAATGAATCATTTTCAGATACAAATCAGTTTCTTTATGCCTGAAGTGGCTATCATCGAGGAGCTCTCATACAGATGCCTTGCTGCGATCAAAACTAGCGCTTGGCTAGGCTCGATCTTACAGAATGCTCTACGCTGTTACACCACCGGCGCTGTTTCATTGAATGCAACATCCACACGCGACACACCGGTGAGTGCTGTTGGGTCTCAAGAGGTGTGGATGTTGCGTTCGAACAAACAACACCGGTGGTGTAATGGCGTAGAGTACTCCCGCAGTAGGTGAGCGTTCGAGTCCCGCGCCTGAGCTTTGATCGCAAGAAAAACAACTCTATAGCCTATGCCATACTATCGCCCTCCCCGAGCGAAGCCTAATGACAGCTCCCATATCGACTCACCGCTTCGCGCGACCGATATGGGAGCTTATCATTAGGCTTCGCTCGAGGTGAGCGATGGTATGACATAGGCCTATGACAGCTTACATTTTCGGATATCCCTTGCGAATCGTGCAATAATCCGAGGCCGGCGAAATTTCCCATTATCCAAACTATTCAAATATCGGGGGTCGACAAAACCGCCGTTGTCTGAATCATCCAATTGCCGGAAGATTTTCGATCGGATCCAATGTATACTATTAGGGTGGGCCAAAAGTAATAAGGCAAATTCAACAAATTTCTTTATCTCTTTATAACTCAACTACATTTTAACGGTGCTGAGGAATGTATTCGCCGATGAGGTCAATGACCTTGCTGCCATCGATCAGCCAACTTCCTGATCCCATCCTTCCAGAACTACTTGGGCCTGATGCTGATCCACTGCTCGTTATGACTGTCGAGGTCTGCTTGGGTTGTTGTGTCCCTTCCGCCCACGAAGTCCTATAGGCCCAAGAAGTAGTGGTAGTCGCATGGAGAGATGTCCGGCGAATACGGAGGGTGAGGCATGTGAACGTAGCCTTACTGAGCAAGCTTATCGGTGACCACTTTTCCCCGATGGGGTGCGGCGTTGTCGAAGAGGAGAACCTTCTTGAAGCGTTGCGAATAAATAAGCGCGAGTCGCCTATCCATCTCTTCTATTTCGTTCACCATGGCCTTGGAGTCCATCGTCGTGCCTTTGGAAAACAGCTTCCAGTATAGCGGTCCATGGGCGCAGACTCAAAAGCTCCGAAGGTGCTTTTCGCCGTGAACATCCCGCCGAGCAAAGGTCGGTAACAGGTCACCAGGCCTCACGCAGACTCGATGCTTGGCAGGGTTAAGGTAGAAGACGTACTTCTCATATTTGACTATTGAGCCCAGGCTGCTCAGGGTTGGGAATTGGGGGAGATTTGTGTGACACAGGTCGGCTCGTCAGACTTGGGTTTCGGTATGAGATAGAATGAATTCTTTATCTCTTTATAACTCAATTACAACCTAACGGTGGGGCTTTGAGGCTTTGGCATGCTTCTGGAAAGGGCGAAAGTGGTAACTTCTCAGATGGGCTTCAGTAAGTAGCAAACAAACATACAAATACGAGAAGCACAAAACCGGACTCCAGTCACGACATATACGGGAACGGCATGGAGAGTCTCATTACTTTTGCCCCCCCCCCCCCCCCTAATACAGTAAATACTTGAAATGAATGCCTCGGAGATATGAACGCTTCCAGAAACGAGTAAATCTCAAGCCTAATACAGTAGTACAAGCCTGAAGCGGGGGGTCCGTATTCATAGCCGGTAGTTCTGTACTAGCTACAGCAAGCTCAGATACCCTCCTACAGTCCTCATGTATACACAGCTGTGTTGAACGCCCTCGTTTTAAAAGTTCTAGAAGTTTTTATTAAAATTCTACGGACTTTATGAAGGATAGTGGATTCCTGCTCTATGCATGCACCCAGATCCCTAAAAACTTCGCAGTTAGAATCAGTAGCGAAAGCTGAGAGGTTTAAGATAAGTTTCACTAAACCTAGAACGGCTCCAGGACGTAAGTCCAACGCGACGTCGCATCCAACTACTTCCCTTTCTCTACGCGAAAAACGCGGTCGACAGTCGCCGGCACACACTTTCACACTCTAGCGCGCCCAGCAGTAAGGCGCGGCTATCGCGCAGATATGACGTCACTAGGCGTCCCTGTCGGAAGCAGCCGGAGCGCGACAAGGACAATTTTATACTTCGGCGACGCTACTGGCGATGTAGACGACAGTGTTGCGTGGGCTGCTACGCACTGCGTAGCACCCACTCAACACCACCAGCGTCGCCGAAGTACAACATAGTCCCAACTCGTCCAATTTCGTCGCGCACCGCTATGTCTGCCCCCCCCCCCCCTCAGCTTCCGAGGTTGAAGCAATCGTCCATCGGTACTTGCAAACGGAGCTATGAAGCTTATCAGCTTCTTTTTTATTGTTGCCCAATTTTCTCTCTATATATACTTCTACTTCCATTATTATGTAGTTCATTCATTCATTCATTTATTCGTACCAGGTTGCCTCTTTTTTGTCCTTCGTTGCTTGTCGCTTTGTGTTTTTTTCGTTTTTACATTCCTTTTCGATTGTCATGCTTATGCATGTAGTAAATGTTAAATGCGGTGCTAGTAGTAGTTACCCGTTCAGAGCAACATTTAGCACTCAATCTGACCTTGCATCGCATTCATCATGGCCGCGTACTGATGTTGCATGTGCATTTTCTTCAGCATATCGGCATTGTTTCGAGCAGCAGCTTCCAGGTGGTCTGAAACCATTTCAGTGACGCACACTGGTCTACTGTCAGCTCGCAACTTTCTCTCAAACAAGAAAAAACATGCGGCCCGTTGAGAAGGCAGGAAGAAGCAACGAAACCCTCACCCGCATCTCCCATGTGCGTTGGGCTGCCATCCTGCTCGACCCTCGAGCTGCGATGAGTTGCGTCTTCTGGCTGCGAAGTACTGGCCTTGTTCATCTGGCGCTGCACCGAGGAGGGAATCATCTGAGTAGGAGGCCGCACCTGCAGTTAACATGGATTAAAAATTAAATGAAGCAGCATCTCGCCAAAATCGCATCCCTACTGAAACCATTCTTCCATCAATGTTAACAATGGGAAGGGGTTTACTATAAAATACCTTACACCAGGTGAAAATCAGAGCATCAATGCAACCGAAAACGAATAATTATACAAAACCGGCTTTACACTAAACCAATTAAAAACAATTAGATCCTGCATTAAAATGCACATCCCTTCTTGTGGCAAGCCAAGCGCAGAGGACGGTACGGAAGGCTACCGAAAACTTCAGGCCTACTTCTTCAATGTGGATGACGGAAACCAGAAAGTCTTGTTTCTCTTCTAAACCGGAACACGTGCCACAAAAACTCAAACAGAGTCGATCATGCGCGATTTGCAGAAGGAATTGCATCATCCCAGCTTGATGATCTATCGTAGCAGACAGTTCAGCAAAAAGCCAAACGAAACAGGCTCGTGCAAGTCGTTTTGCAGAGAAACTGGGGGCGGATCCATCAACAGTTAATCGCTTATCCGTCCCCAGGTCTGAGGGAGTAGTAGTCCCACAGGCTACCCATTTGTTCGAAACTCTCCCTGATTGAAAGACCCATTTCGGAAGCGGAAGAAAGAATTCTTGTTATGCAAGTGGGTAAGAGAAGAAAGGTGAAAATGGTGGTAGAGCGACGTGTATTTTACCACACACGGCCACATGAGGACAAGTTGCCGCCGCCTGAGGGTTTAGTCGGACTCTGCAAAGGCGACAGTGCCCTACAAAGAGGTATAGCTCCACCACTTATTACTTTACCAACTACTGCACGTCAGTCCTTATATAACACCACAAGAAAATAAAATGACGGCTGATCTATTCGTATTTGATGTCAAAATGTTAGCTGTTTTTGCTGATTTGTCAGCATTGAAAAGAGCAGTCCGTAACAATCACTTCTCTGAGCTTAAGGACCCTTTCCGTCAGGCCGCGATTCTTAAACCTCTTAACGATTTGCCTGAACGATCTTCTAATCAAGGAGGGTGCTCTATAAGGGCTGACGCATATTAGTTGAAGGAGAATAAGTAATGGAGGTATACCTCTCTGTAGAGCACTGTCGCCTTTGCGGAGACCGGCTAAACCGTCAGTAGGCAGCCTGCCCCCATGTGGCATCGTGCAGTAAAACGCAAGTTGTTCTACCACCATTTTCATCCTTTTTCTCTTACCAATTGGCATAATGAGGACTCTCTCATCCGCTTCCTGAATGGATCTTTCAATTAGGGAGGATTTGGAAGAAAAAAGGGGACAAGAAGGATGAGTGATAAATAGTAATAAGAAAGATCGTAACTCCTAGTGATCGTGTAATAGGTGACCTTCGCGTGCGTTCGCTAAACTTGACTGGCAATCAGGAAGGAGCTCACTAAGAAAACAAAGATCAGTGGCTTGAAGCTGACGAAGCGATCCAGCACACAGCAGAAGAGAAGATGAGTCGCGAGATCAGATAGATGGACACCAAGTAGAGCGCATCAGAAGTGAGCACAGCAATTCCAATGACAACGAATCTCGCTGGCGTGGACGCATTTCAGGGCAGTACCGACGGATCCATATATGAAGAGGGCGAGGCGGACACGGCGTATACCATTCTGCAAGTTTGGGAGCTCAGAAGACTCATCGAGGAAAGTATAAAACGATAAAAGTCGGAGTCAATCAATGCCTTTTCGTGATGAGCCATGCATCTGACTTTTACTCATTTCGTAGAGGCAAGTTGAATGCGTATTTGGTGGCGATGTCCGTTCCTCCACGTGGTGCCACTGGAAACTGCTCGCTTTGTGAGCTAAGCTAAGCACGGACACTCGAATGCAGGCGACAGGCCCTTGTGACAGGCCGGCCTACGAAGACCCATGTCACATCACATGGTGTATGAATAGTCATGTTTTTCGAGATTGTGCTACGGCGTCCGCGGGAACCGACGCGCACTCGCAGAGCCCGGCGAGTGTGGAAAGTATGCGAGGGTCCCTGGTGCGAGGACGGCATCGGGGGGCAACTGAGCTAGTCCGAAAGTCCCGTAACGTAGGCAGGACCCGCGTAGCAACGCTGAATGTGGGTACGTTAACGGGCCGCTCGTGCGAGTTGGTTGAAGCACTGGAGCGAAGAAGAGTTGATTTCTGTGCGGTGCAGGAGACGAGGTGGTCCTGCAGCAAGTCAAGGGACATAGGACGTGGCTTCAAGGCCGTTCTATGTGGAAGTCCCAGGACCACCAGTGGTGTCGGAATAATAGTCTCCGAACGATTTCGTGACTCGATTGTAAGCGTCGAACGCTATGACGATCGGTTGATGAAGATGGTTGTCGCCGCGAAGGAGCGACTCTATCACTTCTTCTCTGCGTATGCTCCGCAGAGTGGCTGCTCCGATCAAGCCAAGGAAGAGTTTTGGAGCCTGCTTGATGAGAAGACAGCAGAGGTACCGCCGAAAGATGTCATCATAGTCGCTGGTGACCTTAATGGGCACGTAGGTGCTGCGAAGGACGGGTACAGCTGTCATGGTGGTTTCGGATACGGGTCTCGTAACGCCGATGGTGAGCGCATTCTTGAGTATGCGGAATCGCATAATCTCACCATTGTGAACACCGTTTTCCGAAAACGCGACTCCCACCTCATCTCATACTATAGTGGGAGCTCCAAGTCTCAGATAGACTTTGTCCTTGTCAAGGATCGCGACCGAAGCATTGTCACAGACGCGAAGATCGTGCCGTATGAGACGGTCGCCCCACAGCATCGACCGCTAGTCTGCACCTTTAAGATCACCCCTCCGAGGATGCAGCAAGTTGAGCGATGCGGTGCTGCGAGAATCAAGTGGTGGCGAATGAAAGAGAAGGAAGCAGCTGTGATTTCCCGCGTACGGTTACCGACAGTCACGACTGTCGACGAAACTTGGAAGAAAGCAACCGACGCGATACGCCAAGCTGCAAGGTTGGAACTCGGCATAACGAAGCCTGGGCGACGCAAGGTCGATAAGCAGACATGGCTGTGGACGGACGATGTGAAGGCAAAGGTTAGAGAGAAGAAGTCGCTCTATCACGTGTTTCTCAGCGATAAGACGGCCGACAACTGGCAGAAGTATCAGAAGGCGAAGAAGGCTGCAAAGAAAGCCGTGGCTGTTGCGAAAGCCACTCATTATAGTGATGTCAACGAAAGGCTCGAGTCACGCGATGGTGAGCGGTATTTGTACCGACTTGCTAAGACCCGCCATCGCCAAACCGAGGACATTGAAAAGTTTGTTGGCATCAATGATGAGAGCGGCCATCTTCTGACAGACCGCAAAAAGGCGCTGAAGCGATGGCGTGATTACTTCGAGGAAGTTTCCACCATGGAATTTCCTCACCCGGCCATCCCTTCTGTGGCTTCTGTTCACGGTCCCGTACACAAGATCACCGTGGAGGAAACGGAAGCGGCTCTAAAGAAGATGAAGCCATGCAAGGCGACAGGACCGGATGATCTGGCAGCCGATGTTTGGAAGTCGAAGCTCTGGTATCCTGCTGAGTGGTTGGCTGAGTTCTTCAACCAGGTAGTAAAGGAGAAGAAAGTACCGGAGTGTTGGCACAACAGTACGACGATTCCGATTTGGAAGAAGAAGGGCAGTCCTGCAGACTGCTCCAATTATCGTCCGATTCGCTTGCTTTCGCACAGCATGAAGATCTTCGAGCGAATCCTCGACAGACGAATTCGTGAAATCGTCAAGCTCTCCCACAACCAGTGCGGTTTTGTGTCTGGTTGTGGGACCATTGATGCTATACACGCCGCCCGCCTCCTGGTAGAGAAGCATCGTGAGAAACAGAAGCCGGTGCATATCGCCTTTCTCGACCTGGAGAAGGCCTTCGACCGCGTACCGCGTGAGGTTATATGGTACGCCTTGCGACAACACAACGTATTTGAGGAACTTATAGAGTGGGTGCGGATACTCTACTCTTGCCCAAAGAGTAGAGTGCAAGCTGCAGCTGGAACCTCAATGGAGTTTCCCATCTCTGTTGGGGTGCACCAAGGTTCTGCGCTTTCTCCACTCCTCTTTGTTGTCGTCATGGATGCCATTACGCGAGATCTTCAGAAGCCTGTCCCATGGACATTGCTCTATGCTGATGACGTGATGCTCGCTTGCGAAGATAAAGATGATCTCGAGCGGCAGGTGCAAGCTTGGTGCGACCGCCTGGCAATGTTCGGACTCAAATTGAACGTCAAGAAGACCGAGTACCTAACGACTGACGTAAACGAGTCCGGCTCCATTAAGATTAACGGTACTGAGCTTGCACGCACTTCGGTGTTTAAGTACCTCGGATCAGCAATAGCGTCTGACGGCGGTCTGACGGTTGAAGTGAACTCACGCGTGAGTGCAGCTTGGTCCAAGTGGCGTTCGCTGACTGGTGTGCTCTGCGATAGGAAGATACCAGAGCACCTGAAGTCAAAGATCTACAGAACAGTCATCCGGCCAGTAGCGATGTACGGTGCTGAGTGTTGGCCTGCGACCAAGGAGGTTGAAACGCGCCTCAGCGTCATGGAGACGAAGATGCTGCGCTGGACGGCTGGAGTCACCCGCATGGACCGCATCAGAAATGATGCTATTCGGCAGAAGTTCGGTGTCGCGCCGATAGCGGCCAAGATGCGCGAAGCTCGCTTACGATGGTACGGCCACGTTCTGCGTGGAAAGGAAGACAGCGTCCGCAAGATAGGCCTTGGGTTGGAAGTGTCAGGAAAGCGGCCTAGAGGACGCCCAAAGCAGCGTTGGTCGGATACGTTACACATGGACATGAAAGTAACTGGCGTCCACCCTGATCAAGCGCATGACCGGGAAAGGTGGCGTCATGACACCAGAAGAGCGGACCCCGCGACGAAGCGGGACAAACGCTGAAGAAGAAGAAGAAGAAGAAGAAGAAGTTGAATGCGTATTTAGCCTATACAGTGACTTGCTCTGGCAAGTCGATGGAGAAATCACTGACTTCTCGCTGCTGGACCAGAAGGTACCAGCTTACCGAACCTGGAGTATACATTGGAGCCAATCGAAAAACTTCGGATAATTGAATGACTCGGATAACGATAATTTTGTGGAAGCGGCATTTCAGCATGATTCCGATAACGGCGATTTTGCGGTCCTCCAATTTTTGGTCGATTCGAATCGGGATCTCCGAAATTTATTTATTTATTTATTACATGATTATGTTCGTGTGATAAAATTATAACAGAACACAACACAATGAATACACATAAGAAATACAACACCATCAGTTAATTAATTAATTAATCGACGGTGTTGTATTAAAACTGTTATTATTAATTCATTCGATACAATGGGTTCGATCGAAAATCTTCGAATAATTGGATCCGGATGACGCTAATTCCGCGGAGCCAGGATTTTAGGATGATCTGGATAACGGCAATTTCGCAGACCCTAGATTTTCGGATGACTCGGGTCGACATGTCCGAAAGTGACTCATTCATATCCAATGTAAACCCTGGAGGGATAAAAGGATTGGCTGGTCCGAGAGGGACCCGAAACAAAAAACGAATAGGGTTGATACGTTGATACGTTATGTTATGCGCCCTATCGATGGCGCTCCCTACAAGTGTGCTACAACGCGCCGTTGAGGAAAAAGATATGCGACTGTGTTGTGCAAGAAGTAGCCGACGCAAATTACGACCTCGTCAAGTCCTCACTGGGAGGGGGAAGAGGGCGGAAAAATTGCATCTGGTCGAATTGAAGGCACACATGAAAATTTTTTGATAATTTTTTAAATTCTAGCCAAGAAAACCGGTTCCAGCTGAGCGGTTTGGCGCACTTGTCCAACCCACGGGAACAAGGATAGCTCCTGCATGCATTTTATGCAGAGCTGCAGAAAGCGGCAAAAAAGCTCCGATTTGAAAACGTTAACCACCACAAGGATGCTATGGTAACCATAGTGTCACAGGTGAATGGGGTCGATGAAGACACGTAGAAGATGATTTTAAGAGACGTATTTCACCTCCAAAAACGCCTTAGAGCAGGCTGAAGACCACGAGACGGTTGTAGAGAATGCATTTCGCCTAAAAAGGTCTTCAGCCGCAAGATGGAAAAAGCAAACCAAGGGACGGCCGAATATTCGACAAGAACTCAGAAGATGACCATATAGCATCGCAGAATAATTAACCTGGACAATGATTAAGGATTAATATTTCTTTTACTTGCATGTTATACGAATCATAGCTAAGGCGCAATATTTCCAAACCACCTTATAGTTGCAGTCAAGAAGTAATTCTTCTCTAGCAAAAAAAAAAAAAAAACACGATAAAATAGTGGGAGAACACTAGTCATTTCCGGCAGTCTACTATACAGCCCAGAAGATAGAGGGCTATCCCTTCACAGCAATACAATACTTTTCCCGTCATGTCAGCATTAAAAAAGGAGATGATGGATGAATTTGGTAACGGACGAGGAGACACCCTGAGGAGTATCAAATGGAAAGAAACTTGAAATAAGATGTAGCACATGGAAAACAATGAAAGAACAAACTAAAACCAAATCCGCTCACCTTTCCCAGTTTTCCTTGTGCAGCTGCAGCAGCAACAAGCTGCTGTTGCTGAAGGCGAAGAAGCGTCGCTCGTATCTGCTCATCTGGAAAGTCACACTGAGGACTCAAGCCGACGTATTTTTTTAAACAACAAATTCCGCTGTCTCTCTTGTCCTCAAAAATTCTCCATATCATCTTCTGAAGACGCTCAACGAAAAGACGAAATAGCGGCTTTTAACCATCTTAGTCAGAAAAGCATATTCTAGTCTAAGACAAACACTACCAAACAACAGCACAAGCAGACAAAGCATACCCTCTTCCTTCCCCATTCAATTATTCATTGGCATTTTCATTTTTTGTTAGTTTTCATCGTGTTCTCTTTTCCCCGTTCTTTACACAAAGGGCTGGTTCTGAATTCATCAAAGTACGCTGTTTGATTGCAAGGGACATTCGTTCCCCCAATGCTGCCCGTTTTCGGGACATATACTTCACCAAATTGTCAAAAACCTCTCCAATCCCTGACTCCATAAGTAAATTCAACAGGCTTTTAGACAGACATTTCCGAAGCGGCCTGATTGCTTAACCTGTACAAGAATCTTTCAAATCTATATCCTATCGATCTTCTTGTTCATCAGATTCCCCTTTTGAGATAACTTTTTCGTTGTTGATATTTCTTTTAGTATCCTTCATGAATTGTTTATGTTTCGCGTGAATTTCGCGTATAAATAAATAGATTATGCTCATGAGATTATGCTTTCGTTAAATCACAATGTTCATGAGTACTTACGCATATGTGCAGGTGGAACTACGCCTCCATTTGCCGCCAACTGCGCTGCCATCACCTGGTGAAGCTGAGCTTGAATATGGGCCTGAACTAGTGCGGGGTTTTCCGCAGCCATACCTGAAACGAGATCGACATTATCCGAAAAGCTATTTACTGTAATGAACTTGGACATTAAACTCACGAGCTAACAAAGCTGGAGGTACCATCGGAGCTCCTGGAGGAAGTACGGGAGGCAGAAATGGAGAAGCACCAGGAGGGAACACGCCGCCAACAGAGGGGGCCAGACCGGCAGCAGGTTGAGGGTTACCACCGCTACTAGGCATTGGCGCGCTCTCTTCCTAAAATGGCTCACACTCACGAGCGCCCCTTTCCAACAAAGGCTTGATTACCTGTTGTTTCGCAAAGTTCTGAAGCCTGCTGAGAAGATGTGCTTGCTGATTCGGATCTTGCAACGGATTGCCCTTGGGGATCTAATGTTATTGGAAGGTAAGACAGAAGTCAAGGCAGTAAGGACATGAAATCATAACGGAACGGAAGCTACTCACTGGCGCACCGCGAGAATCCTTTGAACTGATCGCCTTTTCCAGATCTTCCAACCGCATCGCACGTACACCGCCCGGTCCTGTCACCGTTGGCATGGACGGATTTCCCTGAGTACAGTGCAGTGAAACAGTGAACGATTAGAATGGTGAAAATGCGTGCAGAAAGATACGAGAAGGACGCACTAGTACACGTTTTATTCCCTGAACTGGCTGTTTACCTCAGCCAAGTTTGTTACAAATATTTATCGCGGCTGCCGTTTCGGCGTTGTAGGGGTGCGTTTCGTTAGGTGTCTCCAACTGATGTAGAAAGCGGAGCGACGCGCTCGATTATTAGGCTGACCGGCACGAGCTCGCCTCGGACGAGATTTCGCTACGAGATGAGGCGAGCTGAGCAGAGCATGCATTGCTGCTGTGGAGCAGACTCCGTGCAGGAGCAGGTGAGGCCTGGATCTTTTCTATTTTTGCTCTGCGCTCTTCTTTTCTGCAAATTTTGAAGAAAAAATAAAAATAACGACCACACATGGCCTACACTGGCCTCAGACCTCGACAGCTTCAATGTGTTTTCTTTTGCTTGTTTTAGGCCCCGTTTATACTTCGTCGCGGCGCGACGCGACGCCACGAATAGTGGCCATATTGATTGTCGACGCGATCGATCAATATGGCCACTATACGTAGCGTCGCGTCGCGCCGCGACGAAGTATAAACGGGGCCTTATAGTTTGTTAGTTGAGTGCAGTCTTTACTAGCATATGGATGTGGCTAATTGAATCTTTACTGCCTTCGTTAAAGTGTATAATAAGGCGACCCCCCCCCCCCTTCCCACCAGGAGTCACTCACCACACCACGGGTGTTCCGAAGGGTTCTAAGTTATTCACACACATTTCGTCCAGCTAGGGTGTCGGTTGTTCATGTTCCCGCTCATGAAGGTTAGGTGAGGGATCTGCCTGAAAGCGGCGCGGGCAAAGATGCGGAACATGCCTGTGGAGCCAGTTAGCGTCGACTCGCGCCGTGACACCCGTTGCTTAGCATGAGCCAGACAGCCCTCGCCGCGGAGGCGATGCTGACCTGGCCGCCCGCAGGAGCCCGCTGATCAACCAGATTTGGTGGGGAGGGGGAATACAATCGATGGAGAGCTAAGAGGGTCAGAGGGCTTGTGGTGGCGGTCCAGAAATTCAGATTGATGTGACCCTACCATCTCCTATATCAGAATTTCGGCTCTATCGAATGAGCCAGGAAGGAATCTTGCCTCAAAAACCCTTATAATGATTTTTTCAGGCGCTGCTTAGATTTCGTTAAATATCGGTTTTTGTTAAAATATATCAGTATTAAATGCGAGATATGCTTCTAGGTAACTGATGTGAACTCTATTATCTCCTACATTAGAACTCCGATTTCTGTCGAATGAGCCAAAAATTATCGTGCCTAAATAACCCTTAAGGCGACTTGTTAGGCATTTGGGAGGATCGTTTCTCAAGTGACTTCGACTTTTCCAGGCTCCAAAGAGAGCGACAACGCCGAAACGTCAGCCGCAATAAGTGTTTGTAACAATCCTCGCTTAGCTAAACAACCAGTCCAAGCGAATAAAACGTCAAAACGCAGAGCTTCATGGAGAGTCGAACGTGGACACTAGTACACGTCTTCGATCTGCCGCGAGAATGTGCATATGGCAACGGTGCAGTGACATACTCGCACTCCATACTGCGATATCTTTGGATGAAAGATAAAAAACAATCTCTGTTTATGGGGATTTAACTGGGCTAATTAGCGTTGACTTGCACTTAACTTCGAAACGCTCCCATTCCAAAACTCTCACAATTTTTAGAATAAAATGTTGAAACAGAATTGAAAACGTTGACAGAAAATTCATTAAAAGTCTAGAAGGAAAGGTTCACCCTCATTTTCCTCAATGACCTGCTAAGGTTTTTCATCAAAAGCTTCTATTAGGTTGTAACGAATTAAATAGCACTGGCTCGCGCCACTTTTTGGCGCGTCTTTACGCGTTTGATCAAGAACGAACCGTAACATGTGGCATATCATTTAGAAGCGCAAACTTTGCTCTACCGGTGAGTACCAAATTTTCTATGTAAAAGTGGGAAAACTTTAGAGTTTTATTGACTTTTTTGTAGATGGACAAAAGGGTAATCCGAGGCATTTACTTGTATGAATTCAAGCTGGGCACTACAGCTAAGGAGCCGGACGAGAAGATCAATGCCGCATTCGGCATTGATCAAAGGTACCAGGGAGATAGCGAAGGTTCTTGGCGTCACAGCTGCCCGGCATCTGAAGGAAATTGGAAAGACCAAAAAGCTGGAAAGATGGGTGCCTCATGAGCTGTCTGAGGAGCAAAGAAACCGACGATATGAGATCTCGTCCGCACTGCTTCTAGGAACGAAACGGACCCATTCCTTGATCGCATCGTAACCTGTGACAAGAAATGGATAATGTACGACAACAGGCGACGATCGGCACAGTGGGTGGACAGCGATGAGAGCCCCAAGGTTTTTGCGAAGCCGGAATTGCACCAAAAGAAAGTAATGGTGACAGTATGGTGGTGTTCGCTGGGAATTATTCACCACAGCTTCCTCCCTCCTGGTGAATCCATCACGGCGGAGAAGTACTGCATTGAAATTGAAGAAATGATGAAAAAGTTGAAGGATATCCGGCCGGCCTTGGTAAACCGAAGGCGAGTTCTCCTTCTGCACGACAATGCTCGCCCCCATGTGGCACGAATGACGTTGCAGAAATTGAATGAGCTGAGCATTGAAACTCTACCACATCCTCCGTTTTCCCCCGACCTCTCCCTAACAGACTACCATTTCTTCAAGCATCTTGGCGACTTCTTGGTAGGGAAAATATTCAAATACCAACAGGATGCCGAAAGTGCCTTCGAAGATTTCGTCAAATCCAGAACTTCTGATTTTTATGCTACTGGGATAAAAAAAGCTTGTGTCACGTTGGCAATGATGTGTAGAATCAGAAGGTTTTTATTCCGATTAATAAACTTGCCTACAAGCCAAGATATTAACTGTTTAAATTTACAGTGATTCAGTGCCATTTATTTCGTTACAACCTAATAAAATGAATTCGTTACATTTGAGCACAAATATACCACTTTCACGTGACATTTGACATCTTTCAAATCAAATTGAGCACTTCAAATCAATTTATACACTCTTCTAAGCAAGTGTGGCGCTTTTGAATTCAAATTAATCACCTTCCAATTTAAAGCGAGCCTTTTATACATAACGTTAGACTCTCCGAGAAGGTTAGAATAATTCTTTTTCCAAAAAATACAGTATTTTTAATTTTTAAATGCAACTGTCCTATTAAGTGAACGTGCGGTTAAAAACTTTACAAAATGTTAGGTTTAAAAAATGTTCAAGAGTACAAGAATGTAGATCTGTCTATACTTATCCAGTCATTCTTTCGAAATACTCAACAAAATAAAAATCGGTGCAAAACAAAACCATAACAACCTATCATACCTGGGCACTCTGAGGAGTCTGCCCTCCAGAAGAAGGCGTTTGAGCAAAGATTTTCGCCAACAATGGATTTGCGGACTGAGAATCGTCTTGAGAGGAACGGGAGTTCTGTGCACCGGCATCTGCTGGAATAAGTTTCATTCCAAATGGGAAGCCGAAAACTAGATCTTATCAGA
Organism: Heligmosomoides polygyrus polygyrus; assembly: GCA_947396885.1. Taxonomy (NCBI): domain Eukaryota; kingdom Metazoa; phylum Nematoda; class Chromadorea; order Rhabditida; family Heligmosomidae; genus Heligmosomoides; species Heligmosomoides polygyrus. Next base: position 79,021,089 of record OX377203.1, on the reverse strand, counting down.
ATCTCTTACACTGTGCATTGCTCTTATTAAAGAAACGGCTAAGACGACTACCAGTTGTTCCCGAAGACGAAGAGCCATCATCGGCTGTAGTGGTCACCTGGAAGTTTGCGTCTGGGGATCCATGAACAAGAGACGGCTAGTATGAATTACTGCGTCTGGGGATCCATGAACAAGAGAGGGCTAGTATGAATTACCTTGTCCAGAAGTCCCGCTAGTCCACTATCGTCCTGCACGTCGAGCAGACCCAGGATGGCTGCGAATTCAGCGTCGGTTTCTGGCAACGCCGTACCAATAGAACGCGAACCACCGCCTGTAAATGTGACGTGACGCACTAGAAGCAGCTGGATATGCTTTGCTAAACACTAAACCGAACCGTTATCCGTCGATCGTTGTTGGTCGACCTTGCCATTCTCCAGCGACTCCTTCCGACCCTCTCCCTTTTTCTCTTTCTCTTTTTCCTTGTCCTCTTTGCCTCCGCGACTTCCTGCGCCTCTTTTGCTCTCTATAACAGGGAATCGGTAGGCAATCAAAAATATTCTTTAAGGGGAAAACAACGAACTTTTAACAGGCTCCTCAAATCCGCGCAGCTCTATCATATCGTCCATTGTGGTAGATCCATCCGCCCACTCCGGCATTCGCTCTTCTCTGCAAGCAAAACATATTCAAAAACCTTACCTTTGGTCCAGGATTGGGGTAGCACCCTTAACTCAGAAACTCACTTCTCTAAGGCGCATTGCCAACAAGCGACTACTATATTTCAAACGGTCCCAGCTTAGTTGTGCAACAGAGTGTGTTGTGTATTGCGTAACAGCTACATATTCGGGATGTCTTCGGATCAGACTCGTCAATCTCGGAGTAAAAGTGGAAGCGGATATGTGCAGATACGAGAATTGTCGCGTATCTTTTGCTTAGCAGGTAGGTATACCCGCGAATGTGGTAGCAAGGTATACGACTAATAGCACCTCCTGGAATGTTCCACGCTTCTACCCCATATACCCCGGATTAAATCAATGAATCCGGCCTTCTATTGTTGTTTTGTCCTACTATATGAATAGCGTTTTCATGTCAAATTGAACACTTTTCAAACCAAAATGGAGACTTTTCAAACCAAATTAGACATTTTCTGAACATGCCTGCTACGTTTGAAATGGAACTGAACAAATTCCAAATGAAAAAGCTTCTTCCACACTACACTCGAGGTTATCTAAAAAGGTTAGAGTTAGGTGTGCCAATGTTTCTGTGCCAAACGAGGTCGTAAAGTGAATTCAATTTATAGAGCGGCCTTATGTTTCGACCTATTTCGTCGTCTTCAGAGGCGTTTAAGTAGCTCGTCTTTAGATTTCTCATCTATCCTACCACAGAGACAGGATTTAATTTTTTGACCAAATTAATTTAATATCATTTTTTATGAAATTTTCTAGTTTCACCTGCCCCAATAACTGAACATATTTTTGTAATTTTCCAAAATTTTCATTTTACAAGAAAAATAATGGATTAAAGCTTTTTTAACAACGAGAACGACAGCAACGTTTTAGGGCTGAAAGAAGAGAGTGCGCCATGCACTCGTCCAGGATGTCTTGATTCCCATATTTAAATGGTGCAACAAAAATGTGGGCCGAGTTAGCCTAGTGGTTAGCAGTGTAGTTTCATGCACAAACGGTCACAGGTTCGACTCCGGCTCCGGCACGCCATGTCCTGCAAAAGTTGCAAAAATGTCAACGGTTCCAGCGTCAGAAGTGGCGCACAGAACCCCTGCCCGAGTTCTGTGGTCAGTATGCGAGGACTACCGAGGGCCGAACGACCTCGGCTAAAGAAGCTAGTTCGACTGGGGAGTCTGAATGTGGGAACGCTGACCGGAAGATCTAAGGAAGTGGCTGACCTGATGAAGCGCAGAAGGATACAGGTCCTGTGTCTCCAGGAAACGCGATGGAAAGGGGCGAAAGCCAGGGAGATCGGAGAAGGGGTCAAGCTGTACTACAACGGAGAGGACACCAAGAGGAACCGGGTAGAGATAACTGTCGCGGAGTCCCTCAAGGATTCAGTAGCTGCCGTCCAAAGATCATGTACTGCGGCCGGACACGAGGGAGGGTTACTGGACCATCATGTCTGTCTACGCTCCGCAGAACGGATGCTCCGACCACGACAAGGATGACTTCTATCTCTCGCTCGAGGAGGGCATAAGGTCCGTACCAGAAGGCGACTACCTCTTCATAGCAGCGGACATGAACGGGCATGTGGGGGGTGGCAGAAGAGGAGTGGAAAGGGTTCATGGAGGAAAAGGGATCGGGCTATAAACCCGGATGGAGAACGAATGCTGGATCTGGCTATCGCCCACGACCTCGCTGTCTGTAGCACCTTCTTCGCGAAGAGGGAGAGCCAGAAGGTGACCTATGCTAGCGGAGGAAGAAGGACGGAAGTCGACCACATCCTGGTTCGAAGGCCTGCTCTGAAAACAGTCCGGGATGTGAAGGTCATTCCGGAAGAAGACGTGGCATCACAGCATAGACCCTTGGTAGCCGATCTAAGCATACCTCTCCCCACCAAGCCCAAAGTGAGGACGGAACCCAGGACCCGATGGTGGAGACTGCGGAGTTCAGAGCGGAACGAGCTTAGAAGGGCAGCGCTCGAAGCAGGCCTGGTCCCGTGAATGAGACCAGGAGGATAGCCCAAACAATCCTGAGATGTGCCAAGGAAACTCTGCGAGAAAGGGGGAACCAGAGGGGATAAATCGGCATGGTTCTGGAACGAAGAGGTGCAGGTTGCGGTGAAGAGGAAGAATGAGGCCTACAAGCTGTGGCAGAAGCATCTCACAGCGTACAGGAAACTGAAGAGGCTGGCAAAAACAGCTGTAGCGAAGGAAAAGAACGCGGAAATGGATGCCCTGTACGAGAAACAGGCCAGAGGGAGAGAAGTTCGCCATTCGCCTGGCACAGGCACGTCATAAAGATAGCCTCGACATTCGAGTAGCGAAGAGTGCGAAAAGTGCTGACGGTAGGGTACTACGGAAGCGGGTCGAGGTCAGAGAGAGATGGGAGGAGTACTTCAAGGAACTCCTGAATGAGGAGTTCCCTCGTCTGGAGGCCCAGGAAGAACAACCAACGGAAGGACCCATCCCACCCTGAACGCAAAAAGAGGTTCGCACGGCCATAGGGGAGATGAAACTCGGGAAGGCAACAGGCCTGACGGTGTGCCAGTAGAGGCTCGTAAGGTGCTCGGAAACCTCGGAATCAACTGGCTGACGCAGTTCCTCAACAGAATCATGAAAGAAGGTAAGACGCCATTTTACTGGAGAAACAGCACCCTAGTCCCATTTTCAAGCAGAAAGGAGACGCTTCCGAATGCTCCAACTACCGAGGTATCAAACTGATCTCACACACGATGAAGATCTACGAACGACTGGTCGACTCAAGGCTGAGGGAGATGGTACCCATCTCCCAGGTGCAGTGGGGCTTCATGCCTGAGAGATCCACCACAGACGCCATCTTCATCGCTTGCCAGGTGATGGAGAAATATCGGGAGAAACGAAAACCCTGCTACCTGGCATTCCTGGACCTGGAGAAGGCCTACGACAGGCTAGCTGGGGCCGTAATCTGGAATGCCCTTCGAGGGAGGGGTGTCCCGGAACGTCTGATCACGGTCATAAGGGGCATGTACGAAGGTTCGAAAGCGGCTATACGAACTTCACACGGGGTGACAAGGAATGTGGACATCACAGTGGAGGGTACACCAAGGGTCGGCTTTGAGCCCGTTCCTCTTCCTGCTGACGCTTGACTCTATAGTGAACCACCTTGAGGAAGGCCCTCTCAGAACGATCCTCTACACTGACGACATCGCCCTAGTAGCCGACAACCAGGAGGAGCTGGAGGAGAAGGTGCAGCTGTGGCAGAGAGCCCTCGCAGACAACGGCCTACGGCTGAACGTGAAGAAGACGAAGTTCATCAGCTCTGAGCAGTGCCCTGGATCGATCCTAGACCGCCAAGGGGAAGTGATCGAGAAGGTGGAGGAATTCTGCTACCTCGGAGGTGACCTATCCGAGGAAGGAAGTGTGGACCAGGCGGTCGGAGGACGGATAAACGCAGCCTGGCTCAAGTGGAGGCAGTCTACAGGGATCCTCTGCGACCGTAGATGCTCCAGGACGCTCAAAGGCAAGCTCTATAAAACAGTTGTGAGACCTGCCCTCCTCTACGGCAGTGAGTGCTGGGCCCTGGGTAAGGCGTAGGAGCGGCAACTGCACGCTGCGGAAATGAGGTTGCTGAGGTGAACATGTGGATGGAGCCGTCGGGAGAGGGTGCGAAACGAGGATGTTAGGGCAGTAATGAAGACAGCCCCTATCCAGCTGAAGATGAGGGAGCAGCGTCTGAGATGGATGGACACGTCCTCAGAAGATCAGAGGATCACCCCATAAGGCCCTAGATTTCGAGGCACCCGGAAAGCGTCCGAGAGGTGCCCCAAGGAAAAGGTGGAAGGACGTCATCAAGAAAGATCTCGCCGAAGTCGGTGCCACGGCAGATGAGCTGATAGGATGAGGTGGCGACAGATCACAAGAACAGCGGACCCTGCGTCTGCGCGGGACTGAACGCTCAGGAGAAGAAGAAGAAGAAGAAGAAGAAGAAGAAGAAGAAGAAGAAGAAGAAGAAGAAGAAGAAGAAGAAGAAGAAGAAATGGTGCAATAAGAATAAATGTAAAGAACACACATATCCTCACAATATCCTAGGCCGCATTAACACTATCAATCAAATTGAAACCGCAACGAGCTGGACGAGTACATGGTGCGTTCTCTTAATTTAATAGACTAAAAGAATAGCTGGATCTATCCTAAGTTTTCCTTGAACAAAAAATTATTATAACCCGATATGACATATCTCACTTGTAAGAGCCTCTACATCCTGTCAAACGTGATGATGACTCGACTGTGCATGTAGAACCTGTTAATCAACAGATATCAATTGATTGACGCCGCGCACGCGGCCGGGCTCGCTGAGCTGCGGCTTTCGCCTGACTATTGTTCATCGACTCTATCGATTCTTACGCGGAATTACCGCTCAGGAGTAACATGTCGGCCATTGGACGGGTTTCACGACAAGTAAAAAATACCGCGAAGAGGTATTGTTTACTTGTCGTGAGAGGGATGGTCGCCTTGTACCGTGTGGTTATCCCCTTGGTAGAAACGTCCATTAATCCACACAATTACATCAGAAATACCTAGCTCGGTTCACCACAGGTGTAGAACACACCAGTGTTGCATAAAATTTTTCATTTTGTACAACGTAAAAAGTTGTGTACGACTGTCCTACATGGTGACCACCCAAGGCGCTTAGCTAATTCTAATTGTAAGTGGAACAACACCAGAACCGTTTTGAGGATTTTACTAACAACAGTTTTAAATAAAATAAGTTCATGTCGCCTCCACGACATCCCGTAGAAGTAGAATGCGCTGGCGCATCCCAGAAGGGATTGAGTAACGCCGTCCTTTATCCTTTATCCTAATTTTAAATAGTTACCTTTTTCACTTACGAGCCTCGGAGTAACTAATTCTGAACATATTTTGTACGAAAATAGAAGCGAAGCAAGACATGTTTATGTTGTTTGTCGTCCCTGTTGTTATTATTGTCATTATTGCTGCTATTGTTATTGCGGTATGATTTCTGTTATTATAGTACTACACGAATTTCAAGACTATGATCTATTCTAACCGGGGGAGGGGTACAGAAATAAAAATTATGTAACAAATTAACTTGACACTCGCTGAGTGGGTTGAAGAGAACAGAATAAGGCCTAAAAAACAAAGAACGAAACGAACAAGCAAGCAAAATACAAACAAATAACCGCGGTTCTAAAGACGTCTCGGCGGACAATGCACATTCCAACACAGCTGACCGCATGTTATAACACGGATCTAGCATAGTAAAGAGGCAAATAAAGCCGCATGCCTCGTGCTAACCGCCGCATAACATGTTATAACCCGGATCCATCATAAGGAGGGGCGCATGACGTTGTCTGTTTACAACAGCGGTGAAACCGTATGTTATTTCTTCCCTTTTTTGGGAATTCTGTCAGCTTAGGCTCTATTCTGTTCACTTCATTCCGCTCGATAAGTGTCACGTCAATTTGGTAATTTAACATAATTTTTAATTCTTCCCCCCTCCCCCCCCCCCCCGACTAGGATAGATCCGAAGATTCTTTATTTATAGACTTGCACCTAATTGTAGTGCACCATCTTGCCTACTAATCCTAATCCCATGCGAGGCCAGCTTGTCTTTTAGATAAGGGTGAAAAATAAAAAATTTAAGAAATCTAAAGCTAAAGCTTTTGGCGCCTGCACACCTCTAAATGCCTGGTACAGATATAAAATGAAAATCCTTGCAAAGGGTAGTGATAAGTCACAGACTAGTAGTTTTACTCATTCAGCTCATGTTTCGTAGATGTCCTGATTTTCACAATGACAAATAAAAATGGACGTTGAGGTGAAATTCAGTTAAACTACACAGACTCACCGCTGATTTCTCGAATATTTCCCACCGCTCATTCCAGCTCCACGCTCCTTCATCTCGGATCGCCATGAGCCAGATGGATTCGACCCAGTGTTGCGTGCATTGGTGCCAGTAGATCTTTGCTGAAATTCTAGACCATAGAAACCGGGATGGCATGTGGATTAGATTTGTGATACTGCAAAAAAAAAACTGGAACGGAAAATAAACTAACGAATGGCAACTTGAAATCACTGCTCTTGCTGGAGTACTTGTCCGCTCCTCCGTTTGATCCGCCGCGCCAATTTTTTGTATTATTCGAGCTAAGACGGTCGCGGTCCCTGTCAACACCAGTCCACCCGCTCTCATTGCCAAAGCCACTACTACTTGGCACTCCTGCAATGACGAACGAAATATCTCTGAAGTATTTGCCAGCGAAATGAAAGCACTACTGTGCAACTGCGCAAAAGTATGTAGGTTATTCGATGTCACCAACCTTCTTTACCCTTATCGTCCGTTGGGGCACGACATCCACTCGAGAACCCTCGCCGCTGTGGAGACAAACCAGCATTTTCGTCCATTGCCCCTGTAACATTCACTATGTCAGCCTGCGGGCTAGGTGTAGTCAACATATGTGGCAATATAAGCTTTACATTTTTTCGGGCATTCACCCCAAAGGAAAAGAATCGAAGCAGATATGAAATAAGTCAAGGGAACAGTAGGGTCGAAGGCGATACTCCACCTATCAATCGTATCTTTGGTCGTCATCACAAATTTGATCAGCAAAGATTACACACTTAACTCCTACATAGTACAGAGTAGCTAAACCATACTTTATCCTCGATCGCACTGCTGTCGCGTCCACTATATTCCATATTTCTAGTTCGGGTTTTCCGCAAAGGCCAATCAAGCTCTCCATCACCTCGAGATCGATGAATTGTTACCGGAACTGCCCGGGAAGGATAAAACTCTGACATGTCCATGGAGATCACCGCAGTTGTGCGGGTCAAATACGCATTTAAATTGCTTCCATAACATCGCGTGGAATTGTAATGCCTGGCGCATTCATCAAAGAGATTGACCAACGCTGATCTCATCATTTATCCTACTCCTTCACTCAAACAAGCAGGATAAAGAAAAAAATCATGGCGTTACTCAATCCCTTTCAGGACGCGCCACGCTTTCTACTCTTACGGGACGTCGTGCAGGTAATCTGAATGTGTACTTGGCCATACTATGACTTGCGGTGCCCAGCCGACGAACACGCGTTATCATTCCCAAACAAGTCTGGCACCAATTCATCGTCCCTAGAGGGATGAAAGGCTTGGTTGGCCTAGGCGAGAAATCCGAACCACGACAAACGCAATGAACCACGACAAACGCAATGAGGACCCTGGAATTCATTCCTCCTCCTAGCTTGGATCACGTGATTGCGACCCGAATGAGTTACCTTCGTATATCCGATCAGAAAACTTGAATTTCTCACAAAGTAACAGGGAAAAAGATGTGAATTTAGACTTAATGACGCTTTCAATTCAAAGCGAATTATACACAGTGAAGCACTGACTGCATCAAGTTTCATAGTTAAAAGTTAAAGATATTAAGTGAAACCACGGACGAGGAACAAATAAAGCGTGATTCCACTTAAAAAAGTGAGACCTTAAAACCACTATTGGAAAACATGGAATTGCTTCTAAATGGTAGGAAAAAATAACTCTCCTTGCCCTGCAAGCAGCTACGAAATAAATTGTACAATTTCAAATTCGACAACCGAATAAGCTTTTGTTACAAACGCGTTTATAAAAAAGAACAGAAAAAAAGCGTTAAAATCCGATGGATTTCAATGAAACGACGATATGAAGAGTGCCACCCAATAATGTCAACGTGGCACACCAGCCTTCTGTATGGAACCAATGCACTGCAACGGAACGAACCTGCACTCAGTGCATCCTGCAGCTTTTTCGACGGCGGCCGATTCTTGATTCCTTCTACTTCCCACCGATGCTCCAACCATTTGAACGGTGAGAACTTCCCGTCATCGCTATAAACAATGATAGATTACTTCAATGATAGTGCCGGACTTCAAGTTTAAGCCGAATGAAACGGATGAAGTCAATCAAAGTCGAGCATCACGTACCCGTTGAAGTCGACAGAAAGAATATCCGGGCGTTGTGTACTGAGCGGCGTTGTGGATAAGCGAATCATTTCGTCTCTGTCGTACCGGAACACGTGACCGGTCCGTGGAATAAATTTTTGGCCTAGTAAATTCGACACGAGAGGATGGACCTCGTTCTCCTCATCTGACTGACTGGACATATTGTATTTACACTGGAATAGGCGGTTTTAAAAAAGTTCAGCGCAGACGAGTAAGTAACAGCGAAGTTGTCGCAGCAATGGACTTCATTTTTTAAACTGATGGAAGGAGGAAATGAAGTGACACTTGTTTCATTTTATTCTACCTGACACTGGTATACGGAATTCGGAACCTGCGCATTATACGTCAGCAAAAGCACACGGATCCTCCCAGAATCAGACTTATGCTAGTTTTCTACCCAATTTTGAAAATATAACTCAGCCCAAAGAGGTATTTCTGGTATTAGCCAGTGCCGGACTAGAAAAACCCAATGTTCCGCTTTATATGAAAGAGTTAGAGGCTGTCCGACTGCCCGAAGCCTTTCAAAGGGGTCGTGCAACAGGCATCTTGGTTCAAAGACGGGTCACAGATGTCGTGCAACAAGCGTTCGGGGTCAGAGAACGTGTCACAGATGTCGCGAAAAGTGCGTCCAGATTCAGAAGACGTGCCATCGAAACCGAGCCATGGGTGTACAGATTCAGAAGACGTGTCGCCGACGACGTGTCACAATCACGCGAGGGGTTCTGAACGGGGGATCCAATAAGAAGGGACCGTTAAGGGGGGTTGGGTTCAATAGGGGGGACCAGGAGGTGGGAACAGGATGCAGTGAACCAGTAAGGGATTCAGCAAGGGCGGACCGGATTCAGAAGACGTGTCGCAGAGGTCGTGCCACAAGCATCGGGGATCAGATAACCGTCGCCGACGTTGCGCCACGAGCGTTTGTGGCCAGAAGATATGTCCCTGCTGCTTGGTGCGTTTCTTGTTATGCACCTTACGTTTACATTAACACTTTTCATATGATTACCACATACACATATTGAGGTTCACGAAGTGAAACATTAGCTACAGGCGTAGCGTTGCACGAGTACAATGAATTAAAAGAATAAGGTGCAATTCTAGTTGGTGTGGCGCTGTTAAACGATTTCATAAGAATTGAATGCGTTCAGTATTGAAATATGTTGGACTCACTCGTACCATAGAAAACAACTGTACTAACGAATCAAAATATTAAGAGCGTCGCCGTTAATGTCCTTCATCTCTGGCTCCAACGTATAAAGCCTGTAGTAAGGGCGTTCCATGGTTGGTAAAAACTAGGTTTGAATCGCGCAGCTGTGGGCGTTGCGCGCCGGACAACTCGGACGGGTTTTTTCCGGTTGTAAGTGTATCGGCGAGTCCCAGATAGACTGAGTTCTCGAGTTACTACTCTCAAGAGGGGAACCTAAAAAGAACCGTTCTCGGTGCACTCTAACAAGGGATTACTCCCCTTACTATACTTGCATCGAGAACGGATCATCTTCTAGCAGAAAATAGATAGCATCAGTAAAATAAAAATAGGCCAAGACAGCCAAGGCACCATCAATCAACGTTTGGACACTGGGAAGACAGTGCACTTTACGTCCTAACCATTTGCAAACGTCCCCACCTAGCTCACAAATGTTGTATATTCCCAGGTTTTCTATGTTATTTATTCTGGTTCTCGTTAGCAGTTGTTCTCTAAGGAATGAATAAGTTCGATATGTTTCAATACTGATCACATCAGTTATCATGAAATCGTTTAAGAGTGGCCACCACCAACTAGGATTGCACCGGTATTCTCTTACTAGATTGGCACCGAGAACAGACCTTTTTAGCCCCCCCCCCCCTCCCGACAAGGAACCCTTAAACAGTCTCTGGGTAACCAGGTTGGTGGTGCAGTTTGCTATTTTCTATATGTTTCCCATTTAATGTGTTTCTTTATGTCAAGAAAACGTTTATGAGCAACCACCCCCAACTAGGACTGCACCGAATAAGGGTCGACATCAGTCAATCCCTTTTGGGATGCGCCACGAACTCTACTTTTACGAGATTAACCCCACAAACCTTTATACATGAGCCTATTATGAATTCGCTGTGGTCAGATAACAAGTTGAAACGGATGACATGTGCTTAGTGGAGATTTGACCTCAACATATTCAGGCGCAATACGGGTTTGGGGGGGGGATGGAACTTTAGCACATAGGTGGTCTCGTAAACATAATTAACCCAACAACACTAACCTGTCCATGGAAGAGGTCTATGCGAATTAATAACACTGAAACTGAACTAAGTAGCTTTAATGGGAACACAAAAATGTCATAAACATACCGCAGGTCTCCACTAAGTCCTAGCAACCAGTCTTCTCCCCTCTTACCTTCGATAAGTTTGAGAAGTGTTGCTAAATAATCACTAAATTAAATTTTTAATTAGTTATTTACTGAACTAACTAAACGAATTACTAAGGAATTACTAAACAATGACAAGACAGTTCAGACCACAGCAGGAAGCCTAAGTTCCATCAAGCAATACACACCTCTCTCTCCCAAACCCGTATTGCGTCCATATTCAGTTTATAAAGAATCGACCTCAACCAATGATTTGAATTCAGCCGGCTTTATTACAACGGAGTCAGGACAATCGCATATTAAAGACTTAAAATGGATCGTTGATTTCAAGGCGAGAAGGCGATTTAGGAACGGCAGACCTTTACGAGTGAGAAACTTGCGGAACTGAAGACAACACGTGTATGCAAACGGCTGCGTGGAACAGGGTCAGCCGCGAGCGTTCGCTTTGAAGAGCCCGCGAGGCGTCAACGCAACAAAATTGCAGTCATGTGGCGAAGTTAACGGATCAGACGGCCATGAAATCTGGCCCACATCATCTCATTCAGATATGGATGAGAATGACTGACCACGTAGACACGGAACAACGCTGGAGCACGAATGGCGAGCCACTTAGCAGCGCAAACTCTGGACGCACGTGGGTAAGAGGGATGCCCAGGGACCACGAAGCGAAGCGGCCACAATCGATCGGCGCAACGATCGATTCCGCCACGAAACCGATCGCCTCGAGCGGTTTCCGGGAAGAAAACTCGACGGTTTTCGCGGATTCAATCCATAGGTTGAAGGGTGCACGACGAGCGCCGCGTACTACGGTAGCGGCGTGAAGTGACGCACCAAAAGTGTGCGACGCGGCACGGAATTCATCGCGTTTCCTTTAATTTTGGGACTGTTTCGTCGAATTACCTGGAGATTTCCTGCTTCTTGTCGTTTTTCCTTGTTTTGTTGGTGCTTTACAGTGTGTTTGATTGCTTCTGTTGTTAGAGCTAAGTATCGGCTATGAGGCCATTGCGTATTTATCCTATTCAACGGGGTACGGCTAGAAAAACGCACGGTTGAAGTTTCGTGCGTTGTTCTTATTCGAGGGCGTTAACGTTCAATTTTTTCTCTCCTATAAGAGCACTATGCTTAACTTAATGAGTTGTTTTCCTTGTGAGACCGTAAGTGGGGAAGCAAACTTACTGGGAGATTGAAAAATTTTTATAATTAACAAAACGTGACGTCCGGTGGTCTTGCAATGCTACACCAAAGAAGAAGGGTTAACAGTGTGCTCCGGTGAGAAAAGAATGTCGAGGATCTACCCTGATGGGAAGGGGCACTTCGCTCTGACAAGGGCTAAAAAAGTCGAAATAATATGCTACCTGTCACTGTTTTAGATTTTGACGAAGATTGTTATCCACATTTATTTGGCTTACGTTTTGGTGAATTAACCCTTGTCTCAGCCTAGAAAAGACGGAAACAAGCGAGAAAAACCTGATATTGCGATGTCGAATGGACGACTAACCCTTGGATGGCAAAGACGGCCACCAAACCAGGATAAATGTGAATAACAATCTTGATCAATAACTGAAACAAGGAGATATTAGAAGTCTAGCAGCATGATGCCAAGATTTATCAAGTGGAGCATGGGCAGTTCAAGGTAAGCTATTTTAAGAAGACTTGTGCAGACTGGGTTTGTCTGGGAGCATCCTTCTTTCCCATTTCCAAGCAGGACGAAACCACATCCATTGCGTTCGTTTCGCTTTTATAGCTGTGCGCACCTTCCCCTGATTAGGATAGATCTAATGCGAAATGAAGAGCCTGAAATGTCTGCCTGGTCAGACAACTCCATTCGACAAACACACAGGGCGGCATTTTCTGGTAGCAGATTACGAGCAAATCTCACTTCAAATCCGTTAAAATGACAAAGTTCCTCTCCCACATCACGATTGGTCGTCATTATTTTGTAGCCAGTGGGGTGCGTTGTTTCGCACGTAGGACATTGTTCTTCATTAGTTTTGCTAAGCAGTCAAGGTTTAGGCTGTAGAAGTACTGAATACGTCGTCCTCGCGTTCTCTAGTTTGTTCCATGTTGCGTTTGTAGAGCATCACCCGCTTTTTTCGGTTTGGTTTCATTTGGAGCTAAGCTCATTCCTGGGAGTAGCTCGACGAACCATCTCAAGAAGCGATGCACAGCTCCTTTTTAAAGTTTCCATTCTTTGTGCCGGGTTGCCCATGAAACAACTGGAAAATTCCATTGTCACAGCGCAATCAAAAAAGACCACTTTGTAAACCCTACAAAACGCTTTAGTTAGAGAGGTTGAGTACTAGAGTGAAAGTAGAGTGATGGTCATTCCTAGTTCGATTGGCAGGCCTTTAACGATGTTCTAATGAAGGGAAACAAAACATATAGGAAATAGCACGTCGAAATAAGGCAACTACGCCATTTGCAAATGTTTGGACTTAAGCATCTAAGTGGCACGTCTGCCCGTTTACGAGCGCGGTTTCCCAATATTCCTTTTTTATATTCTATATCGACTAGTTTAAAAATATTTCGATATAAGTCTGGAGATGAAGAAGAAAGTTTGTAGAATAACCAAAAATGGACATTTCAATGCCTTAGAATTGGCTCAAATTTTTCTATTATAGGCTTGAGGTTGTCAGGCTGCAAATATTTTAGCTTTTCACAAGGGAGTCAATGCATTTCCTCCGTAACGTGCGTGTTATGTCTTAAATCTACGATAGATCCGGAAGAAAGCATCTGAATTTTCTCCCCGCCATCCAAGAGCCAGTCACGATCAGATTCAGAACCGCTTTGTAGGGCGTGCGAGCGTTGTGTCTGTGCAAAGATAGCCAGCAAGAATTGTCTCCATTTTGTGCGTCCGTGAAGATGATCTCTCAGTCCCGCAGTGGTTTATCATCAATGGCTCGTTATTTTCAGCTTGGTTTCCGCTAGTCATGGCGGTCGGTAAGAATAACAACAAGATGGGCAAAAAGGGCGGCAAGAAGAAGGCCGTGGACCCATTCGCCCGTAAGGAATGGTTCGATATCAAAGCGCCGTCGATGTTCTACAATCGCCAGGTCGGCAAAACGCTCATCAACAAGACCCAAGGAACGAAGATCGCTTCCGAAGGCCTGAAGGGTCGTGTGTTTGAAGTGTCACTGGCTGATCTGAATGGATCCGAGGCTGACTTCAGGAAGTTCAAGCTGGTGTGCGAAGATGTGCAGGGCAAGAATGTCCTCACCAACTTCCACGCCATGTCTATGACCCGTGACAAGCTTTGCTCCATCGTGAAGAAGTGGCACGTAGGTCCTTTAAAAGTGTTTCTCCTGTTGCAGCAGGTTCTTGTGTTGCAACGTCGATTTTGCAGACACTTATCGAGGCCAACGGCGTCTTCAAGACCACTGACGGCTACGTTCTGCACCTGTTCTGCATCGGTTTCACGAAGCGGTCACCAAATCAGGTTAAGAAGACCACATACACAAAGGCCTCCAAGGTCCGCAAGATCCGCGCCAGGATGCTCGAACTCATGAAGAAGGAGGTAAGCGTCGAAATAGGGCTTTGCTTACATTCTCCGGCGCCATGTAGCTTTGGGAAGAGATCTTACAACGCAGCTACAAGTAGCGCAGAATTCGACGTATTGAGTCACTAAGCCTCTGTGCTGGGGGCAGCTGGTAACCTCGAGGGTGTTCGCTATTGCTTGAAACTACATGGCGATCTTCCACAAAGTCACTTCGCAGATATTTTTTCTTCTAACTGAAGCCATCAGTGGATGAATAGACAGACCACGAATTTATTTTCTGTTACCATTCTGCTGTGGGGCATGTGTAGCGCATTCGGAGGAGGTGCCGGCTGTCGCGTGCACCGATACCAGGTTGTTGGTACGGATGTTCCGCCCAGTCCAACCAAGCCCTCCCTCCCTCTGAGCTCGCTGGATTAGTACCAGAATTGTCTGGGAAAGACGAAGCGCTGACCTATTCATCGGCTGGCCACCGCAACTCATTGTGTGGCCAAATACGAATTCAAATCGCCTACACGATATCCCGTAGAGCTAGAATGCGTGACACATCCCAAAGGGGCTGAGTAACGCCGTACTCTATCCTTTATCTTGATCAGCTGTGAGCTTCGTTAAAATAAGATCGTAGGGTTGAAGATTGATTTACAGAATTCTTCCGGAAATAGCTTTTCGAAGGAATCTGCCTTTCTGAAGTCACTATTGTACTTTCACGACTTCAGAGGTCAAGGAGAGTTCAAACAATTTTTTTCGCCCAAACGTGGCCCAGGGCAGATCGTGAATACACGGACAAAAATCGGTTAGTAACCCACCGTGAAAGGGTTTGAAACAGATGTACTGCTCTGTTTGAAACCCTGTCGTGTCTCAGACACTAAGTCGGCTAGTAACTGACCATGAAAGGGTTTGGAACAGAGCACGAAAGGCGGCCGGCCCCCGCAGTTCATGTTGCTATCGCGCGGAGCTCGGTTTCAAACCCTTTCATGGTCGGTTACTAGTCGACTTTTCGCTGAGATGATGTCTGATTTAGTATTACGATGCAGTACGGTGGGTACTGGTGAGTTTGGTTTTAAGTGGAGTAGATGGCTTTTGAGCGATTTTTTTTTCGACCTCTCCTCGACAACTAATCTCATGAGAGTTCAAGAGTGTCATCGAGTGATCACTAGTTGAACCGAATTCTGTGTTCGGTCATTTATGGATTTGCACTTGAAGAGCACTGAGCGAAATACTGGCAAGGAGTGCGAATCTTGTGACTGGCTCTCCCATGTCGCATATGGAACATAACCACGCTTTGAAGTGCACCCTCTAACTCGTAGTGCGACTTGCAGCCAAGAAAAATTAGGAACACATCTTGAAGAGGGTTAAGCAGAATCGCTTTGATCGGGCTTGCAGCCAAGAAAAATTAGGAACACATCTTGAAGAGGGTTAAGCAGAATCGCTTTGATCGGGCTCCCCATACCTCCTTGTGACAAAATGTCATGAGTGAGGGTCCAGTTCCAAAAAGGGGTCACCTTATAACGGAACGTACGCCCCTTGTCGTCTTGGCGTCCGTCCCCAACACATTGGGCTTCCTCTAGAGTCTAGTGGCTGATCCACGTTCATTATATTGCATGTGTTTCCATTTCAACTATTATTTAAATGGGATAGGGTGGACCCCTCCCCTTAATGGGATTACACCTGAGTGAGATTTGCATTCTTCATCTCCACCCCTTGTTTTGTTGTATTTCCCTAGTCAGCGCTGTTCTCATTTGTCTTTGTTTCATTGTGGTAGAAATACATGATGCCCAGCGAGAGGCAGCTTTCGAAGCTGCATCTAACGCAAGGCTTAAGCTCATATGAACGCCCAAGCTCTAAGGCCTCGCGCATACTTCCCGTCGCCGCGATGGAACCGCGGCGATGAGTTTTGCAGAGCGACGCGAAAGAATTTGAACTTCTCAGCACTCGTCGCATCGCTCATCGCTCTGCAAGATAGCGCGACGGCGACCCGTCCAGGACCAACGCTAAACACCGCGAGCGGCGCGAAAAACTATGCCATGCCCGCGATGGGCGCGGGAAGCCATCGCGCAAACCGACACTGTCGGCGGCCGCGGCGAAGTTTCCTTTTACTATTCGAGCGCGTGTGGCGGAATGGCCGTGAACTGAGCGCCGCGATACCACCGCGGCGATGGAAGTGTGCCCCCGGCCTAAAGCTATGAGTTTTCAAATTTTATGAATCTATATGCGAGAGGTAGCGCAGTAAGATGAGGCGCCTGCACCAGATTCCAGGCTTCTAGTTTGGGTTTCCCATTCAAACCGGCAAGCCTTCCCTTCGATTTTTTTCGAATCTTGTTTGACTCGTTTTAGCACCTTTTAATGGATGTTACACTGGTATCTTTTAATGGTCTTGTATCATATTTGCACACGGTGGCAACACTTGTGTTGAAATAAAGATAAATTGGTACCAGACTCGTCTAGGAAAGATAAAGTACTGACCCGTCCACGGCCGCAAGTCATGACCAAATACGCGTTCAAATTACCTCCATGCATCACATAGAAGTAGAATGCGTGGCGCACCCAAAATGGAGATTAATTAGCGCCGCGCTTTATTCTTTATCCTTTATGGTTTCCATTTTTCAGCAGTTACAGGGAAAGTAGTAAAAATTGGAGGTAAGATCTTGAAAAAAGGCAGGTATTATTGAATTGACTTGATGCCGCTAGACAACCGAATTTCAAATTCAAGACATCTTCGCGTTGCACTATCAGCCACCGTACACCACCTCCTTGATATCACGGTAGTATAGTCCTGTGGCCAGATTAATTAACCACTTACCGGCCGGTAACATTGAGAAGTACCACAAAACCCATGAGACCGACATTCATTAGCATCAGGATTGGCGGTGCTTTTCACCGCTTCCGGCCGGTAAGCGGTATTGAATCTGTCCCCTGGTCTGTTAGATTACCACCAGTTCTAGCCTGACGCTGTAAAATAAACTCTTTCAATTCGTTCAAACCGAAAAGGTGTGAGATTCAATACAGGAGCAATGATCGAGGTGCGCATAATGTGTGAGGGAGCAGTTGATTATTATATTGCAGTATACTCACGGGAGTTTCCCACAATGCTTCATGGCTCGCGTATTAGTGTTAGGAAAGTATAGAGAATAAAGGCCGGCACTAGTCAATCGCTTCGCAGAATAAGCCACGCATTCTACTTCCACGGGATGTCACGACAAATTGAATGCGTATTTGAACTATACTGTGACTTGCGGTGGCCAGCCGATGGATAAATCAGTGTACGATTCTTCCCAGACAAACTTGGTGCCAATTCGCTTGACCTATAGGAATGGAAATATTGGTTGATCCTGGAGATCCAGGCCAAGAACCTGAAATGAGTGTGTGCGTTAGCCGGCGCTTCGTCCTACTGCGCTAGTACACGCCTTTTCAACTACTAGAGTGTTGAAATCAGTACAACTGCACGACATGTATTGGATCCGACGCCGATTCGGATCCGTCATTTCTCTCAAACTCCAGATAGATGGATCATTTTGTAATGGCCTTCTTGAAAAGCCGGGATCTTGGAGCGGTTCGACAGAGGTCATTTTTGCTAGAACTGGTCTTCGCATAAATCAGAACCTGGTTTTGATAAGAAGTGGTGTGTGCTATCCGAATCGTATATTCGATATCAATTGCGGTGGGAAATTAATCATCTGATGAATCTTCCTCAGATCCGAACTTTGCAAAAATTCGCGCTCCGAATGGTCCGTTGGAAACTGTTCCAAACAATCGTACATCAATCGCAACTCTTTGAGAGATTCCTTCCTTTGTATCCGCCCAAAGTCTGAGCTATAATGTGGCCAACCTGATGTTCCTAAGCTGTGGTGGTGTTTCAAAGCACATTGATAAAATGGTTTCTCTATTGCAGGTTTCCGGCTGTGACCTGAAGGAGGTGTGCTCCAAGCTAATCCCCGACTCCATCGGCAAAGACATCGAGAAGGCTTGCCACGGTCTGTACCCGCTCCAAGACGTCTACATCCGCAAAGTGAAGATTCTGAAGAAACCCCGACTTGATCTTGGTCGTCTGATGGAGATGCACGGTGACTCCATTACGGTCGGCACCGACGGTGAGAAGGTCGATCGTCCCGATGACTACGAGCCTCCCGTCCAAGAGACCGTCTAATTGTTTTTGTTAAGCTGCGAGTTATAAATGTTATTGTGTTGTTTGAAAGCGGCCTGGTCCTATATCAACAACATATTTATGAGATCTATAACCCAACAATGATCATACGAATACATACAATGTGAAGCGGGTGCAGAATATTAATGGTGGAGGCGGTTATCCGAAAGGATTGCAGATCGGGAAAATGTCGGAGAACTCGCAGCCCTCGTCGCAACACTTGTGCATCGTTTTCTCTAGAGTGCTTCGGTCGTCAACTGAATCTATGCTTCGTCGTCGTCGTCGCATCGGGCAGATCAGGTTGAAGGCGTCGAGGAATGAGGGACCACCTGAAACAATGGATTGGTGAGGTGTGGCGCTGACGAGCTAGGGCTAAGGGCCCCCACAGAGTTCTGCGGCAGCGCCGCGGCCCTATGCTTAACCATAGGGCAGAGACGCAGAGCTCGCCGCCGGCGGCGTCCCTGCCCTATAGGCGCATGCACACTTTGCAGCGCCGGCAGCGGTAGCCGTGATTAAGCATAGCGGCATCGATTCCTGCCAAATCGATGCTCCTATGCTTAATCACGGCTGCTGCTGCCGCCACTGCCGAGTGTGCATGCGGCTTATCCTTAATCATAGCGGCGAGCGGCGTTGCCGCAGAACTCTGTGGGGGCCTTAAGGCGCCTTTTATTCTCCCGCCGCGACGCGGCAGAAAGGGTGCGTCGCCGTGCGCGTCCAGGAGCTTCCGCATGCTACTACGAACTGCGCGCCGAGAAGGAGATTAAGCGGAAGAAGGAGATAAGACCCAGCGAACAAAAGAGCTCGGTGCAAATCCCACAGTTCATTATTTAAGGTTGTTTTGAATTGAATTGAATTGGGCACGTGTAGCGCAGTCGGAGGAGGTGGGTGCCAGCTTTGCGTGAACCCGATACCAGACTCCTGATACGCACCCGATCAGCCGATACCAGACCTCGGAATACCTCAGCCGATACCAGACCACCCTACAACTCGTTCCTTCTTCAAGCAAACTTGCTAAGTGACAGTAATCTGCGCCGGATAATGTATGGACAACATACGAGACATAAACAGAATTGATTTCTTAGTGGATATACAGGTGAGAATCATTCAGACAAACCTTAAAATTGGGATCGAAAGGCCTGAGATCGATAGAGTTCGATATTAGGCTCTCAATGCGGGCAGAACACCGGACACCACCCTATTGTATTGCACTTTAAGGACTCCAGAGGTTGAACAAAATCTGGCCCAATGATCGACTTGGAGGGTTACTTGGGATGTTGATCACGAACCTGCCATCATTTTTTGACATTTTGGCCGAATATTGTGGGTTACGGTAGCCGCGGATGACTATGGCTGCCATGGTCATCGATCCATGGCACATGATCACCGCCTTTCATCGATTGCGAGGGTTGGCCGATTACGTAGGTTACGGTAGGGAAAAATTGGATGGAATCGATAATTATGACTTCGCAAACTACCCATACGGAGCTACCGTAACTTACTGAGATTTTCAAAACCGGTTATCAGGTTCAGGATCAACAGGTCATAATGTGAAAGATGAAAAGTGGCCCCCACGTGCAAAGTTTTGTGGGAGACCCAGTCGTTCTCCATCCGAGGGTGACCATTCAGCCTTTCGGCTGTTTCCATAAGGCTCTGAAGAAGGCGGTTACGCCGAAACGTAAGCCGAATAAAGCTTCGATAACAATCTTGGCTCAACAGCTTCACGACATCCTACGCTACAGTTAAACGACATGCCAAGATTCAACGACAGTCGTACATGGAACATTTTATGGGAGAATTTTTCTAACCTCTTTTCTACCTCTCGAGCCGTGAAAGTGCGATACGGCTCAACGGCTCAGTCCTGTTCGCATTACGAACCTCACTTTGCATTCAAAAACTCAATTGATTTTTGGCCTCTTAACCTAAATCTTGCTTTTTGTGTTTCGATTACTTCTGTGCCGAACGAGGTTGTTAGGTGGACCAGTATTTATTGAGCGGCCTAACGTTTCGACCCGTTCGTCGTCTTCGGAGGCCCGCTGATCCACCGCTTGTGCGGAGCGACGCCGCTGCCGCAGTTAGTCGACAGATGGTGACAATCTTGCTTTTTGTTTTTATTAATCTTCACTTGTATATCTACTATAAAGTTCACTTTGTTATTGCTTCAAATGTTCTTTACACATCAGCGATCACACATTTTTGCTACTTAGCAAGTTGGAAGTTTGGATAAGGAAAGGTTTTTAGAGTGACCCCTCCCAACTAGGAGTTCGGAAAGTGGTACTATCCGGGTAGCCAGGCTGGCGTAGTTTGCTTATTTCGATGTGGTACTAGTTATCTACTGTTTGCCCTCGTTACCACAGCCTTAGGATGCGCCCCTTGCAACTAGGATTGCACGGTGAATTTCTACGCAGTGCGTTGGTCTACCTTACCCTGAGGGTCTTTTACCGGTACGATAGAGCGTTTACCGAAAGGGGTCTTACTGAAGGACTAGTGTGAAGACCGGCAGCGTTGCTCACCTGGAGGGCAGAGCTTCAACGAGCCAGGCTTAGGCTTCGACTGTCGGACGGTGTCGCGACTGACTGCGGACGGTCGTGCGAAGATGCCGAACGACATCGCAACTGCAAGAAACGCCAACAGCAGCAGCACGGACCGATGTACCATACCTGAAACAGACCATCTAAGAATATTACGACCGCTGTCTTCAAGGAGGCACGACGAGATTATCGCAATTTATTTAGTATCGCACGCATAACACATACAAGCACAACGTTAAAGCAAATGATCATTTGGTTAAACGAGTACGATGCAGTTGAGCTGTAGTTACAGATATCTGAAAAATAGCAGTTATCTTCGTTAAGCAAAGTATTCAGAATCCATCTTCCTCACACTGTTCACTCCTACACTTTGAATTCCTGGAGAATAGAGCAGCATCACAGTAAGATGTCATTGTGCACAGATTAACAAGGATTGCAGAAAAGGAAAAAAGAGGAAAAAGTTGCTGTGCAACAGCGGCTGTGTCTTTCGGTGTTTGGACGGAAAACTCGCGAAAAACGCGTTTTCCGCAGCTTTTTGATGGTGCTCTTCAAACTCCGTGCCTTGAAAAATAAATACGACATTTGGGATCAGCACCGAGTGATCTATTCGATGACGTGAAAAACGCAAAACGTTGATTCGATGAGCTATATTCACCATCAGAATGTGACCTTTGAGTGTAGTCTTGAACAGTGATGGAGAGGTCCGCCGCGCCGGGCAGAACTTAGGTCATCGAATCAATATTTTAACATTTACTGAACGTTTTTCTCTTCATCGTACACATCACTCGAAGCTGATCCCAAATATAGGATTAATTTATAGAAGCACACAGTGGGAAGAGCAGAAATTAAAAAACGCAGAAAGGATGTTTTTGTGTGCTTTTTTTGCCAAAAGGCCAAAAGATGCGGCCAATGTCGTAGATTCAATCGCCCTCCTAGCATGGCCAGGCTCAAGCGTGGGCTGCGATTTCTGCCAAAAATTTACGACCTCCCCTCCGAGGAAATCGATGGGTTTCAATGCTAAGTTCTCTCTTGTGTTGCAAACAATTTTAGAAAACGTGAAAAAAGAAAATTAATCATTAATGTTTAATTAATAAAGCTTTAACGCAAATAAATCATTGAAGGTTTTTCAGACATGACAACGACATGGCGACACCCTGAGCACCGCTTCTTCTACGGAAAGAGGGCGTCATTTGGATTTGGAATTGTATCTAACAAAAACTCGAGTAGTTATCCAGCGATTGAATAATTAATATTTTATAATATCTCTGCGATTTTTGGCAAATATTTTTGCCAAAAATTGCAGAGAAATTGCACTCGCTCGCGCATTAAGATCCTTTTTCGAAATTTGATTTTGTATTCAAAAGATATATAATTTCTTCTAGTTTTCTAATGCCGCCTGCACTTGCACAGCTCTTAGAATCAAGCGAGTTATGTCTGTTTTTGTAAAATCACTCGAATTTTTTTCAAGCGAAAATCGCATCCCCGGCGGCGCATGAAAGTACCGTCTTTGAAAGGCGGTTCTGTGATCGTCATGGAGAGAATTTCTACTAGTTCTCTGAATGCCGCCCGCATTTGCATAACTCTCAAAACTGAAACTGTTACGATCGGTTGAACAAAGTACAATTATTGCACCTTCTAATCACATCGACGAGCAATCGTCCAGTGACCTATCTTTTTTGATCTCACCGAAAATAGCTCCAAATGAGCTGCATTTTTTATTATGCACCAACCAAAGATTGGGCTTGTGTAAAGCTACATCTCGGCATTAGACATCGTTTCCTTCAGGTGTAAAATCTATATTTTTCAAAAAAAAAATGAGCATGACCTCACGTGATCGCAAGGAAGATCGCTTAGGAAAGGGTTGATTTTGATATATATATAAAATAGAAATCATCGTTTTCTAAGCACATATCAGTTCTAGAGATCAATTTCCTCAGGTAGAAATTCTTTATTTTTGAAAAAAATGAAAATTTCTAGTATGACCTCACCTGATAACGAGTAACATCGCTTAGAAAAGACTTGATTTTTGAAGAAGTGCCAAGTAAAAGCTGTGCTGTTGTGGACTCTAATTTCAGCTCCAGTGGTAGCCTTGTTCAGGAAATATTTTATTTTTGAAAAAATCCAGGATAGGAAAATCACTCCACATGACCGGATGAAAGATTACTTAGGAGAGGCCTGATTTTTTCCTGCACGAAATTGAAGGACAAATTTCGGCAAGGTCCATTTTCAGCTTCAGTAGTTACAGTGGTTCTCAGCTATAAAATGTGTCGCGCCGTCACTGCAAAAATTGAGCAGCAATCGACCTATTTCACCTACTTTGAAAACTGCTTCAAAAAATTTATTATCTAATTAAATAACTCTGCAAATTCAATTCAGCGTCTGCTTTTCGTAGAAGAAGCGATGCTCAGTGTGTTGCCTTATCGCTGCCATGCCTAAAAAATGTTCATTCAATTGATTTATGTGCGTCAAAAGTTTATTAATGCAATATTAATAAAAATTTATTATTTACAGAGCTATGCTTAAAATACTTGCGAAAGTGCGATATCTCCGAGGAATATTGTCTTAGGAACCAAATCGAAGTACGACCCCCCCCCCCCCCCTGCGATTCTGGCAACTCACGCTTGAACTTGAGCATGGCCATCCTAACTCACCAGATTTGTCCGCGAGTGCAGTGATCGGGAATTAATTGATCGTCGAATTCTGTCGTCAAGGGAAAAGAGAAGAGTTAAAGAAAGAAATGTGGTGCAAATGGAAGAATCTCTGAGGGAATTGCAGAGAAAAGAGGGAAGTAGTCGAGATACTAAATATCATTTTCATTTTCAAATGAAGACTTTAGTCTGAAATCGTGCACCCGTATAAATAAAATGAACGTTTTGCAAATAAAGTCAAACGCAGCCAATATCTAAGCAGACATTGTCTAACTAAATTAACAGTGACTTTTTCTAAAGAAGATTTGGATCCATCCTTTTCGGAGGGGGGGGGGGCGTGCGGTGTTTTCCGTCTCCAGCCCCTCCCTTTAATTTGTCTCAGTGCTTCAGCTATCGACAAATGATAAGATAGCACTCATGTAGTCTCAGAGAATCTGATGTGGTGTCGTGGCATGGTGCCGATCGTCGCCCACTGTGCCGATCGTCGCCTGTTGTCGTACATTATCCATTTCTCGTCACAGGTTACGATGCGACCAAGGAATGGGTCCGTTTCGTTCCGTAGAAGCAGTGCGGACGAGATCTCATATCGTCGGTTTCTTTGCTCCTCAGACAGCTCGTGAGGCACCCATCTTTCCAGCTTTTTGGTCTTTCCAATCTCCTTCAGATGCCGGGCAGCTGTGTTGTGACTGACGCCAAGAACCTTCGCTATCTCCCTGGTACCTTTGTGTGCATCCTCCTCTACCACATCTCTCAGCTTGTCCTCATCAACATCACTATGCCTCCCACGACCTTCATGTTCTTCCAAGCTCTCATCTCCATTCCGGAACTTCTGATACCAACGATACGCCGTCCGAATTGTGGAACATCCTTGACCGAATGCGGCGTTGATCTTCTCGTCCGCCTCCTTAGCTGTAGTGCCCAGCTTGAATTCATACAAGTAAATGCCTCGGAATACCCTTTTGTCCATCTGCAAAAAAGTCAATAAAACTCTATAGTTTTCCCACTTTTACATAGAAAATTTGGCACTCACCGGTAGAGCAAAGTTTGCTCTTCTAAATGATATGCCACATGTTACGGTTCGTTCTTGATCAAACGCGTAAAGACGCGCCAAAAAATGGCGCGAGCCAGTGCCATTTAATTCGTTACAACCTAATAGGTGACAGATGCACATTTTAGACTTCATCTGTGTCGTTTGCTCCACTTGTTTTTTCATAGTCGACCATACGTTTGTATGCATCCTACCTATTTATTCACTTGTTTGGTGGCGCAGTCGGAAGAGCCGCCGGTTGTCACGTTCTCCAAACCTTGTTTATAGTTGCCCTTCTGTGCGGCGCGGCGCCACAGTCGGAATAGATATCGATCAGACGGCGCGAAGAATCGATATCTATGTCGATCGTGGTGCCGCGTCGTGTCGCTGCGTAAGTATAAACTAGGCTAACGGTTAACCACCGAGGTCATCGTATGAACCGAATAGTCGTCCGAGTCGCCTCTCGTTAAAGTAAAATGCTCTGCGCATCCCAACTGGCGAGTGATTAGCACTAACCTTTCACCTTATCCTTTATTTGTTTGTTTTCAATTTAAAAAAGTTGTGTATTATTAGTACATCAGCAAGCAACAAAGCAACACAAACAAAATGTAACTCGTAGCCATGGTTGTGGCAGAAAGAAGGCGTAACAGATCCAGTCTAAAAGTGGGTAATCTACTGAGCTGCATGCTGGAGGTGATGGCCAAGAGGTTCAGGAGAAAATCTGAAATATGAAGCAAAATTTTAAAAAGTTTAGAAGCCTTTCACTCTGCAGTTCTGCAGTGTCTCTAACGGTTAACCTGTCCGAAAATGCCATTTTTAGCCTGCCCTGCAGAAGCGAATTTCTATTAGGTAAATATTTTTGCGATGAAGCGGAGCTAAAATTTATTTATTTAGTTATTTATTGCACATAAATGCGCGCACAATACCACAATAAACAAGTCCATGGATACAGCATGAGTTAGTAATACAACGTGGTAAAAGAACAAGATAACGCAACAAACCAAAACTCGGCAGAGTTATGTATTATCCACGGGAAAGGGAAAATATGCTTTAAAAAAACAAGGAGAAGTGAGATATTTTGATACAAGGCAAAAGAATAGGGACGTTGTCCATGCTAAAAGGATAAAGGATAAAGGGCGGCGTTACTCAATCTCTTTTGGGATGCGCCACGCATTCTACTTCTACGGGCTGTCGTGGAGGCGATATGAATGCGTATTTGGCCATACAATGACTTGCGGTGGCCAGCCGATGAACAAGTCAGCGCTCTATCCTTCCCAGACACGTCTGGTACCAATTCACCGACCCCGAAGGGGTGGAAGGCTTGGTTGGCCTGGGCAGGAAATCCGAACCACGAACCTGGTATCGGGTGCACGCGACAGTCGCGCCTCCTCCGACTGCGCTGCACGCGACCTCCGATTAGGATAGATCCGAAAATTCTTGTCAAAAATCCACTTCTGCAGGATGCCTTTGAAACAAATCTTCCTATATATTTGGCCTCAAATAATATTCTAGGCGTACCCTGACGTGGTGGAGATCAATACATACGCTACAGCTGGCGTGTTATAGGAAGGCACTGCACCGCGCACTCGTTTTACACGCTGCATTGTCTATTGGAATGGTAGCGTATTTGCAGTTCGCATTCGTACCAATCTAGAAACGGCAGAAGCACAGCACAACCGTTCTCCACTGCATGACTTGGTTGGCCTAGGGGGGGGGCAATCCGAACCAAGAACCTGGTATCGAGTGCACGCCACGGCCGGCACTATTTCCCACTGCGCTACACGCGCTCTCACGTGAAGAATTCAGCATAAATATAATAATAGTGGAGTGATATACTATTTGAAAGGTTAGACTTTAGACTGTCTTCTACGAAGAGCTGAGCGTCATTAGTCAATTTGGTAAACAATTAACCACAGGTTGAAAATGGAGAGTCAAAGAGAACATTACCAGAATATTTTTGCGGTGCAAGCTCGGAAGGAATTGTGTGAAGTTTGCCGTCAGCTATCAAAATTGAAAGAAAAAATTGAGAAAAAGCGCGCTGAACAGGCAAATCGTAATAATAATCTCACCTTTACTTTTTATTGTCTACATAATCGATCTACCTATGGTGCTCGCGATTTCAACACATGTAAAAGTCCAGATATACGCTGACGATGTCAAAATCTATGGGGTTTATGATGAAGGGAACTGTGATGAAGTACGTTCTGCTCTAAAAAAATGTATGCAACTTCTAAACGAATATTCAGTACAATGGGACCTCACAGTAAATCTGAACAAATGCTCTGTATTTCACATAGGAAAAGGGTCTTGTAATGAATACTGTATAAACGGAGTCATACTTACGAAATCTGAAATCGCCAAAGACCTGGGTGTTTTGATGGATACAAATCTAAGGTTTTCTGAGCATATCAACTACACTGTAAAAAAAAGCTTATTCAGCGCTTTTTTCTCTTCTCCGTAATGTTCATGTTAAAGATCCAACACTACTCGTTCGTCTGTTCAAAACCTACGTTTTGCCACATCTTGATTACAACTCTCCAGTATGGAATCCCTGCGCAAAAAAATACATTCTCCAACTTGAAAATGTCCAGAAAACAATTACAAAAATAGTTTTCCGCAGAATTAATAATCACTTTGGACATGTTAACATACCATGTTATTCTGACCGACTAAGAATACTAAACCTGCAAAATTTACAATGCAGAAGGGCAATTGCTGATCTCGTTTTTTGTTTTCGAGTACTTCGCAGAGAGACTCGTCTTAACCCCAATAAGTACTGGGTTTACAGACCATGAAGCGAGAGAATTGGTAGTTTCACCATTCACTGTAAACATCCAACAACTAAATGTCGTGGAAAAATCTTTAACTCACTATTTTGTCGAGTTGCCAGATGGTTCCAGCGCATTCCAGCAGAAATTTTTTGTTCCGAAAATAGCCACATCTTCAAAGCAAGGTTGGAAAAACTCGATCTTTTGCAAATTCTAGGAAATAATAATGTCTAACGATGATGTCTTTGATTGCAGCCAACTTTCACTTTTATCCTTGCCATGGTTTGTCAGAGACAATCTGCCGGCCCCGCTCTTCATCTTGCAGTCCAGTCTTTAGGAAGATACCAGCAGTCCAATGAAGCAGTAGATTTTTAAGAATACAGTTCTCAATCATGATTGTTAATTACAATGAGTGTTTTTCTAACCAACATAATAATCGTAGGCGAGTTCATTGTCTTATGGGTGATATACATGTATGTATCTATGTAAAGGCAGCGTCAGCAAGAGTAGTCCTGGGTTGCATTTAATATTCTTTATACATTTTCTTTTTCTTGCTTTTGTTCAACTTAAACGAATCTTGTTCTCCGTACCGACGTCTTTCGTTCGTGCGTTTGAATGTGCGCAACTCCCTTCTATGCTACCGCCTGAGGTGCGTACCAGTTTAAAGAGGCCTTTGAGATACAGGGCCCGCCTTGGGGTCGTATACGTAGAAGGTCGTAGACTTTGTGCATCTCATAATTCGCATGCAAGACGTCCTCGCGAAAAGAATTTCATCTACGCTTCATGTTCTTTTTACTGCTTTCAACAGCCTTTGCAGGTTATTTTTTCTTCCATTGTAAAAAACAAGTGCGGACTACTCTTCGACAAACCTCTTTCCATTGAACCAGGCAATGAACCTACAACGATCTCAATTTATCCAATTTCAAACTGGAGTTCCCACATTCACCAATGGATTGAAAAGCACTCAAACTAAACATATGTCATGTATGTGGTCTGACGTAATCTACAGTATTTGTTTTGTTTATTATTTATGACACACATTTTGTGTAGTAAATAAATAAATAAATAAATCGCAAAGGTGTGATGTTCCATCATGACAATACCAGACCCCACTCCTCTTTGATAACCCGTGAAAAATTAACAGAGCTCAAATGGGAACGGATGCCACGCTGATGCCGCGCTGACTCAGCACCATCAGATCACCATTTGCTTCACTCCCTTTGTAACCATTTGAGTGGTAGAACTTCTAATTCCGATCGAGTTGTCAAAAATGAGTAGCACCAATTCTTAAAAACTTAGTCTTCTTCGAACGTGGTATTTTTCAACTCAGTGAAATATGGCAAAATGTCAGCCAACAAAATGGTCAATACATCATTGATTAATCTCTGTTGTTATTATTTATTTATTTATTTATTCATTTATTTATATATTTGTCTATAATTTTATTAATTGCTGGACTTTAGTGCGCATTGCAACAACAATGACAAGATCAACACTTTGATTCCTTTGCATTTTCATTTCCTAAAACTTTGAAGAGGAATTTCGTTCATACTCGTAATGATTCTCATAACAATTTGCCAAAATAAATACTTGTTAATATTTGTTAATATAAATAAGTTCACTTTGGAAAATTTGAAAAAAACGATATTAATTACCGAACAGCCGAATGGATGGAAACCGTGCTGAAGTGACTTCGAGTCGTACTGCCCCCGTAGGCGCGTAATTTGCGGACACGTTCTGAAGTGGCGAATCTCTTCAAAGGACAAGAGCGGCTAAGTGACGTGACGACATGTTCGACGGTGGCCGGATATATCTTCGCCGTCGTTGTTCACCAGTCGAGGTGGTCGACTTTGGTCAAGCGCTAGTTTTGGATGTTTTGACCGAAATACCCGCACATGTAGAAGCAGAGGTCTTCGTTCTCAATTTCGCACAAAGTGCAGGTCCATGTGGTCAACGGAGTCTGTTCCTGACCTATATATTGGGTTGGTAGAACCTATCCTAATGGGGGGGGGTGAGGCTCAACTCGACTTTTGACAACGACGGTAATATTAAATTTAAGAACTCTGGTCAGGTTAAAAATTTCACACAGGACCGTAAGTGTCTTCTCTCCAATGCTAAAAGGAGTACCTGCGATTAGAATGCTATCTTACCCAAGGGTTGAAGCGCGCGCTCAAGGGAGACCGACAGTTATGCTTCTTTCTCCTTAAGTTATTTTTATTTATTTTAACGCTTACTATTAAGTAAATGAATGAATAAATAAAAGGAACACGTTTTAAATTATAGACTCTTGCCACAAATAATTTTTCGTGCCTTTATCGGCATGAAAAATTAGCGCGATAGGCGCGAAGATGGGCAGCATTGGCAGATGGGAACGCCCCATCCAATCAGATCGCATTGAATGGGCGCGCCATTCAGAAAGGGCGTGTACAGTCGGTGCCGTGATCGGCTGGCATGTGTTCGGTCTGCTCTCTGCTTGGTTATTATTGACTGTCGAGCTCCCACCTACTAATGCTGCTCATCTTCGCGACATGTATCCATTTATCATTTCATTCATTTCATTTTTTCATTTTTTCAAGGGGCGCGTGTAGCGCAGTCGGCGGAGGCGCGACTGTCGCGTACACCCGATACCAGGTTCCTGGTTCGGATTTCCCGCCCAGGCCAACCAAGTCTTCCATCCCTCCGGGGTCGGTGAATTGGTACCAGAAGTGTCTGGGAAGGATGAAGCTCTGACTTGTTCATCGGCTGGCCACCGCAAGTCATTGTATGGCCAAATACGCATTCGTGTCGCCTCCACGACATCCCGTAGAAGTAGAATGCGCTGGCGCATCCCAGAGGGGATTGAGTAACGCCGTCCTTTATCCTTATCCTTATCCATTTTTTTCAAGGTGCTCTCTCAATGCTTTTCACCGGTTCAGGTCATATAGCCGCTATCGAATTTTGTAATTATTCTGAATGCCACCAGCTTTGTTATTTACGCGTGGCTTGCTCATGTCCTTAAATAAATAAATAAATAAATAAATAAATAAATAAATAAATAAACCATTCTCACGTCTAATTGGACGCTTTTCAAACCAAATTGTACACTGTCCTAAGCTAGCTTTAAGACATTTTAAATCAAAGCGAGCACTTCCAAATCGAAATGACTTTCACGTAAAAGGTTAGACTGTAAACTTAGTAAGGGGTTAGAATAATTTTTTGTTCGAGGAAAAATTGGTATAGCTTTCTTTGAAATTTTTTAAAGTTCAACTTCCCTAATAAAAGTGATAATCTTATAAAAGTTTTATTTTTAGAGAAAAAATAAAAAGAATAAAAGTTGTCTCAAAGCACAGCAAAGGAGCAAGCATACAGCGTATTAGAAGAAGATCAGATTGCGCCATCCACTCAAAAAGCTCGCCGCAACTTTTATTTGATTGATACTGTAAATGCCACTTTATAAACCATCAAAGTAAGGATATGTGTTTTCTTTACGGTTGTTTTTCTGTTATCGTTAACAGGTGTCAGACTCCATGCAAACAGAAATTCTGCTGTCAGTCGAATAAAAATCGCGACATCTTAGACGACGGCATGGCACAATCCTTTTTTGGCACTAATTATAAGTAACAGCCGCCTTCCTGCTCTTTAAAACAAGGTTCAAACCATTAGTTTTATTTTTTATTTAAAGGTAAACTATTCTATGACAACAGCACCCTGTACGATCCTATGGGAGCTACAATGGCGGCAACAAATCAAGGAGCTCAAAGCGCCTCTGTGCAGGGCACCTTCAGTGAATTTGCATTAAACATTTGGCATTAAGCATTTCATAAACAGAATCAGAATGCAGTTATAGACAAGTGGTATAAGTTCCATGTAAATGAAGCAACCGGGATAAGGCCAGAGTGGACTGCTGGTATTTTGAGCCACAAACAGGCTTTTAGAGGCGTACACTTCCAAATTATCTACTTGAGAACAGAGAAACGAAAAGGCGTATAATTGTGACACTAGGGAGTTGCCGGACGAGCAGAACAACACTGAGTGGAAGGAGGAATTCGTCCTCATTTTCCACAACTGCGCGATGCCATTTCCGAACATATCAACCGTTGTTA
Source organism: Heligmosomoides polygyrus polygyrus (assembly GCA_947396885.1). NCBI lineage: Eukaryota > Metazoa > Nematoda > Chromadorea > Rhabditida > Heligmosomidae > Heligmosomoides > Heligmosomoides polygyrus. The sequence continues at coordinate 78,989,441 of OX377203.1, read as the reverse complement.
AAATTGGACATTTGACAAGTATAGAAGCCAACTATAGAAGTTGGTTGTCGCAGAAACATTACAAAAGATTTCCGGAAGTTTTGCGCTCAAAAACGTTGGTCTCTGTCTACCTTACAACACTATGAAACAACCAAATGACGGGGTGGAACACCCTTAATCTGTGAAGGATCTGTCTGCAGCTGAAAATCTTGAATAGGAGATAAAAAAGCTCGGTGATGCAGTGATGGTCGTGCACACGTTTGAAGATCGACTCTACCAGAAAGTAGAATCAACCGAAAATTGAACCAAAAAACAGAAATCAGGAGCGGAAACACCTGTGCCTTCTTTACATTCTTCCGACCTCGTTTGAACTAAATACTATCTAACTAGGTGCCTCCTTGGTTTTTTTCTAACAATACATATTTAAGCAGTAGAGAATAGAACATACCAACCGTCTTCCTTCCTTTTTAGGCCTTTTTACACTATTGCAGTAAAAAAGGCGCTGTAGCATGGTCGGCGGAGGTGCCGGCTTTCGCGTGCACCCCATATCAGGTTAACGGTCCATTTCCCGCCCAGGATAACCAAGCTTTCCCACCGGGGTCATTGGATGTGTACCAGATTTGCCTGGGAAGGCTGAAGCGGTGACTTGTTCATCTGCTAGCCACTAAAAGTCACTGTTAAGGCCAAACACACATTCAAATCGCCTCCTCGACATTTCGCGGGAGTAGAATGCGTGGCGCATCCCAAAGGGATTTATCAACGCCTTACTTTTTTCTTATCCTTTATAATTATTTTTTTACTACAACTTCTACTTTTATGCGTTAGCGTTATGGAATGTTTAGTTGCTCTATAGGACGCTATTTGTAATGCCCTAAATAAATAAATAAACGAATAAGATGTCTTGGTAGAATGGGGAAACTCGGTGAAGTGCGCAGCACAGTATACGTTAAGAAAGCAATACGTTGAGTGGTCTAGCAGCGCATTATGTCAAGTGGATTTTCTCACAGATTAACTTCACAGTGGTAAGCGATTAGGGAATTAAACAAAGTCTACAAAGGTGTTGGTAAGGTGAACTGAAAGCTGGCGATGGTGTAGCAATATCTGTAGCAAACCTGCCACGCTTTCCGATGGTGTACTCTGGTCGACGGACGAATATTTCCCGCTTATATCTGCATCAAGTCCCCTGAGTTGCAGGAACAAAGTTTGCATTACTCGGAAGAAACTGAGGCGTCAAAATCGCATGAACCACTCCGCCCAGAAGACATCAGATATGAGGAAAGGCGTACATGGGCCTTCCTAATCAGAGAGATACTTGAACGGTGGAAGCGCCGGAACAGCAGCGGCGAGTCATATACAGAAGATCTTAAACGTTCAAATGGCAGCAAACAATGTTTTCTTCTTGAGGTAGGTATGTTAACTGGGCTCGAGGTGATTAGATTGTATGGAATGTTCTTCCAGTTTCTGCGTGGTAACCATATAGGATGAGGGAAGAGATAAGCGACGGCGCTGTTCGGCGCTAATCAACAGCTTTGCGGGATGTGCCACGCTTTTACCATTACGAAATACCGGAAAAGCAATTTGAATGGCCAGCCGATGGAGAAGTCGGCTGTATTGGCGTAGAGCATTTCCTCCCGGTCAGTAAGAGGTGCGGGTTCGAGTCTCGCCTAGAGTTTTGATCGCAACAAGGAATCGTTATATGAGCGGAAGGTTAGTGTTCTGTCCTATTCAGAAAAAAGTCTAGCACCAATTCACAGTCCCTGGGGGATGGAAGGCTTGGTTGGCATGGGTGGAAAAACCGCAAGAACCAGAACCGCGGAGTATGGAATCTGGTGCTGCAGACAGCTAGCACCTTTTCTGACTGCACTACCACACGCCCAAAAGTTTTGTCATCTTCATTTATACAACGTACCATTTTCGCGTCGAACTGGGCACTTTTAACCTCAAACTGGACACTCTTCTAAGCCAGCCTAAGACTTTTGAAATCAAAGCGAACTCGTCCAAATCGAAATGACATTCTTACGTATAGACTCTCCGAGATGGTTAGAATATTCTTTTTATAACGAAAATTCAGTACCTTTCCTTCATATTTTTTAGTCCAGCTGGCCGAATGAATAATTATTAATTAGTTGAACAACATTTTTATTTCTTAGGAAAATGATAAGTTAAATTTTATTTTAGAGCACAGCGCAGCGGCAATCATTTAGTACATTGAAAGACCAGATCGCGCCATGCACTCGAAAGGCTCGTATCGATTTTGTCAGAACGATAGTTGGAAAATGAGAATTTTACAAAAAATTTAGACAATGTGTTCACTCGGAAAATGAGAATTTTACAAAAAATTTAGACAATGTGTTCACTCATTGGGTAGGCTAATTCAAACTGTAAAGAAGTCATACAACAATTTTTTGAAGAAAAAATTATTCCAACCTCTTTGTAGAGTCTCTAGGTTAATGTAGAAATTTATTTGGAAGAGTTCACTTTAATTTCAAAGGCATTAGGCTAGCTTAGAGGAATGTCGATGTAGAAATGGTATATTTTTATTTATAACAGATATTTTGACATTAATATTTGTTTTTTATTTTACCAATTATTTTGGGCGAGTGGTTGGACAGTGGAAGGAGGTGCTGGCTGTCGCTTGTGCTCCGATTGAAGGTTCTTGTTTCGGATCCTGGCGAGCGAGTGGTTGCGATCGCGAAATACTAGGTTGTCCCATAAGTCCCCGCCGTTTTTTTCAACGATTCACACCAGATTTCACCGGCGGTCTCTTACATAGCGCTGCACAGCTTTCGAAAGAGAATAATTTGCTCTATCAGAACTTATATTGTGTTTCTTTTTTCATCTTGAAGTTTGTCAATTTTTAGGTCGTTGAAGTGGAAAGTGAAAAAGTAGCCATTTGCGCACTTGTTCTCTCCTCTTAGGTTTGTAATTTTTTGCACTGTTTTTATAGCATTTGGAAGACAATGTTCTGTACTATAAGAATATGTGTTGGTCCTATTTACTCACTTGTCCTTTATTGATTTTTAGGCCATCGAATTGGGAGTTCCGACTTTTCCATCCGAATTTTTACCAAAACTCCGGTTCTGTGGTGGGACTTTTTTGCTTGGTGTTATATGTTGTTTGGAAGAGGATGTCTTGCTCAGTAAAAATTTGTATCGCGTTTATTGGCTCACGCTGATTTCTGTCGAATATAACAAAAATTCAAAAAGAGAAAAATCATTTTCAAGAACAACTCCTTCTCCTTGTTCAGTTGTCAATATTCGACAGAAATTTGCATGAGCCGATAAACGCGACATAATTTCTTATAGGGCAAGACATTCTCTTTCGAACGACTTGTAACACCAAACAAAAAATTCCTACCACCGAGCAGGAGCTGTCGGTAAAGATAAATCTTCTCCTTCGCACGTTCCAATTTGTTGACCCAAAAATCAATTAAGGACAATTAGGCAAATAGGACCAACATGCATTCTTGTAGTATAGAAAGTACAGAACATTTTCTTCCAAATGCTGTGGAAAGCTGCGCAAAAAATTCTAAACCTAAACGGACAGAAGAAACTGTCGCCGATGGCCACTTTTCACTTTTCACTTTTTACTTTAACGACCTAAAAATTGACAAAATTCAAGATGAAAAAGCGATGCATATTGTGATAGAACATGTCATTCTCTTTCGAAAGCAATATAGCGCTATGCAACGGACCGCCGGCAAAATCCGCAATGAATTGGTGAAAAAACTGCGAGGACTTATGGGGACCTGTGAGCTGGGGTATAATAATAAAAAAGTGGGTGAGCGTGCATGAATATTGAAATATGAATAAAGTATGTTATACGAATATTGAATATCGTTTATGAACTGTATTATTACTGTGCAATGTTCCTCTGCAAGTAGACCAGTTAGAGCGAAATATATGCGTTATGTTATTGTTTTAGTATTATTAAAGTTTATTCGTCTGTTCGAATAGACGAAACACGTAGTAGCATTCAAACGGTGCTGTTCGTTCATTCGAGGAAAAAATCAACGAAGGTCATGTAGCAACAACATGTGTAAATAATAACCCGCTGTTGGTGGTGGTGCGAGTTCAATTACGCTGACCTTTTAAACAATAGGTGGCGTCCAATGTATAATAACGTGAATAGTGGCTGTGAATTATTCAGACACGTGGGAGCTGATTGCCTAAATGGCACGTTTACGTTCTTGCAAAACAGCTGCGTGAATTCCGAAAAAAGGAATTTCACAAGTACTTTCACAGGGTACGTGTTATTAGATGGAAAACGAGCATTGATACAGCTCAAGCACATTAAGCAAACTGCCCTCCCCCTATTCTCCTGCAACCACCTGGAAGCTGTAACTGCATTAAAAACACTCACCATCGTTCGGTAGCTAATACTACTTATTAGTTGCAGCGCAGACCACAAAACAATTTCGCTAAAAAGTGAGATTATGATGAGAATGTCTGGCATGGACCATCATATTTTCCCTTGTAATGCTGGGAGAAACAAATCGCTTTCCCAAAACACCTTGACCAACCGGAGAAAAGAGAATGACCCGAGGACTATTGAAGGCTTTCTGAAGATCTGTGAAGATCTGCTGTACAATGGATTCACGACCATTCTGCAACAACGTGAAGAGAGGGGTTCGGCAAGAGGATACCATATCCCCGAAGTTTTTCAGCGCCATCCTCGAAAACGTTGTGAGCGAACTAGAGTGGGAATACATGGGAGTGAAGGTCAACGGTCGGCAACTGCACAACTTGCTTCGCTGACGACATCATGCTCATAACACCGAGCGTCAGCCAGGCGGAGCGAAAGCCCGCCGACTTCGATCGTGTATGTGGGAACGTTGGACTGCAGCTGAATCTCACGAGCACAATGTTCATGAGGAATAGACGAGTTTCTGATGCCCCATTCTCGCTCAACGGAACGAACATCTCCGAATGCTCCAGCTACGTGTATCTGGGTCGCGAAGTCAATATGGCCAACGACCTAGCGCCGGAGCTGAGCAGGAGGAAACAAGCGGCTTGGGGAGCTTTCAAGAACGTCGAAGAAGTCGTGAAGAAGAAGAAGAACGTTCGACTCCGTACCCTTCTATTCAATGCCGCTGTTCTTCCTACCGTAGCATACGCCTCAGAGACCTGGGCCATACGAAAGCAGGATGAACACGCGATCAGCGTCGCGCAGCGTGGAATCGAGAGGACGATGCTCGGAGTGACACGACTCACGCAAGTGAGAGAAGGCCTCCGGAGTTCCGAGCTTCGCCGACGTTCGAAGATCAGAGACGCTGTCGCATGGGCGAAATCGTCGAAAATTAGGTGGGCCGGTCACGTAATGCGCTTCGCAGACACCCGCTGGAGGAGAGCCGCCACTGACTGGATTCTGCGAGATGTCAAGAGAACACCAGGGCGTTCACCAACACGTTGGTCGGACTTCTTCGTGAAAGCTCTGAACGACTGATATGACGCTCTTCGTGTCTCTCGAGCGAGTGGGATCCACTGGAGCACTCTGGCACGCGATAGGGACGAATGGATGCTTTGCTGGCGCCCTCGTGAGCAACTCGACGATCAACGGGAAGACAAGTGATGCAGGTGATGAAGAGCTCCGGTAACTCCTTATTTGTTTTGAAGAACTCCTGCACCAGAGGTGTCATGACCCTTTCAGCTGGCCAATGCAAGCCATGGCATAAGCCAAATTCGTATCAAGTTGCCTCATGATATCCAGTTGCTGTAAAATGCACGGCTCATCCCAAAAGAGATCGATTGGCGCCCTCATTTATCCTTTATCCTTATTTAAAATTCTCATAACGTTTCTTAGAAAATTAAGGTAAAAACTTTTACACTTGGCATTTATCTGCATTGAAAACTATTGGTAGGATTTCTCGGATATACACTATTATAGTTACCAGAAGTAGGCAACGGTACAGAAGCGAAACAAACATGATCAGGTGGGAAGTCCCGGATAGGAAATTTCGGTGAAATGATCTTTCTCAGCCAAATCAAATTGTCGTTTTTGTAAGACAGATCACAAGTTAAAAGACAAGGTTAAAGTACGGCAGTACTCGAACCATTTTGGGATTCGCCACGCATTTTAAACCTGTGTAATTTCGTGGAGGCGATTTGAATGCGTAGTTGGTCATACAATGACTTGCGATGGCTAGCTGATGAACAATTTAAGGAGTTATCCTTCCCAGGCAAGTCTGGTACCAAATGGACCGCAGGAAAACAGTCCCTCCGACTGCTTTACCATGTGCCGTTGCTGCATGTTGCATGTGTTGTTGTGTTGAAGAAACACCTTTTGGCGCAGTGGATACGTATGTCGAAGTATGAAAGAAGTCAGACGGTCACAAGTTCCGTATCAACTGTTCACGTCGAAAAAAAAGAAACGTCATGAATAATGGAGAGAAAGTGCTGAGAGAAGAAATGAAAGTTCCTCTTTTAGGATGTTCAAGCGATAAATGCTGAGGCAAATTTTTAACGTGCACTTCTTCAGAAATAATTTAGAAATCTACCCGCCTTTGCTGAAACTGTACAATAGAACGTGGAAACTTGGTGACAGTGGTCTGTGCTCACGTGAACCCGGAAGTCTAGCTCATGTGAAAGCTGTCTGAGCACAGGCACAAAGCAGATGCTAGACTGGCTTACTACGTGTCAGCCTCTTCAAACACCAGCTCAGCTCCGTGGTCTTCACGTTAGTCTATGCTGAAAAAAATGAGGCTAAGCCAAGTTAAAAGGAACCGTAATAGGGCAAAATGTGTTGCGTTGTCTGATAATTTATGTAGCTTTTTCATATTTTTCAAAGTGAATAGATTTGGATTTTGGAGTTCCGAGCTACCGCCTGAGGGTAGGAAACACCTCTATACTTTCCGCGGTCCACATTCTAAGATGGCTGTCGCGCCTTTTTCATTTTCATGAAAAGGAGTTCAATGTCGTTAACTTCTGGACTTTCAGAACGATATGGATAAAAATAACCTTTGGGCTTTGGATGAAAAAAGGCAAAAATGGTTTGTGGAACTCATATCAAGTGTACATCACATTCAAATTTACGACCAGATGGCTGGAGACTCTGACGTTAATCCCACAGAGAAAAAGCCCAAATTGAGTAGAATGACTGTAACGTCGCGTCTCAAAATAACTTCAGTTTCTGGTCGCTTTGAAATCTCATAATGCAGAATGAATTTAGAGTTATTTTGATGAAATCTGAAAAGTAACGAGGTGGAAGAACGAGTATTAGTCGAAAAAAGAAAATAAAAAGGAGAGAGATAGTAAAAACAACAACAAAAGCAATAAAGGACAGTCGCGCCAGTAACCAAAGGAAGACTTATTGAGCGAAACAGACTTTTCCGCGCAGGAATTTGATACTCTTACTGAAGCCAGATCTTCAAAAGCCTTTCGTTCCGTCAAGATCAGCGAATTGAGGAAAGTTCTGCTTTGAAGCGGTAAGACACTGATTTTAGTTGGACTTTATTTGGGTTGGGGCGCACGTAGCGCAGTCGGAGGAGGTGCCGGCTGTCGCATGCACAGGATACCAAGTTCCTGGTTCGGATTTCCCGCCCAGACCAACCAAGCCCTCCATCCCTCCAGGGTCGATGAATTGGCACCGGACTTGTCTTTTAGGGAAAGAGCTGACTAGTTCATCGACTGGCTATCGCAAGTTATTGTATGGCCAAATCGAGCTCAAATCGCCATCACGACATCCCGTAGAAGTAGAATGCGTGGCGCATCCCTGGATGGAATGAGTGACGTCGTCGTTTATATTTATCCTATTTGGTTCTGGTAGGTCACAAGTTAAAAAAATATGATTCGGTCGAAGCCTTTCCAGTGTGTGCAAAATTGCATACACTGGAAGTGCATAGACTGAATCGAGAAGGAGTTAGACCGCTGCTATTCTCGGTAGAGATTAGCTAGTAGCATCAGTCGCCCTCGTCCTCCCACTCTCCCGCGTCAGAGGACGTATTATGTTGGTCCAAAAATAATGGCGGATTCACTATACTATTTCCAACTGTGTACAACATTAAGGCATGAAATTTTCTAAGAGGAAGTGGAACATTTTTTGAAAGCGCTGAATTGGCTCTAACAAATGTTGAATAATAATAAAAAGGATAAAGGACGGCGTTACTTAATCCCTTTTGGGATGCGCTACGCATTCTACTTCTGATGTCGTGGAGACGATTTGAGTGTGTATGTGGCCGTACGTTGAATTGGGGTGGTCAGTCAATCAGTGCTCTATCCTTCACAGACAAACCTGGTACCAATTTACCGATTGGGAGGGAGGCAAGCCTTGGGTGGCCCGGGTGGCAAATTCATAACAAGAATCTGGCACCGAGTGCACGCGATAGCCTCACCACTTCTGACTGAGCTATACGAACGCAAAAATGAGGTCTCGGCGAGATTAGTAACACACAGAACTTTGAATTAACACGAGTTCGAATTTGAGTATTTCAAAAAATCCGATTTTCGAATGTTCGAATACTCGTATAGAATCAAATAGGTCATAACTGTAAAAAGCAATGGTAGAGAATCGCTTTCGATCAAACACATCGACTGTGTACCATCCAGTTGTTCGACCGAAAGCTTAACATTCCTATCGGGAAAGAGGCCCGGCAGGGAGAGACGATTTCTCCTAAGCTGTTCACAGCGGCACTCCAGAACGCCATGAAGGACTTGAACTGGGACGATAAAGGCTACCTTGTCGACGGTAAACGGATCAGCAACCTTCGCTTCGCCGACGATATTGTTCTCATCTCTACCAGCACGGCAGAAGTCGAGAAAATGCTGAACGAGCTCAATGTGGTAGGTATGGAGATTGTATTGGACATGAGTATGTCCAAAACACAATTTATGGTCAACCAGCGGTGTGACACGGGATTCTAAGGTTAAATGGAGTCGCTCTACAAGAGGTCGACTCCTACGTCTATCTGGGAAGAGAGCTGAACATGGGTAACGACCTCGCTCCTGAAATCGCCCACAGGAGACGCGCAGTATGGGCAGCCTCCAGTTCGATTCGCAAAGTCACCGATCAGGTCAGGGATGTCGGGCTCAGGGCCTCGATATTCATCGCCTCCGTTACTGCCTGAGATGTGTTACGCGACGGAAACCTGGCCTGACAACAAGGCAATCGCCAGACCAATGCAAACTACGCATCGTGCACTGGAGGGATGTCTTCTAAGGACAAGCCTTCGTCAGCAATGGCAAGAAGGCCTACGAAGCTCGGAGCTACGGGAGAAGTCGCAATTAGCAGACCCGCTGAGGTACATGAAGAAGTCCAAATATCGCTGGGCCGGACACCTGCTTCGACGGAAGGACGATAGATGGAGTCTCCGTGTCACAGAATGGCTCCCGAGAGACCATAAGAGACCACTGGGACGACCGCCAACGCGATGGGCAGACTCATTCTCAAGGCCTTTCAGAGAGTCTGCCTCACTGGATGCAAGCAGCCAGAGATCGAGCAGTTTGGAAGCGTTGTGTTCCCCGCTGAGAAGACCTTCCGCCGACGAAAGACCATCAAAGTATCAATGTAACGTAGTATAGAAACACTTTGAATGGTTCAAATGGCATCTTTCGAATACTTGAATAGTTGTGACTTCCAGAAACATTTCGGTTATTCCAATGATTTCGAATACGCTCGGAAATTGGGATTTTTCTGATTATACATAGTTGAATGCTTTGGAAAAAAACCGATTTTTCGAAAAATGCGATTTGAATACGTTCGAACAGCGTATTACTTCGGTTGTTCGAATTTGAATTCAATTTTGAAACTGCAGGGAAAATCAGTCGGATAGCTATTCGACTTGGTCATTCTGGAAGAACTATAATGGTACACTGACGTGTTCATTGCTTGCTCACCGCAAGTCATTAGATTCGAAACAAGCGTTCAAACTGTCTTCACGGCATCCGTTAAAAGTACTAGGATGTGTGGCGTAGCTCACAAAGGGACTGATTCGCGCCGTTCCCTATCCATTTATTAACAGTTCGACTACAGTACCGCCACTTATTCTTATTTAGTTCTGCCTTGAGATACGCTATGAGACATTCAGACGTCTATGAGAAAATAAATGCCAAATTAATAATAAACGTCGAATGCTAACATAGTCCTAGGGGAAGTATTATATTGTATCCGACTGAGAATTTACTGTATCTGGGTTGAAATTCACCTCCCTAAACTCTCAGACCAGGCATCAAAGGAATACCGCAGAGCTAAGCAGCAGTGCGCTTACCTAGGCTGCGTAAGCCTTTGAGGAGACCTAGTGCTGTACTCTTTTCTATAGCAGTCATTAATGCCCATTTTGATGGCTAATCAAGATGAACCTCGCAAACGCTGACGCCTCTTAGCCATAAAAAAGCCACGAAAAACGTCTTCAGACGTAACTCCAACGAAAATTGGTGCATTTAAAACGCATTCTTCACTTATCGCTTCGATTGTACTGTCTCGTTCGCCAATCCGAATCGAACCCTTTAGAGACTTCTGGATTAGTTCGGTGTGGTTGAGGAAGCGGCGAGCAAACCTGGGAAGGGTCTCAGTCGTAGGTGTGAACGGAGAAATGGATAGTACTGTGAGAATCGAGAAATGGATAGTACCTTGATATAGTAGAAAAACACGTTTCTTTTCTGCTGAGTCCTTGAACCAAAAGAGCTACGGGTCCTCAAAGGTGGGTACAATGCCGCATCGTCAGCGCGTGCAAATGTGCATACATGTGCGCCTATGGAATGTGGCGAAAGGCTGTATGGAAAGAGGGTCGTGGCTTAGCAGGGTGCGACGTTGCTTCACTGGTGCTAGGCCAGATGTTCGTCTCCCGTGCTATGCACTATTTTTGCATTTTTTTCATGGCCGCTGCCTCCTTTACCAATTTGCTTCCTACACAGTTACTTCACTCTAAATTGTCAAAACGATCGGATTCGTGAGCAACACCCCAGATAACCTCCACAGACAAAGCGTGGACGAAAACGGTGAGCATAAGCTTACCATTGGTCACCCATACCTACTGTAACTTCCCGTACTCCGGCGTAATGCAAAAAACGGATGCCAGATTTGTGATCGGCACTTCAAATAGCCCCATGGGAGAAGTTCGGGCGAAATCGGTGATTATGACCTCGATAGCCCTAGTCACCTGTGCCAGATGTAAGCTACCGTATTCAGCTGAAATTTCAGAAACAGATGTCATATTCGTAATCAGCACCCCCAAATAACCCCCTAGGCAACCCCCAGGAAAGAGTACCGCAAGCTAGAGCAATTTTCACTCTATAAGAATGCTCAAAAATCATCGAAGAAGATGCGGCAGAAGCTGGTGCTAGGAGCACACACAAAAAACTGAAGAGCATAGCTGATGCGGTTGAAGAAGCCAACAGGGGGCGTGGTGAACTAAACCTCGTCCGCCCACTCCCGAGGAGGGAGGAGAGGTCTGCGCCAGCGACCGGTGAGCAAATGTGAGGGCGAAGCTAAGTGTCTAATTGACCGCGCAGATAAAACGAGTAATTATCGCCGAACGGGAAGGATGGAAGGACGGCGAGGAAACCGGGATGACGACGACGGTCAGGGATGACGACGACGGTGTAGCGACGGCAGCAGCAACGGCGCAGCAGCAGCACTTCTTGCTGCTGCCGGATGCATGGCGCGGACGGAACAGGCGGACGCGGCATCGTGAAGCACGTCGTAGATCATCTTCACTGGTAACAACGACTGACAAAACAGCTGATGAACTCCGGCAGAGCGACCAGAGGTCACACTGAGTGCCTGATGAACGGCACTCGCTGGAGACGTGCTAGAGCAGAAAGCATTGAACAGAAACTGATCGGGAACGTATAGAGGAAGTGCCCTCATGAGCTGTGAGGAGCTGTCCGGGAGTCGACATCTGGTTCTCTTTCTTGTTTTAGTTGCACGGTCTATTTTTACTTTTTGTCGTTCCCACATATAGCCTGCGTCTTTGAATCATTGCTAAATAAATAAATAAAAGGATAAATAAACTTGTCGCTAGTATAAACATGGAAGAATTTTTAGAATTTATGGCTCTATAAGTTGCTGTTTTTCAAACTCATGGCTCTACAAGTTGCCAGCAGCCAATTCCGTCGAAATAGGAACCAAAAAGCGAAAGAAGAAGACTTTCATTGGGAGACTATCCCAATGGCAGGTCTGAACATCAGAAGTGGTGTAAGCGAACAAAAGCGTGTCACAGAAATTCGAAAATGCAAAAACACCATTTTCATGTCGAATTGGACACTTGCTTCATTGTATTTGCTAAAGAATATCCGACATCATACGAGGATGTCAAGGAACGTTGATAACCAACACTACGAACCTCGCCACTGCAAAATATACGTTAAGTCAAAGTTAGTTTGAAAGAGAAAATGAAATTCAAAATATGAATTGCTGCGACCAACCTGTTGCAGCGCCACAGCTGCCAACAGGCTTGATATTTTTATTTTTTTTGCTTTTCGATTATGGTCATTACATGAACGAAATCCAATAGTAATGTTATTTAAGTCAATAGTCCTTACTTTATAACCATGTCGTTAGTTAGCAAGCTCTAAAAGTTAAAAGAAGTGCAATACAGGTTAGTGTACTTCCAGTATTCTAGCACATCTTAAGAGGTGTACACATCTGTTGGATGCATCTTGTATCGCATCATATAAACCGGCTGAAGCGAGGAATTTTATTAGGTCGTTGCATATGAAATGGCCGATTTCGCTACCTCAATTTCTGGTTGATTTTTCGTGGCTAAGAATGCTCCGTTTTAAGGAACGCATGTAGTTTCTCAGAAAATCTCTGTTCTCTTAAAATTTACAGCTTTTGTGACATAATTGACTCTTGCCGTTTTTGACGCCGTTTTCACGGTATGAATCAGGTGATATTCGGTGGCTGTACTTTTATGAATGGAAAAGTGGACACAACGCCGAGGCAGCAGCTCGTAACATCAGCACTGCATTTGGGGAGGATTTCGCAAAGGAGCGCACAATTCGCCAATAGTTCGTTGGAAAGGTTTGACCAATTCAAAGCCACGGATCCGCGTCAAGCTGTGAGAGAGCCAGCACAGCGGTTCGGCGTTGAGGGCAGCACTATCAGCACTAAAAGTGAAGGAATTTATAGAAATGGAACCTGCACGAACTGATCGCCGGACAGATGCTAAAGCGCCACGACACCGTGATTCGTTAAGGCAGCGCAATCTAAGAAGCCATTTTGGACAGAATCGTGACATACGACGAAAAGTGGATCTTCATGACAATCGTCAACGCTCTGCACAATTGCTGGACAACAGTGAGAGTCCTAAGGGATGCCGAAACCAAGTCTCCATCCAGAGAAGGCAACGGAGACCGTGTGGTGGGCGATGGCTGGTATAGTCCATTACAAGTTTTTGAAGACTGGAGAGGCTATTACAGCGCAGAAGTACTGTGCCGAAATTGAAGCGATTTGAAAAACAACCGGCTTTGGACAATCGAGGAGGCTCAATCCTACTTCATGACGACGCGCGTTTCAAAAATTGTTGTCCAGAAACTGTTTGAATTGGGATCAGAAACTGCTACATCCAGCGTATTCACCCTATCTTCCGCTGCCGATTACCACTTCTAGCATTTAGGTCTTTATGCGGAAGATAGAAAATTCAGCAACCAAGATGTTTTCGAAAATGACTTCTTATGTTTCATTATTTCTCGTAGTTCTGATTTTTACAGAGATGGAATGTCCGAGCTACTGTCGCATTGGGAAAAGCGTATTAATTGTAGTATTAGCGTAGCGTATTTATTTTTATTTATTAATTGTATTATTAGCGTATTTTTGCTTATTTCGATTAAAAAACAGCTTCCAAGCAAAGTTATGATCTGTCAAACTTTTCAGTCAAAATCGGCCATTTCATACGCAGCGACCTAATACCACACCTACAGAGCAGACATCAGAGTGAGAAATCGTGTAGAGAATGCTCAGTGAGTGATCAACGAAAACTCAGTTGCCGCGAAAACTTCGGCTTAGCAGCTTTGCCGGGCTTATCTCTTTGTTAGCAGTGTACGCTGGCAAGGCTTTGCGACTGTCGTCTCGATGAAGTGATCTATGAAATAGAAGCGGTGATGCGATCCTGAACAAGTTGACCAACGGGGATCGTCGCCAACTGACTCGCGGACGTTTAAATGGAGGGCACCCTGTTTCTGCACTCGGGGGTGAGAGGTTGAAAAATTGCAGTGACTCAGTTGGAACCCATCGCGACAATGTAGGCCAGTGGTACACGGTGTTTATTTGCTGCATCGTACAACTTGGGGCGATTCTACAGGAAAATGCAAACATTTATCCTGTAACGATTCCTTGACCTTTCGTTCTTTTCTTCAATTTGACTAGCAAATATGTAGGAGTACCCTGTGTATCAAACACGCATTCCGATTACCTCACTGAGACCAAAAGTAGTATGTAGCATGGAGAGTGTCCCTATTCTTTTGCCTTGTAACAAAATATCTCACTTTTCCTTGTTTTGTAGCACATTTCCCTTTCCCGTGGATAATACACAACTCTGCCGAGTTTTGGTTTGTTGCGCTATCTTGTTCTTTTACCACGTTGTATTACTAACTCATACTGTGTCCTTGGACTTGTTTATTATAGTATTGTGTGCTCATTTATGTGCAACAAATAAACGAATAAATAAATAAATTTTACCTTCGTCTCATCGCAAAAATATTTACCTTCTAGAAATTCGCTTCTGCAGGCAGGCCAAAAATGGCATTTTCGGACAGGTTAACCGTTAGAAACACTGCAGAACTGCAGAGTGAAGGGCTTCTAAACTTTAAAAAAATTGCTTCTTATTTCAGATTTTCTTTTGAACCTCTTGGCCATCATCTCCAGCATGCAGCTCAGTAGATTACCCACTTTTAGACTGGATCTGTTACGTCTTCTTTCTGCCACAACCATGGCTACGAGTTACATTTTGTTTGTGTTGCTTTGTTGCTTGCTGATGTACTAATAATACACAATTTTTTAAAATTGAAAACAAACAAATAAAGGATAAGGTGAAAGGTTAGTGTTAATCAGTCGCCAGTTGCAATGCGCAGAGCATTTTACTTTAACGAGAGGCGACTGGAACGACTATTCGGTTCATACGATGACCTCGGTGTTTAACCGTTAGCCCTAGTTTATACTTACGCAGCGACACGGCGCGGCACCACGATCGACATAGGTATCGATTCTTCGCGCCGTCTGATCGATATCTATTCCGGCTATGGCGCTACGCCGCACAGAAGCGCAACTATAAACCAGAGCTTAGAGAACGTGACAACCGGCGGCTCTTCCGACTGCGCCACCAAACAAGTAAATAAATAGGTAGGATGGTTACAAACGGATGATCGACAGTGAGAAAACAAGCGGAGGAAAGTACACAGACGAAGTCTAAAATGTTCAACTGTCACCTATTAGGATTGGAGAGAAGGGAAGTTCCACAAGAGTTAGGACCCTCTATGGATTGACTGCGAGAGCAAAACTTTCTGAACAGGTGGGTCAGTAGACCTGTGGGCATACAACATTTTCACACAAGAATTTTTTTAAAAAATCGTCTCAAATTTCTAAAATGGTAGGTTTTGAAAACCTGAGATTCAATTCGATTTATTTCATTTATGCGCGATATATATACATACATATACATATATATGTACTATTATACTATTATATTATATACATATACTATTATATATATATATATATATATATATATATATATATATATATAATAGTTCCGCGATATAGTCACAACATGCAAAGACGAAGTGATTAAACTCGACGAAACATACATGCCATTGCCAACATGCCACGTTATTCCTTTTCTTTACAGGAAACTTGTAAAGAATTGACTAAAAAATAACACAAATTAAATAGTGATGAATTATAATGTATAAAGTTCTCTTCATAAGAGAAGGTCTCTTATCTACGACAACATGGATCCTCTGTGACAATTTTTTTCTAAGGAACGTCCTTGATCCGTAAAACATTTGAAGCCAGCAGCAAATTGGAGAAAGCTGGTTTCTAGTTGGCAACCCTAAAAGCCTTTGTTTATACGGGCGTGCATTAAATTTTCAATAATCTACGAATTCAGGCAGTGCTTAAATGTGCGGTCAACGTGTTTTCCTCGAACAGGAGTGATGTAGTTTCAGCAGGTCCCCTAAAATTTGATATTCTTTTTAGAACAAAGTGATCCGTGAATTTAGCTCCTTTTCTTTGAGCTTCAAGAGTTGGCACTGAGGGTGAAAGCTGTTATAGCGATGTTTGATGTATAGCTGTTTGCGATCAAAATTCAAGCGCCAGAAAGAATCGAACCGGCACCTCATTCTCACCGTGTGGCGCTGTAATGATGCGAAGAGTGTGCATAAGAATGAGAGCATGTCAATAATGTCATAGATAAACCCTTGCTTTAATCAGAGGTTAAAAGACAGCGTCCAAATGACAGCGAAAGCAAGAAAAACCGCTCAAAAATAGGCAGATTCCGAGAAAGGAGAACATTTCGCGGCTTTGCTTAACAGTTCTGAATAAAGAAGCTTTGCCACAGAACTTCGAACACAGATTAGACGGGAAATATAGATGCTCGATCACCGGCAGACATGGCGTCAAATGCACGTGCATAAGGCGAGACCAGCGGACGAATGGGGCAAAGTCCTGCGACGATTCACCCTTGGTTTTCGAAATTCCGTGGCACCTCAGATGAAATTCCTTTCGGTGAGCAGCTGAAAGGAATTCTAACTGCAGTAGCCACTTCCGCGTGGCAGAAATTCCAGCGGTGCTAGAAAGTGCGGAAAGTTGTTACCAAAAACGTTCAGTTTCCGATCTCCATTTTCGCTCAACGGAACGAACATCTCTGAATGCTCCAGCTACGTGTATCTAGGTCGCGAAGTCAATATGGCCAACGACCTAGCGCCAGAACTGGGCAGGAAGAAGCGAGCGGCTTGGGGAGCTTGCAAGAGCGTAGGAGAAGTTGTGAGGAAGACGATGCACGTTCTGCCCATCTATTCGACTCCACTAATGTTCCTGCTCTAGCATACGCCTCAGAGACCTGGGCCATACGAAAGCAGGATGAACACGTGATCAGTGTCGCGCAGCGTGGAATCGAAAGGAGGATGTTCGGAGTGATACGACTCACGCAGGTGAGAGATGGCCTACGAAGTTCCGAGCTTCGTCGCCGTTCAAAGATCAGAGACGCTCTAGCATGGACTAAATCGTCGAAAATTAGGTGGGCGAGCCACGAGATGCGCTTTGCAGACACCTGCTGGACGAGAGCCGTCACCGACTGGATTCCGCGGGATGTCAGGAGAACACCAGGACGCCCACTAACGCTTTGGTCAGGCTTCATCGAGAAAGCCCTGAACGAGCGATTTTTATTTATTTATTGCACACGTAGGTGCGCTCCTATCGTACAAAACAAAAATTAAAACACTAGCAGAAATACAAAATAATGCTTAGCGATCCTATTCGTCGAATCAGTAAAACAAATTGTTCAATTGAATGGAAAAAAACCGTAGCAGGTCAAGCTCATCAATAACATGTATCCGAAGAGCGACTAACAAAAAACACGAGTCTTCACACGGCTATTGACCACAACTATGCAAACTATGTAATCGAAAAAGAGCGTCAGCAATCGCTGAAAAATATGAAGAATAAAAAGCAGTCGGATAGGACGTCTTCGAGAAAGCTCTGAATAAACGATATGACAATTTCTAGCGAGTAGGATCCATTGGAGCGCTTTGGCACGCGACAGGGATGAATGCACTCTGACGCTAGGTTGAGCAACTCGACTGCCAATAAAAAGAGAAGTATCTACTGCATTACCTGTCGTCCCGTTGAGCATCGACTTGCTCGAGCAACGCCAGTAGGGCCTCCATTGGTCCCTGTTACGTGCCAGAGTGCTCCAATGGATCATCCTCGTTCCAGCGACACGAAGAGCGTCATACATAGCACCATCGGTTCGGCCTCTCTCCATATTATTGATGAGCTTGACCTGCTACCATTTTTTCCGTTCAATTGAACAATTTGTTTTACTGATTCGACGAATAGGATCGCTAAGCAATATTTTCTATTTCTGTTAGTGTTTTAAAATTTTGTTTTGTACGATAGGGGCGCACCTACGAGTGCAATAAATAAATAAACATCTCTCGTTCAGGGCTTTCTTGATGAAGCCTGACCAACGCGTTAGTGGGCGTCCTGATGTTCCCTTGACATCCCGCGGAAACCAGTCGGAGATGGCTCTCGTCCAGCGGGTGTCTGCGAAGCGCATTACGTGGCCGGCCCACCTAATTTTCGACGACTTGGCCCACGCGACAGCGTCTCTGATCTTCGAAGTTCGAACGTCGACAAAGCTCGGTACTCCGGAGGACTTCTTTCTCTTGCGTGACTCGTGTACTTGAGCTTGAACAAGTCGGCTGTCAAGAAAAGGACAAGTAGTACAAGTGATATGACCCATATGTAGAGAGACTTGCCGTGGGCAAGTCTGTGCTTTGTCGTTCATACTCGTGAGTATGGGAACAAGTTCAGCATACTGGAAAGATAAAACACAGACATTCGTAGAAGGAGAATTCGTGGGCATTCCACGAAAGGATTGATTAGCGCAGTGAGTTACGCTTTGTGGCTTTAATGGTAGCGATCCTTTCGAGAAGACATGGAATATAAAACAGAAGCACTAAAACAACGAAAATTTTCGGATCTATCCTAGTAAGAAGGGGGGGGGCACTCTACTCCATCTGTCTGACTACAGCGCAGATTTGAAACTGAGCTATTTTGCAAAGAGACACAATGACTTTGCCGTGTCTCATCCGGAAATTACCAAATTGTTTATGAAATTTTTGCTTTCCCAGCTGTGCCCCCACCGATTAGGATCCATACTTTGAATATAAAATAACCGCCGTCAGAGCGGCCTCTCGAGGCGAGTACTTCGGATGAGGGATGAGTTCAATCCCGAGTTTTGCCAACCTCTTCTGCGTCCGGTCTGCATTATCATTAAGAAGGAGAATAGTTCATACTCTGGGAACGCGATTGCTAAAGGTTTCGCTTATCCTTTCCAGCTGAGCGCAGAACATGTCGAGTCCTCCATGGAACCGGTAGGAGCCAGTGCTCAAAACACTGGGTAGTTGATGCGGCACCAGACGGAAAGCAACTCCTTTCCATCGTGGTCAAGGCATTTCGGCTGTGGTTCGGGCAACTCAACGAAGTCACCACAGTGCTTGTGGTGCAGCAAATTGTCGTAGACGCAATATTTAGACGATGGGGGCCGATCCATGCAGGTGTGTGATGACTGTTGAGGAGGGAAGTGCAAACATCAACACGCGTCCGTTCGTCAAAGCATGAGGACCACTCGGGGCAACTTTGCAACTTTGCCTGAAGTCCGAAGGACATCGTGCACCTGGACTTTGGAGTGTGTGTAAGAGCTGGAAGTTCGCAAACTGAATGAGTTCGAGCGTCCCTGATGGCGAGTACGAGCTGTCTGTTCTGCGTGTGTGGTCGACCGGTACGTCGAGATTCTTCGAGCGATTCGTCACCATTGTCGAACGGGCGGTACCAATTGAAGCACGTCGACCGAGAGGGAGCTTGCTTCTTCATTGTCTCCTGTTGGAACGATGAATCTCGCTCTCGGATTGACCGTAGCACGTACCATAGAAACTGATCGGTAGAGCAATTTCTTGCTGTCACTGGAGGCAAAATGCCCCACATGCTGCTGACAGCTTACACATGCGGGACATGAAACACAAGTCTTTAAAATCCTGTCCTTTTTTAACTTCACCTGGAAAAATAAGTTGTTTTGAATCACATCTTGAATTTAGTCTGAAAGTTTTCTGGACAACATAATAATGTCTGCCACCTTTGGTGAAATCTGACCCTGCTTGGAGTTTTCTTTGGCCCTAGCAAGGCAGTGAAGGCACTAGATGCTATTGCTAGACCTTAGCTACTAAGTATTGCTACTAAGTTTCCCACGTACAATCAGCAGTTTAGAGTGTTATTTGTGGCCTACAAAGGCTATTCGTTGCAAATTCTGAGCACACCTTACTTTTTATGGGTTCGTCAGTAAGTGTGTTGACGTCACTTTTAGTTCTGTTTTGCAGGACTTTGCATCAAATAGGCTCTTCTGCAGATCGAGCTGAATTAGCCGCAATCATTGAAGGGCTTTCGACGGACATCTGTAATCTCTTAATGAGATCGCTGCTCAGAAAAGACTAACGACTGATACAGAAAGCAAGGACGAAACAGAAGTGCACTGGGTTATCAAAGCGAAAGCGATATTGAAAGCACAGATCTGGCGGCGATGATAGGGCCGAAAATCGAATGCACCAGGAGTGCATCTGCAAGAACTGTAAGAGATGCACCAGTCACGGTGCATTAGATTTTCGAACATATCACTCAATTGGGTTTGGAATATTTATTTATTTAAATGCATTCGGAGGTGCACTACAGCGTCATCAAAAACTTGGAACAAACAAATAGCCGTCAAATGCAACAGTAAAATGAACGTTCAACCACAATAAAATAAAATGAAATATGTCCAATTCCACGTGAAAAAGGTGTAAATAGGCATGGGACAAATTCGTCTTCTATTCAGTCGAGGTCTTCTAGTACACCAGAAAACGCTGAATAGACTTTTGGTATATTCTCCTCTGTGACGGTGACGTAGGTCTCGCGTCATCGCATTCGCCTGAACTAGCCTATCAACAGAATTCTGCATACGGAGACTATTTCTGAATCGCCTTTCAACGAACTAAATAATCGCTGTCTTGCTGTACTTTAAAAGAATTTTTAATAATTTTTCTAAAAAATTAAAATTTTTATAAAACTATTACACACTCGGGCAACTGGAGTAAAAATATGCAAGAAAAGTTATATCAAATTTTCCTTAAACAGAAAATTGCTCTATTTTAGGTAGTCTGTATTTTAACAATGAAATATTGGATTAAGTAGTTGGACAATAAATAGTTGTAGATATCCTTGTGTATCTCAGGGAGCATAAAGGACGGCGTTACTCAATCCCTTCTGGGAGGCGCCAGCGCATTCTACTTCTACGGGATGTCGTGGAGGCGACATGAATGCATGTTTGGCCATACAATGACTTGCGGTGGCCAGCCGATGAACAAGTCAGCGCTCTATCCTTCCCAGACACGTCTGGTACCAACTCACCGACCCCGGAAGGATGGAAGGCTTGGTTGGCCTGGGCGGGAAATCCGAACCAAGAACCTGGTATCGGGTGCACGCGACAGTCGGCGGCTCCTCCGACTGCGCTACACGCGCCGTTCCTGGCGCATAAATAAATAAATATGCCTGGAGCGAGCGAGTGGTAGCGCAATCAGGAAGAGGCGCCGGTTGTCGCGTGCGCTTGATACCAGGTTCTTGTTCGGATTTACCGCCTAGGCCAACCAAGCTTCCCACACCTCCGGAGTTGATGAATTGGTGGCAGACTTGTCTGGAAAGGATAGAGCACTGACTTGTTCATCGGCTGGCCACCGCAAGTCATTGTATGGCCAAATACGCATTCATGTCGCCTCCACGACATCCCGTAGAAGTAGAATGCGCTGGCGCATCCCAGAAGGGATTGAGTAGCGCCGTCCTTTATCCTTATCCTTTATTATCTCAGGGAGCAATACCTCCATACGGTCAATATCAGATAGTTGCCGCAATAACCACCAAGACAGCCCAGTTTAAACTGTTCCGTCGTGCCGGAACTCATCATCAACCGGTTGGGCAATATCGAAGTAAACGGCGTGGTCAGTATTCGTACTAAAGGGCAATCCTTCCAACATTTATTTATTGCCAATTCGAATCACACACTATGAGGAACCACATAAGGAACAAATTGAATCGGCAATTGAAATATAACGCGAAATAAAAGAGAAGAAAAGTGAGGAGAAAGAAAATGCAAGAAAGGAGGGCAGGAATTGATGAAGATGGGGGAAAACTGAAGACTTCACAGATACATGTATAGCGGATGTAAAAATCGGGGCTTTTTGCATTTCGCTTCGACAATTAATGCACAGTGGGCGAGAAGGAAAGAACTCGACGAGGTGAACCAAAGAGCTAACGATACTACTACCATAGGTGAGAGACTAGTTGTAACCTCTGTGGAATGGACCTTATAAGCGTTTGCAAGTGGAAGTTGGTACGCACCCTGGTGGGTTGTTCTGATGGGAGGTCATAAGCCCTTACCTAGATGGACGTATTTGCAATATCGTCTAGCTTTGTAGCGACCAATACAGCTTCTAAGTCACTATAGGCATGCACTTTCCCTTTCGGAGAAAGACAGCGAAAGGCAAAAGGCGCTGCATCAAGCAATTCTCGATTTACAGTATCTGATCCTGTAGCGTATGAAGCAGGGATGTGCGTTTAATGGTTAACGATTTACCGATTTAACGGATTTACCGGCACTTTCGCGGTAAATTCACTTATCGGAATTTTTCAGTAAATTCCCACATTTACCGGAAAATTTAACGACTTTTTCATATAAGAGCATGTTTCTATCTATCGAATTGAGAAGGAAATATACTACCGATCTCAGTTTAAAAGTGATTGCTTCTATCTTCTCCAATAACTTGCTATTAGCGTTCCTAGTCCTCAACCTCACTGAAGCATCTATGTCCACATCAGGGGCCAGAGATGGTGCGCTCCAGTGTTAAAACACGCTCCACTGAGATAGTAACTCGCGCTGAGATTCCTCACACGACATGAGACAATTTGGACCATAGATATTGAAGCTCTCAGAATAGGCGATCGCCAGAGGAATAAGGAGAAGATACGCTCATGTCTTGTTCCCGTAATTTAGTCCAAGATGTAGGGCATCGGAATGCACTCTGCTAGTCTACCTGATCTCCTGGTGGACTCTTAAACTGTTTTCCCGCATAAGAAAAGAAGGGGTTCGTTATCATGCCACATTTCGTTGTTTTTTCTGAAGTGTCTGACTTTGCTCCAAAGTGCAGCTTAACAGTTCAAAAAAGTAGTAGTGTAAGGTGTAAATCATTCTTTCAACGAACGAAATGATGATAATTGTGATAACCTCGAAAAGCAGCTAGAATGCTAATCAAAAACAAACGACAATATTCGATTGAACGTCGGCTATTCCAGAAATGTTTTTATAGAGTTTCATTACGCACACACAATATAGATAGTTATACTTGTGCGTTGCTAGGCTTCCACTTGCTTTGTTTGTTGTAGGATGCTCGTTGCTTTCAGGGCGTCGTTTACTTTAAGATGTAGCATGCATGGTAAAATGAAGATGATACTGCTTTTCTGAACGTGATGATGTCTTGGTGAAAAGCTTTATGTTTTTTTTTACATCACCGCCGCTTAAAATTAGTTGTTTTTGAGAGAATATTAAATTTTAAAAAATTAATGGATTTATGAATTTATCGGAATTTACCGGCGAATTTCTGCGTTAAGATTATGCGGTAAAAAAATCTACCGGTGACTAGTCAGCGCACACCCCTGGTATGAAATCATATGTTGCGTCTTACGATGTTCCCGAAGAGCTTACTGAGTGGGTGCGTATGCTCCGTTTTTACCCAAAGAGTCGAATGAGAGAGCCGGTCGGCAAGTACATCGACGAAGTTTCCTATACTGGTCTTTGAGTGTTCGCCAAGGATCGGTGCTTTCGTCATTCCTTTTCCTGTCACAATGGATGTTATTTAGCGACGCCTTCAGAAACCAACTCCTTGGTCACAGATGTGCAGATGACATATTGCTGTCTACTGACGACAACGCCGAACTTGAGCGACAAGTGCAAGTTAGGTGTCACGTTCGAGCCGTAGTTAAACGTCAAGAAATATGAGTGCTTCACCAGAGCCGTTCATGAGACTTTGTGATCAGCTGATACAGCTCGCACGAGCGACCAACATCAAGCACTTTGAGTCTGCAGTTGCGACTGAAAGCCTGAGCACGATGTTCGAAGTTAAACTACGCTCGAGCACAGTGTTGTCTAAATGGCACTCAATGACAGACGTTATGCGCGACATAAAGGTACCAGAATTCACATCGCAGATCTACAGCACCGTTTTCCGTCCAGCAGCGATGTATGAAACTAAGCTGATCGGCAAAAAAGGAAGTAGAGGCATGTCTAAGCGTGAAGGAAAGAAAAAAGCTGCGTCGAACTGGTAGCGTTACGTTGGATCGCATTTGCAGCTGCTCACGAGCTCTACACGAGGTTGGTAGGCAGGCCTACTGGTCAACGTATCAGTGAGATCGCCTTCTTCAGAGCCAGGAGGATTGGATGGGTTGAAGACGAGTTGTTTCACACTCCTTAGCTGGTACCAACTTCCATGGCCTTCATCCTGCTGTCTATATCAACCAACGCCGCTGCGTTCTAGCACGTCAATGGTTCCTTCGCTCCAATTACTGATAAGCTACGTGAAGATCGCCCTCGGTGGTTTGATCACGTATTTCGTCTGTTCCCTTCCAAAGGGCTCTGATACGCTCTTCATCGAATTTCGAGGATCTTCCGCTATGAAGAGGTTGAAGCCCGTTTTTGCACTTCGCAAACCATTTCTGTGCTGTAGGCGCGCCTTTGACACCTTCTCTTTTACATTTCGCGAATATCCCGAGCTACTTTTTGGCTACGACGAGATGCGAAGACGAGCAGTTGTTAAAAATGCTTATTCTACCGCCAGGGCATTCTAAGCCAAGCCTAAAAAATTAACAAGAAACTAATTTATTCTAAAAATAAATAACACAAATACAAACGCAAATATGAACCTGTTGCTCCACTTTCAGGCCTCTGAAGACGACGTAAAGTCGAAACGTCAGGCCGCAATAATAAAGATCCACCTAAAAACCTCGCCTGGCACAGCATACTGACAGCAAACTAACCATGCCGAGGTTTCATGAAGAAGAGAGAAGTTGGGAACAAATAACACAGTTTTGTAGAGCGGAAAAGTACCTTCTAATACACACGAATAGTTTGTCGAACATTTTCTTCGTTGCAGTCGACACAACGCGCTTTCAAAAGATGTCTTCTGAAGACGGACCTACGTCAACAATGGCTGCTCGGTTCACGAAATTAGATTTAAGATTTAGGGCATACTTCCATCACCGCGACGCCACCTCAGCGCTCAGCTCATGATGATTCCGCCGCGGGCAACCGAATAGTCAGAGGAAACCTCGCTCGGCCGTCGCAACAGTGGCGGCCGGCTTCCCGCGCCCGTGGCGGGTATGGCATACTTGCCCGAAAAACGCGATTTTCGAACGTGTTCGAACTCGAATGCTCGAAAATCGTCGCTCTTCGGATACACTCGGTTGCTCGATATTTTTGGAAAGCACAACTATACTGGGAACTCCTGATCTCTTCTTGTCGCTCTGCAGAAGTATGGGAAGTGTGCACGAGGCCTAAGGGACAAGTCGCGTCTGATGGACCCGCTGCAGCACACGAAGAAGTCGAAGCATCGCTGGGCTGGTCACTTACAGTCCCCTCCCCTTATATCGCCTCCGGATAAGACGCGGCCCTCGATATAACGTAGATTTTTTCTGGCCCCGGCCTGCTTACCTTTACGCCAGTACAAACCAATTCCGCTTAAGACGCGTCGGATAAAACGCTACTCCCCTTATAGTGCGGTTTTGGGAGGAACTCTGCGTTGAAAATGGATCCCGTTATAACGCAAACTGGGCTCAGCTCCGATCCCACACAGAAAATGAAAAGGAGCAAAGCGTTGACCGCGCCTGCGATCAGACCTTCCGTTTTGCTGCCTCGTTCGTCGCCAGTAGCACCCATGCAACAATGAATTAGATGCATATAGACTTTTTCATGTGTGAGCGGCCCACAAAAGTGTTCATAGTCAGCAATATGTCTAGCATGGTATAAGACTCCTGGTAGTCGTCAGGCGCTGCCGTAAATTGGAGGGTTTGCTCTCCCAGAAACGACAGAAGGTAAGGACTAAAACTCAGCTTTTCAAAGCAATATCCTAGAAATTTGTTTCAGGCCTAGAGCGCAGGTATAGAGGCCATATGATGTCACATGGTGTTCTGTTGCGATCAAAACTCTCGTGCCATGCAAGGCTTGTACCTGCACGTTCTATTTTTCGGACCGGACTACAGCAACGGCGCTGTTTGATCACATGCAAGATATCGTGGAAGAGCGCTGAGAAGTCGCTGCAACGAGGATATGGCGGATGCGGCGCCCGATTTACCAGCGCTGATAGCATAATGGGCTAGCATCATTCCTGGAAGGTAGACAGTGCAGATCCATGTCCCGCTCGGCGCGAATTTTGATGGCGGCAAAAGACGTTGTAGCATCATGGTACACAGCCTTGTTGTGACCACTTTTAACCTCTCTCTGGTTCTCATTGTCCCTCACACATATCTGTTAAACTTATGCATATAATAGCGGGAATCTCAGAGGACAGGATCTCACTAATAATCTAGAGATGTTCTTTGCCTTCATACTCTCCTCATGGTCACATGATCCTACTATATATAAAGCAGCAAGCGTGTGTGTGTGTGCGTGTGTGGGTGTGTGCGTGTGTCTGTCCGTCCGTCCGTCACACTTGAGTTGGGACGCGGCAGCCGAACAGGTCGCTGAACACGAATCTGACGTCGGATCAACCGATCCATCTCGATTAACATAAAGGTCAGAAGGCCTAGGGAAGAATAGGAAACCCGCAGCGGCCATGGAGTCCTCTTCTCGGGGTTTGCGGGCGAAGCCCCCAACCAGTCGTAGGCGGCCGCTAGGCCGACGTACGACTGGTTTATTACTATAGTCACATTCAGCCATTGTATGCGATTCTAAATAAATCTACGCGTAAAAGAGTCTAAAAAAGGCCAGAGTCTAAAAAAATCCGCGTTATAGCAGGACGCGACTCCCGTTATAGCGCGGATTTTCTCCGGTCCATTCAAACGCGTTATAACCAGAGGGGACTGCACTTTGACGAAAATACGGTAGATGGAGTCTACGTCGGCGGTTTACCCAGCGGCCGATTCTTGATTCTTAGAAGCTACCAAATAGCTTCTAAGAATCAAGAATCGGCCGCTGGGTAAACCGCCGACAAGATGAGCAGATTCATTCTGGAGATCGTTTAGGGAACGCTGTCTGCTACAATGGATGGAAGTCGCCAGAAATTGAGTGGAATGGAAGAGCTGTGATCCTCGCTAGGACAACGCCTGATGACGGACCATGAAAAAGTATGAAGGTGTAGAAAGTTTGTCAAATAAGAAGCGGACTGTTTAAATGGAATTCTTCGAAGAAGACGCTGCGGACGTATTCTTCTACCTGACATCAAGCTCCACATCGATTTCATCATAACTGATAGACAGACACAACACCAGGTAAGTCCATTGTAGCTAGGAGTCCATACTATACCATCCAAATAGAAAATAACCACAGGATATGGCTAGAAAATTAGGATCGTACACCCTTCACAGCAGCAGAGGTTATAGAAGTAAATTCCAGAGCACTAATAAATAGTAAGCTACAATCCATTACCATCAAAAGCAAAGTGCCCATTCCGTTTATGTCCTGGTAGCCGACGGGTTTTTTAGGGAGAAGAACTAAATTAGCTGCTCCAGTTCACATGCTCTCCGCACGCATTCTAGCCGGTGAATCCATTTTCTCGCGACCGATGAGAATTATCTCGGAAAGCGGTGTGCTGTCAGCGTAGGCGAATAGAAAATGTGCCGTTAATCGCTCGTCGTGTCTTAGCATTCTGTTGCGAACGTAATCGTGTATTCATCGTCATTCTCACGAGTTCGACCCGTCCATTACTCGGAGTAGGAGCAGCACAGAGCACAATCTTCTTGTAGCCAAGACACGAAGGTGCGTGGGATTGTCTTGGATCGTTGCCTAGAGACGGCCTATTTATTTCCACCTCTGGTGCTTTATGGGATTGCACTATAGTTACTGGTCAAGAGAAAATAAGGTTCCGATTAGCTATTTCGACACCACTGTGGATTAGAGGGAATGGCACGACGTATGCTAGCACAGCTGGGGAGGGCGCCGGCTTCTCCTGCACCTTGCGTCGAAGTTATTTGCACGAGTCCAGCCAAGACCAACGAAATCTTTCATCTATCCGGGGTGGGTGATTAGGTGCCAGGCTTGTATGGGAAGAATGAAATACTGACTTGCATATTGGATAACTGCGCAGTTAAACCATGGGTGAGTATAGGCATAAAACTAAATGGAGTCCGTAAATTTTTTTAGACCAACCGTGAAGTAGCCATTTGTGCAACCATGCATAAAAGGGATTTTGTAACTGCATGGCAGGGGTCATTTAAAGCGTCAAATAACCCTATGATGAAACTTACTAATGGGAAACGATCCTCGAAACAAACAGACTTGATACTTTGGACCACGTATGTATGGGCGAAGATTTTGAAAATGTTTTCCAAAAACAAAAACGAAAAACGGATGCTATCGTTTGCTTAAACGAATTCGAAATGATTATTTGAGGACCCATTGTAACTCACGTTGTTTCTTATAAAAACTGAACCTTCGTAAATGCGCAGGAGTAGTCATGCAGGTTTAAACGCTGGTATAGGGTATGCTTCTTACAACGCGTGCGTAAATGAAATTTGAAATGCCGTAAATCGTAAATCGTAAATAGTAAGAGTAACCTGAGCTGCAGTACAGTACAAATAAATTGCCGGAGGCTTTTTCTGCTAATGCTAACGAAGTGCGAAAAAAACTGCGGATTCAAAGACTTTACTCAAGCCCATGCATGCTATTCCAACAAAAAGTCAGTCAAATTTAATGAATATTTATTAAATTCCTAACTTACTACCAATTCTTTAGCTTACATATAAACTTTTAGAAGTTTTCTGGGATTTAGCAGAAACAACAGCAAAAAATTTGCTGTGAAAACTAAAAATTTAAAAAAAAATATTTCACTACTGACCAATGCGCCGGTTTCCCGCTTAAGCCTGCACTTGTAAGATTTCGAAAACGATGATATTGCACTACTATTTAACAATTCTCTGCACTCGCTCCCTTCGCCAGCTCCGTAACGAAAGCTTGCTCTCCGAGAGTCTTCAGCATTTTAAACGGATTAGATAGGGTGAATAAAACTCAACTACACCACTAAAAATTGAGATCAAAACTGTCGAAACCAGTTCGACCCATTCTGGTATGACTACGCACTCGGTTTTACCGCGACCTGTATATCAATTTGCTCCGCCCTATAAAGCACAATGCAAACCGATAGAAACATTGATACATGTCGCGAAGGTGAGCAGCATTAGTAGGTGGGAAAGCGCCAGCCAATAATAACCATAGCACAGACCGAACACATGCCAACATAGCAGGGTACCGACTGTACACACCCTCCCTGAAGGGCACGCCCATCCAATGCGGTCTGATTGGATGTCGCGTTCCCATCCCCCCATGCTGCCCGTCTTCGCGACATATACAGAAATATTAGTGGATTACCCTTTCCACATGAGTGAAGCGACTTTCTAGATTCCGTTTCCAATACGAATGATGTTCAACCGTGGATTTTCGTCAACTCTACTCGGTAGGGTTAGCATGTATCTGTTGCAAACAAATTGACTAGACGTAATTACCAAATCTGGAACGTGGATCTGGAATACTCCTCTCTCTCTTTCTCTAAGAAACTGCCTCCATTGTCTTTCTGTGGGCTGGATAAGACCAACCTTCAGCAGTAGGAATGCGGTGTGCCTTGCTAGCTCTAGACCGGAAACGAAGGAGCCCAGCCTCCTAGACAGGAGCTTATTTTTGATATTTATTGCACCTGTTTTCCTCTTGAACCTGCCCAGTTCTAAGCGGCAGCCCTTACAATGTTAGAGAAATGGATAAGGTAGTTAGCTAAGAGAAAAGTCGGATTCGAGAAGCCTGTGCGCAGGATGGTATCGTCTGCCACAGTAACACATTAGATCGTCAAAAAACAACTCTAATGGAAAGTGGCAATTACCTATAAGAGGGGCCATCAGAGTGGCCACATCTTTATAACCCGGTCTAAATACATTTGATACCAGTTGGCTATTGATCAAAGATCACATTTACGAAATCTTACGACCCAAAATGTCGTAGATCGTAGATCGTAAAGAAAGAAAAATAGCCTTAAATCGTGAAATCGTAAATCGTAATTATGCACACCCGTGCTCTGAACCACTGATGTCGCTCCACCATTTAAACACAGATCTTGATTCCTAAATCTTATTTCAAACATTTGGGTCGTAGAGTAATCAATTTCCAAGAATGCAGCAGTATTCTACTAAAAGCAAAACTGCCGCTACATAATATATAACAGTTTTTCCTTAAAATGACTTTAGGGAGCGTTTAGGGTGCACGCGACGCGCGAGCCGATGCAATGGTAAGCTCCCATATCGATCGCGCCACGAGATGAATCGATATGGAAGCCTATCATTACATCGCGTCGCGCATCGCTGGCACACTATAATTGTGATCGAACGAATATATTCGAACAATTACTCGAATAGTTTATTCGATATTTCTAGATTTTAGAGTATTCGCTCGAATTCGACCACTGATGGTTTTAAGTCGAATATTCGTACGAATTCAAACAGCGAAAGGAAGCCATATTCGAACATTATTTGAAAATCAATGATTTTATTCGAATCTTCTTCTTCTTCTTCTTCAGCGTTTGTCCCGCTTCGAGGCGGGGTCCGCTATTCTCGTGTGGTGACGCCACTTTACGCGATCAAATGCTTGATCGGGATGGATACCAGCAACCTTTAGGTCCACATGCAACGTATCAAGCCATCGCTGCTTCGGCCGCCCTTTAGGCCGTTTTCCGGGCACATCTATGTTAAGGCCAATCTTCCTAACAGTGTCACCACTAGCTCGAAGAACGTGGCCATACCACCGAAGGCGAGCTTCACGTAACCTGTCAGCAATTGGAGCGACACCAAACCTCTGGCGTATTTCATCGTTGCGAATACGGTCCAGACGCGTAACACCAGCCGTCCATCGCAGCATTTTCGTTTCCATTACGCTGAGGCGAGTCTCAACCTCCTTGGTTGCAGGCCAGCACTCAGCTCCATACATCGCTACTGGTCGGACGATGGTTCTATAGATCTTCGATTTAAGGCGTTCCAGTATCTTCCTGTCGCATAAAACGCCTGTCATCCAGCGCCATTTGGACCACGCTGTGCTCACGCGCGAGTTCACCTCGAACGTCAGACCATCAGACGCAATTGCAAATCCAAGGTACTTGAAGTTTGTCGTTCGTACTAGCGCAGTGCCATTGATCTCAATGGACCCGGCTTCGTTTATGTCTGTCGTCAAGTACTCAGATTTTTTGACGTTTAGCTTGAGCCCGAACATCGCCAAGCGGTCGTACCAAGCTTGCGCTTGTCGCTCGAATTCGCTCTTCTCTTCGCTTGCAAGCATTACGTCATCTGCATACAACAGCGTCCAGGGGGCAGGCTTCTGAAGGTCTCTCGAAATGGCATCCATTACGACAATGAATAGGAGCGGGGAAAGCGCAGAGCCCTGGCGAACACCAACGGAGATAGGAAACTCCGCCGATGTGCCGGCTGGCGCTCGCACACTACTCTTTGGACCAGAGTAAAGTATGCGCACCCACTCAATAAGCTCTTCGGGAACACCGTGTTGTCGTAAGGCGTACCATATAACCTCACGCGGTACACGATCAAATGCTTTCTCTAAGTCGAGAAAAGCTATGTGCAGCGGTTTCTGCTTTTCGCGATGTCTCTCTACCAGAAGACGAGCAGCATGTATGGCATCGATGGTGCCACTGCCCGCTACGAAGCCACATTGATTGGTGGAAAGTTGGACGATATCGCGAATACGTCCGTCTACAATTCGCTCGAAGATTTTCATGCTGTGCGAGAGCAAGCGAATTGGACGGTAATTCGTGCAGTCCGCAGGACTGCCCTTCTTCTTCCATATCGAGATCGTCGTGCTTTCCTGCCAACTACCAGGTACCTTCTTTTCCGTAACAACCTGGTTGAAAAACTTCGTTAGCCACTCAGCAGGACTCCAGCACCTCAACTTCCATAGGTCGGCCGCTATATCATCGGGGCCCGTTGCTTTGCCTGGCTTCATCTTCTTCAAAGCCGCTTCCTTCTCCTCCACAGTGATTTTCTGCACAGGACCGTGCGTCGGAGCGACGCAAGGGATGGACGGATGGGCAAACTCTTCTGTCGAAATTCTCTCGAAGTAGTCATGCCATCGTTTCATAGCCCTCTTGCGGTTCGTCAGTAGATGGCCATTCTCATTGTTGATGCCCAAGAATTTCTCGATGTCCTCGGCCTGACGAAGGCGTGCCTTGGCAAGTCGATAAAGATGTCGTTCACCATCGCGCGTCTCGAGTTTATCGCTGAGATCATCATAATGGACGGCTTTTGCAACGGCTACGGCCTTCTTTGCCGCTTTCTTCGCCTCCTGGTACATACGCCATTCGTCTTATTGATTTTATTCGAATATCGAATATTTTTTTTCTTTAAGCACTCAAACTGATTCAAAGAAACTGCTCGACTATTAGAATACACGAATAAAGGAAAAATGGGGCTTACATTATTTTCGACCATTCCAGAAAATTGATGAGCGAACAAATTTGATCGTACATTCGTTCGAAAGTTTTCGCCAGCGATTAAATTCGCTGATTCATTCGTTCAATAGAATTTCTCAAAAGCACGGGTATGGTGCATACTAAACGCTTAATTATGGAGGGTTTTACTATCACCGAATTGATTACCGATGACCCAAATTCGAGCAATACTGACGGGTTCACGATCAAAACTGCTCAAACCATATTAGATGTCACAGCGGAAGAGGTAAATACCACCGCGATTTTCCACGGACGGTTCCTAACCGTTAAGGCCGCCACAGACTTCTGCGGCGCCGCTGGCGGCGCCGCTGGAGGCGAGCTCTGCGTCTCTGCCCTATGGTTAAGCATAGGGCAGCGGCGCCGCAGAAGTCTGTGGCGGCCTTAAGTCTAATTCTGAAGCAGTTAACTTAAAACTGAGGGGGAGGCATAGACAGTTGAAGTGCAAACAATGAATGATACAAAGAAAGTGGATTGCTGGGAAACATCTTAAAGGAAGAGCTCGTGTTGAACAAACCCAGAATAGTATAGGGACATGGAAGCGATGTACAACGAGCGAAAGTGGCATCACACATCCTGCCTCGATAGAACAACGGGGGTAAACGTCGGAAAGGCGAGCTGTCTGGAGGATCCGAGAACAGACTTAATATCATCACATTCAGCTACATATGTGTAGGTAATTCCTGGCTCAACAGGAGGTCATCTCAAACTGTCGCATCCATTAGGACCAGCCAGGCTCCACC
This sequence comes from Heligmosomoides polygyrus polygyrus, assembly GCA_947396885.1. NCBI lineage: Eukaryota > Metazoa > Nematoda > Chromadorea > Rhabditida > Heligmosomidae > Heligmosomoides > Heligmosomoides polygyrus. The sequence continues at coordinate 78,956,287 of OX377203.1, read as the reverse complement.
CAAACACGGGATCCACCGAAACCCTTCAGTGAACCGTATTTTTGCCTGCTCCGGGGACAATGCTCTCAAGGATTGCACTTATTAATTCATTGCTGCACCTGAAGTACGCCTTTGAAACTGGACAAAAGGAAAAAGTAGCGAACAAAGGTTTAATGTCTAGCTTCAAATAATTGGCACTAACGAAATTGTGAGCATTTTGGATGAGAGATTATGAACGGTAGCTGTGTACGAGAATAGTTATTTGAAGCAATGGTCGAAACAGCGGTGCTTGCTTATCTGAATGACTGGACTGCTGCCAGAAACTTGAGAAAAGATGTTGACGTCGTCTAGTCTGATTTCTCGAAAGCTTTTGACAGAGTTTCTCCAGCAAAGTTGATAGGTACATTGTTGTCGATAGGAGCACATCCAAGGCTGGTATCTTGGATAAAAGAATTCATTGCTGGACGAACCTATTAAGTGCCTGTAGGCGACAGCTTCTCTCCAGTCTATGAAATTTACAGTGGCGTCCCACAAGGAGGGGACCTGTCACCATTAATGTTCTTAATCTACACATATGAAATCCCAAATACTATCTCTTCCTTCGGTGTCACTTGCAGCTCGTACGCCGGTGACATCAAGATATATAAGACCATCGAATCCTCAGCTGATGGAGTTAACCTGCAAGCTGCGATAGATTCTATCAACAACTGGTCCAAGCAATGGGACCTACTACTCTGCACTGAAAAAACTCAAGTCCTGGCGATCAGAAATGATACCTCCGATGCGGTATACTTTGCCAATGGAGATCATCTAAGAAATGTGGATGAAGTGCGAGACTTGGGACACCTTATCAACGAAAAATTGAATTTTGCTTACCATTGTCAGACGTTAGTAAATAAAGCAAACCGCAGTGTCTATAATCTTTTCAAAATTCTCAGAACTAAAAATGTCAAAGTTCTTTTAAAGGCTTATAATACATGTGGCCATCCCATAATGGAAAATGAACTACTGTTTTCAACCCATGGAAGCACAAGGATATCAACCTTCTTGAAAGCGGACAAAACAATTTCACGAGGAAGTTACTTATGCGTTGCCTTGCCCTCGGTTACTCCCTCATTCCTAACGGCATCGAAAGGGCGAAACAGCTTGGCTTACCCACAATCAAAAGCACGAGAACAAGTTATGATTTGATGATGATGCATAAAAATATTACAGGTAAAACTGTACCTAACTCATCCGACTTTTTTGATGTGACCCCCAGTAGAACTAGGGCTAGAACGATGAAGCTTGCCGGTTCGGTCATAAAAACTATTACCAGGTCAGATTTTTTCTCTTTTAGAACATTTCGGTTACTTATACCTTTGACAAAAGGCAAGGTACTTGAAATGCCCAGTAATGTATTTAAGAGATATCTTTACCGAAGGCTTAAGAAGATGTAAATTTACTTTCAAGTAGTCGCGTACTTCCGCTCCTCTACTTGTGTTTTACTACTTAGGTTTTATTTATTTTTATTTCTTATTTTTTGCTTCTATATTGTTGTGCATTTTTATTCATCCTTTTCTTGTCTGTTTCCTTTCATTTTCACTTCGGTTTTTACAGTTGTTATTTTAAAACGCCACTTTGCTTGCGTCCCGAAATAAATAATAAATAAAATATTCAGAAGGGGCGCTGTTATTAACCGCTGCTATGCCGCCACTGACCACTATCGCGTGTGCGGAGACCGCTGTGGCGAACGCGACTACTACTCCTTCAGAAGTCACTTGTAGCTATTACTGTTTTTTGGCCAGCTATTTATCCAACTCCAGTTTTCTTTTGTCAGAAAAGACCACTGACTCCTTTCTGAATCATAAAAAGAACGACCAGTTTAATTGATCATAGCTAGAAAAGACATGCGACTGGAGGCTAAACACTAGAGGGAGCGAATAGCAAGGAACGTAGTGTCGGTGTAGAGTAGAACGGTTGGGAGGTGTAAAGAAAAAGGACTGCAAGGAGACGTAATGAGAGCAGTCCTCAAGGGTTCACTGGTCTTAAAATCAGTTGTACAGACCTATCCTGGTTCTTCATCACATCTCCTCTATCCGAACACGCACATGCCGACGTGGCTCTGGTGAAGGATGCCGGCAGCAGGTCAACACGGCGAGACGGCGGAGTTGCCGACGGACATTCCGCATTGCGGAGTAGGTCGTTACAATCGCCGATAGTATTCGTATGTTCGACAACTACGCCTTCCCGGTTTAGTGGGCCTCGGGTAGCAGTATAGGGACAGTACAGATCTGAGCAGCCACGGGAACTGCTACGTCGACGAGAAGGCTGAACTCCATCGGCAGATATGTACGACCCGATCGTGTAGTTGGAGTCGCGCGGCCACATGTCCTCTCACATAAGTCTTGTTCTCGCATACTGGCATGACACGGGCAACTGTCGCCCGATCTGCCTGCAGTGCGTAGTCTATGTACAAGCTGTTCACTCGAGTCATTCTGAATAGGATCAGCGCAACGCTGGACGAGGGACAGCCATACGAACAAGCGGAATTTCGGAAAGGATCCAGCACGATCGAGCACATACACACAATTACGAAGCTCATCGAAGTGTCGCGAGAGTATAAGCTGCCGCCGTGACCTATGTTCCTGAAGAAGGAATTGGACTGTCTCGAAACTAAAGCGGTCATCGGAGTCCTGCTCACTCAGGGTGTTCCTACATCATACATTAGAGTACTTCGGGAGCTGTACAGTTTGGGTTCTGCAGGGGAATACAATATCCTCGAAGCTCTTCGGCGCCACCCTCGAAAACGTCATGCGCGAACTAGAATGGGAAGATATGGGAGTGAAGGTCTACGGCTCATAACACCGTGCATCAGCCAGGCGACGCGGATGCTGGCCGACTTCGATCGTGTATGTGGGAACGTTGGACTGCAGCTGAATCTTACGAAGACGATGTTCATGAGGAACGGATGGGTTTCTGATGCCCATCCTCGCTCAACGGAACGAAAGTGCCGGAGCCGGGTAGGAGGAAACGAGCGGCTTGGTGAGCTTTCAAGAGCGTCGAGGAAGTCGTGAAGAATACGAAGAACGTCTGACTGTGTGCAGATCTATCCAGTCTATTCGACTGGTAGCTATACGGGCAAAAATTAGCTTTCAAGATGCGTCGAGGAATCTACGGTCTTGAAACTGAACTACACATGTCAGTGCACAGCAATCGATGCCGTGATCAGTTCTGCGGTACTAGATAGCTCTTGTGTAATGGAAAGTATAAAATCCGCGCATTATTTGTGTGGACGTTCTTGTATGTATAATAGATAATTAAGATTGCTGAAGAATTTTATAAAAGGAGAAAGATATGCAAATATTATAGAAAGCACATAGCAGTAGGATTCGTGAGAAGGTTGTGATTGGCTGATAAGGACAAATGATAAAGAAGGCGTTACTCCATCCCTTTTGGGTGACTGGTCGCGATGGCGACTTGGGTGCGTATTTGGCTATACAATTACTTGCGGTGGCCGACCAATGAACAAGACAGCGGCTTATTATATTCAGACAAGTCCAGTACGAATTCATCGATTCGGGGGATGGAAGGCTTCATTGGCCAAGAACCTGGAGTAGGGTGCATGCGACAGCCGTCACCTTCTCCGACTGCACTCCTCGGCACATTGAGCTGACATTTACTCAGGACCACTTCGCTACAGGAACCCACTCTCAACCGCTGCATGCAGGCCTTTTTCAGTATCCATAAGAGAACTACGGGGTGGACCATAAGTCCTACAACAAAATTAGGCGACCTTATTATGAGTCTTTTTTCGATTGCATAAAACCATATATCAACTCATCCTCACTGCTATAGTCCTTGTCATTATCATGGTTGTAGCTACTTTTATTAGAAAGTAGTAGGCTCCGACGTAAAACTGCCGAAAATCTTCCTCTGATTCGCGGTGGAGCACTCACATTCCGATGTGGCTGAATTTCTAGAGATTGTTGCTGGAACATTCGCTATTATGATGTCGTGTAGGACAATACAATTTCTTCTCAAAGGTGAACACTGGATCAGTGGATCAGAACTACAATAGAAGAACGCTATTAAGTTGCTGATCATCCACGATGCAGCAACCAGCTACAGCAAATGCAGTATTCAATCGTGTGTGTAATATATTATTGTGCAATGTGTGGTTTTTAGAAAACCACTTGCTAAGCGCTATAGATGCTGAGGCGAAGACTCAGCTATGAGGAGAAGAGAGTAGAAAGAAAAATTTCTTATCGCTGTTAGATCGCGTCGCTCAGGCTGGGTGTTCAACCACCGCTTCATTTGATGAAATTTTTTTCGAAGAAGAGCTATCCCAGAACGGTCAAAATAATAGTGGGTATAGTGCTACCTCTGGGAAACGTGACGATGTGCAAACGATGGCTACGCATGGTAGCTTCTCGCCTTAAACGATTTTCCAAAATGTCTCCCCTCACACCCAAAGTTTTGTATTAAAAACAGTGGAGATCAGTAATGCCCGCTCGATGGGCACAGAAACACCAAAATTTTCTGGGCCCAATCGCGTTGTTTAAAGGCAAGATGCATCCGATTTCGGCAAAACGAGGATTTTAACGTCAAGGAGACAAGGACGTGCCAGCGGTTTCCGTCCATCTGCCGAATATCGTGCCAGCAAAAGACTAGCTATGGAATTCCAGCAATTTAAAATTTTTGGTCTTCGTTTATTTATCATTTTAGAAAAAATTTGTTCTTCATGGCACAGAAAGATTACTGTCCAAAGTCGTCTTTGTAACAAATGAGGAATAAATTTCCGTAAGAGGCGCTCCGACGCTGGCTGCAGAGCTACCCATACGATCTAAATACTCTTATCAGCCAAGAGTGGACGTTTATGAATAATACTGCTCCACCATAATCTACACACTATGGGCAAATAGTGTTTGAAATTGTTTGAAATTTGGTGCACTTCTATCCTTTTTATACAATTAAGTTTTTGTTGCAGGACTTATGATCCACTCTGTATTTATTCTGAAGCTTTCCGTCCGAAAAGGTGACGGACGTTAAAAACTGGAAAGCTACTGGTAGAATATCACTAAACGAAAGAGTTCACGTCTTCAGAAAATGCTGCTCGGCATCGCGTGCAGCTGTTCAATAAATGAAAATCGCCGCATATATAGGTGCATAGTTTGCCTCCAAATGACTGCAAACGCACTGTGTAACGGTGAGAAACGATGAGTGAAACTACTTGAGATAGCTTGAAGTCAAATTGAGCTTCAAAAATGCAGCAGAAGTTAGATTTCGACCAATGGCTTAAACTCGAATGGTTAAGTTTTGCCTCAACGTAGGTGGCGCAACGAACGAAAAATGTTTAGGATAAGGATACAACAGTGTTACTCAATCCCTTTTAGGAGGCGCCACGCATTTTACTTCCAAGGGATATCACGATTTCAATGCGTACTTGGCCATACAATATCTTGTGGTGGCCAGCTCGGGTGCTCGCGGCAGCCGGCACCTCCTCCGACTGCGCTACACGCGTCGAAAAAAAATTAATGAAAAATGTTTATTTTGATTAATTCAGATTATTCAAGTGTATTTAAATAAGCCTGAAAACAAAGTTTGAGCTTCAAGAGTGAAACGGGAAGACATTTTAGGACATTTTTTCACCAGTGGAGAGAACATCTAGAGAATTGCAGTAGTTAGTGGTACTGAGGGCGTATCTAATGAATCCGCCTTACTCGCACCTTTGGGTAAATGGCTTGGATGTGATGAGAAACTTGCATGACTTCAGAGAACACAGCACATAGGTAACGGGGAAGAAACAGGAATCCTAGCCACTAGTGCCACCATTCTGGGAAGCCACGCGTGGCAAGAAATAGTTTTTCGACGAAGCATCGCGTGATGAGGGACTACAAAACCGACATCGTCAACTCTCGCCTCGCATCATCCGTCACATCAACTACGATTGGCTTCTACTTAAAAAGCTTAATAAAGTCCCAAATGCTAAACAACGTGCAGCCACGCTTCGTCAGCACTACGAATAGAGCGAGTGTGATTGTTTTTCAAGACTGCCTGTAATAGAGTACCATTATCTGAACACTTATAAAGAAGGTTACCTACAGAACTTATAACTCTCCTTCGTTATCAAAAACAAGGACTAGCTCGCTCTTTTGAGAGTTCGCAAATTTTATACATGGCCCGTTGTGCCTCGGTTTTTAAGTCCTGCCAAAATGATAAGATAAAACTCATTGAAAGTGCTCAGAATAGCTGGTTGTTTAAATTGTTTTAGTTTTCTTGCAGCCCATCATTCAGTTCCTTGCAATTTCATTATTGTTTTTTTATTGCTACATGTAAATAATAATAAATAATATAAATCATGTAACTACTATCCATCCCTGCCTTGAAATGAATATAGCTTTTCTCGTTTTCTTTCTGTTTTAAAATATACCTTTTCCACATCAAACGGGAGATATTCGCAATCATTGGCAACTATTCAAGTAAAACTGCCTTCTTTCCATACCAAATTGGATACTTTTCTGAACAATCTTTCCTTTCAAATCGAATGGGACATTTTAGAAATCAAATAGGGGTTTCTGCGCATTAAAACAGACTAGAATTGTTTTTTGTTAAATAAAAAATTTATATGACTTCTTCAAATTTTTTAATTCAAAATACCCCTGTGGGTGGGTGGATATACTATTTAAAATCTAGCCAAAATTTTATTTAAAGAAATTAATTAAAGTTTGTTGTTATAACAAGACCAGAGGAACTTGGTGTAAAATTTGGTATTCCACACCGAAATCAGGAGCTAGGGCTCACTTTTTTACTGTCAGAGACGTATACGCATACCTGGCATTAAAAAGTAGTTCACATCCCTCTCAGAAGAATTATGAACCTTCCAGACGAGTTGCTAAAAAGGCTCTTCTAAAGTTCTAATTGTATGTTTATTGTTTCCGTGCTCTCAAGTGTTGTTTCTTGTTAGTCAATGCATGTTCCATGAGTTGTCACACGACTGTCTTAAATACTCTTAACAAATTAACAATAAGCAATAACGATATTTTGTTAAAACTCTAGCGCCAGATCGCGCCCTGTACTCGACTGGATCACTTCAGTTTTTATTTGATTGGTAGCAAAAGTCTTCTTTCCACAGTGTAACACGTTTGTGAGCGAGAAAACAAAAACATTTGTAGGAAGAGCAAATATCTTCACTTTGCTATCTTAAGTAGACGGCATTAATGCTGTAATTAATTTTAGTACCTTAATACAAATAATAATTGCAACGATCTGTGCATAGCGCGATTTCGTCTTTGCACTTGCACTTTTTGATTGCTGCCTACGTGGGCTTTAAAACAAAGGTTAGTTTATTATTTGCTTGAAAAAATGAAACTTTTATAAGGCTCTCTAAAATGAAACTTTTATAAGGTTCAAACAGTGCGTTTTATTATTGGAGTAGGTCAATTAAAGAATTTCAAAGAGAGTTATTCTAAATATTGGTTAAACAAATAATTAGTCTAATCGGATCTGTCCTAGTCGGAAAGGTCACTGCCAGAAAAGGAGAGTAAACACAAGCGGAGTTGGCTCTCCCTGTTAGAAAATCGCGGAGAAAGGTTCTCTCATAGGCTAACTGAGCGTGTAGTCTTTGCAAAGTAGTTTACTTTCACTTTTGCTACCGTTTGCAAATAGACGAAGTGAAGTGCCCCCCCCCCCCACTAGGATAGATCCGTCTAGGATTTTCTGGATCCTAGCTATATTAGGAAGACGCTCGTTTTAATTGGCAGATGTTCAGCTTGATTTCAAAAGCGTCATGCTTAGAATCGTGTCCAATTTAGTCTGAAAGTAGATCAAATAAACATACTAGACGTTGCTCCGGTTCAACTAGAGTCCAGTCGGAAGACTTCCAAAAACGCTGATTAAGGGTCACGAAATTCTTTTGGCGGAGTCTATGGCGGAACCGCTAGAGCCTAAACGATCCCGCCAATTTTCATTTGTATTTTTTTCGTTCTTTATGTTCTTTAATTACTTTCCTGCAATTTTTAAAGTTCATTTTTACGTGTTTTAGAATGCTAGGAGTAGTTCCCTCATAGGAAAACGAATATGTACACTGATCAGTGCCTAAGCGGCTCAAGGACATTAAAATAAAGAAAAGTGAAAGCGAAAAAATTGCACATTTTCCTACTCCAGAGTGGCTCGTTTCGCCATCTATCTCCAGAAGAACCTTTTTTGTACAACACCCTCCCAGAGTCTCGTCAACGAAGAGGAAAGTGTTATACGTTTTTGAATATGCAAGATTACTAATTTGAATTCAGCAAACTTTTTTTTAAACGTCAAATGTTAAATTTATTAAAGATATAGCAAACAAAGCAACCGTTGGAATGAGTAGCTAGACATGGACGAAAACGTAAAGCACAAGGATAAGCATGATCGAGAATAAGGCGCGGCAAGTATAGGCTTCGCGGAAAGCGTAAGGTAAAAAAAGGAAAACTAGATTTAATTACCCAAGTTTGAGGCTCTGAAGAAGGCGACAACGCGGAACTTGAGCCGAAATAAAGATCTATACCTATCTTGGCTACAGTCAAACAACGGTTCGTCCAATACAACGACAAGACGCCGAGATTCATCAGAGTCGGACACGAAGTGAGAAGCAAAGAGATCAAGCATCCGTCATCACTCTGTACAGAACAATAGCGCGGGGTTCACCGGGTGGCTCTGCTCGCCTACTCATATCTCGCAGCTTGTTGTTGAACTTCGCTGTGACCGTCTGCTTTATGGAATGCTTTATCCAATGTATGCATGCCCGACGCTATTGTCTGACGCCACCTGAATCACGCACGAAAGCGTCTTCGAAGCCAGATTTGGATTACACCGCCCACTCCTAAAAAAATCTCTTCGAACAACTTTTTGGCTTCCCTTGTGCGTCAGAGGGAATCGCGACGCGATGGCTGATTTTTGTTCCCCCCCCCCCCCCCCTCCCACATTGTTTTATTGAGGCAGGACGAGCAGTAAAGTGGACTAAAAGTAAATTCTGGGAACTGGGAACTCCCATTATCATGTCAAAAGTCGCAGATACTCTGGGACAGCGGGGGCCAGATTCATCAACCGCTCACCGGCCGATAACGGTGAAAAGTACCGCCAAACCTGATGCTGATGAATGTCATATAAGGGGGTTTGGCGGTATTTCCACCGTTACCGGCCAGTAAGCGGTTTATGAATATGGCCCCAATAGGCAGACACTCCTACTACACTGACGAGGTGCAAACTAGTAGTACAGCTTCCTTGCGTGGTTTGAGCTTCATTTTGAAAACTCAACTTTCGTTCAAGCAACTCACTGAAATAATATCGGAAAAGCAGATCGAATTGTGCACAGCCTGTTCAAATGTTTACGAACAAATTCAGCACTGTACCGATTAACAGTTTTCACTCCGAAATATAAGGAGAGAAATTGTCAGGTTGGAAAAATCTCTGCAAAACAGCTTCACAAGAAAGGTCTGAATTCGAGGACATGCGTGTGATTGCAACAGCATCCCTTTACCGACTTCACGAAACAGCTTCTTCAATCTACGCATCCTTACACATAGTAGAAGATATGATTTAATTGCGATATATAAGATGACAAACGGTTTTACTCGTATTCCCCTTCAGTAGTTTTATACCTTTTCTTCATAGAACACAAGGGGTAGTCAGTGGAAGATCCACTTTCCCAGAGCAAACAGCAGTATAAGCTCCTAGTTTTTCACTTGCCATGCTGGCTGTGAATTTTCGAAATTATCTAAGAAACAGCTCTTAGCGAACTCTATTAGGCAATCACCTGTATCACCTGTCGTCCCGTTGATCATCGACTTGCTCGAGCGGGCGCCAGCAGCGTCTCCATTCGTCCCTGTCGCGTGCCAGAGTGGTCCAATGGATCCTCCTCGCTCGAGGGACACGAAGAGCGTCATATCGGTCGTTCAGGGCTTTCACGAAGAAGTCCGACCAACGCGTTGGTGGGCGTCCTGGTGTTCTTTTGACATCCCGCGGAATCCAATCTGTGACGACTCTCGTCCAGCGGGTGTCTGCGAATCGCATTACGTGGCCGGCCCACCTAATTTTCGACGACTTGGCCCATGCGACAGCGTCTCTGATCTTCGAACGTCGGCGAAGCTCGGAACTCCGGAGGCCTTCTCTCACTTGCGTGAGTCGTGTCACTCCGAGCATCGTCCTCTCGATTCCACGCTGCGCGACGCTGATCGCGTGTTCATCCTGCTTTCGTATAGCCCAGGTCTCTGAGGCGTATGTTAGGGCAGGAAGAACAGTGGAGTCGAATAGGTGGGCACGGAGTCGGACGTTCTTCGTCTTCTTCGCGACTTCTTCGACGCTCTTGAAAGCTCCCCAAGCCGCTCGTTTCCTCCTGCTCAGCTCTGGTGCTAGGTCGTTGGCCATGTTGACTTCGCGACCCAGATACACATAGCTGGAGCATTCGGAGATGTTCGTTCCGTTGAGCGAGAATGGGGCATCAGAAACCCATCCGTTCTTCATGAACATCGTCTTCGTAAGATTCAACTGCAGTCCAACGCTTCCACATACACGATCGAAGTCGGCCAGCATTCGTTCCGCCTGACTGATGCTCGGTGTTATGAGCACGATGTCGTCAGCGAAGCGAAGATGGTGCAGTTGCCGGCCGTCGACCTTCACTCCCATGTCTTCCCATTCTAGTTCGCGCATGACGTTTTCGAGGGTGGCGCTGAAGAGCTTCGGGGATATAGTATCCCCCTGCCGAACCCCTCTCTTCACGTCAATGACGACGTCGTTGTAGAATGGTGAGATCTTGGTCGTGAATCCACTGTACAGCTCTCGAAGGACCCTGATGTACTGAGTAGGAACGCCCTGGGTGAGCAGGGCTTCCATGACCGCTTCAGTCTCGACGGAGTCGAATGCCTTCTTCAGGTCGATGAACGTAAGGCACAGCGGCAGCTTGTACTCTCGCGACACTTCGATGAGCTTCGTAATGGTGTGTATGTGGTCGATCGTGCTGAATCCTCTCCGAAATCCTGCTTGTTCGCATGGCTGTCCTTCGTCCAGCGTTCTGCTGATCCTATTCAGGATGACTCGAGTGAACAGCTTGTAGACTACGGACAGCAGGCAGATCGGGCGATAGTTGCCAATGTCGTGCACGTCTCCCTTCTTGTACAGCAAGACGGTCTTGCTGGTCTTCCACTGAGATGGAACCTTGCATTCGGACAGGTAGCGTGTGAAGAGCCGCGCCAAGGTGTTGATGAGCGGTGGCGGGAGACTCTTCAGGTGTTCAGCTCTGATCCTGTCAGGACCGGGTGCTGTACGTTTCTTCACCGACGAGATGGCGTGTCGGATTTCGGAAGAGAGAACAGAGGGGACGACGTATCCATCCTGCGGAAGATGGCATGGGGGCAGGTGGACGTGGCTATCGAAGAGATCGGAGTAGAAGTCGTGGATGACTTTCTCCATGGTCCTTCTGGAAGAGGTGATGGTTCCGTCAGGACGTCGGAGAGCGGTCATCTTGGTCTTGAAGTTGGCGAAGTTCCGGCGGGCATTGCGGATGCTCAGCCCTGCCTCTGCTGCTTCAGCCAACACTTCCGCCCTTCTCTCTTTGAGATCTTCCTTTATCGCCGCTCTGCATAGCTTTGCAAGCTCGGACGTCAGTTGGTAGTTGCCTGACGCTCGTGCTGCTCCACGCTGGCGTATCAGCTCGAGAGTTTCCGGAGACAGGCGTCTCTTGGTGGTCTTCAAGCTCTCGGCTCCCTTAGCACTATCGTGGAGATGATGCACGAAGCGATCGTATTCCTTGTCGACGTTGTCCATGACGGCATCTTCCCAAAGGCCGACAAGAGAGGTGTAGAGATCCCAGTTGATGGTCGTTCTGGGATTCCTCTTCTTGAACTTCGCGGCCTTCTCTCCTTGACGCGAAAAGCGGAACCTCGCGCGAAGGAGGCGGTGGTCCGATCCCGTGTAGAACTTGGGGACAACGGAGACATCGGTCAGGCAGTTCTTGCGATTGAAGATGATGTGGTCGATCTCGTTGTGGAACTGGCCACCGGGGGATTCCCAGGTCCATCGTAGGGAGGGAGGCTTCTGGAACTGCGAGTTTCCATGGATGGTCTTGGTCGACATGATAAACTCAGACAGCCTTTCACCTTGCTCGTTCCACTCCAAACCGTGGGTTCCGATGTGAAGTTCTTCCGGCGACCTTCGTGGCCCGATCTTGGCGTTGAAGTCGCCGACGTTGTAGAAGGTGTGATCTTCCTTATAGAACTTCTCCAGCTCCACGTAGAAGGCCTCGACGTCTTCGTCGTCGTAGTCGGATGTTGGGGCATACGCGACGAACACAGTCAAGGCTGGCACGGAGCCACATCGCTTCAGTCGCAGACGTCCGATTCGGCTTGTCAGGGACTCGTACGAATCAATGTTCAGCTAGTCAGGCTCGGGGTACTCCGGGCAGCCAGCCAGACTGCCCGAAGGGACGGGGCGAGACTTAAGGCGGCCTCGAATCGCCTTACATGTACTCCCAGTCTACCGAGTGCAAGCTCTTGGCCGAGCCGACACAGTTACAATCCGCACAGTCACGGACACATCCACGCACACTGTGCACGAACATGCCGCTCCCACGCACAAGGAACGCATCGACCCGACACAGCAGGAGCAAGGAGTCCATCCCCTGCATCCCACCTGCGTCTCTGGGCAGTACACGGTCGCATTTGGTTCGCGTTTATTTCCCCTATCCACCACCCGGGGACGCGCCACGTGGCCCTGCGACAAGCGGCCCGAGATCCCTCTTAACAAGAGAGCCCGAAGGCTCTCTATCGAGGGAGATCCGTGGCTATTAGGCAATATGAAAAAACTTTTGACCCGTACTTTAAGGGTCAGCTTAATAGCTTTCCTCGTTATTAGCTTGATCCTTGTTCCAATGCAACTAAAAGATAAAAAGGATAAAAGACGACGTTACTCAATCCCTTTTGGTATGCGCCACGCATTAAACTTCTACAGAATGTCGTGGAGGCGACTTCAAGGCGCATTTATTTCGCTATACAGTGACTTGCGGTTGCCAGCCGATGAACGAGTCAGCGCTCTATCCTTCCCAAACAAGTCTAGAACCAATTCTCCGACCCCGGAGGGATGTAAGATTTGGTTGGCCTGGGCGGAAAATGCGAACCAGGAAGGTGGTATCGGGTGCACACGAATCCAGCAGCGCCTCCTCCAAATGTGCCACCACGCACGCTCGAGACTTCTGGATAACACCACGTAAACATGAGGAGAGACCAAATAAACGTCACCACCATACCGAAAGCGTCATTCAGTGTTGGATTGCCGTACACCGAGCCAAGGAATGGGCGGAGCATAGGGAGGTAGCGGCAATTTTTAGTTATACTGCCGTGTGTGGGAGTATTTCAGCTGCTATATCAGCATTGCGATAACAGCTCTGTTAGGAGAAAGCCCGGTGTACAGACATCGTCAGGGAGCAACAAGACATCGGAAATGTCACACAGGCTGTCAAGTGACGATTTCTGCGGAGAAGCAGCCGTAGTAGGGATCGTCCACAGTTCAGCTGTCTCACTGTTACATAAGCTTCTTTCTATCGTGGACTACCCTTCGCCACCATTCTTCTAGAAAGCTGCGTTGAAACTAAAGTTGACCTAGACCTAGCGTGGACGATTCGATATATGGCAACGTTCTACTGATCCGAAATACAACCAGCAAAGAGGAACGTAGAAGATGGGACAAACATGCGAATCGTCAGATAACTAGCAACAATCACTTCAAGCACGACTTCCTTCTCGAAACGTTGTAGCACGACCAGTCAATTTGGAGTTCAATTTGCAAATCAAATGTGCACCGACATAAGAATGAAAATCGAGGAAAATTATGAAAAAACCATAGTATACCAAGTTTTATAGAGCGAAACAAGCGCTACAAAATATTATACATTTTGTATGCAATTACTTTCTCTATCCATAAAAAAACAATCACAGAGTAACACCTATCAGAATCGGACAGAACTTATGTGACAACCTAATAAAAAAGAAGCACCTACCAGGTTTGGAAGAATGCTAAATTTGTCACTCGCAGAAAGAGTGTGAACAAGGGCAAGCAAAAATGGTGCTGCTAGAAAAGAGAGTGCTTTATGCTTCAGCATGTAGTAGCTTAACACTAACACCATAATAATTCGTTGCTTAAGAAACTTGTCAAAAGGAGGAAGCAAATTCAGACGTTGTCACAATTGAATACACAATAATACCGAGAATTATACAAAGGTTATAAAAACAAATATAAGTTGGCAAATAGTCCAAGCAGCTTGATTTGTTCCACATTGGTGAGACAAAAACGACGTAAACTCTAACCTTTATGGTACGGTATATACAATTTTCACGTCGAATTGGACTCTTCTAAGCTGGCCTTTGAACTTTGAAATCAAATCGAACTTCTTCCAAATCGAGATGAGCTTCCTGCAGATTAAATTGAAGTCTCTCCGTGATAATTAAAATAAATTTTTGTTCAAGGAAAACTAAGAATAATTTTTTTGGAATTTTATTTACTTCAGCGGCCGAATGAGTGAAATAATTTTGTAAAATTTTCATTTTTCAAGAAAAATAATGAATTGAATTTTGAGTTAAGGCGCAGCAAGACAGCAATCACGTCGTGCTTCAAAAGACTGGATCGCGTCATGTTTTTAAAAAGTTTTACATAGTGTTTATTTGATTGATGGTGTAAATATGTACTACTTACATGCAGCAAGAAAATTAGGTGCACCGTGTGCAGGTGTAAAACTGTGTGCAAACAGAAATTTTGCTACCAACCGAATAAAAATCGTGAAGTTTCGTACGGGGGCATGGCGCAATCTCTATTTTCTCAATATAAAATGGCCGCCTTCCTGCTTTTCAAAACGAGTTTTAAGCCATTGTTTTTCTCTAGAAAAATTATATTTTTATAAGATTTCATGTGTTTTTTATTGGGAAGTGAATTAAAAGTTCAAAGAAAGTTAGACTGAATTTCCTTAAACAAAAAATTATTCGAACATTTCTGAAGAGTCTCTAGTTTAATGTAGAAGAAACTCATTTCTATTTGAAGGAGATCGCCTTAGTTTGAAAAGTCTTGGGTTAGCTTAGAAGAGTTTCCACCTTGACCTGAAAAGTGTCCAATTCGATTTGAAAACTGTGCAATTCGACGTGAAAATGGTATATATTAGATCCAACGCAATTCCAATAATCCTATTTTAACATAACCCGAATAAAGGAGCAATAAATAAATTAAATAAAATAATTCAAATAACCAATTTCTCTTCGACTCTTATCTCAAACATCCGTTCAGATAGGACTTTAGATTTCTGATGAAAATCAGTTATCTGAATCATGCAAAAATCGGCTTTAATAAAAGTCACCCTTTATGCTGGACAACACTTGTTTCCTCGTAATTTTATTGGCCCGACTTTCTTGTTTGTTCAATGGAGTGGAAGAAGAAAAAGAAAATTGGGACAGCCTCATCCTTCGTGTTTATATATCGCTTGGATGATATGAGAGTTCATAATAAAGCGGTGGCTTTGATTTACTCCTCATCCATGATACTCTCACGGCGAGAGGACGAGAGAGGAAATTGAGCAGCATACAGACGGGAGAACAACAAACTTATTACAGTCGACACACTCATGGTTTAGTATAAGATCGTCTTACCAGCCTTCTTGATAGTATCCATCGCAGGAGCACGACGATTGTTCTTGATGTTCGTACAGGTGACGAAGTTTTTATTATTTATTTATTTATTCAAGGCGTAGACATGAGTCTTCGCGTAACAAACTAGCAACAAAGGAACAGAATAAAAACAACCAAATACGCAAACGAATCAGTTAGACATCAATTCTTGTGCTACGTTTTCACCACATGCGACCTATACGGGGATGTAGGGAGCTGTCTGGGAAGCCCGAAGTTGCTGCTGACCCCTTGAACGTGTGATCATATGGTGGTTTTTTTCATAATTTTTCCTCGATTTTCATTCTTATGCCGGTGTACAATCAATTTGCATGTTGAAGTCCAAATTGACTGGTCGTTTCGAGAAGGAAGTCGTACTTGAAGTGATTGTTGTTAGTTATCTGAAGATCCGCAAATTTGTCCCATCTTCCCCGTTCCTCTTTGCTGCTTATACTTCGGATCAGTAGAACGTTGCCAAATATCGAATTGTCCACGCCAGGTCTAGGTCAACCTTTTCTTTACTTTTCGAGCAACAGCTTTATCCTTTCGGAGGCCTCCTCTGATGTCTACATGTGGGTAACCCTACCCCACACTCTATCAATACCGAAGTAATGAAATAAGTGGTTTTGGTGGTTTGTACCCTCACCAGATCCTGTACGGTCCGACAAAAATCCTGAGTGGGACCCGAATAGTTTGACGTCCTCCATCAGATACGAAAGGTATTTTGCGGAAGTGCTCAACAAATTAGGGTCATGCTGAGCAATGACTGGCCAATCACGAGCTCTTCAACCGTCTTCAAAGCAATGGTCCCCTTATCAATTAGCGATGCTGCCAAAGGCTTATACAAGGTCTTAGTTGGACATTGTGGATTTTATCCATGTTTGCGAGATCGCATGCTAACTTGCCAAAAGCGGGAGCAAAAGATCTCATATAAACACTTTGCAGAATTGATTAGGATGAATAGCAACCGAGAATGATCAAAAAGAAAAGCTATGTCTCAAGAAAACAAAATGTCAGGAACTATCTGAAATGTTCCATCGTATCCATAGACCGTACTCTATAGTAAGCTTCGGCTTATAGTCCTGCATGCCGTCTGTATGACCAACATAGGTAAGCAGAATGTCCTGTAGATGCGGTCTTGCAGAAAAATATAAGCTAGTCCTTCGACTGATTGGATCCCTTACTAATGGTCTCATATGCGTGCTCAGTAGGAGACCAAGTGAGAAGGCTTGTCAATTTCTAAGCTCAATACAATCTTTTTTCCGCTAGCTACGAGAGAATGGGAGTACTGCTCGTAAAACATTCTACTACTGGCGATCGTTTCAGGTTTACTTCCAAGGCGTGCAGAGTATCCGGTATATTCCCTCTGCTCTTGAAGGACTTTGCAGTCTAAGTGGAGCAGTGCACTTGTGCAACGGTGTCGGGAGGAACTGGAGTTCTATGTACTTGCAAATCGTCGTCCAGTTCATCGTGTAAGAAGTTCACGTTCCTTTTTTCATCGTAATGTGGAACTCCATTTGATGAATCGTGGTCTCTTTTCTCACTTCGGCAGCCAGCAGTCGAATGAAAGCGGATGGTGTGAGGTTGAATCGATTCCCTGTTTTGTCGTATATCTGACTTCGAATGTGGCGCCGTAATTTGTTGAGCAAGATGGCTCCTAATGCATACTCTTTGCTGTCGTCTTCATAAAAGCTTGTTGAATTTAAGCAATCAACTGGTGATGCAATCAAGCGTTCCCGGATTTCTTGATCAAATGGTTATATAACGGTTTGCCTCCTATGAGCGTTGAGAAGCGTTCCCAGAATTCTTCAAACTTCAAAAGCGATCCATCAAAACATGGCAGCTCGATTTTTGCTCAACAGTGATGTGTAGACGAAGTTGTGCGTTTGATTTGGAATTACCATCAGGGGAGGTTGGAAGGCGCCCGCATAGTACATGGAACTCTGCAGTTGAGCGTCGAGGCCGGAGAGGTGTAGAGTCGTCTCCGTGTGAGTCAAATAAGGAAGAACTATAGAATATATTTTATCTGAACGGCAAGAAATCGACACACCCAAAAGCATTTTTGAAGAATCGATGGGAACGACGTTGGGAAAGCCCTGCGTTGGTAGACGATCGCAAGGAAGATGGCATAGGGTGCAAGGACGTCGGTTCCGGAGTAGGTGGACGGCGGCAGAAGAAGAGAGACGACCGCTTGTTGTCGGTTCCTCCCGCAAGACTGACTCCTTGCTGCTAACCCCTCGGTGCGCTGACACTCTCCGAGTTTTGACCCGTGACAAAGTTTATGATTCCATGCTCGCCTACGTCAATCCCTGATAAAGAACATGTGAGCCCTCATAGCTTTTCTAGCAGGATCGGGATGGTAGATGGAACCTTCTTAACTGGCATGGATCCTGCAATAAAATGGTAACAAGCGAACGGATGAATGTCTTGATGCGAAGGAAATGGGGTATATGTCGCGTAGGTGAGCAGCATTGGTAGATGCGAACGTCTAAACCGATCAGACCCCATGGAATGGGCATGCCATTCAGAGAGGGCATATACAGTTGGTACCCTAATGGGCTGGCATGTGTTGGCCTGTGCTCTGTTTGGTTACAATTGGCTGGAGCGCTCCCACCTAGCAATGCTGCTCACCTACGCTACATGTACCGGAAATGGTTGCCGGTTCTTCTTCAGTGGCCCTGGTTGCCAGTTCTGATTTATACATCATTCCGGATACCTATCCGGATCACGGGAGGGTCTGTGTACAGGGTGTCCCAGAAAAATGTATACACTTTTTGAAAGCCGATAACTTTTCTCACAGCAAGGGTACTAAAGAAGTTAAGAGCTGATATAAAAGCCTAAAACAATAGAAATATTCCGAGATATAAGTGTTATGAAATGCGCCATGCACTTGTCTGAACTCTTGCATTTTGCACTCGATTGATTGTGATTGCGTTTCACTTGAATACTTGTTGTAATTTTTTTCACAAAGTAGCTGTTTCAATTTATTTGTGCTTTTCTAAGGGTTTAAAACTTAAAAACACACTATGGCTTGCGGAAAATGCAGGGATCCTAAAAAATGCAGGCGCTGTTTAAAAGGTTCTAACATTGCTCTTAGTGAACCTTTTGAATATATTTAAGACTTATATACAAAAGCACAGGGTGACGAGATATCTGTGGCGTGTAAATAGTCAAGATTGCTCCATGCACCTGTCTGGAATCTTGCATTTCAGACTTGATTGATTGTGCACGGACTGAATGGATGTTACAATCTTGTTACTACTTGGCCACATTAGCGTGTGCTGTGCTTCTTTTAACGTTTTCCGTCGTCCAGTAGCTGCAATTATGCCGATTAGCCTCCCTATTCCGCTTGAATGTTCCTTCATCAGTCCACAAACCCGTCTTGGAAAATGGAGCTCCTGCTCAAATTTAAATCGCGCAATCGATAAACTCGCATGTCACGTGTCTTTCGCATGATTTTCAAGTTCTAAACGTTAAAAGAAGCCCAGCGCAGGATTACCACGCCAAGTAGAAACAAGATTGTAACGAGCATTCAGCTTATACACAATCTCCGAAATGCAAGGCTTCAGGCGGGGGCGTGGCACAATCCTAAGTATTCGCATGAGACAGAAACCTTGCTTTCGTATGAGTCTCAAACGTCTTCAAAAGCTTCACTAGCAGCAATGTTAGAACCTTTCAGATAGTAACTGCATTTTAAGGATCCCCAGCATTTTTCGCCAAATTAGTGTGTTTTAAACATTAACCCTTTAGAGAAGCGAAAGCCAAATCTATCGAAACGACCACTTTGTGAAGAAATTATAACAGGTATTTAAGTGAAGCACAATCAATCGAGTGTAAAATGCAAAATTTCAGACGAGCGCATGGCGCATTCCATGCCGCTCTTACGTCATAGAATTCTATTTTCGTAAGCTTTCATATGAGCTTTTAACTTCTTTAGTACCTTTGCTGTGAGCAAAGTTATCGCCTTTCAAACAGTGTATACATTTTTTAGACACACTGGATAGAAGAAAATCGACGAAGTCGGCAAAACATCGACAGTTTGAAAGCTACGGCAGCAATAGTTAAGCAGGTATGGACCTGATGGATGACGTGCGTGTTCAAAAGAAAGTCCATCTCGTCTCTTACCCACTGGTGTCACTACATGCATTAATTATGGGACAACGTTCCCACTCACAGCGTAGTACATTTCGAACGACCTCTTGCAGGTCTGTCACATGGGACCTCACTTCCGTCACCTTCCTTGGAGGATACGAACAGCTCCACACCCGGCTGATGACAAACTTTAAGCAGAGTGTCTCTTCATTGGCTGGGGCACACAACAATTGCATGGTGCGCTGCATTTACTTATTTGTTCATCCTGGCACTATAGAAGTGCCACAATCTTGCCAAAACTACTAGGCATTATGTCATAAATCACTAGAAAACACAACTCGCATCAATATCCGAATAGCGTTGAAGCGTATCCCAGAATTATAATGGCAAAAATGCGAAAGGCCTAAGCAGTAAACGTAGACGTTGCACAGAGTAAGAAGTGGGGTACAGACAACTGTACAGCACCTCGCTATAATGAAGCACCCAAGACCGTACTAGCCAGCCATAGTGCCCTATAAAAGACGATGTCAGAAGTTCAGAGTGGCAACCCATGTGAGACCGACAACTTGGACATGGTTTCCTATGGAGACGAGCTAGTGTGAGCTATAATAAAAAGAAAGTTTACTTCTTGTCAATGTTGGATGAGAAGCCTATTTTACAACGTACCATGGCAAGAAAACCGCGAAGAAATAAGATAAAGAAAAGCATTGCTCAATCCCTTCCAGGATGCGCCACACATTCTACTTCTACGATCGTGGTGCAGATTTGAAAACCTATTTGGCCATATAATTCTCACGTTGGCCAGTCGACGAAGGAGTCAGCGCTTTATCGTAACAATTTACCGACCCCGGAGGAATGACACGTTTGGTTGGCATGATCGGTAAATCCGAACCAAGAACATGGTATCGGGTGCACACAACAGCTGACACCTCCCCCGACGGCGCTACACGAGCCCTTTAGAAATATAGGGAGAAAAATTTCAAAACTTATCAAAAGAAGAAGAGAAAAATATTCTGCAACGGGTGAAAGAGGTGAATAGATGACCTAAAAGGCCTCCATCATTGAAGTAACGTGTGCTACACAAGCGAGTTGCGATTGAGGATATGAGCAGGTAAATCAGGGCAGTAGGTTGAGTTTTTAATGATGCCATAATCGTTGTGCGTACTTCTCCTGATCTATCCTAATCGGAGGGAGCATATAGTGATGTGCGTCTCCAATCTTTTGCTTAGGCATCTATGAGAGCTAAAATCAAATTTAGGGGATATGGTGGACTGGCATGGGACGACATCGGCAACTGACACTTTACGGTTGCCCCTTCCAACTAGGACAAATCCTTCTTCCCCTTCATCGTGCCTGCCGGGTGTCTATTTCACCTTCAAGACCACCATACTGCTCTGTCCACCGGTCCAGGAAGCCGTGGAGGAGCAGGATTGAGTGCATTTTAACTTCTTGTTAGGCAGCTGTTCAGGATCCACAGTTGAGTATCAAGGTCCTCAATCTCAACAATTGATTGCTACAACTACAATTCATTCAAGGCAAAATACATAGAGGTCCGAGTTCTTACTGATCGTGAGATAAGAAGGCAGGGAACCGGATACGTGAAGGAAATGGCCAAGGATGGCAAATAACAGGATATGTGGAGGAAATGGCCAGCTTTCAGAACGGACAAATGGCGAGAAAAAGAGACAACGAAGATGAATGGCCAATGATCTAATGAGACGCTGCATAATGTAAAATATTGAAAGGCAGATAAATAAATACTCAATTGGTGAACAATAAACTGCCCTAACTAAGATGTAGAGTAAGATGTAAAAATCTTCTGACTTAAGAACACTGTAGACGCAGAGCGGCATTCCCCAAATGCGATATAAGGAAAAATAGATCAGGCTTCAGATTTAAAAAGAGCTGCTTCTTAAATAAATTTGAATAAGCATTCTGCAGTAACCCCATTCAAATTAATCATTCACATGAACATGAATGTTCTCGCAACCTTACCAGACAAACACAATATATAGACGTATGGTACAAGAACGGCGCATGCAGCGCAGTCGGAGGAGGCGCGACTGTCGCGTGCACCGGGGACGGTCAGGAGGTACACCCGCTCCTTGCTGGGGGGAGTGCGATCTTCCTCTCATCCCCCTTGCTGGCCCACCCCAACCCCTAGGCTTCACCAAGAGTCTAACGGCTGCCTTGCGAAACCTTTGCACGCAAAACAAAAGTTTCCGGTCCGCAGAACAACGTTGAACCTCCTGACGCCACCCGATAGCAAGTTCCTGGTTCGGATTTCCCGCCCAGGCCAACCAAGCCTTCCACCCTCCGGGGTCGGTGAATTGCTACCAGACTTGTCTGGGGAGGATAAAGCGCTGAATTGTTCATCGGCTGGCCACCGCAAGTCATTATATGGCCAAATATGCATTCGAATTACCTCCACGACATCCCGTAGAAGTAGAATGCGCTGGCGCATCTCAGAAGGGATGGAGTAACGCCGTCCTTTATCCTTTATCCTTTATGGTACAAAAATAGAAGCGGGACGAGTGTCCTAATGACTTCAGACTTGCGAAGCCAATTTTAACGTGCACTTTTAAATGGCTGTGCATGAAACGGCTAAGAAAGTGTAGCGAAGGGAAGTGTAACGCTTCTCGTCAACCTAATTGATTCCATTGGGTACCTTTTAGGCCACCGCAAAGTCAAAATGTTTGGTCTTGCTGTAGTATGTTAAGATTGCGCCAAGTACACTTTCTATGCTTTGCTATAAATTCCATATGTTTTTTTGTTCATTACACGAGAAATATCGTGTGGACAACCAACCATTGCAAGAACACAATAAAAAGGAACAACCAAAACTATCTATTAAAGAACGCAAACGAAACGGCAGGAGAAACAACTATTATGAGAACCTAAAAAAGAAAAAAGGGCCTAAAGATCAGTGACCCATTCGACGGACGACGTTTGAGGAAGGCTTCAACGGCATTATAGCCTGAGACGTTATTTATTTATTTATTTATTTATTTAAGCACATGAGAGTGTGCTCAATAGCAAGCGTTAAGCACAAACATTAGAACAGAACAACAGTAATAATGGAAAACTATTAACCAAGCTGTAAATTCAGAAACAAACTAATGAAATAAAACTCTAATAAAAAGAAAGGGAAAGCACGGATTGCAATTTGAATCTTTTAGAATAACAGCGAATGCCATGTCCTAAGAAATGTCACAACATCTGTTTGTTTGTTTCGCCAAGAGTAGCCCTGCTTCGTTTCATTATAATTAAAATAAATATTTTATAAACCCTCAACAAACATTAAAGGTCAAAGCAAAAAAGCTTCCGTAAACATTTTGATAGTCAGCTATAACTTCAACACACACGAATCCGGGGCGGGCCCTGTGTTTCAACGGCTTCTTTAAACTGATACTTTGAGTAAACATGTCGATCGGAATAAAACAATCATTCAAAATTTAAAAGAAATGTAAATGAAAGATTAAAATATAATCATAATCAGGAACTATTCTTTGGCAACCCAAACACAAACTTCATGTGTGGAGAAATAAAAAAGTCAAGAGGATAATCAACAATGCAGAACTTCAGAACTTATTAAAAACAGGCTAACTCTGAAATACTAACCAATAATTTGGCCATTGGTAGGAAAAACAGTCCTGAGAAAAATGAGCGGATAACAGAAACGAATATGCCTTATAAGGAAAAACACCTCTGAAGGACATAAAGCAGATTAGGCAAAATATCCGGTGATGTGGACGAGATTCTAACATGGTCAATTATCTGCGGTAAATCTTGCGTTTGAGGAGCTTCTATTCACAGGACACCTTCCTCGTTTGAGGAGCTTCTTGCCAAGCTCCTCAAACGAGGAAGGTGTCCTGTGAATAGAAAGAAACGTCCACGGTTTGGTCTAGCACTACCAGCAAGCATCATATTGGATTGGACCACCCCGAGTGTTTTTTGCTTTCACAGTCAGAAGATGCACTCGTTTAATGCCAAACTCCCGGTGAACGATTTCGTGATAAAGGAAGAGGTCGTTATGCTCCCTTTTAAGTGACAGAGGGCGTAATCCAAAATTGAGACTTCTCTCAATGCTCGACGGAATTTGATCATATAAGAACCCTAGCGTACGTGCCATGAGCCTCCTTGCGAAGCTGTCTTCAACACTTTCTAGCAAAGTACCTTGTACACTTGAAAAAACGGCACTATTGTACTTTCGCAACTCCACGGGTCCAGGAGAGGTCGAAAAAATTTTTTCGCCCAAACGTCGGCTAGGGGGGTTATTTGGAGTGCTGATCACGAATCTGAGATCCGTATTCAAAACTACGGCCGATCACGGTAGGTTACGGTAGGTGCGGGTGACTATGGCTGCCAAGGTCATGGTCACCGATTTCGCCCAAACTTCGGCTAGGGGGTTATTTGGGATGCTGATCACGAATATGACATCCGTTTTTGGTATTACGGTGGACTAATGTAGGTTACTGTTGGTACAGGTGACCGAGGCTGTCAGCGATTACCCGCACCTACCGTAACCTACCGTACTCCAGCGTAAAACGAAAAACGGGTGTCAGATTCGTGAATCAGCACCCCAAATAACCCCCTTAGACGACGTTTGGGCGAAAAAATTTTTCGACCCCTCCTCGGAGTTGCGAAAGTACAATAGTGCCGACACATTGGCATCCTTAATTGATGATGTTTAATTCGTTTAGACTCCACATTAGTACATATTGCAAAGACGTTAGAAATATCAACGATTTTTTAATTGTGCTTGTACTCCTCTTCAAGGTTTTAAGAAATAAAGATGAAGTGACCACTGCGGAATCATATCGATGACTTTTGACATTCCTAATGTTTTTGCAATGTGTACTTATGTGCAGTGAATGATAATAAACAAATAATCGAATAATAGTTTCAGATCTTCTGTGCCACGCATGTATGTTAAATTCAACTTTACTACGCCTGACGTCTCGACGGTCTCGTCGTTATCAAAGGCCTAAGAGAATTTCGATGTCTTGCGGACTGTACACTCATAGCCGTCAATTGCTCTATTCTTCTCAACCCTGCAGCACTAGTGGGAACGAACGAACAATTGTGGATTCGATTGATTGTGCACTCAATTATGTTGTTAGTATGTAAGAGAGATCCGGGTGCATTCGAGTACCCCCGCCTCCTTCGACTGCCCTCTGAGCTTTAATTAGTTCAAGTCTTCTGCAAACTTCCTATACTTATTATTAGGTAAGGATGAGAATTTCATTAACATGTCTGTGAATTCGTTTGAGGCATTAGTGGTTCGTAAGGAGCTATGTTAGTTGTGTTTTATTTAGTACCGTTATGTTCACAGTAGGTCACGTGAGCAAGCATTTGTTTATGTTACATTATTTATGTAATACATAAATAAATAAATAAAGTTGTTTCATAAATACAACAATTCGCAGTTTTGTTACATACAAAACATCCAGAGCTACTTTAGAAAAGCTCCTCTACAAACTGCAGAAAAAGGCGATGGTCGGGAGAAAACGCAGAGCTCTGCTAGCAACACTTATGCGAATTTTTCCTTTTTTTTTTGAATTTCGCTGTTAGCATTTTTTTGTAGAACAGTCTCCAGAAAAGAAGTGATAATTTACCGTGAGAATAGGTCTTGGATAAGCTGCAACAAGGATCTTGAAAAAAAGAAGATTCCTGAAGATAGTCAAGCGTATCAACAGCTTGCAAGGGTAGAAACGATGACGTGAGCATTTCCGCAAAAATCTGGACGGAAATATGGCGCTTTTAGCTGAAACTATCGCCTTCCGCTCTGTGCTTAAGAACTGCAGATGTCATGATTTGCAGCAGATTAGAGGACAAATTGAGCGCTTGCTAGATGAGCGATTGAATTCGTGGCAAATATTCAATATATAGAAGCGTTCCAGACTACGAGCAATATCGGGAAATAGGAAGTTTGATTTACTTGCTAGAAAAAAATAGTGTAAGCAGCTTAAAAATTCTTGTATAAATACAATACCAGCCCTATCTTTTGTCCATTCGGCGCAAAACTGCGTTTTTTGCTCCGTTTTGGGCGAGAAAGCGCCGCTTTGTAATAACTTGCTTCAAAAGCAACCATTTTTGAAAAGAATATCATATTCGTAATGGTGATCGGATTTCCTATCCAATGATGTGCAAACTAGGCGTCTAATTTTTAGTTGAAAATCGTGTAAACTGATGGTTACTGTATTGGGCCAAGGAGTACGGTCGGTTTACGGCCTCTCCCTGCTCCCTCGAGATAATTGCCTCCTGAGGACCTTTTTGCTTTGGGGGCAGTCTGGTGGAAGATTCTACACTGTATTCTACAGGTTCTACTGATCGTGGTCAGCACTCAACAGACGTCTTTTCAACGATTCCGCAGGATTCAACACTAGGCAGAAGACCCGTAGTAGGCCTAAACATTCTCAGACGACTGTCAGTTGTCTGGAGTGGAGTTTCTTCAAAAAGTTCGAAGTTGGGGCTCGAGCAGGACTGTACTTTGCCTGTGGATTCCAACCACAGAATGACAACACGGTTTGAAACCCAAGAAAAGGAAAGGCAGCCTTCGGAAAACCAACGTGAATAACCTATGAAAGTATTTAGTTTGCGCCGAATGTTTTCACTTGCCTATTCCCGCTCCTTGGCAGCACTGAACCAGTACTACAATACTAGTCGGGGTTTTGTACTTTTTCAAACAAACGTAACCTGTAATCCTTCTTTCATCTGTTTTAGAAGTGAGCAGATCGTGTCCTAAGATCCGTTGAAAGCTGGGCACACTTCCCAGTTAGTTCAGAAGCACTTTTTATCGACTTTAGTCAAATGTTTCTCGGTTAGCAACGTGTCTTACTGGAGTAAATTCCACAGAGTTGATAGAAGTATTGCTCCTTCGAACTGTCACTAAACCATGAGCTTGCATATTGGAAGAACAGGCGTAATTCGTCACCTCGAATCCACTCCGTGACACCTCGAATGTCAGGGTTTCATCTGCTGAGTTGCTTTTTCTTCACTTTCGAAGCGACTAAAACCGTTTTCTGGTAAGAGGTAGAATGCCCAGCTTTCTCTGATCCACAGTAGGCTTGTAGGGGCTCACCACAATGGCGATAGGACAAAACTAGTTGCTTCGGATCATGTTGAAGGGCTCTCCCAAGTGCACACCTTTTGCAAAAAAATTTAAGGGTTTAGTTTTTGCGTATTTTCTCCTTTGCGTCGTCCATTTTCAAAAAACTAATGCGGCAGATATCTTTGTCAAACAGAGAGCTTTTCAACGATATATTCTCATCTTGATCCGAAGTGATCGATATTTTGACATTTTTCTGGGAAGTGAAGCGAGCTCAGTCGAGTCTGAGACCGCAACTCGACCTGAGCCCGACGCCTCTCGTTGGGTCACCGACCTTCCTGCCTCGCACCATGGTGTGAGGCCCAGCGGAAATGCGCCATTGCAACGAAGCAATAGAATATCGGCGAGCTGGGAATCGATATAATGACGGTTTCTTTAGCATCGGCATCATATTCATGATTTTTTCATTGTTTTCAATATTTTGGGTTTCTTTAGCATCGGCATCGCATTCATGATTTTTCATTGTTTTCAATATTTTGTTCCCGAGTGCACGTTCGTCACCTCTTCCTGGAATGTCCAGCTGGCTAGCATCTGAATGCTTGTTTTATTATTAGCAATGCTATTTATTTCCAATTTAGAATTTATTTCTATTTCTATTTCTTGTTTTGGAGGCGTCTTTTGTGCAGACGGAGATGGCGCAGATTGTCGCATGCATACCGTAGAGGAGTCAAGGGTTGGCGCGTCGATCGGGCCAACTGAGCCACCTTCCATCCCTGGGGGGGGGGGGGGGGCTAATGAGTTGGTTAGACCTCCCTGTGTATGATAGAACATTAACTCATCACATCGCTACCGCAAACCATAGTAAGGGTCGAATACACACCCAAATGGCCTCCTCGATATCCCGTTGAAGTAGAATGCATGGCGCATCCTACTAATAAATTAATGAAGCTCTTTATCCTTTACCTTTTATGAAAATGTTGCTGCATAGGTGTTGATTAGAAGAGGATACAAAGCAGAGAATTAGACATTACTTAATCAACCGTGATGCAGATCGTGTGATCCATAT
This sequence comes from Heligmosomoides polygyrus polygyrus, assembly GCA_947396885.1. Classification (NCBI taxonomy): domain Eukaryota; kingdom Metazoa; phylum Nematoda; class Chromadorea; order Rhabditida; family Heligmosomidae; genus Heligmosomoides; species Heligmosomoides polygyrus. The sequence goes on along the minus strand of OX377203.1, from coordinate 78,928,449 downwards.
ATAGGTCACATAATCTGCCTCGCGGCTGACTGTCCAGGATTGACAGCGCAGGAACCCTGAAACTTCAAAAGCTAATATCTAAAAAATTATGACGAAGCTGTTCCGTCCGTTTGTCCTTATTCCAATCATTCGTCCGTCCTAGGAAAATTACGAGTTTTGATTAATTATTTTTCCTAAAAAATTTATACAATAATTATACTTATTGGGGCAGGTGAGCTAAAAACTAACACCAAGTTCTCCAGTAATACCAAGGAGATCAGGGTTATTATTTTTCAAAACCTTAACAAGATTGTAGGTGCGAAAATTTTCCATTTTGACCAAGGATTTTTGACGTGTTTCAAAAGTTATCTTGCCTTTCGAAAACTCGGAATTCGAACGGCTGGCCACTGGAAGTGATCGTATGGTTCCGACTGCTACCCGAACCTCCCCACGATGTACTGTAAGTGATAATTGCGTGGCGTATCCCAAAGAGTAGTTTATCTACGCTTAAATTTATCCTCACCTCTTGTTGATGATAGGTTTTTAAAGGAACTACGCTGTATAGCCTCGGATTATGCCTTGCTCTAGAAAAAAAAACCTAATAAGTATATGCTGCTCTGAAAGTTGAATAGTTCATTCGTCATACATATCTCCAAAACATGAATTTGCCTTCACTCTTTATGCTTACGATCTGTCAGAGCGACGTAAGGTGTATTCATGAGGAAGTTGTACAAGGCGAAGTGTTCCACATGATATGACCATCAATCAGATGTCGTTCGCCCGTTCGGCTTGAAAACATGTCCGCATCAGGTAGCGCACGGTTTTAGAGGGGTTCGATGCACTACCACCTTTCCTACAGATAATGATGCTCAGATTTTGCTGTGCAATCCAACGGCAGATGTAAGAGTGTCATTCTATATTCGAACTCGCCATAAGCAGCAGATAGGATGCAGTGGAGGCGTCAGAGAAAGTCTTTGAAAGCTAGAAGTAGAAGTATCATTCTAAACAGACGTCTTTTCTTCCTCATCTCAGTCACGATCGTACGGTTAAGCAATGACCCCGCAGAGCTCAACAGTTTGTAGCCACTAGATTCTTATTAACAAGAGGAGGTATGCGGTGCACTATGCATGAAGCACGGTGGGGGACCATACCAATTATCGATTCATGTACGTTAAATTTCGACGTTGCTCTTAAGTCATCGGAGTTTCTTATCCATTAGAGCCTGGTCATTTTCTTGTAAATCTCGATTGGTTCTATAGGGCAGATCCTCCGCAGGTTTAGATCTAAGCGAGTACACCTAAGCCGTCACGACGTCTATATTGCAAAGTGGAATCCATCACCCTAAGAAAGCCTCTTATAGCTCGCTTACGAAAGTACGTCGTGGCGACTATCTGTTAGTGTTCGGAGATCCAGGTATGCTAAGACTTTTGAATGCAAAGCGAACTCTACCAAATTGAAATGAGCTTCTTCTACATTAAACTAGAAGCTCTCCAAAAAAGGTTGGTTTTTTGTTCAAGAAATTTTTTATATGATTTCTTTGAAGTTTTAATTCATCTATCCAATAAGTGAAGACGTTGTTTGAAATTTTATAGAATTCTCATTTCTGAGGAAAAATAATGGTTGTTTAAAAAAAACAGGGAGGTGGCTATTTTCAGAACCGAAAGAAGGAGATTACGCCATGCTCTCTTGCAAGACGTCGTGATTTTTATTCGATTGATAATAGAATTTCTGTTTAAAAGGTAAACTAAAAATTTCAAAAAAGTTCCTCGAACAAAAAATCATTCTAACCACCTTATAGAGTTTGCAGTTTAACCTGCCTGAAGGTTGTTTCGACTTCGAAGGGTTCGCTTTGATTCTAAAACCTTAAAACTAACTTTTTAGGGTGTCCAATTTGGTATGAAAAACGTTTAATTTGATTTGAAAAGTATCTAGTTCAAAGTAAAAATGGCATAAAGACCCTCATAACAAGTGACGTTCCAGGAAGAGGTGACAAACGTGCCCTCGGGAACAAAATATTGAAAACAATGAAAAATCATGAATGCGATGCCGATGCTAAAGAAACCCAAAATATTGAAAACAATGAAAAAATCATGAATATGATGCCGATGCTAAAGAAACCGTCATTATATCGATTCCCAGCTCGCCGATATTCTATTGCTTCGTTACAATGGCGCATTTCCGCTGGGCCTCACACCATGGTGCGAGGCAGGAAGGTCGGTGACCCAACGAGAGGCGTCGGGCTCAGGTCGAGTTGCGGTCTCAGACTCGACTGAGCTCGCTTCACTTCCCAGAAAAATGTCAAAATATCGATCACTTCGGATCAAGATGAGAATATATCGTTGAAAAGCTCTCTGTTCTCCCTGCTCGAGCCCCAACTTCGAACTTTTTGAAGAAACTCCACTCCAGACAACTGACAGTCGTCTGAGAATGTTTAGGCCTACTACGGGTCTTCTGCCTAGTGTTGAATCCTGCGGAATCGTTGGAAAGACGTCTGTTGAGTGCTGACCACGATCAGTAGAACCTGTAGAATACAGTGTAGAATCTTCCACCAGACTGCCCCCAAAGCAAAAAGGTCCTCAGGAGGTAATTATCTCGAGGGAGCAGGGAGAGGCCGTAAACCGACCGTGCTCCTTGGCCCAATACAGTAACCATGAGTTTACACGATTTTCAACTAAAAATTAGACGCCTAGTTTGCGCATCATTGGATAGGAAATCCGATCACCATTACGAATATGACATTCTTTTCAAAAATGGTTGCTTTTGAAGCAAGTTATTACAAAGCGGCGCTTTCTCGCCCAAAACGGCGCAAAAAACGCAGTTTTGCGCCGAATGGACAAAAGATAGGGCTGGTATTGTAGTCCAACAAGACGAAAAACAGCGAGGAGAGTTCATGAGCGATTGTTCCTCCTCCACGACTACTGTTCGTTATTGTGTGCAGTACTGCGGCGCAACAACTATTCCCGCTAAATCCACAACTACAGCGGAATTGGGTCCCATATGGAAACCCATACGGAAACCGCCACAATGAGTGGCTGTTGCGGCTGCGCCGCCGAGAGCTTCGCTAAAGTACACCAAAGGCGTAATACATTGTGAAGCGCGCCGCTCATGACTATGAACGAAGCCGTGGAAGGATAACTCGGATTACGCACACAGTAAGGCCTATGTTATACTTCGGCGACGCGTCGCCGACGTCGGCGACGTTGTGCTGTAGGAGCTGCTACGCACTGCGTTGCAGCCGCACATCACAGCGTCGCCGGCGACGTCGCAGAGAGCTCCACAGGGGGTGTTATACTTCCGCCGCTGACGTCATCCAAGGGTGGCAGAAAATGCGCTCCGATGGAGTGTTATGATTGTGGGTTGGTTCTTCGTTCCCGGAACTGCCATCATCACCACAGCACTTCGAATTACGAAATGGAGTAGTGCAAAAGACGCCGTCTTGCGAACACAAAAGTGCAATTCACTAGAACACTGAGTGTTTGGGAGAGAGTGGAACCCTAAATCTTAGCTCCCCTTCAGTTTGTCACTTTTGTTCCTTTTTGTGTCCTTCTCAGCCGTTCTGTTCGCATTTTCTAGGCCTATTTGCTTCCTTGTAGAGCAAGTAATACTGAATGGAACTGTGTAGAAAATAAGTAGTGTTTCCTCGCTTTCTGAAATGGTACTGCAAACGGAGAGCTTATCGAGATAGAATTCTTACTAATTATGGGTTAAATTTTCCTTTGAACTTCGAGAATTCCGCGTAAATTTAATTGAAGTACGATTTAACGAAAAAGGTCTTTGCTAAACCGAAAATGCTGGTAAAATCGTTAAATTGGTAAATCAATAGTCGTTAAATGCCCAACACTACCCCGTACTTCTATTATTATTATGTCTATAATATATAATTTGTCCATAATCAATTAGTAATTATAATTAGTAGTTTGTTATATCAATTCGTAGTTTGTTATAATCTCTTTACAAGGTGACCGTATTGATTGATTTGTGCTTCTTTTAAAGTTTAAGACCTAAAAACGCACTTCTTCTTCTTCTCCTGAGCGTTTAGTCCCGCGCAGTCGCAGGGTCCGCTGTTCTTGTGATCTGTCGCCACCTCATCCTATCAAGGACGTCATCTGCCGTGGCGCCGACTTCGGCGAGATCTCTCTTGATGACGTCCTTCCATCTTTTCCTTGGGGCTCCTCTCGGACGCTTTCCGGGTGCCTCGTAATCTAGGGCCAACCTTGTGGGGTGATCCTCTGGTCTTCTGAGGACGTGTCCATACCACCTCAGGCGCTGCTCTCTCATCTTCAGCTGGATCGGGGCTGTCTTCATCACTGCCCTAACATCCTCGTTTCGCACCCTGTCCCGGCGGGTCCATCCACATGCCCACCTCAGCATCCTCATCTCCGCCGCGTGCAGTTGCCGCTCCTGCGCCTTACCCAGGGCCCAGCACTCACTGCCGTAGAGGAGGGCAGGTCTTACAACTGTTCTATAGAGCTTGCCTTTGAGCGTCCTGGAGCATCTACGGTCGCAGAGGATCCCTGTGGACTCCCTCCACTTGAGCCAGGCTGCGTTTATCCGTCCCCTGACCGCCTGGTCCACACTTCCTTCCTCGGATAGGTCACTTCCGAGGTAGCGGAATTCTTCCACCTTCTCGATCGTTTCCCCTTGGCAGTCTAGGATCGATCCAGCGCACTGCTCAGAGCTGATGAACTTCGTCTTCTTCACGTTCAGCCGTAGGCCGTTGTCCGCAAGGGCTCTCTGCCACAGCTGCACCTTCTCCTCCAGCTCCTCCTGGTTGTCGGCTACTAGGGCGATGTCGTCCGCGTAGAGGATCGTTCTGAGAGGGTCTTTCTCAAGGTGGTTCACTATAGAGTCAAGCGTCAGCAGGAAGAGGAACGGGCTCAGAGCCGACCCTTGGTGTACCCCCACTGTGATGTCCACTTTCCTTGTCACCCCGTGTGGAGTTCGTATCGCCGCTTTCGAGCCCTCGTACATGTCCCTTATGACCGTGATCAGACGTTCCGGGACACCCCTTCCTCGAAGGGCATTCCAGATTACGGCCCGAGCTAGCCTGTCGTAGGCCTTCTCCAGATCCAGGAATGCCAGGTAGCAGGGTTTTCGTTTCTCCCGATATTTCTCCATCACCTGACGAACGATGAAGATGGCGTCTGTGGTGGACCTCTCAGGCATGAAGCCACACTGCACCTGGGAGATGGGTACCATCTCCCTCAGCCTTGAGTCTACCAGTCGTTCGTAGATCTTCATCGTGTGTGAGATCAGTTTGATCCCTCGGTAGTTGGAGCATTCGGAAGCGTCTCCCTTCTGCTTGAAGATGGGTACTATGGTGCTGTTCCTCCAGTCATCCGGCATCTTACCTTCTTTCGTGATTCTGTTGAGGAACTGCGTCAGCCAGTTGATTCCGAGGTCCCCGAGCACCTTCCAAGCCTCTACTGGCACACCGTCAGGCCCTGCTGCCTTTCCGAGTTTCATCTTCCGTATGGCCTTGCGAACCTCTTCTTGGGTCCAGGGTGGGATGGGTCCTTCCGTTGGCTGTTCTTCCTCGGCCTCCCGACGAGGGAACTCCTCGTTCAAGAGTTCCTTGAAGTACTCCTCCCATCTCTCTCTGACCTCGACCGGCTTCCGTAACACTCTACCGTCAGCACTCTTCACAGTCTTCACTACTCGAATGTCGAGGCTAGCTCTATGACGCGCCTTGGCCAGGCGGATGGCGAACTTCTCTCCCTCTGGCCCGTCTAGTTTCTCGTACAGGGCATCCATTTCTGCGTTCTTTGCCTTCGCTACAGCTGTTTTTGCCAGCCTCTTCAGCTTCCTGTAGGCTGTGAGATGCTCGGGTGCCCTCGTCTTTTGCCACAGTTTGTAGGCCTCCTTCTTCCTCTTCACCGCAGCCTGCACCTCTTCGTTCCAGAACCATGCCGATTTATTCCCTCTGGTTCCTCCCTTTGTTTCTCCCAGGGTTTCCTTGGCACATCTCAGGATTGTTTCGGCTACCCTCCTCCAGGTCTCATTCACGGGACCAGCTGGATCTGGAAGGCCTGCTTCGAGCACTGCCCTTCGTAGCTCGTTCCGCTCTGAACCCCGCAGTCTCCACCATCGGATCCTGGGTTCCGTCCTCACTTTGGGCCTGGTGGGTAGAGGTATGCTAAGGTCGGCTACCAAGGGTCTGTGCTGTGATGCCACGTCTTCTCCCGGAATGACCTTCACATTCCGGACTGTTTTCAGGGCAGCCCTTCGAACCAGAATGTGGTCGACCTCAGTTCTTCTTCCTCCGCTAGCATAGGTCACCTTCTGGCTCTCCCTCTTCGCGAAGAAGGTGCTACACACAGCCAGGTCGTGGGCGATAGCCAGATCCAGAATTCGTTCTCCATCCGGGTTTACCAGGCCGATCCCTTTTCCTCCATGAACCCTTTCCACTCCTCTTCTGCCACTCCCCACATGCCCGTTCATGTCCCCTGCTATGGAGAGGTAGTCGCCTTCTGGTACGGACCTTATGGCTTCCTCGAGCGAGAGGTAGAAGTAATCCTTGTCGTACTCGGAGCATCCGGTCTGCGGAGCGTAGACAGACATGATGGTCCAGTAACCCTCCTTCGTGTCCAGCCGCAGTGACATGATGCGGTCGTTTATTCTTTGGACAGCCGCTACTGAATCCTTGAGGGACTCCGCGACAGCTATCCCTACCCCGTTCCTCTTGGTGTCCTCTCCGTTGTAGTAGAGCTTGACCCCTTCTCCGATCTCCTTGGCTTTCGCCCCTTTCCATCGCGTTTCCTGCAGACACAGGACTTGTATCCTTCTGCGCTTCATCAGGTCAGCCACTTCCCTAGATCTCCCGGTCAGCGTTCCCACATTCAGAGTCCCCAGTCGAACTAGCTTCTTTAGCCGAGGTCGTTCGGCCCTCGGTAGCCCTCGCATACTGACCACAGAACTCGGGCGGGGGTTCTGTGCGCCACTTCCGGGTGACGTCCTAGCCTTTACACTGATTCTATTGCGACTTGTGATCATGGTTTTGTGACGAGGTTTCTCCATCAGCCGGCCTGTCAACCTGGGCCTGACGCTGGAACCGTTGCCATTTTTGCAATTTTTGCAGGGCATGGCGTGCCGGAGCCGGGAGTCGAACCTGTGACCGTTTGTGCATGAAACTACACTACTAACCACTAGGCTAACTCGGCTCCTACCTAAAAAAAAAAAACCTAAAAACACCTAAAACCTACCTAAAAACGCACTATGCCTTGCAAAAAATACAGGGTATCCTAATAATACAAATTCGAGGCAGATGTGATCAGCTAGCCTCTCTATGGACAGACTGGTTACCAAATGATGACCTTGAAAACGCGCTCCGATGCTAAAAATGCGCTCCGGTGCTCTCCTGTCAACGACGTCCCCGACGCCGCCACAGAATCTGTTGACGGCGCCGCCGACGTCGACCACGCGTCTGTGGCGACGTCGGCGACGTCGGTAGTGACGTCAGCGTCGGCGACGTCGGTGACGGGTCGCCGAAGTATAACATAGGCCTAAGCATATCTTGCTCTTCTTCAGTTTCCCTGTGAGATTGGATTTTAATTCTGGTCGTGTTACATCTGCATCTTGCCGAATTACAGCTCAGCGGCGCAGCGATGCGGAACGCGTCTGAACTAGAGTGGGTTTGTATTGGTAAGAATGTAAGTTTGCTGCATCCCAAAGAAATCTATCGAAAACTGTGTCTTAGGAACTCTTTTATACTTCCATCGCAGGGCGACGCGATGTCACGTATAGAAGCCAAATCGATTGACAGCGCCGCTCGGCGTCGACGGCCCCCGGCCTGAAGGCCCTACAGAGTTCTGCGGCAGCGCCGCGGCCCTATGCTTAACCATAGGACAGAGACGCAGAGCTCGCCGCCGGCGGCGTCCCTGCCCTATCCTTAACCATAGCGGCGAGCGGCGTTGCCGCTGCCCTATACTTCATCATAGGGCAGGGACGCAGAGCTCGGCGCCAGCGGAGCACCGCCGGAAGAGTCTGTCTGCGCTCTGCCCTTTCGCGGCGGGGTCCCGACTAGAAAGACTACAGTACCTCGCCGTCGCCGCTGAGCGGCGCAGCTGGCCGGCCGGCAGCCGCCGTTGAGCGGCGTGACTCATCGATTTCGCCGTCCGCCGCCGCCGCTGGCCACAGAAGTTTGCGGGGGCCTTAAGTGAATCGCATCAACCCGCGGGCAATTACATCGCTCAGCGCCAATCGTGTCGCTTTCGAAATCGGCGCGAAGCGATTGATTGCGGTAGATTGAGGCACGGTATAGGCCCTTGCACACTCGGCAGCGGCGGGAGCGGCGGCGGTAAATGCTTAACGGCTCTCACACACTTCTGCGGCAACGCCGCTCTCCGCAATGGCTAAGGACAGGGCAGGGACTCCCGGCGGCGAGCTCTGCGTCCCTGCCCTATGGTTTAGGATAGGGCTGTGGCGTTGCCGCAGAAGTGTGTGGTGGCCTTAAGCATAGGGGAATCGATTTCCGGCAAACCCTATGCTTAAGCATTTGCTGCCGCCGATGCCACTGCCGCTACTGCCAGGTGAGTCTGCTCCAGGACGGTTACTTCAACCGGCGTTGCTGCCCTGAAACGCTGACGTACGCTCGGTGACACATGGTCAGCCGCGGAGCACGGAATTTGGCCAGCGCTCAAGCTTCTCCGCTAGTTTTTTGACGTCCACAGTTTGTAAGAATTCGAAATAGGGCGTTGCCGTAGCCTATAGGACAAGTATGAACAGCATGGGCCGCTCGGCCTTCTAGCTTGATCGACTCGTCCACTTTGAATGAGTGTCGAAGTCCCTGCACGCCACTGGTCAAATCGGAATGAATTCGCGCTAACACAGAGTTCTTTACGAAATAGTTCGCACAGGCTATAGCGCTGGCCATTAATACAGCGAATAAGATGAGAGCATCGTTGCCAAATCTTTCAGCTAGCGTCTCATTGCTGTCACCTAGCATCAGCACGACTTTGTAGAACAATAGAATAACAATATGCATGTAATCTTACAGCATGTAATCTTAGATAAGCATAGAATTCCCTAAAATGAGACATCAGACGTGTCTCGTCGAACCACTTCTTCTACGCGAAAAACGCGGTCGCTCTCTAGCACGCCCAGCAGCAAGCACCGCTACCGCGCGCGTGTGGTCTCACTAGCCGTCCCTGTCGGAGACAGTTGGATCGCGGCAACTCGTACAATTTCGTCGCGCACCGTGAGCGACGCCAGATGGTCCGCGCGGCGTTGGAGTTATGTCCGCCCTCCGAGTGAGCCAGCGCCTTATTGCTGCTGCAGATGTCCTTCGCAGTGAACCTGGAAATGTGTGTACAATTACATCTGTGTGTAGGTACGCAACTGTACGTAATCGCATGACGGCGTCGCCGGCTGTTCGGAGTACTCATCGTCGTCCGAAACAGCGCGACTGGATGGGACGCATCGCTCCGTTCGAATCGCGTCGCTGAGCGATAAAGTATAAACGGAGCCTAAGGCCTCGTTTGTACTTCCATAGCAGAATGACGCAATGCCATGCCAAACTGATCAATCGCGTCACCCGATCAAGGTGGCCACAATACGTGGCGTCGCGTCGCTCGGCGTCGAAGTATAAACGTGCCCATACAGGCAAGAGTTATTGATCGTGCCGCTAAGCGTCGACGCCACCCGGCCGGAGTGAATCGCGTGAACCCGTGACCAATCGCGTCGCTCGCGAAATCGGCGCGAAGCGATTGATCGCGGTGGAATGGAGCACAGTCTGCTGTGGAAAACTGTGGAAATCGAGATGGACCCGGAAATGTGCGCACAATTACGTGTGGTCAAGTACGCAAATGTGCGCAATCGCGTGACCACGTCACCGGCTGTACGGAATGCTCATCCTCACCACCTCTCGAAACAGCGCGACGCGATGGGATGCATCGCTCCGTTCTAGCAGGATCCCTTTCCTAATGCCGTTTATCTCTGATGAGGTCAGCACTGCCATCAGAAAGTACCTGAGGAGGACGGGATTAGATGAGACGGTAATTCTTACGGAATTACTGCCCTGTAATCTGAAATGCCGGCTGGTGAGAAACCACATGTACGACAGCTTTTGTGTTACTCCTAACGGTTTATAGGATGGGCCGTCCCGTCCCAAATAAGAGCCCTCTCTTGAAAGTTGTCTTGCCTACTTCTGGTTTCCAAAAGGAATGTATTAGGCTTGCTCCCCGTTTACGCCTCTTTCCTCATAGGGGGGTTTTCATACGACCCTCCCTAACTAAAGAGGAAAGAGAGCGTAGACGGGTGGAACGCTCATCAAACAATATTCTTCACAATCAGGGTTACACATTGAAAACTACCGCTCGTTCAGCCACTCATTCAGCTACGAATACTGCCGTGAACAGTGTCGTGCACAATGGTTCTCATATTGCTTCCAATTCCTCCACTTCAGTCGATCCTTCGTCTTCTATGTCAGGTAACCAAGCTGTGTCTGAGGCGGCAAATGATTGTTCTACTCTTCCTGCCTTAGAAAAATCGGTAAACTACTAAATGCTCCCAGGACTTCAGGTAGTGGATTACTTTGTCTATGTGCTAATGTCAGGTCCTTACAAAAAAATGCTCAGTCATTGGTGTATTCTGTAATTTCGCGCGAGGTTAGTGTTGCCGCCTTAACGGAAACGTGGCTTAAACCCAGTGTGAAGAATGAATCTCTTATTAGTGATCTATGCTCATCGTACACCACTTTTCGCTGTGACAGGAATAAGAAAAAAGGGGGCGGAGCCGCTCTTTTAGTAAAGAATAAACTGTTCCCAGATTTGATCTATCAAGAAAGCGTGCCACAAGGCTATGATATTCTTGCCTGCGATCATATACTATACTTCAACGAGGGAAAGCACCGATTCATAGTTGTTTATAGGGTCCCAAGATGTGTTGCCAAACTTAGTGAGCAACTTTACAAATGCATTAGTGATTTAACTTCTTGTGACAGTCCCTGCTTTCTAATGGGTGATTTCAATTTTCCAGACATACAATGGGGAGCACAACCTTCATCCAGTCTGGCTTCGCATGCTTTTCTTACGCTGTTGTCGTCGCACAACTACACACCGCATATTACATCGAATACTAGGGGTAACAAGATGTTAGATTTGTTATTTACCAATGAGTTAAGATCTGTAAGTCATGTTGAAGTTACTTCGCCTATAGGGTCTAGCGATCATTCCACCATTCTTTTTCGTCTTAAGGCTTCCGTTCCATGTGATCAGTTCATTTACATTGCAGATTTCAAAAAGGCAAATTATGAAATGATAGGTTCGTGTTTAGATACTATTGACTGGATAAGTTCTTTTCTCAGTTCTGGAAGTGTTAATGAGATGTAAGAGACTTTCATTTTCATTTTGAAGCATGTTGCATCATTGTTTGTCCCTGTGCGGAAAACTCCAGTTTCCAAAACTAGGCTGCCTCATTACCTTGATAGGCTACATAGAGCTAAAGTTGAATCGTACAGGAAAGCCGTGGTTGACAATACTGAAGACACCTGGAGATATTACAAAGAAGCGTCTGATTTATTTGTAAGAAAACTAGCCAAATTTAATAAGTCAGTGGAGAAAAAAATCCTAGAATCTGGTAACAAATTGGCTTTTTACAAGTTCATTAATTCTAAAACAAAAAGCAAGCAACTGGTAGCCACTTTACATAGGGATGATGGATCAACCGTTGTCTCCGATAAGGACAAAGCAGAGCTCTTTGCGGATTTCTTCGAAAGTATTTATGTAAAGGAAACTGATGATCACATGCCATTACTAGGCAAAAGTTTTCCAGTGATGCAAGATTCAGTTTGGTTTAGTCGTGTTAAAATCTTAGAACTTCTCTCAAGGTGGCCAAGTGCCAGAAATCAGAAACACCCGACGGTGTTCCATTACTATTCATAAAGAAGGTTGCTCATCACATTTCGACCCCTCTTCAATTTCTGTTTAACTTAATATTCTTCCGTGCGGAAGTGCCTTGGAAGTGGAGGCACTCATTCATTACACCAATTCCTAAGAAACCTCCGTATACAGGGTGGCTGAAAAGTTCGGGCAATTTTTCAAAGTATTTCAGCGGTACGAAAAAATTACATAAACGAAACAGATTTGCAAACACAAATAACAGCGACTTCATTAGATTAATAACAACAGAATACAACAGAAAAATTCACAACAAGTGCTCAAAATTGCCTACTTTGGCTTCAATACATTTTCGCGGTCGCTTTGGGAAGTCGATGTCGATGGTCGCACACTGATCCGCTGTAATCTCGTCTCAGGACTGCATCAACCCCGCTTTTAGCCGCTAAACAGTGGCGTATCTTGTAGTAGAGATCTTCTGCTCCATGACTGACCACACCGAATATCCATCGGGTTGAGATCAGGCGAGTTGGATGGTTAGATGTCCTTGCTCCAAAAGCCTGGGAAGAGCTCCTCGCAAACGGCAATCGTGGATTTGGCGGAATGCGCAGTCCTGCTGAGGAGAAAATCCAGTTTCGTGAAAATGGTACGTCGCCCACGGGTCCAGTACGTCGCGGAGGACACGTTGCTGGTAGCTGGTGGCGTTCATTTTGACGTTGCACTCATGAAGACCAGTGGCGTCTTTCCGGTAGCGCATATCCCACCCCAAAGCATCACCGAGGCTGGAAAATGACTGCGGCTGATGGTCCTTGCTGTTGTCGTCTTCTGCTGACCCTTCTTGAGCAGTTGCCGGCGATTCTGACGGTTGTGAACCGGCTGGACCACGAATATCTTCTCGTCGGTGAACAGCATCCTCCACAAGCGACTACCGCCGACCAGCCGACGCCTTCGCCTGCATTTCCTCAACCTCTCAGCTTTCATTTCGTCGTTGAGAAAGTGAATGCGAGCGACTTTGTAGTGCGTAATCCCGGCTTTCTCCTGGCAATATGTCAGACTCCTTCTCTACTGATCCCGGGATCCATAGCCATCTTTTTCATGGACACCTCAGAATTGCGGCGAATGCCACAACGAACCTTGTTGATGTTCTCCGGTGTTGTCGCTGTGGTGGGACGGCCGCTGCAGGGACGCTCCGAGGTTCCGCCAGTCTCCTTGTAGCGCTTTACAGTCTTGTAGGCGATCCTTTGTTTGAAGCCGGTTGTCCGAACCATGACCGCGGTCTTCATTCCCGCCTTGTGCAACTCGACGACGGTGACACGTTGACTTTCACGAAACATATCACAATCACAACTGAAGATAAGGAAAATGGAGCAACACATTCTAGATCAAAATTGCGCGAGGAATACAACGGAAGCAACAGAAACAACCAAAAACTTCAATTTCAAAGCCAAAAGTAGTACCACAAAAAATTGCCCGAACTTTTCAGCCACCCTGTAGTAATCCTAATAATTACAGGCCGGTAAGTATCACATCCGTTTTTTGCAGACTTTTCGAAAAAATCCTTAAAAGCAGTATTGTTAATCATTTGGAATCTAATTGTATCGTGTCTCACTGCCAACATGGGCTCAGAAAAGGAAGATCAACTGAAACACAGATATTGGAATCTCTTGATGACTGGACCTTGGATATTGACAGAGGGCGCTATATCGATGTGGTCTACTTCGACTTTGAAAAAGCATTTGATAGAGTCTCGCACAAACTGCTACTATTGAAATTAAATCAGGTGTTAATTCATCCTCGAATACTGGCTTGGATCGAAAGTTTTCTTCACAATCGCACCTTTCAAGTGAGGGTTAATGGCTGTCTATCTAGTATAAAGGGAGCACCTAGTGGTGTGCCTCAAGGTGGAGTCTTGTCACCTTTATTGTTCGCTATTTATGTAAATGATCTGCCACTGGAAATCGAACGGCTAGGTGTTACTTGTAAGTTGTTTGCTGATGACGTAAAGGTTTTTAGTAGTTTGCACAATGAGGAAGATTCTATTAGTATTCAATCCGCAATAGATGAGGTTGTTCTATGGTCGAACCTATGGAAGCTCCCTTTGTCTGTTAATAAAACTAAGGTGTTTCATCTGGGATCCACTAATCCCAGACACGCCTATGAGATTAATGGTACTGTTCTTGAAGGTGTCGACTGTATTAGGGACCTCGGCTTTCTCCTCGATTCTAAACTTAGCTTTGAGGAGCATTGCAAACACATTTCTAATAAGGCCGCGCAGAGGTTATTCCTCTTGTTTAAGTCCCTTAGTTCAAGTGATCCTTCCCTACTCATTAAGGCGTATAAAATCTATGTTCGCCCAATTCTTGAATACGGCACATGTGTTTTCTATCCACGAAAGAAGGCAGTAATTGACATGCTAGAGAAGGTCCAAAATAATTTCACAAGGAAGGTATTCATTAGAGCTCTTGGGTACACCTACAGTAGTATACCTCGCGGAATAATCAGAAACAAAATGTTAAATCTTGATAGCCTTCAACTCAGAAGGAGAAGAAATGATCTCATTATGGCACACAGAATAGTGCTAGCACTAATTGGTTTAAATCGTAATAAATTCTTCACCTTTGCATCCTCACGCACTCGAGGACTTGAGCGTAAGTTGGTGCTTAAACAGCCACGTTCAACGCTTAGGCGGCACTTCTTCACTTTCAGAGCCGGATCGGAGTACTCCAAACTGAGCAAAAAGATAGAGGTCCCTGACGGGTTGGCAAGGTTCAAAAACGTTTTATCTGTGCACCTGAAGTGATGACATTTAGTCGTTTCCATAAAACTTCATGCCATTCTCCTTGCCGTTGTGTTTTGTTCTTCTTAAACTCTTATTGTAGATCGTACAATGCAGTGTGATCTATTCTAGCCAGTTCTGTTGCGTTTTATGTTTTCTTTGGCTTTGTTTGGTTCTTGTAATCCCACATGTGGTTCCACATGTAATAAATTGAAATTGAATCTGAAATGCCGGCTGGTGAGAAACCACATGTACGACAGCTTTTGTGTTACTCCTAACTGTGTGGTCTGTCCGGCTGGCAGAGAGAGAGATTGCGCCGTTTCTGGGAGAGGATCACTTGTCACAGCTGTGGTAAAAAGTATATCGGTGAAACCTCTCGCCCACTCCATGTACGCGCCAAAGAGCACATAGAGGGCAAGCAAAGGTCGCGAGTTTCCACTGCGCTGGGTGGCCACAGGGTCAACGCCCACCACGGAGAGGACTTTGAGGTCAAATTTGAAATTCTAGCGCGTGAGCCCCAGACGCCGGCTCGGAAAGCCCTTGAGGCAGGCTACTGACCCAAAAATCAACCGGAAGAGGGAGTGCCTATATATGTATAACACGGGAGCTCAGGCCATACCTCCGGCTAGCACTCTAGTCAGGGTACGGTCTTCGTTGGTACCCTCACGAGCACTACTGTCCTGATCATCAGGCGTTGGTTAGGTGAGGTTGATTACTGTCCTCTACTCATCTTGTGTACATCTAATTGGTCTCAAAATCCAGTAGGGTTGAGGAGACCCTTGGTGGAGTGGTCACACTTATCGTTAGGTTTGTTTCCTTTCAGGCTCTGAAGAAGGCGATCTCGCCGAAACGTAAGCCCAGTAAACGCTGTTACCAACCTCGCCTAGAGTTTAAGGAAGAACTACTACGAGTTCGAATCGCGTTGGCCAGCGATGGTATAAACAGGTATAGACAGTGCCTCATCCGAAGGCAGGGGATGTGTTTTAGTCTAGCGATTCCGTGCTCACTGATAGGACATTATGCGCAGACATGACATTCGCTTTGTAAACAAGTAACATGGGTTAAATTGAGTTCGATCTTAAACGATTTTAAATTTTATGGTCTAAATAAGCCATCCTTTACCCGGTCTCCTTCGCAATAAATTCGCAACGCTCCTTAAATAGCTAGTTTGGATCAACAATGTCCCGTAAGAAAACCTGCACTACTTAATTAACTGGCAAGACAACAAAAAACAAAATTCAGCTAACACTGCTTCGAACAGACAACAGAGATAAATGTTGAATACTTTGGTATACGCAGTAAACTGAGCAATGTTCGAATCGTGAAAGGTTATCAGGAATAAAGATGTTATGACATTTCAAAAACCTCAGAAGCTGGAGCAGACCTAAACATAGAAATTTGATAAGGCAGTGTTTACTCGCGACCCTTATGAACACCTAGTTCGCAAGTTCCGATAAGCCGCTATATCACGTGATATTTGCATGCCATTCTTGCTAAGATGCTATAAGATGCTAAATGAAGATAGAACCATGAAAAAGCAGTTGGAGAAGGCCTTCGACCACGTTCTGCGAGAGGTTATACTGTACGCGTTGAGGCGATCGAAGGAGTTTTCAATCTCGTCGGAGTGCAGAAAGAATTCGTGCTATCCCACCACCTTTCGTTGTCGTCGTGGATGCTATAACACGAGATCTTCAGAAGCTAGTTTCAAGGATCTCGGTTTTCGCTTGCATATGAAAATAGAACCACGAATCATCAGCATCATGCACAGGCACAGTTCGACCGCTACTCAGGCTAGACCTCAAAACAACCGACTATTTGCGACGAACGTGAATGAGCATGGAGCTGTTAGGAGAAATGGCACTGAGCTCGCACGAATTACATCTTTTGTATTTTAAGTCTACAGTCGTACTCGAAGACATCCTAAACTTTGGAGCAAAATGCACGCGTGACTGCAACCTGGTCCAAATGGCGCTCGACGACTGGCGCTCTATGACAAGAGGAAGCCCGATTCCTCAAATCAAAGGTTTATAAAACTGTCGTCTGCCCATAACCAAGCTAAGAGCCGCCTCAATATAACAGAAACGATGATGGTCTTGTGGACGGCTAGGGTTAGGCATGGTTTATACTTGCGCCGCCACACACCACAGCACCATGATCGGCAGAGATATCGAATTTCGCGCCATTCGGTGTCATTTATTAGGTTGTCCCATGAGTCTTCGCCGTTTTTTTCAACGATTCACTGCAGATTTCGCCGGCGGTCTCTTGCATAGCGCTGTATAGTCTTCGAAAGAGAATGATTTGCTCTATCTAAACCTGTATTGCATTTCTTTTTTCATCATGAATTTTGTCAATTTTTAGGTCGTTGAAGTGAAAAGTGAAAAAATAGCCATTAGACCACTTGTTCTCTCCGCTTAGGTTTGTAATCTTTTGCACAGTTTTTCACAGCATTCGGAAGACAATGTTCTGTACTACAAGAATATGTGTTAGTGCTATTTGCTCGTCTGTCACTTATTGATTTTTAGGTCATCAAATTGGGACGTCCGAAGGAGGATGGTTATTTTTGCCGACAGCTCCTGCTCTGTGGTTGGACTTTTTGGGTTGGTGTTAAATGTAATTCGAAAGGGAATGTCTTGCTCTATAAGAACATGTCTCGCGTTTATTGATTTCTATTGAATATCAACAAAATGCCAAAAAGAGAAAAATCATTTTCACCAACAACTCCTTCTCCTTCTTCAGTTGTTGATATTCGACAGAAATCAGCGTGAGCCAATAAACGCGACACAAATTCTTACTGAGCAAGACATCCTCCTCCAAACGACATATGACACCAAGCAAAAAAGTCCAACCACAGAACCGGAGTTTTGGTAAAAATTCGGACGGAAAAGTCGGAATTCCCAATTTGATGGCCTAAAAATCAATAAAGGGCAAGTGAGAAAATAGGACCAACACATATTCTTGTAGTACAGAACATTGTCTTCTAACTGCTGTAAAAAACTGCGGAAAAAATATA
Source organism: Heligmosomoides polygyrus polygyrus (assembly GCA_947396885.1). Lineage (NCBI taxonomy): Eukaryota > Metazoa > Nematoda > Chromadorea > Rhabditida > Heligmosomidae > Heligmosomoides > Heligmosomoides polygyrus. Next base: position 78,910,853 of record OX377203.1, on the reverse strand, counting down.
AACCTAAGCGGAGAGAACAAGTGCGCAAATGGCTACTTCTTCACTTTTTCACTTTTCACTTCAACGACCTAAAAATTGACAAAATTCATGGTGAAAAAAGAAATGCAATACAAGTTCTGATAGAGCAAATCATTCTCTTTCGAAAGCTATGCAGCGTCAAAGCTGAGCGACGCGATCAATCAATTTGCCCTCTATATACGGCATCGTATCGCGCAGCGATGGAAATATAAACGGTGTCCAAGGAAGCGTGTGTACGCAACGCAAGAAGCGATGGAATGAAAGCTCGATTCGTCGCGTCTCGCTATCGATATGGAAGCCTATCGTCACATCGCATCGCGCATCGCGCGCACACTAAACGATTTCTAAAACACTTCTTTTTCGAACTTTGCGGTTATGCGTTGGGCGAATAACGTCGCACGATTATTGGACTCTGCTTCTCGTTGCGCTTCAAAACTGACGCGGCAGGGATCCCTTACTCGCTTGGACCGCGGTACATTGACATCATACGACAGAGCTTCGGTGATAGCCGACAAGTTGCGCGAAGCTCGCCTTCGATGATACAGCATCTATTAGGTTGTAACGAATTAAATGGCACTGGCTCGCGCCATTTTTTGGCGCGTCTCTACGCGTTTGATCAAGAACAAACCGTAACATGTGGCATATCATTTAGAAGCGCAAACTTCGCTCTACCGGAGAGTGCCAAATTTTCCATGTAAAAGTGGGAAAACTTTAGAGTTTTATTGACTTTTTTGCAGATGGACAAAAGGGTAATCCGAGGCATTTACTTGTATGAATTCAAGCTGGACACTACAGCTAAGGAGGCGGACGAGAAGATCAACGCTGCATTCGGTCAAGGATGTTCCACAATTCGGACGGCGTATCGTTGGTATCAGAAGTTCCGGAATGGAGATGAGAGCTTGGAAGAACATGAAGGTCGTGGGAGGCATAGTGATGTTGATGAGGACAAGCTGAGAGAAGTTGTAGAGGAGGATCCACACAAAGGTACCAGGGAGGTAGCGAAGGTTCTTGGCGTCAGTTACAACACAGCTGCCCGGCATCTGAAAGAAATTAGAAAGACCAAAAAGCTGGAAAGATGGGTGCCTCACGAGCTGTCTGAGGAGCAAAGAAACCGACGATATGAGATCTCGTCCGCACTGCTTCTACGGAACGAAACGGACCCATTCCTTGATCGCATCGTAACCTGTGACGAGAAATGGATAATGTACGACAACAGGCGACGATCGGCACAGTGGGTGGACAGCGATGAGAGCCCCAAGGTTTTTGCGAAGCCGGAATTCCACCAAAAGAAAGTATGGTGGTGTTCGCTGGGAATTATTCACCACAGCTTCCTCCCTCCCGGTGAATCCATCAAAGTACTGCATCGAAATTGAAGAAATGATGAAAAAGTTGAAGGATATCCGGCCGGCCTTAGTAAACCGAAGGCGAGTTCTCTTTCTGCACGACAATGCTCGCCCCCATGTAGCACGAATGACGTTGCAGAAATTGAATGAGCTGAGCATTGAAACTCTACCACATCCTTTTCTCCCGACCTCTCCCCAACAGACTACCATTTCTTCAAGCATCTTGGCGACTTCTTGGTAGGGAAAATATTCAAATACCAACAGGATGCCGAAAGTGCCCTCGAAGATTTCGTCAATTCCAGAACTTCTGATTTTTATGCTACTGGGATAAAAAAGCTTGTGTCACGTTGGCAAAGACGTGTAGAATCAGAAGGTTTTTATTTCGATTAATAAACCTGCCTACAAGCCGAGATATTAACTGTTTAAGTTTACAGTGGTTCAGTGCCATTTATTTCGTTACAACCTAATATCTCCGGCTAACGATGACACCGCCTGTACGATTGGCTTGAAGTGCATGGAAAGCGGCCTAAAGAACGCTCGAGGCAACCTTGGCTAGATACGTTGTACTTGTACTGCACAGATAGCTGGTGTACATCCTGCTCAAGCATTTGATCGGGAGGCGTCACTGTATCAGAAGAGTGACTCCGACACCAAGCGGGACAGGCGCTAACGAAAACTACGATGAAAAATAAAAAATATGAGAATCACCTACCCAAGATTAGTGGACGCTTGCGGCAAGGTTGAGTCGTTGCACGTAGGCTCCATAGCCACATAATCGAAGATTAATAGCCCGTCACAATAGCCTCTTCGAGATCCTGGATAGCCGCCGGAAATGCATGTGAGCCCGTCTTGAGCCGTAAAAAGCGTGAAGACGATGTAATGGTTCAAATGAAAGGAAAATACAATGACAGCCTTGGAGGCACTTCAGAAGGCACGCAGACGTCAAAATGCATTAGGTTGTCCCCCTAATGCATTTTAGGTTTGGTTTGTTACCAGCCTCCAGGTTTGAACATCTCAATTCTCATTTTCTCAAGCTCTCAGTCGCTGACGGTGCAATGAGCGATCAAATTGGCAACAGACATCATGCTGGTGGAGACCCAATCGCTGGAGGCACAATCGCCGCTTCATGTGGAGGAGCAACTCAAAAAGGAGCAGAAGGCTACACAGGCAAACCTAGTGGCGGAAAGCAAGTTGCTTGAGGCGTAATCAGCTACTCATCGGAGGAGCAAGGCAAAAAGGAGCAGAAAGCTACGTATCGTCAGGCGGAGGGTGAGCAACACCAGGTGCTCCTGGTAACGCGACATCTTTCATCATCTTTCATCCTCTGAAGAAGGTGATCTCGTCGAATAAATTTGTAATCTCACAATCAGTTTGAAGTCGTTTTCTTACTATGAACACAGATGACAGCCCTCCTTTGTTAAACTACTATGCAGCTTGAAGATGTGAATCTCTGAAAGCGACGAAATCATGGAAGGCGGTTCCGCAATAGACTTGTTGGTACATATCTGAAGCTGAAGAAGAGCTGTTCGGTAAAGGAAGGATTTGCGCGAAAAGTGGATAAGGTCGTCCCACGTCTAGTTTTACTAGATCCTGCGATGACGTTTGGGAGAAGTGCAGGCAGTTAGGAAGGTCTGCACCTTATCTTGGACTCTGCGAGAAATAGATGGCTGTAGTTACGCATAGACTGTTCAACGAGTAAAGGATAAAGAATAAAAGTGTAAGCCAGATCAGTCAGGATGCGCCACGCATTCTACTTTCACGGGATATGGTGGAGCCAATTTGTATGTGTATTTGGCAGCACAATGACACGCGGTGACCAGCCGGTGTACGAGTCAGTATATTATTCTTCCCAGACGGACAAGTCTGACACCAAATCATTGACCCCGAAGGCATTGGAGGCTCCGTTGGCCTTCTTTAGAAATGGAACTATCATTGCCGTCTGTTTTCTCAGAAAACATGGAAGCACGACTACTATCAGATTCGCTTTCTATCAGATTTAGTCCGCAGTAATTGCTACTTTTTTATTTTTTTCTCTTTCTTTTCCAAGAAAACAGGACTTTCCAAGGAAACCTCATTGCTTGATGACAAAAAAATAAGACTTAAGCGAACCATTTTGAAGAAAAATAAAAAATAAGAAACTTCGCATATTGACTTTAACTTTAAAAATAAACTTTACTTTATTTGCCTAAAAAAACTTTGCATATTTACTGTATTAAAGAAAAGTAAGTGTTTTATCCTCACTATTAATTTACTCAATATGATTTACCAATCCGGTATTTGAAACCCCCTATTAATTTACCGACCCCGACAAAAGGGAGGGCTTGGTTGACTTGTTGGCCTGGCGAGAAACCCGAACCAAGAGCCACGATTTGGGATGCCCGCAATGGCCGGCGCCTCCTCCGACTGCGTTGGTGCTTAGCCGTCTTGGTACAATATCCACCCTAAAACTACTGAACGATTTCTTTTCTTTCTGAGCGGTCGCTCAAAACAAAAACGATCACGCTACCTTTTGACAGTGGAGATCGGTGGACGGTTGAATTCCCACCTCTGAAAACACCTCTTACCTATGGAGCATGTCCATTTAGCGGTAACCCTTTGAATCTTTAAATCGACAACTTAGCTCTAAAAGATGCTCAGGCTTGGAGCGTTATGTGTACAACAGTGAGTAGTATAATCCCCTGCTTCTCTGTGGAGAAAGTTAACGAAGGAATTTCTTGCATCGTTCGGCAAAGACTATCTGTTTCCATTGCAAAGTAGTAGATGTTCAAACGTCTTCTAAAGACCTTCCGCAAGGAGTTGTGTAGGCATCCAAACGCTCTGCTAAAATTGTCGAGAAAGGGAATAAGGGAACAAAGGGAATGCGAAAACGACAATGGCAGGCCAGCCAGCTACACAAGGATGTTCGGGTTCGTCACCACCACGGAATTCACTGAAATGTCAAGTGCTGTGATGGTCGCCGATCATCTCAAATTAAATATTCTCGTGAGGATTGCAATGCAATGCGGAAATAATAAAAATTCACCGAAAAACTGGTACGATTCAGCAATTTCTGTGTAGAATTTTAGTGCCACATTAACATCCAGTAGTTCTCTAGTGTTCAAATATTGAACCCACGTCAGTGTGGTCCACGTTGACGAATCGCAAAGATAATATGTCTCAAAACTTCCAGAAACTAAGTGTTAAGCCTACAAAGTTCACCACTTCCATTAACGCTAAAGCACTAAGAAGAGAGTGTTGGAGCATTCGGAAACGGCACTGATCGCTTCCATGTCGGATTCCGGCCCGATCACCTAACAACAAGTTTGCCGTCCACCTGGGGTCGATCAAATCGGTTCCGGAAAGACCAACTCCCTTTCGCGACTTCCCTTTATGTTATATCGTGTATGTTATGTGCGGTCAAACAGCGATGGTGGTGTAAGGCGTAGCATCGCTGCCCGAAAAGCAAGTGTGGGTTCGATCCCCGCCTGGCGCAAGAGTTTTGATCGCAGCTAATCATCATGTAACAATTGATGTGTCCATCAGATGGCCATCACAAGTCATATATTGGCCAATCAGGTACTCAAATCATTAGGTTGTCCGGAATGTTTTTAGACTAATGTCGAAGAACATTGTATAGTTAACACCTTTATTAATAACGACTACGATCCAACAAAATATTCACCATTATGATCTATTACACATTGCCATCTTTCCGGTACAGAGCGAATACCACGAGCGAAAAACTCCAGAGACCTGGAGAACAAGAGGTTGCTGACACCACTTTTGACTTTCTCCCGATTTGCGAACTTTTTTTCAGCTAAGAAGGGCTGCAGCGACCGGAAAACGTGGTAGTCACCGGATACATGATCAGATCAGAACTGCGAATGGGGCACCAGTACAATCCCGAGTTTCTCAAATTTCTTCTGCGTATTCTTTGCTGTGTATGGTTTAGCGTTATCCATGGAAATTTTTCCTCTTCTGTGATTGCGATTTTTTTCTTTTTTTTCCAGCTGAGCGCAGAACATATTCGAGTCTACCATGGAACCGGTAGGAACCAACTCCCAAACTCCCAAAATACTGTGCCATTAATGTCCCACAGAAGGAAAGCAGCTCCCTTTTGTCGTGATCAAGACGTTTCGGCTGGTTGGGGCAACTCATCGAAGACCACTCAGCACTTGCGACGCACCAAATTGTAATATTTTTGATTTATCGTGACGATCGAGTCGATCCTACGGCGACGGTTGAGGAGGGAAGTGCAGATATCGACACGCTTCCGTTTGCCCTGAGACGTCAAAGCATGTGGTACGACTCGAAGCAACATCGCGACTTTGCCTGAAGACCGAAGGGCAACGTGTGCTGTGGATTTAGGAGGATTTGTGAGGTCTGAAAGTTTGCGTACAGGAAGATCTGGTCGAGCAGCAGCACAGGTGGCGAGTACGAGCCGCCGTCTGTTCTGCGTGTTTGGTTTAGCTCTGCGTCGGGAATTTTCGAGCGAGTCGTCACCGTTGTCGAACGTGCGGTGCCAATTGAAGCACGTCGCCCGAGAGGGGGCTTGCTCCATCATTGTCTTCTGTAGAAAGCGGTGGGCCTCGTTCGCTGATCGGCCGGAACGGTACTGTAAAAGGATAGCTGGTCGGTAGAGCATCTTCTTGTCGTCCATTGCGAAGGCGCCACTGGGAACAGGAGACGATATGTCGCACATGCTGCTGGCAGTTACATATACAGGACATGAAACACATTTGAATCTGGCCCACTCACAACTTCAGCTGGCAAAGATACGCTGTTTTGAATCTTTAAATGCAATTGGTCCAAAAACTTTCCGGACAACCTAATACCTCCGTGATATCCAGTAGAACTAAAAGCCATGGCGCCTTTCACAAAGGGATTGACTAACGAAGCCGTTCAAAGAGATATACGATATTGAAATTAGGTTTAGAACTTTAAGATTGATAAAATCAAAATTAAAAATAATTTAAAATTATATGAATTAATCTAATTATAAAGGTTTCTTTATTTTTTCAGGACGCGACGATAACTACGTCACGTGTTGTTTAAAAAACAGTAACATAACGAAGAGCAAAAGAAGTGCCCGATTAAACAATGGACTCTAACGTCCAGAGCAACCATCTAGCTGAGTAAATTTCGTCTGAAAAGATTGGATAGTGCAATAGGTTTTCGCTTGTCAATCCGTTTGTGGTATACGCCGTGCACTATTCATCTGCGCGATACCGTGAAGACTCACTGACCAGTAGAACAACTCGGGGCGGTGGCCAGACAATAGACACGTTAACGCCCTGTCTTTTCTAGGCAGTCATGGTCCTGCCTAGAGCTATCGATGAACTCATGGAGACCAAAGAATGCCGAATCCGTGTCGGATCCTATAAACGCCGTCTGATCGCGTGCCTTCGAAAACCCCGGCTCGGCTCGGGTCAAGGTCTCGGGGCTGCGCCCCGACGACGTTGACGTTCTTTCTGCGGTCGAGGCGATCGGTCGGCGATCGATTAGCCCATCTCAAGTGAAGGAATCGATACTTCGTTACTGGTATTCCTCTTCGAACAATGATGATATCACTGCTTCTGATTCTGACGTCCTTCATACTTCATGCACGGTGAGTGATGAGACGTTCTTTGCCGAGAGTGAGCGCTTCTGCTGTAGTTGATCTTCAATTTTTCTTTCAGTGATTACTGTACTTACATTGTTAATTACAAGCGTAATAACTGAGCACTAACCACCGTTTGGGCTGTCATTTGGATAAGTACACTTCCATGTTAAACAGAATAGTCATTCAATTCCTAGCCCTTAGCTACGGTGGAGTTTTGAAACTGATTTAGAACGGCAGAAAAACACGCATTCTTCGATAAGTTAAGCGTCGAGATTGAGCCATACACTCGCCCTTTGTGGCGCAAAATTTCCACGATGATTAGTGCACGTGATTTAATTTAGTCTTCCTATGGAATAGGAAATTCATATGGGTCTCTCTGACTAATTATCTTGACCCATTAAAATGACTTTTAAAATTTTGATTGCTCATGAATATTAAGAAAAATACTGAGTCATGTGTGGTGCAATGACGTCATTGAAAAATGAAATGGCCCAATTATTTCTTTTCAAGAATGAAATTTACTTAGTTAATTAATAGCTTTAATTACACAAGCTTGATACAAGCTCGCCGTGGGAGCTGATGGCAAAAGAAGAAGAAAAAGTAGAAGAAGAAGAAGAAGAAGAAGGTGAATAGACGGGAAGACAGGAGTACGAAAATCGGCTTGAGGTGGAAGATGAAGACGAAAGATGAGATGAAGAATGTGAAGCCAGTCACTGTCAAGTTGATTTAATTTCTAAAGAATAAAATAAGCTTTTGGTTGGCATTCTAATCACAAGTTTTTATGTTTAAGTTGGTTTAAGTTTAAGTTTTTTATGTTTAAGTTATGTTATGTTTTTTAGTTTTTTTTTATATCCTCAGCGGTATAATCTATTAATTCCTGAAATTATTGATCACTGATTTTGTAATTGATAGATGACAGATTTGTATTCAATATATTTAACTCAATAGGAACAAATGCAACTATGTATTAGTTTTCGTTAGTATATGAATCGTGTAGTAGCGCAGTCGGAGGAGGTGCCGCCAGTCGCGTGTATTCCATCCAAGGTTCCTTCTATCCCTAGGGGTCGCCAAATCGGCACCTAACCTTTTCAGTAGAAAGAAACATGGAATTGTCTACAGCAATTCATTGTACCTAGACCAAATGCGCATGCAACTACGATATCACGTAAAAGTGGAATGCATGGCGCCTTTCGACCTCCACCTTATATCATTCGATCAGAATGGTATGTAACGCCTTCGTCTTCCAGAGCTTCATTTTGTTTCTTCGCGAGCCGGAGAAGATCCAGTTTCCTTGAGGATGAAGTAATACATGGTCCTCGTTTTTCGCTTATCCAGTTGCCCTTAAATTTCAAAAGTTTTCCAAAAAATGTTTTTGCGAAACCAATAACCCCTAGAAAACCTCTAAGCCGTTATAAAAAAATCTGTCTCAGGGGCAAACTTCAGGAATTTTTTCTTTGGAATGGCTACATCGTATTCTATCGGCACGCGAATCTCCGATCTGTCCGCTTCGCTGAGTAACGCAGCAAAAGCATTGAATAACATGAAACGTCACGCAATTTGGTGTCTCAAAACGATCGAAATAACGTTTTTATATCCGGATAATTGCACATTTCACGAGCAGCGCGGCGGTTCATTAGGTGCCAGAATTATTTGAAAGGAGACAGAGATCCATGTGCGTTCGGGATGCGTAACGCTAAAGAACGTAAGAACACTGATATAATAAAACAAAATACAGAACAAATAAAATAAAATTCGGAAAACTTTCACAATCATTTTGATTTCCATATGCATCTTTTCCGCATACTATCAAATTTCTTTCATGTCGAGGAACATGGACGCTAGAAGCGTTAAGAGTTCAGTAATTGGAAAATATCTAGGAATAATCGCGAAGAAATGCGAATGGCTCCTTGCAGAGGAATATGCTCACTTTCTTAAGATTACAAAAAGGAGCCATTCTGAAGCCATACCCACATACATTATCAAAGTTCAGGTTCTGAATGGAGCAGAAGAAGCTTGGGATATGAGTTTCATAGTTACGAGGGACCTCTTCTTCAGCAAAAACCGGTCTTTCTATGAGAGAAGCTATATGTAGTTACCGCACATACACAACATAACAGGGAAATTTTGCGGAAATTTTTTCGACAAGAGCGAAGGACAGAATGCGGAGCGGAAGTACTTAGGCATGAAACCCAAATACAAAACATGGGAACGGAAATAACACAGGGTTCATTACGTCGTGCAATTCTTCTAAATAAAGAATTAAGGATGAAGGACGGCGTTATTTAATCTCTTTTGGGATGCGCCACGCATTCTACAGCCACGGGATGTCGTGGAGGCGACTTGAACGTGTATTTGGCCGTACAATGACTTGCGGTGGCCACTCAATGGTCAAGTCAGCGCTTTCCCCTTTCCGGAGAAGTCTGGTACCAACTCACCGACCCTGGAGGAGTGGAAGGCTTGGTTGGTCTAGGAGGGAAATCTGAACCAGGAACTTGCTATCGGTTGCACGCGACAGAGGATACCTCCTCCGACTGCGCTACAGAGCCCAAGTTTTCATAAATATCTCTAACTGACTCAATTTTTCAAAATATCAATGATCAAAATATCAATTTTAAAATCTTCAAAATAGTGAAGATAACAGCTTTGCAGTAAGACATCTTCTAAAGAAAGAGAGTGCAATTTTTCTCAGTAAGATAATAGCGTATAAAGGATAAAGGACGGCGCAGTTCGACCCTTTCTGGGATGCGCCACGCATTCCACTTCTACGGATTGTCATAGAAGCAGTTTGAATGTGCATTTAGGCCCACTGCCCACTAAACGACTAACAGCCACCAGTCTGGAGGCTAGACAAAATAATAAAAGATCCTTGTTCTCGTATTTATCTCGATTAGATTACTTTGCAATTATCACTAGTTCAAGAAAGTTTATGCTAAATTATTCCAATAATTTTTGCTCTGTGATTTCTCTTCGGGATCTTCACTAAGACTCCAAAAGAGTTACTCTAAGCGAGAAGAAAGTGTATTAAGACCGCTGACGTAAATATGTAATAACATATGATATAAGGACAACACAATTATTTAAAGACCTTTCAGCTCATAATTTCAAGGATATGTGATATTGAATCTTACCATAACTTCCGCTTAGAAGCATTCCGAACAGCCTAATATTTTAACCGTTCTAAGATTAATCTAAAAGTCCAGTATCTCTTGAATTGTCTGGAAAGTCTATGAAATGAATAAAAAGAGATTCTACACGTCGTGAGTAGCCCAACTTGGATCTAAAAGGAGAGCCTCCAGAGTGGCGGTGAGCTATTGCGATGGAACTTTTACAGGATGTAGGTTCCGTGTGAGGAGTCCAAAGCCATAGTTACTTTTTTCGGAATGCTCTTCTGTGGTCGAAAAAACGTGTGGACGCGTGAGCGCGAAGTTCATGGCATCCTGCTGCCACCCACCAATGTGGTCGGTTGACGAAGTGGTAGCGGGGTCGCCCCTCGGGCACACCGAGCGGCTTTGATGGTTCGGTCCCCGGTGTCGCCAAGGTTTCTGCCCACATCGGGTCGTTATTACTATGGGCTTGCGTGATCACAGGAGTCAATTTGTATGTATTTGGAATTTTGCATTTGGATTAATTCTTTTAGTATTTAAACCCAGCCTTTTTGGGCTTTCATTTGAGTTACCTCTCACCATCAAAGGATCGTATTTGCACTGTATCACCTTTGGATCGCTAACATCAAAAAAATTTCTTGCTCACATGAAGTAACTGTGTTTATTGCTGACAACGATAACCAACAGTTATGATATAGAACTATGAAACATTGAAAACATGATCGCTTATCACACCAGCAGCATCTTACGAACGCTAGGGACAAACTATCTTCCTCTCCCTGACAAGGCATCACTACTTGTACTTCGTTGAAGGCATAATCGGTAGGCGTAGAGAAGAGCCCTGGGTGATCATCAACATATCCAGCCCCCACCCAAGCGTATGTCAGACATGGAAGCCGTCTTAGAGCATCTCCCACTGCAATCGATCTCCTTGTGGGAGGAGTGAAATCAGGATCGAACGCTGACAGAATTTGAGCGACGAGACGTCCGGGTGAAAAGGACATTTTATTACTAATGTTATAATATAATAAAGGATAAAGGACGGCGTTATTCAATCCCTTTTGGGATGCGCCAGCGCATTCTACTTCTATGGGATGTCGTGGAGGCGATATGAATGCGTATTTGGCCATACAATGACTTGCGGTGGGCAGCCGATGAAGAAGTCAGCGCTTTATCCTTCCCAGACACGTCTGGTACCAATTCACTGACCCCGGAGGAATGGAAGGCTTGGTTGGCTTGGGCGAAAAATCCGAACCAGGAACCTGGTATCGGGTGCACGCGAGCGTCGGCGCCTCCTCCGACTGCGCTACACGCGCCCTTTACCGGTATCACACCAAATTCTCTCTATTATCCCATGAAGTTGTAAGAAATACTTTTTCTGAATATCCAATTATTGACGTGAAAAGGTAAATACTTTAGACGCGGCAAAGCAACTTGGCTACAGCTGAATAGGAGACTTTTATAGGACTTTCATACTTCCATGTGCGAGAAGAAGGAACAGAATTCGAGGAAACGTGAGGAATTACCCAGCAGGCTAGCTACTTAGCAGACCGTATTATGTCCGCACAGTCCTCCAGGACCGATACTATAAATGTTTGCTCCTTGATCAGATTAGTTTCGAGTGAATAGCCGTTTAAATGAGGTCGTCCTCCACTGATTAGCCTCTTGGGTATATGCCACGCGTTACACTTCTGTTGACTGAAGTGGCACCTACATAATCACCTAGAAAACTAGTTAATTAGCGCCACCTAGCGGCCGGTCCCATGACGCTGGCCACCGCAAGTCACTCTATAGGTTAAACCCCCACTCAAATGACATATACATATAGTATGAAGTCCCGATATTTCGGCATTTACTTCGTCTGCATGTTTGCTTGCACTTGTTAGATTTCGGAAAGTCCCAAATATTACATCACTAATCTATGACTGCTTGTATTCTCCAGTCCTGCTCTCCACTAGCCTTGTGAAATCAAATCACATGAAAAAGGACATCAAAAGCGTCAAAACCACTTCAATTTTTTCTGAAAAATGTCAAAAGTTTCGTTTAGGTCGCACGGTGGATGAACACCCTATATGATTCAGCAGGGATCATATTCCTTCCTGTACAAGGCGAATTTGCACCTTTTTCTGTGGACTGGAATGTAATGTTCTCAAGCAGTTGCAATGTGAAAAGTGCTAGAGTGCGATCAGAAAGAGGGCTAGCCTAGTTTCATCGCCAGGATTTTATATTTCTAATCATTTATTGTCCTTTGCCTCTTCTCTGGTATAGCTCTGATACTAAGTCGGCAGTCCTTGAAGAGGTGAAAAATGGGGTAAGCAGATGAGTTGAACTCGAGTGGCAAAAGCTGCGTTTTTCACAGTGCTGCAGCAGAACATAGAAGGGTAGATAGAAAATAGCAAATAGCTATGAGAGAAACCTTTAAAAGCGGGTACATCGCTATAACCGAGATTGTACACGTTATGTGGACGATTGAAATCTCTGCACAGAACAGATTTACGAAAATTTACAATTCACGACCCAAAATGTCGTAAATCGTTAAAAACGCCAAAAATCACCGTAAATCGTAAAATCGTAAATTGTGACTCGTAATTACGCACACCCCTGGTGGAAACGTTGAACTGCAGCTGAATCTTACAAGGATGATGTTCATAAGGAACGGACGAGTTTCTGGAGCTCCGTTCTCGCTCAACGAAACGAATATCTCCGAGTGCTCCGGCTACGTGTATCTGGGTTGAGATGTCTTTATTATCAACGCCTCAACGCCAGAGCTGGACAGCAGGAAATGAGCAGCTTGGGGCTTTCATGAGCGTCAAGGAAGTTGGGAAGGAGACGAACAACGTCCGGCTCAGTACACACCTGTTCGGCTACGCTGGTCTTCCTGCACCTTGTCAGAGACCTGGGCTTTACGTGAGCGGAACGAACACATAATCAATGCCATGCAGACGAGATTCAAGAGTACGAAACTCCGAATGCGAAAGTGAGCGAAGGCCTCCGGAGTTCCGAGATTCGTCGAGGTTTGAAGATCAGAAACGCTGTCGCATGGGCCAATTCGTCGAAAATTAGGTGGGCCAGCCACGTAATGCGCTTCACAGGCACCCGCTGGACGAGAACCGTTACCGAGTGGATTCCGCGGGATGTCAAGATGATACCAGGAAGCCCACCAACGCGTTGGACGGACTTCTTCGCGAGAGCCCTGAGCGAATGATATGACGCCCTTCGTGTCCCTTCAGCGGGGAGAATCTATTGGAGCACTCTGGCACGCGACAGGGACAAATGGAGACGGTGCTGACGCTCTCTCGAGCAGCTCGATGATCAGCGGGTCGATACAGACGCCACAGCGGCGGCTGGCACCCTTAGCCACTAGTTAGGTCACTTGTAAGAGGTCCGTGAATAAATGTCAGCTGCTGTAGTCAGTGTTAGTTTGGAGATAGCTGAATTGACTGCTCTTGACGTCTGTTAACATTATTTTGTCGGCGCCACCCCTTTTGTCAGTTTCATGTAATCCTAAAATTCCGAAAAAAGATTGACTTGGACAAGCAACTTGTTCACGTTGTTTAAATGCCGAAAAAAGCCATTGTAATCTCGGAATTAGAATTATTTGAATGCACAGTAGCAGTGTAATATTTTCTCCATACCACCAAAGTTTTCGGATCTATTCTAGTCGGAGGGGTCAACTCTGGAGTGCCAATTGGCTAGGAAATCCCATACCACTAAACCATTTCCGCTGAAATTAAATGAAAATCTTCGCTTAATCCAACAGCAGTTGAAGATTATGCTGAAACCAAGGATAGGTAGTGGAGCACTCAAAACAGAGTACATCCACCGACCGGATAGAATAGGTATAATTTTCAACGGTTAATGGGAGATTTCCTTAATCGACTGAAACGAGAACAAATTGGAAAAATAATGAAATCAAGTGATGTATGATGTGAGAGTCGCTTGAATAATCAGGGAAGGGGAAGAGTTGAGCGATAGCGTTGACTTGAAACAGCCTCTGCTTAAGCGGCTCTATGTCGATTTGACATTTCCACGGCCATATGAAAGGGATTTTGTCGAAAGGTCATCCCTTTAACGCTGTATTCATCGCGAGCAAAGCCGATTCCTTTTGCGATGGCTTTGAACGCGAATTTGTACGCGAAGCTATAATCCCCTGGTCTCCATTTAGCACGATTTTTCCACTTAACAGTGCCTGAAATCGGTTGAACGAAGTGTTGACGTCGGAGCAGTTTCAAACTCTGTTACAGTTATGTTTTTTTGCAGTCAAATAGACAGGTTTCGAACCCGTACCTCTGCTGACCGGGTAGGAATGCTCTACACCATGGTACCACCTGCGCTAAGAGAGCCCGGTCAGCAGGAAGTGCGGGTTCGAAACCGGCCTAGCGCCAGAATTTTGGTCGCAACAAAACAACCTCGACACTAACCACAAGAGAATTAAAGAAACGGGTTGAATTTCAAAACGCTTTCGCGGCATACCTTTCCAGAATATACGGGCAAAAAATCGCGCAGAAATAAGCCGATTATTAGATAACTAGCAAGCGTTGCAAGGTAAAAGCCGAAGCTTGACATTATTCAGTCGCTTTGTGGGACGCGCCACGCATTGAGTTTCTGTCCGCGATTCCTATGCGTACTCGATTTCGATGCGTTTTTGTCCAAGGATGTCGCCAAACTTTTACGCCGTATTTTCAGATGCCACTGTCCACACATGATGGGCGCCAAGATGCACAAGCCAACAGGACCTGCAGCCCCGAGCTCGCTGCCCGATGGGGACAAGGTTAGTCTGCAGATCTAGATAACCGTTGCTTGACTAGAGTCAGAATTTCTTGAAGTGTTAAGTAGCCGTCACTGAGTTATAAGGTGCTATAGCGATGTTTTTTGTTATCAAAACTCTAGCGCCGGACAGGAGTCGAACCTGTACCTCTGCTTATCGGACAGAAATTCTCGCTTAGTTTCTGTTTTTAACGGTCACCAATTAGCTTTTACTAGATTATAGGAAAACTATCCCGCCACTCGTTTAACTTCTTAAAAATTTATTTTCCTCGTTCCATACATACAACAACTAACGAATACATGCGCCATTATTATCTACAACATATTGCCATTTGTCAGGTAATTTGTAAACCTGTTTCTATAGAATTCCCGAGGTTTTGACCAAAAAACTCAATGAGACACTTTTAAGGTTGCTCCCTGTCGTCAAATTGTTCCTTGTGCAATTGGTTTGACAACGATGGAAACAAATGGTAGTGCGTTGGAGCAAAGACTGGCCATCCGAAACACTGAAGCTTTTTCTGAGTCCCCCTGCAATTGTCGTGAAGGAAGAAGATCTCGTCTTGTTCCCACGAAGAGCCGCTTCAACGATCTCCAACTGCCTGCAGTGGACATCGCTACAGACAGTAGAGTTTGCAGGTAGCAGCTCCCAGGGGAGGACTCCTTTGCAATTCCACCTGACACTGAGCACCACCTTTTTTGAGTGAAGTGTCGGTCTTGACCTGGGAACTCGTGCTTCACCGCGACTAAGCCACTGACGCTTTGGCTTGTGCTCAACGTAGACTATACCCGCTTTTCGTCGCCAGCGACCAGGTTCTCGAGCTAAGACAAACTCCGTCGTAAGGTCAGGAAGTTCATGCGCGCATCCTGACGCGCCTGTAGCTGGTGGCCGCCAATTTCATGCAGTATCCATGCACCATATCTACATGTCTTCCCAAGACCTATTGAGACATGGTGGTGTGATTGCACTCGAGTTCCTCTGCCAGTTCACCGGTGCAACGCCGGGGATCTTTCTGAACCAGCTCCAGAAGGCGCTCCCATTCACTGCACAACTGGCTTTCCAGACCGTGGTTGGTCCGCCGTAAAGTCAAGAAGTTCAGAAACCCCAGTTCAGGAAAGAAGGTATTACGAGCAATGGTTTCCGTTCTAAAACTTCCGGAGCCATGCTTTTGTTGTATCGTAGGAGACAGAGGCAGGAGCCGTCGTTCCACATATGTTATCCACCACGACTTTTGCATTGCTTTGCTTCTTGAACTCGAAAAGCAGAAGCGGTCGAACTTGCTTGCAGTCGAGAACGATTTTAGGCCCTCCATAGGCCTATGTTATACTTCGGCGACGCGTCGCCGACGTAGGCGACGCTGTGCTGTAGGGGCTGCTACGCAGTGCGTAGCAGCCCCACATCACAGCGTCGCCGGCGACGTCGCTGAGAGCTCCGCAGGGGGTGTTACACTTCCGCCGCCGACGTCGACGACGTCAGCGTTGCCGACGTCATCCAAGGGTGGCAGAAAATGCGCTCCGATGGAGCGTTATGATTGTGGGTTGGTTCTTCGTTCCCGGAACTGCCATCATCACCACCGTACTTCGAATTACGAAATCGAGAAGTGCAAAAGACGCCGTCTTGCGAACACAAAAAGTGCCATTCACTAGAACACTGAGTGTTTGGGAGGGAGTGGGACCCTAAACCTTAGTTTCCTTCACTTTGTCACTTTTCTTCCTTTTTGTGTCCTTCTCAGCCGTTCTGTTCGCATTTTCTAGGCCTATTTGCTTCATTGTAGAGCAAGTAATACTAAATAGAACTGTGTAGAAAATAAATAGTTTTTCCTCGCTTTCTCAAATGGTAATGCAAACCTCTGCGAAGAGCTTTTTCGAGATAGAATTCTTACTAGTTTAGAGTTAAATTTTCTTTTAAACTTCGAGAATTCCGCGTAAATTTAATTTGAATACGATTTAACGAAAAGGTCTTTGCTAAACCGAAAATGCTGGTAAAATCGTTAAATTGGTAAATCAATAGTCGTTAAATGCCCAACACCATCCCGCACTTCTATTATTATCGGGATAGACTGCGCCATGCACTCGTCTGTTATTTTGCATTTTACAATCTATTGATAGTGTTTCGCTTGAATACTTGTTATAATCTCTTTACAATGTAACCGTATCGATTGATTTGTGCTTCTTTTAAAGTTTAAAACCTAAAAACACACTATGTCTAGCGAAAAGTATAGGTCATCCTGAAAAAACAGGTACTGTTTGAATGGTTCTAACATTGCTGCTAGTGAAACCTTTGAAGACCTTTGAGACTCATATGAAAGCACAGGTAACGAGATTTATGTAACGTGTAAATAGCCCCGTCTGAAGCCTTGCATTTCAAACTTGTTTGATTGTGCATGGTCTGAATGTTTACAATCTTGTTACTACTTGGCCACATTAATCTATGATGTGCTTTTCTTGATGTTTAGAACTTGACAGTGACGTGAAAGACACGTGGCATGCGAGTGATGACATTGAAAGCGCGCTCCGATGCTAAAAATGCGCTCCGATGTTCTCCTGTCAACGACGTCCCCGACGCCGCCACAGAATCTGTTGACGACTTCGCCGACGTCGACCGCGCGTCTGTGGCGACGTCGGTGGTGACGTCAGCATCGGCGACGTCGGTGACGGGCTGTCGGTGACGAGTCGCAGCGTCGGCGACGCGTCGCCGAAGTATAACATAGGCCATAGTCGCAGCGGAACATGCCGACAATAGTGCTGCATGTAGGTAATAGGTCAGCCTATATATGCGTTATTGGGAGAAGGTTCCAGAACACTTTTCAAAAATTTGGCAGAACGCCAAAGTGAGTGGCGGGAAACTTTCCTTACAACCTTATATTATAGTAGAATGTCCAAATTTCGGCTCCGTCATTCGGTACAGCACTTGATTGGAAATCAAATGCAGTATTGCTGGGTACAATTGTGAGTGTGGTGATATTGTGCTGATATTGTGATGCTCTGAAGCAGAATAAATAAAGAACGAACGTTCTGACTGCGAGGAAAAGGCATGACTAGTTAGTATAGGTGTTCGCGAGAAAGTCGCTGAGAAAACACATGCCTCTGACGTCGACCCATGTCTCAGGTGTGGGCGTCGTAAGTAAATCATCCTTCGTTTCCCCGCAAACAGGAGCTTCCGGATTTGTGAGCGCTAAAAATGAAACCCTACTCGACTTCAGTAAATAGGATTGCATGGAAAATGCCACACACGCTCTTTGGTCTAAGAACTATTTCCCACAGAGTATATTAGTAAGCTAAGAGCGGAAAATTATAATAAGCAATGTAATGAGAGCTTAAATACCGGTCCCAAAAGCTTTAAATTTATGCAATGTTTTGATCTTAAACTGTATAATTTTTCCAAAGAGCGCGTGCAGCGCAGTCAGATGAGGTGACGGCTGTCGCGTGTAACCGATTTCAGGTGCCTGGTTTGGGTTTCAGTCCCAGGCCAATCAAGCCCTCCATCCCTCCGGTGTCGGAGAATTGATGCCAGTCTCCTCTAGGAAGGATAAAGCGTTGACTTGCCCATCGACTGGCCACAATTGTATGACCAAATACGCGTTCAACTCGCCTCCACCGACATCCTGTAGAAGTATAATGCGTAGAGCATCCCAAATGAAATTGAGTAACGCCCTTCTTGATCCCTTGACCTTAATTTTTCTTGTATTTATGCGCGATTTTTCTTCCATACTAGGCACTTTTCATATATTTTTATACCATTTTCACTTTGAACTGGACACTTTTCATTCTAAACTGGGCATTTTCCTTTCTAACCTGCACATTTTCCATGCTAAACTGGACACTTTTCATTTTCGACAAAACACTTTTCAATAAAAATCTAAAGTCAAAATAGACTTCTTGTAACAAAAACAGAAAAATTTCTTGTTTTAATCAAATTTGTAGGAAAAACTCCTGTACAGATCCTCGAAAAAAGTGTACACCTTTTAGATAAACAAAGAAATTTGATTCTATCTGCGATGACAGCATCCTATCCGCATTCTGAAGTGCTCCGACATAAAGAGTTGATTGTGTGAAGAGATTGTGCCTTGCACTCGTTTTGAACACTGCAGTGCTTAATCGATTCATTGAGTAAATGCTGCTTACCGGAACGATCCTCAAGCGAAACAATGTTTATCTAGAAACGTTGAATAACACTGACTATGTATATCGGAACCAAAAATTTCGGAGAAAAATAATAAGACCAGGACAAAGCTCAAAAAACCAGGGTTAAAAAATCACCGAAAACGAAAGCCATACAGCAGTTGCTGAACAAGTGAGAATATGATAGCTCAGAGCCAGACTGATCTCCGGATGCAGGGGCCGCCTTGGATTTCTTTTGAATATTCGGATCGAGGAGCCGCAGCAATGGCTATATCCCGAGCAATAGCTTCATGTCCCACCCCAGCCAGAAACCTCTCACGGCAATCGATTCACAAAATTGCCCCTCAGTAAATTTCTAACTAGCATGCAAATGTCTAAAGTGAGCGTATGTAGGAATCGTTCCCTGAAATTTTCAATTCGCAATTCTTTCATTGTGCGGTGCACTCACACGTGGTGCTGGCTGCCGCGTGCACCCGATTTCAGGTTCTTGGTTCGAATTTCCTGCTCAAGCCAACCAAGCCTTCCGGGGTTCTTGAATTGGTACCAGACTTGTCTGAAAAGGATAAAACGCTGACTTGTCCATCGGCTGTGACCATCGCAAGTAATTTATAGGCCAAATACACATTCAGATCGCCTCCACGACATCGCGTAGAAGTAGAATGCGTGGCGCATCCCAAAAAGATTGAGTAACGCCGTACTTTATCCTTATCTTTGTTTTTAAAAATTTACGAAAACCATTTGGTTTGAGTTTTCTAAACTTGAAACAGACTATTTATAACAAATATTCACTGCTTCTAAACTTCTACTTTAACTTGTTAATCCTCTCTAATCTCTGTATAGATGTTTCTTCGTTTAGCTAAGCACACCATCTAATTGTTGCTTTTCAACATCTGAAAATATTTTTCAATTGAAGAGCTAGGTGCTGTTAATTTGTTCAAGAAACGTAGCCATTTTGAGACGCTCTGCAGAAATGAACTTTTATTACAAATTTTCTTTCAATAAAATATGAGTTCGTCGTGCTTGGACCATGACTTTCTTAGATTCAAATTATCCTTAGCTTGAGCATTGTCTGGTTCAAAGCGAAATTCGTATAGTTGTCTATTTTGGGTTTTATACGAAGAATGTCAGCTGAAGCCGTGAAGTTCGAAATTCCGATAGACGGAAGCCGTGGCTTTCGACTCGCTAGATAAGTGGATGAAGTCCTTGAAATGGGAGGAAGCTCTTCGCATATTTTGCACGTTTCGAAAAACAAAATCTCCTCTCAGCGTATCGACATCTGTAATAACCAGGGTTGATAGAAGACAGCTTTGAAAGGAGGGTTGATCCTTTAGGACAATTGGAGGCACTCTCCGATCCACCACTGGTACTTGCTGTCAGCTTCGTGGTATCAGAAGTAACAGCACGGATTTCAATTTTTAAAAAGTTGGAAAATATTAGTGCTGTCCTTTATCCACATCTTTGTCCTAATAATTTGTGGAAATCTTTTGTTTTAAGTTTTTAAGCTTGAAACGGATTACTTATAACAAATATTCGCTGCTTTTAAATTTTGTGACTTGGAATAAAAATAAAAATAACATAAAAAAGAGGAGCTTTAGCGAAGGCATATGTAGGTAGAGTTAGACAAGTGGTGCTGCAGCAATGTAATGTGAAGTGCAGTTGAAGAAGGCGCTTCGCCGCGAGCACCCGAATAAAAGCTCGTGTTATGGGCCCCGTTCAGGTCGTTCAAGCATTCGATCCCTATCGTGTCGGTGAATTGGTACCAGACTCCTCTGGGAGGTATAAAGCGCTGATCTGTTCACCGGCTGCTCACCGCCAGCCATTCAAAAGCCAACAACACTAGTTGAAGTCGCCTCCACGATGTCGTGTAGAACTGGAACGCGCGGCACATCCTAAAAGGGATTGATTAACGTCGACCTTGATTAGCTCCTTCATTCCTTCTCCGACATATTCACCGTCAGCGCAAGGGCGCAAATAATTGCAGAGAATAAAAATAGCAAACGTTTGGAGGTCGAACTTCGACATTCGTACCTAAATTCTAAAATTTTACCTTTAAGTGGGAGTGTCGCCGAAAGATTTTCGCTCAGGCATACAGGAATTAGGCCTAAGAACACGCCTTGGCATTCTTTGGGTAGCATCAACGTGGCACGTAAGCGTCAGAAGTGGGAATTTTCTTATGAGTACAGATCGCCAGTGGTGAAAGAGGTACTAGAGCGATTCGTGAAAACGTTTCTGCTTACGTTGAGTCTTAACATAATTGGGTGATAGGAGGGGACAAGTACTGTTCCATTAATTGACCTGACGGCGCATTTTTGAGCAAAGATTAAATGATAAAGTATAGAAGGCGAAGGAAGAATTAAAGGATGAGGAGTAGAGGCAAATCTCCTGTGAGATGCGACAAGCATTCTACTTGCACGAGAATTCACTTAAAATTCGTATTTGGCCTACACATTCACGAATCACGGCGGCTAAGGCAGTGTCCTATCCCTCCCAAGCGAGTCCGCTACCAATTCACACACACGAAGGATGATAGGCATGGTTGGCTGGGCCGGAGCCGAACCAAGGACCTGGAATCGGGTACACGCGACAGCTGAGCCTTCCTCCGCTCAGCAGACACAATGAATAATTGAATAAATAAGTGTGGTCACTAGAACAAGCTTAATCATAGAAAATCAGGTCTTAAAAATTCCACCGAAGTAAAGCGAGGAATTTTTATTTCAGGGATGGGACTTCGACGAGAACGCCGCGCCAGGATCCGTGCCTAAGGATTACTACATTCAGACGACATTCATTCATCGGAGCGAGAATAGTCAGTGACTTCAGTGTATCAGTTTAATTAACCATTCCTTCAATTCAGTGTATTTTTCGCAATGATTTTGCAGTAATCACCTTCGATTAGAGGATAGAACTACACCGTTTCGCGTTTCTATTGCTGCTTATTTCACCCCCACTTTCGCAAGATTGCACTATAGGCGGCCAACGCCACCTCTGAGGACCGCTAGATGCACGAAATAATAGAAGTATGGCAGTGCAGGCGGGGAAAGGTTGACTGTTGCGTGCACCCGACACCAGGTTCCTGGTGCGGACTTCCCACCCAGGCCAACCAAGCCCTCCATCCCTTCCGGTTCAACGAATTGGTACCAGGCTTGTCTGGGAAGGATAGAGCGCTGACATGTCCATCCGCTGGCCACTGTAAGGTCGTTGTACAATCCACATACGCATTAAAATTGCCTCCACAACATCCCGTAGAAGTACGTGGCGCATCTTCCAAAGTCACTTAATAAAACGGACCGTTATTCATTGTCCTTTATAGAGCCTATGATCCTTTTATTCGCAATAATTCCTTCTTTTCGAGGAACCGCAAGGTTTTATTTTTTTGTTTAATTTTTGTTTCTTCATCTTTTTACTTATTTATGCTTTCCCATACAATCATACACCATCACCACCTTTGTCACTATAGGGATTCTTTCCAGAGCTGCAGCAGAAGTTCGCTGAACTGGTTTTGACTAAGCTTGGGGAGGTGAGGGATCGGCTTCGACAGCAGGCTCGTATCTCCATCGACAACGAAGTGGTAAGTTAATTTGGCACTATATCACCGCCCTGCCGGTTGGGAGTTCACCTTTCGAAATTTTTATGAATCACTGTAATTTTTCCTTTTTTGTAGTGGAGAGCTAGGTTGAACATATTAGGTTGTAACGAATTAAATGGCACTGGCTCGCGCCATCTTTTGGCGCGTCTTTACCCGTTTGATCAACAACACACCGTAACATGTGGCATATCATTTAGAAGCGGAAACTTTGCTCTACCAGAGAGTACCAAATCTTCTATGTAAAAGTGGAAAATCTTGTAGAGTTTTATTGACTTTTTTGCAGATGGACAAAAGGTAAATCCGAGGCATTAACTTCTATGAATTCAAGCTGGGCACTAGAGCTAAGGAGGCGGACGAGAAGATCAACGCCGCATTCGGTCAAGGATGTTTCACAATTCGGACGGTGTATCGTTGGTATCAGAAGTTCCGGAATGGAGATGAGAGCTTGGAAGAGCATGAAGGTCATGGGAGGCATAGTGATGTTGATGAGGACAAGCTTAGAGATGTGGTAGGGGAGGATCCACACAAAGGTACCAGAGAGATAGCGAAGGTTCTTGGCGTCAGTCACAACACAGCTGCCCGGCATCTGAAGGAAATTGGAAAGATCAAAAAGCTGGAAAGATGGGTGCCTCACGAGCTGTCTGAGGACCAAAGAAACCGACGATATGAGATCTCGTCCGCACTGCTTCTACGGAACGAAACGGACCCATTCCTTGATCGCATCGTAACCTGTGAAGAGAAATGGATAATGTACGACAACAGGCGACGATCGGCACCGTGGGTGGACAGCTATGAGAGCTTCAAGGTTTTTGCGAAGCCGGAATTGCACCAAAAGAAAGTAATGGTGACAGTATGGTGGTGTTCGCTGGGAATTATTCACCACAGCTTCCTCCCTCCCGGTGAATCCATCACGGCAGAGAAGTACTGCGTTGAAATTGAAGAAATGATGAAAAAGTTGAAGGATATCCGGCCGGCCTTGGTAAACCGAAAGCGAGTTCTCCTTCTGCACGACAATGCTCGCCCCCATGTAGCACGAATGACGTTGCAGAAATTGAATGAGCTGAGCATTGAAACTCTACCACATCCTCCGTTTTCTCCCGACCTCTCCCCAACAGACTACCATTTCTTCAAGCACCTTGGCGACTTCTTGGTAGGAAAAATATTCAAATACCAACAGGATGCCGAAAGTGCCTTCGAAGATTTCGTCAATTCCAGAACTTCTGATTTTTATGCTACTGGGATAAAAAAGCTTGTGTCACGTTGGCAAAGATGTGTAGAATCAGAAGTTCTTTATTTCGATTAATAAACTTGCCTACAAGCCGAGATATTAACTGTTTAAATTTACAGTGGTTCAGTGCCATTTATTTCGTTACAACCTAATAGCAGAGCGGGACTCGAATCAAAAACCTGGAATTTAGAGCAAGCGACAGCCGGCATTTCCTCCTCCAACTGCGCTAACCACGCCCGTAAATATTCTTTCATTACGTCAGAAAATTACCACCTTTCAGTGTTTTAAAGAATTTAATCTTAAAAATTCAAATTGTTTTTCCACAAAAACTTAAAAATTCTGTAAAATTTCCAACATTGTGTTCTTTTGTTCAGTGAGACGAATTAAAAAATTTTGAGGTAAAAATAGTTCCAAATTTTTGCTTCAACAAAAGATTGTTTTGATCCTTGTCTAATTTAATCATTTTGTCTGAATAAAATTTTTATTTTCTCATTAAAAATTATATTTACAGTTGTTTAATTTTAGATAAAAAACGCTCAGTTTAATTTGAAAAATTTTCTGTTTGATTTTCGAAATGCCGAGCTTCCTTACGACAGTGATCAGTGACTGTCCATTTTGTTTAGAAAGGTTCAGAAGTTTACACTGTCAATTAAATAAAAATGTCACTAAGTAGTCGACTACTAGACGCAATCGCTTTTTCCAATTCGCTAAAAAATGCTTCTTTTCTGCACCATAAAATTAATTTTCAAAAATGAATTTCCCTAAAAGTGAAAGTTTTATGAAATTTCAATTGCCCCTTGATACAAAGCTTTATAATTTGGTCTAAGCCATTTTCTTTCTACCTTGTTCTGAGAGCGCTGTATCCATGAAGGCTCCGGGTGTCGCGCGCATTCGTATCCAAGGTTCTTGAATTGGGTTTCCCGCCCAGGC
Organism: Heligmosomoides polygyrus polygyrus; assembly: GCA_947396885.1. Taxonomy (NCBI): domain Eukaryota; kingdom Metazoa; phylum Nematoda; class Chromadorea; order Rhabditida; family Heligmosomidae; genus Heligmosomoides; species Heligmosomoides polygyrus. Next base: position 78,886,177 of record OX377203.1, on the reverse strand, counting down.
CAACTAAGCCACCCATCCCTGCGACGTCGGTGAATTAGATGCAGACTTGCCTGGAAAAGAAGCGCTGTCTTGCAAGTCAGTGTATGGGCTACATACGCATGCAACCTGCTTCCAAAAAATTCCATAGGAGTAGAATGCGTGGCGCATCCCAAAAATGGGTTCCATCCCACAGAGGGAACGCCGTTTTTACTATTATCCCTTTATTTTCTGTAAAACGATCCGCCTATTGACTCGATGTTTTTCTCAGATTTCCTGCGTCGAGGATCCGGAGCACTACCGTTGCGGCGACTTTCAGCGAGACATTAGCTACCACTATTTGGTTGTGGAGGATTCGTGAGTTTCGCTTCTATGAAACAGCACTTGCAACTCATGCTCGGCGTTATTATATTTCTCTTGGACGTAAGTCCAACATGGAGCAATGCTTAAAAACCTCACAGCGACGTTTCGTTGCGATCAAAACTCGCCTGCGGGACTCGAACTCGCGCCTTCTGCTTTCCGGCCACAATGCTATGCTTTACACCACTGACGCTGTTTGATAACACATAACGCCCATAACATTCCCCCCTATGTATCACCTGTATCACCTGTCGTCCCGTTGATCATCGACTTGCTCGAGCGGGCGCCAGCAGCGTCTCCATTCGTCCCTGTCGCGTGCCAGAGTGGTCCAATGGATCCTCCTCGCTCGAGGGACACGAAGAGCGTCATATCGGTCGTTCAGGGCTTTCACGAAGAAGTCCGACCAACGCGTTGGTGGGCGTCCTGGTGTTCTTTTGACATCCCGCGGAATCCAATCTGTGACGGCTCTCGTCCAGCGGGTGTCTGCGAATCGCATTACGTGGCCGGCCCACCTAATTTTCCCCCTATGTAGGCTTACCAAAACCCGGTCAGCAGGAGGTTCGGGTTCGACTCCCGCCTGACGCTAAAATTTTTGTCGCAACAAAACATCGTTATGATAGCTTACAACTTCATCATCAGCCATTGAAGCCTGAATCGTTTCTATCAAGCTCTTCAGCATAAGAAGCCCTCTTTATCCGACCTTGCGTTGTTTATATTTTTGATTTTTTTGCCTCTGTCCACTAGTTTATTATTATTAAGTTTAAACAGAATTTTACTAGATTACTAAACATTTCGTGAGCTTAGAAAAGATGTGTTGATTTTTAAAGTGCCGAGCTTATTTAGAACAGTGAACAATATCTAGTTGATTGGGAAAGGTCTGAAGAAGTTATCAAATGATAATTACGATGAGCTGGACGACTAGTAGGTGCGATCTCTTTTTTCATTACGCTAAAAAAATGCTACTTTTCGGCACTTAAAAACAAATTTTTAACCACTAATTTCCTTAAAAACGAAAATTTTACAAATTTTCAAAGAGCGTGTATTGTGGCAGGTGAACTGAAAACTTTTGTAGAAGGTCACGTTAAATTTTCGTTGAAAAATAGGAATTCTATAAACTTTTCAGCGGTGTATTTCATTATTAGAAAAGGTGAAATTTAAAAACATTATAGAAAGTCATGTAAAGTTTCGTTGAAAAATAAGAATTTGATGAAATTCCATAATATCGTTGGTTCTCTGAGTTTCTCTGTTTATTCAGATTTCACAAAATTTCAAAAAGTGCACTCATTTATTGGGACACTTGAATTTGAAAAAATATAGGATAAAAATAAAGGACGACGTTACTACATTCCATTTAGGGGTGCGCCACTCACCCCACTTCTATGGGATATCGTGGAGGTGATTTCAATAGCTATTTGGCCTGTACAATGACTTCCGGTGGCCAGCCGATGAACAAGTCAGCGCTTTATCCTTCCCAGACAAGTCTAGTACCAATTCGCCGACCCCAGAGGGATGAACGTCTTGGTTGGCTTGGGGGTGAAATCCGAACCAGGAATCTGTTATCGGGTGCACGCGACAGCCGGCACTTCCTCGACTGCGCTACACGCGTCCACAAAAAAGGACACGTTTCAAAAGTTCAGTCTTGCTTAGAAGAGTGTCTAACTTGAAAATTTGAAGATTATACTCCAATTTGAGTCCCAGTTTAATATGAAAAGTGTTCTATTTTACCTGAAAATTGTATAGTGACGTTCTTCAACTAAACGATGGAAGATTTTCCAGCTTAAATGGTGCCGCTGTCTACTCACTGGAGCGACAGCTGAACGAGAAGAATCCTGGAGCTACTGAGATGGCGCTGTTGGAGTGAGTTGGAGGAGACCTCCTAAGGCTAGGCTAAAGATGATAGACTGCCAAGACTCAGAGTCGTTTCTTCAGTGCGCTCTCTCGTCACTCACCACATCCGCTGACGATCTACGCGTCTCCAGAAGCAGAGCGAGAGATCGGCTTCGTTCGAGCACTCACCGTCAAGGAGCTCGAGGCGCTCGGAAAACAGCCGCCACTGGACGTCGAGGTGCTCAGTCCGACTGAACTCCACCTCATCGATACCGACCTTCTTGAGCTGAGGTGAGCGTTGGAGGAAAGAACTGCGGCCGTTGAGTCGAGCAACAAAAGCCTCTTTTCCACGTCAAGATTTTCGCAATTGGACACTTTTCTTGGAAGTCGCACATAATGCCGTTCAATTCAATTCGCTCAATTCGATTAGCTGTCAAGTAGCCTAACTACCTTTGAAGTATCCTAATTTGACACTTATTCTATAGACGTCATTCCTAAGCAAAACCTACCGCCTCATCTGTTGTTGAAGAACTGCTGCGGTAAGGCAACGCATGTAGAGTGCACTTCAGCATTCGAAAAACTTGACGACGTTCATATGTTATCTCAGACCGAAAGTCTCCGACCTTTTCGTCTTCTATGTAAATTCAAATGGTCATAACTTCGTGCAGATTTAACCCATTTAATTCCGGTAAAAGCTGTTACACTTAGCATATCTCCTCAAATGAAAGCCATCGGTAAGAATTGCATAGTTATCAATAATTGAATAGCTGCTTCTTATGGGTCTCGCAAAACATTTTCGACATTATTTATTTACTTATTTATTTATTGAATACGTCACATAGACGTGCCATAGTCAAAAAACATCAGACAGGCAGAAAGTTAGAACAGAACACGTAACGCAGCTGTCTAATTGCAGACAAAATTAGTCAAGAATGGGAGAGAAAAAAACAAAATGGAAAACTAAGGATAAAACGTAGGCAGAAAAGGGGAGGATAGAACGCTAAGACATCCCAGAGGTGAAGATCATCATCGGAACCGAGCATAATCCCTACCACTAAAATGCACCGTTTGGATAACCTGATTGGGTGCCATTACCAGACGTGGCACCGTGAGACAGGCCCAACATTACTAAACCGAATTGCAATATTATGTTAGAGAGAGAGGTAGGAAGGTTTAAGCAATCTAGCCTGTATCTGGTACGAGCTCAAGAGTGTCCTGACAGCACGACTCCGCGGAAGGTGCCAACGAAGAAGCACGTCCAGAAGCAGTCCTAAAGCGGGTAACATCCAAAGAGAAGAAAACAATTTCTATAGCTATATATTGGACATAAATGAGTGAGACGTGCTGCCTGTGGCCCTTGAAAAATTAGCGAAGTGTGATACCCGCAACGTATATTCGGACTAAAGGAAATCGTGGAAATTCCAGAGACGGCCCTGGATTCCCTAGAATAAACTGCCAGACACATTTATGCTCTAAAAAAACCAGATAGGCTGCAAGGAATAGAAATTTACCGTCATCAGCTGTAATTTTGAACGGACGCTTATCCCACAGGTGATCGTCTGGAAGTGGCATCCAAGTGTTGTGAAATCTTGATACTGTGAATATAAAGATACATGGGAACGCTCAGTTCCATTGATGAATCACAAGGAGCAACAAGAGGTTACCTTATGTGAAAGAGAGGCAAAGTTACAAACAAAAAGAACCAAAATAAACAATGACGATTACACTAACGTGCCCGTACAAAACAAAGGTTATGCTTTCACAAATCAGAAAGCTGCTCTATCCTCAACACTATTGCCCAATTTAAAAGGTTATGAAACTATTAATTAGCCCAGGGACCTCTAAAAGCCTCAAAAATAAACTGATCCACTAATCATCGAGAAGTGAGGTAGTGTTTCGAGGCACCACCAGATGATTGAACAAACACAGTCCAGGTCGGCGCCTGCAATATGCAAAGGTGAATATATGAAGAAAAAAAAACAGAAGAAAAATCAAACTGTATCATTAAGGCCAAGAATCTCGAGAACGTCATGCTTTCCAAGTTTCTTCTTGAAGGTCAGTCCGTCTTGCGCACTGAGAACGTCTATCGGTAACCGGTTCAACCATCGCGCTACTCTGACGAAAAGAAAGTTATACATTTGATTAAAATTCCTTCTGAAAATTTTTTTATACTGCAGCTGGAACCCACCTGTTCTGGAGCTAGTTGGTATAAAGACCCAGTATCTGCTTGCAGGAAGACAAACTTCTTTGCGGAGTATACGAAAGCAGAAAACTAGGTCCGCCACAACCCTTCTGTAGTGTAATGTCTTAAGCTGGAGTCTTCTTAAGCGCTCTTTGTAACACGGTATTACCTCACCAGTATCTACCTGCCTATCTCTATAAGCTGTAAGAAATGCAAGCCTTGTAAAAGTTTCTTGAACTTTTTCGAGAAGCAGAATGTGCTTCTTTAGAGTGGGGTTCCAAACAGGCGAGCCGAATTCTAAGTGAGGCAAAACGTAAGTTTTATACAGGCGCGTCAAAATTCTAAGATCACTAACATGAATGTTACGAAAAATGCAGAAGAGGGCGGAGTATGCACTATCAACGGCGTTTTTGATGTGCTCAGAGAAGTTCAATCTAGAGTCAACTAGAATACCAAGATCTTTGGCTTCTGTACAGTGACTCAGATTTATGCCACTCACCGTATACACAGGAGCTTCTGTATTACCAAGATGCAGCATATGACATTTTTTCGGATTAATTACTAAATTCAAAGGAGTAACATAGGCGATCAGTCTATCTAGTGAAGCCTGTAACGATGTGGTGACAGTAAGTGAATCTTCATGGTTATAGATCCCGTATAGCTTTATATCGTCAGCGTACAACTGTATTTTAATATGGTGGGAAGACTTCACCGATTCCGCTAAGTCTATTACGTATATCAGGAACAGCAATGGTGACAACACACCCCCTTGTGGCACTCCACTGCAACAGTGATGCCTACCAGAATACCCATCACCTACCCTGACTGTCATGTGCCTCCCAGCAAGGTATGAGACCAGCCAGTTTAGCAAATTACCACGAACTCCTAGGGAAATAATTTTATCGATTAGTATAGAGTGGTTTACTCTATCAAACGCTTTGGAGAGATCCACGTAGATAATATCCACAGATTTACCCTGGTTCAGTGCTGTCTTCCAGTCAAACACGCTGTCAACTAAATTAGTAATTGTAGAATACCCTGGTAGGAAACCATGCTGCGAGTGAGTGTCACCATACTGTCTTTGTAGTAATGAAAGCAGTTTGTTCCTGATCATTTTTTCCATAATCTTAATGGGAGTAGGAGTTATACTTATAGGTCGATACTCCGATACTAGTTGTGTTCCGGGAATCTTCGGGATGCCAGTCACTAGTGCTTCCTTCCACAGATCAGGTACCTCACCTAGCATGAGAGAGGTGGTGAAAATGGCTGCCAGAGGTTTGGAAAGTGACTTGGCACATTTTTGAAAAACAACAGCGGGGATGCCATCGTAAGGTTCAGTTGAGGAGGGTTTAATTTGCCTAAGCAGTTTGTGTACAGTAGAAGGGTGGAAGTAAAGTTTCTGGCATTGCCGAGGGTGCCCGAATATATTGGGTGGAAAACAAGGTGGATATGTATTAACAGAAAAAATTTTGGAAAAGTGCTCAGCGAGAACACATGCCTTGGAAGAGTTGCTCGAGTACAACCGCCCATTTTCATCCCTGAGAACAGAGCAATTACTTTTGGACTTAATTCGGCTACGAATGAAGGCATGAAGCTGCTTCATAGACCCAGAAGAAGCTAGATGACGTTCTTTGTAAGCCCAGAATTTTTGTACGTGATAATCTATGTCGCGACAAACTTTCTTGTATAAGGCGTTGGTCAAGGGATTTGGAAGGGAATAGAAGAGTCGTTCCTTTTGGCTAAGAAGATTCTGGATATGGACGGGAAATCGTTTACTCGTAGGGTACTTCACAGCAAAAGGGACGGATCCAGCGAGCACTCTGTAAACAACATTGCAAAATCTGCGATACATGTCTGACGCTGAAGAGTAACCAGAGAAAACTTCCATCCAGTTGATGTTGTTGAACTGAGTGTCAAGGTTTGTATAATCTACCCTAGTAAAATCAGGCAAAGGGATAAGTCCAGATTTCGTATCATTGAGCCTAAATCCAAAATGAATAATTGTATGATCGGAGGTAGAGAGCGGTGGAAGGTAATCAATTATCTTAACAAGAGGGGTGGATGTAAGAATAATGTCGAGGATATTAGCACCTCGTGTTGAGTGGTCCACTACCTGGTGCAAGCCAAGATTCTTGAACAGGGTAAAAAACTGTTCCGAGGCGGAATTAATAGGTTTAGAAGAGCACCAGTCGATCTTAAGGTTGAAATCTCCAAGTAACACCATTTCTTTACCTGAGGATAGGGCCGTAATGAATTCAATTAAATCGTCGTCGTCCTTCTTGTGCGAGTTAGGAGGCCGATAAACGACAACGAACCTTACAGAGGAGCTAGTGTTGTATTGATGAAGTTCAACACATAGGACATCCGCTTTCCCTAAGAAGTTGTGCTTGACGACAGGCAAAGAAATAGTATCACTAAATACACAGCACACTCCTCCACCCCTCCGTCCCTTCCGATCCATGCGACATATGTTGTACGGTAGACCTCCAACGATCTCAGAATCTTTAACTCGACAGGAGAGCCATGTTTCCGTGACAAAAACAATGTCTGGTTTATTGGTAGCAAGAAAGTATTGAAAGTGGAGCAGTTTATTAGCAAGGCTTCGAGCGTTGAGCAAAAAACAAGAAAGAGATCCCCGTGAACCGTGCAATTTTATGCGTTTTCCGATGACCTAACAGGAAGTTCCGATATATGTTTGATTATTATCTTGAGCATGGCGGAATTTCTCCTCCGAACTGTTCCTAAGAAATCCGTTAAAATAAAAAACGAGGTTATCCAGAGATTAAAAGAATAGAGATAAAGAAGGTGTCACTCAATCCCTTTTGGGATGCGCCACGTATTCTACTTCCACGACGTCCTCTGGAGGCGATTTGAATGCGTATTTGGCAAACCATAAACCAAATTTTTATACATGAATACATTAGGTTGGAAACTAAGTCCCCTTCGTTTTTCTTCATTTTACTCTAAATTTCGCTGCAAGCTTTTTGTATAAGACTATATACCATTCAAAAGAAAATGATTTCCTCTATCAGAAGTTTTGATCCTATTTCTTCCACATTTTCCACATTAGTTTTGAACAATTTTAGGTAGATAAATTGGAAGGGAAATACAAAAATGACCTTCGCTGGCAGCTCCTATTCTCTGCTTACGTTTAAGCTATTTTGCACAACGTTGTTCACCATTCGAAAAACGATGAATTGCTCTACAAGGACATGTTCAGCCTGTTTTAGTTCATTTTCATTTCCGATAATTTTCAGGGCATTAAAATGGAGTGTCCAGAAGACTTTTATTCATTTATTTATTATTCAAAGACGTGTCATACAACACACGTGAATAAAAAGGAGAAAAGGAAAGGACACGAAACCAAAACGTATCAAACACAAGATTAAAGCATGAATAGTCGCCAAATAAAATACAACACTAATTAGCTTAAACAGACAAACTAAAGGATAAAAGGATAAAGGACGGCGTTACACAATCCCTGTTGAAATGCGCCAGCACAACCTACTTCTACGGGATGTCGTGAGGCGATATGAATGCGTATCTGGCCATACAATGACTTGCGGTGGCCAGCCGATGAACAAGTCAGCGCTTTATCCTTCCAAGACACGTCTGGTACCAATTCACCGAACCGGGAGGGATGGAAGGCTTGGATGGCCTGGGCGGAAAATCCGAACCAGGAACCTGGTATCGGGTGCACGCGACCGTCGGCGCCTCCTCCGACTGCGCTACACGCGCCCAAACAGACAAACAACGAGCAATAAATGACACAAGACATACATTATTTTTACTGGAGTGTCAGGAAGACATATAAACACGCGCTATTTTTTCCAACAGCTCCTACTCTTTGCTAAACTTTTTAAACCTTAAACTGATAACTTAAAATAAGCCAAATTTAGACTGACCAAAGAACAAAACATATATTCTGGAACGAAATTTTCTCTCTATAATGACATATGAGACTGTTCTAAAAAATTGGCAAAGGTGATTTTTTAACATTCCGCTTGAAGTTGACAAAAATCATCATGAGCAAAAAATATAATATAACACTGATAGAGCAAAATATCGATCCTTTCAAACAGCATACAATATTGTTCAAAAAACATTAACCAAAGAGTAGAAGCTGTTCGTAAAGAATCCTTATGTCTTCCGAACACTCAATTTTAATGCCATGAAAACTAACGAACATCAAAAACAAACGAAAAACGCAAAACAAATTCATTCCTAGTGGGGGAGGGGGTGGTGGCACTTCATTCTATTTGTTTTGCAGAGGTGGCAACATTGGAAGTGAACTGTTTCACATACTAAACAACTCTACAATAAGGCCCTTCTTCGCAACTTCATAGTCCAGACATACCAGACGGTATACGTCAGTTTCGTTTTTCTAGCGGTACCCTCCTCCGACTAGGATGGACCCAAATTCTTTTGTACAAATCATCGGCTTTGGAATTACTTAAAGCATTGTGCACAAAATGTCAGACATAAGCGGAGAGAAGGAGCTGTGGCGAAAACCATTTTTCTTTTTTCGTCTTTTCATTTAAATAATCTAAAAAACAGAAAACAAAACCAACAAAAAATAACAAAAAAACAACAGAAGAGTTGCAAAAATAGAAATATGAAAAGAAGCGAAACATACTTTTTCATAGAGTAAATTATTTCCTTATGAACGGTTCAAAACATTATTCAAATTTTTTTGGCAAGAACTGAGAATAAACGTCCAAAACGGCGGGGACTTAATTTCGAACCTGATGGATAACTACTTTTCGATGTAGGCCTCTTCAGCGTAATACAAGGCGGTTTCAGAAGCGGAGAAGAACTGGCCAGTGTCGAGCACAACCTGGTCTCGTTTCGTTCACGCGAGGAGTTTGACAGCGCGCTCAGCGCCAACAATTACGTATTCGTGCTGTTCTGGAGCCACGGTAGGTCCGACATTTTTTAACGGCTTTTGATAGGAGTTTGTCAGAATTGTTTGAGTCTACCCATCTGTGAACCACTCCGATCGTAGCAGAGTGCGCTGTAACACAGTTGATGCATGTACCAGCTGTCGCCTTCACCCATGTCGAGGTTTTTGGTTCAAATCCTTCCTGGACTAATCAAGTCTTCCGAACGGAACAGTCAAATCGATACCGGAGTTTTGTGGGAAGGAAACATACTGACAGATCCATCGGCTGGTCCCCAAGTCATTGTTTAGGCCAAGCACGCATTCGAATTACCTTCACGACGTCTCCTAGAAGTAGAATGTGTAGCGCATCCAGCAAAAGGACTAACGCCGACATTTACCCTTAACCCTTTATCCTTTTGTAGATACTATTTCACGACGAATTGGACACTTCTATTTCAAACTGAACACTTTTCACGTTAAACTGGACACTTTTCGAATCAAATGGGACACTTTTCAAATCAAACTGGGAGCTCTTCTGAGCATAGGCCTAAGAATTTTGAAATCAAAACAAACTCTTCCAAAAAAAAGGAACTTCTTCCACATTAGACTAGAAACATTCAAAAAACGTTAGAATAATTTTTTGTCCAATGAAAATTTTAGAATAACTTTCTTTAAGTTGGAATTCATCTACCCAATAAGTGAACACGTTGTTTCAAATTTTATAAAACTCTCATTTTTTTGGGAGAAATAATTGTTTAAGGTTTGTTTTAAGAAGCAGGAAGACGGCCATTTTTTAGTGCTAAAGAAGAGATTGCCGTGCAGACGTTGCGATTTTTATTCGGACAGCAAGATTTCTGTTTGTATGGTGTTTGACACCTGTTAACGATATAGCAAACACAACTGTAAAGAACACACATATCTTCGCTTTGACGGTTCATGTAGGTGGCATTTACACTATCAATCAAACAAAAGTTGCGGCGAAACTTTGGAGTGCCTGGCGCGATCCTATATTTTAATGCGGTACATGCTTGCTTCTTTGCTGCCCTTTGGAACAAACTTTATTCATCTATTGTTTTTCTGTAAAAATGAAAAATCTATAAAATTATTACACTCATTGGGGCAGGTCAATTTTAAAATTTACAAAGGAAGTTTTACCAAACTTTCCTTGAACAAAAAACTGTTCTCTGTACTTTAACCTGCCTAGAGTTTAAAGATTTCTAAAGGAGAAGTTTGCTTTGATTTCCGAAGTTTTAAAGCTAGCTTAGAAGAGTGTCCAATTTGATTTGAAAAGTGTCCAATTCGACGTGAGAATGGTATATCTGCACGCGATTCCCTGATGCACTCTTGGGGTCCCTTAATCGATTGATCTAACGACTTAATTGAAGGGTGGAGATTCTCCCCATTTCATTCGCGGCCGCTATTACGACATACGCTTCAGACTCTTCTCCTCTTAGGCCCTCTGTCTTAGAATTTTGGTTGGCATCACTTCCGCCTCATCAGGTGACTACCATCAGATGTTCCAGTTCACAGCGTCAGCCTGCATGCGTTCAATCTCTGGGCGAGGACGTCAAAGAAGGCGGACTTCGGAAAAGGTTAGCGTGATTTTCTGGTAAACCGTTTCCTTTAAGTAACAAATAAAACATGGGCGAAGCAAGACAAAGGGAACGAGAAGGCAGGAGTGCTTCGCTGAAATGCTTTCCCTATATGAGCCAATTGTCAGAAAAAGTCGTTTTTCTATTAGGTTGGAAGCTAAATCTGCGCCATTTTTTACATCCTATTCTAAATTTATGAAAAAGTTTTTTGCATGATGTTATATAACACCTGAAATGGAGTAGTTTGATCTATCAGAAAACATGCTTCACTTTTCCTTATTCTAATTTTTGTCAATTTTTAAGTCATTAAAATGGAAAGTCAAAAATGAAAAATGCTATTGTCGACAGCTCCTTCTCACTGCTTATGTTTGAGCTTTTACACAACGTTATATTGAAAGGGGATGATTTATTCTAGAAGTCAGTGTGTTGTGTTTTTTGGTTAGTTTTGGTTTTCCCTAATTTTCAGAAAATTTCAGTGCATGAAAATAGAGAGTGCCCAGAAGACATATTTTTTTACCATTAGCTCCTACTCTTTCGTTAACTTTTTTGAGAACGTTATGTCTTTCGAAAATGTAAGCTGTGTGTAAGCAACATCTACCAAACCCCACAGAAATATAGTAGTACGCGTGGCGCATCCCACGAAAGAGACTGACGCCGTCATTTATCCATTATCCCTTCTCTTCATTCGCGGCACTGTTCAACAAATGCTTCTCCAGTTTATTCCGCAGCTTTTGATTGTTGTTCCTGTCAGACCGCTGGTTTCGTCCTTCTATGCAAGGAAACACCGGCCTCCACACACAGACAGCATCAACCTTGGGTTGTTATTTTGCTGGAAGTTGACCCTGAAAGCTTACGACAAACTCGACCGATCCCAAGATGTTTTCGAGCCTTTTGCGATATGTTAGACATGAATAGCTTAAAACCATCTAACTTTTATGAAGCTTTGTCTTAGACTTTTTAGGATTACATTGAAAAACCAGAGATTTCATGTAGTCGAATTCCATGTCAGATACCAAGAATGTTCCTGAAAAATTCATTTGTCTAATCTTTGCATAGCACAAAGGTTGATCACATTTTGAGACAACTCTTGTTCTCAAAATGTCTAGTGAACTCTAAGGAATACTTTAAACCGCGAAATACATTCTTTTCTACTCGAATATGTAGGTAATGGCGCTATTTTCCAACTCGGACTGAAGTAACTGCGCAATTTCCATGCATTTTCCTCCTTAAAGCACCTTCGTAGTTATTGAGGTGCAAGTGCTCCTTCATTTTTTATTTTTCATGAAGATGTTGTGCTTTCTCACGTCGAATGTCACACTTATCCGGAGTTCTGTCATGGCCTGAGCCGAAAGGACTTTCACACCGTTGTCGCTTACAAGTAAGCTGCTCCACGATTTTTTCTATATTTTTCCAATGCCTACCTTTATTTCTGCGGTTATTGTTCGTTTTTCGAGTGACTTGTTGATTGATGTCTGTTTTTCCGTTGATAAAGATCTACTTCAGGAATGGCAACAATATCGCATCCACCTACTATCTCAATGACGAGTTCTTCTATCTGCAGTGGATGTATTTGTAAGTAAGGCGTCATTAATGGCAGAACTATCGAACATGGTAGAGGGAGCCATTTATTAGATAGTCCAAAAATAATGCCGGATTTTGTTATTCTATGATAAAGATACATGATGGCGCAGTCGAAGGAGGCGCTGCCTATCGCGTGCACCCCGAACCGGGGTTCTTGGTTCGCATTTTCCGTCCAGGCCAAAAAGCCAAACAACCCACCGGTGTCCTGGAAATTGGTAGCAGCATTGTTTGGGTAAGAAAAAATACAGAATTGTGATCGGATTGTCCGCACAGGTCTTTGTATAGGCCACTTGCGCATTTAAATTGTGTGCTGCAAAAGTGGAGTGCGTGGCGCATCCCACAAGATATTGGTCGACGCCGTTTTCTTTTATTAATCTTCATTCCCCTTATATAATTAATTGTAACCAACGACGTTAGAAGTTGAACATCGTGCTCATTCAGACTGATCTCTGGCCCACTGATTGAACTGGAAAGCGAGGAGGCTGTGAAGACTGCCAAAAAAGGTGAGCGCATTCGATCGCTCTTGAAATTCCATGAAATAAATAAATAAAGCGAAATTCTTCGAAATTCCAGTCCCATCCTATTTCATTTCCAATTTCGTTGATGGCTCGGCAATAAAGTGCTGGGTAATATAGAAATTCTCTCCAAACTGGACATTTTAAAGTTTAAACAAACATTTTCAAGCAAATACAAATGTATTCAAAGTCAGAATTAATTTCTTATGAAAAGTGTGTCTGTTTATAGAAACTATGTGTGAACACTTTCTTATGTACACTGATCTTTAGTGATGATCTTCATATATACCATTTTCACTTGAATATAATTAAGATTTATGGAGAAACAATATCAAACCTCAATGGTTTGTTTCGCCACCTCCCTTCAGGCAACCCGTTTTTACTATAACACCTCCTCGGTGGCTCATCAGTGAAGAAGGAGGTGACATAATTTTCCTTTTTATTATAATATTTTTAATTTTAATTTTAATTTTAATTATTTTTTATACTTTTTAAATTTTATTTGTATTTTTTAAATATGTTATTGTTTTGTTTTTATTTTAGTTTTGTTTTATTTTTATTTTATTTTTGTTTTACTTTTGTTTTACATTTTGTTTTATTTTTTATACTTTTTTACTTTTTTAAAAATATTTATTGTCAATATTTAGAAATTACTAAAAGCACTTAACTTACGAACTCCTCCTTGTGCTAACCGGTTCTAGAGGTGTTGCTATATAAAGTAATCATACCGTGATCTGTTATACGGTATCTGTGTGGATATGTATTATGATATGTGTTATCATTACGGTATTCATTTCATTCTTCCATTCTTGGTACATTGGCACACTATGTAGTGATTTTATTAGATCAGCATTATCCATCATTTCACAATTATATGTTATTATGTTATTATTTGTTTTTAATTTGAAAGCTACACTTTTCATTTTAAACCGAATACATTTTAAGCAAAAATCAACATATTCAAAGCCAAATCCAACACTTTACAACAAATTAAAAACATTTTCCTAGAAAAACCGTGAAATGTGATGTGAAAGAACTCTTAAAGGGTTTCAGAATGTCTTATGAAGAAATGTAAATACTTTTTGAGTGAACACAGAATTCGAAGTTCTTTAACCAAAACAGGGTCTAATGGTAAGGAGCATTTTAAAGTGCACCGATGCAAAGAGTTTTTTATATGCGAAGAGCGTGCACCGTGCACTCGTCCGCAACACCGTAACGCTGACTGATAGTGCCAATGCTGCTTACTTGAAGCTATGTAGTGGAGAACGGAGGTGTATTTTTTAATGCGTATACCTATTTTATAAACTTATACGCGACTTTTACTGTGAATAGCAATTACACCACCATGCTGATAGACAACGCTATGAATACAACGAGTGCGCGGCGCAATCTCTTCAGTAGTTTACCAGCAAATTCAACAGTATGCAAGGTCAGGATGAACCTAAAATTACTTTTTTAATTAATTGGTAGGAATCATATGCTTATTCAAACAGTGTAGTTTTTTCTTTAGGTATTCTGTAGAGGTGAATTTTTGATAAGAATTTTCTTTAGAAAAAGATATTTTTCATCTGGTTAGACAACTATTTAAAACAATACTGCATAAAAATAAAAATGAGAATCTTACACTCGCTTCGTTCCTACCCTTAGAGAAATGTAAGAAAGGTAAATAAACCTTCCCCTGAATGTCAATTCCAATTTAAACGTTTGACACTTTGACTTCTGAAGGCAGTGGCAAAACGAACCTTTTAATGTTTTGTAATTTGTGACACACCATTCTTTTAATTAATTTACAAAATTCTGTTATTTTACACCTTTCCTTACTTCTTTGAATTTTACTTTTCGTTATGTTTTATATTGGTTTGCAAAACCAAAATGTGCATTAGTTCTAAAGGTCCACGGTTTCGAATCGAAAAATCAAAAAGTTTAATAAAATGCCCGCTTTAAAGTGGCATGGTATACGGTATAGAACAACACGACAACACTATGAGTGCTTCGAGTCTTCCATTGCTTCATGGGCGGACGTCAGTCTTGCATTCAGGTCAAATCTTCGGCTCATCACCGCATCCCGTTACCATCGGCACATTCCCTGATCGCGAGAGTGCGGCATTCCGGCACTACTCCATCGCCGCGGATCAACTGCATGGACGATACTACCTGGCCGTTTCGCCACCAGCTGTGCCGAGACCTGGGTGAGCGCCGGTTCTGCTTTTTCACCAACTGCCAAGTGACGGAAGAGCAGAAATCGAGAAATGAATACACTATACATAACTGGATACTCAACTTTTTAAAAATAAATCATGTGTATTAATAATAAGAATATATGAAAAAATACAAATGTATAAATATGTTAATGCACATAAATATATAAAAGTAAAAAATACATAAATAAATACCTACGTAATATGTAAATTTTCATAGTTACATAAAAGCAAAAGATGCATGAATAAACACACATGTAATACGTAAAATACATACACTTATTAAATTTATACCATTTTTTAAGTCAAACTAAAAACTTTCAAATCACTTAGAACGCTTTTCACGTCGCCACTAAGCAAAACTGATGCCTCTGAAATCAAAGTGAACGCCTTCCAAAGCTGAACGAGCCTCTTACAGGTTAAACTACAGGCTTTCGAAAATGGTGACGTTAATTTTTTATTGAAGGGAAATTTGGTACACGTTTTTTTAAATTTTATTTTAGTTGAGTTGCCCATATGAGAGTAATAACTTTATAAATGTTTTGTTTTTTGAAAAGAAATAAATTACATTTTGGAAGATTTTCATTTTGATTTTAGAGGCATTTTTAAATTCTTTATAAAGCGCACCAAAGCAGTAGTCATGTATTGCATTGAATGTCACGTAAGTAAGTAATGTCACGCTATGCACTGCTGCAAATGCTCGTCGCGATTATTATCCGATTGAAAATGTAAACGGTGAGGATATCAAAGTGAGGATGTGTGTGTTTTTTACAACTGTATTTGCTGCTATTGTTTACAAGTATGAAACTCAAGGCAAAATACCGCAAGGCTAGAACACACCAGTGCTGCTGAGAATTTATAATTTCGTACAACGCAATACGTTGTATTGAGCTCCCCTACACAGTGACTCCCCGAGCGCATTTGCGTCAGATTTTCCTCTGCATAACTGCCGTTTTCCAGAATATTTTTTTTAATTTCAAAACCAATAGGTCACATTATGGAAAACCGTTTGTCTTTTGCGTCTTTCTGGCCCTTTGGAGCATCGGCTATGGTGCGTAAGGTATTCAGTCATTTCTAGATTTTGTACCCTTAATTGAAAGTGTTATCACCTAACTAGGAAGGGGTTTCAACCTGTCATGGAACTTCAAGTTGAGACCATGATCATTATAAGGAGCTCGGAATGCTGATTACGAATATGGGTGCCAAAATTGCAAAGTGAAACTCCTGACTGAGTTATGACTGCCGAAGTTGGGTGGTCTGACCACAGGCTGGCCATGCGAGAGAGCTGATGCGACAAGTATGACGTCGTCGGTTCGATCCCCATTGCTGCTGGTCTTTTGCATACCATGATTTATCTTCGAAATGACCTTTTACTCAAAATTATGACACGTGTTTGATTAAATGACCGGCAAAACCGGTATGTGTAGGATGTGCAGTGTGTAAGCGACATGTTTGCTTCGCACTTTTTTGTTGTGTTCCATGAATGCCAGGGTTGTTGAAGACACTTCCAGTTTAAGATTTGGAGTCTATTTGTGCAAAACACTAAACAAAAATGTCATCACAGCAGTTTTTTACCTTCAAGCATTTTTACAAAAGTGTATGATAGTTTTCCCTGTTATCCAATCAAACATGTGGTATAAATTTAGAACAAAAGGCAATTTCGAAGATAAATCATGATGTGCAAAAAAGACGGCTGTCATGGGAATCGGACAGACGACGCTACACGTGACAAGAGGGAGCACTGCCGCTGCGCCGCCGCCACAGCTGGTGGTCCATTCTTAAGGAACCTCTTATGGCTCATCGCTCTCGCGCCAGCTCTTTCTCCTGTGGTTAGTCCACCCACTTCGTCAGGTCATAACTCACTGAGGAGTTTCACTTTGCAATTTTAACACCCATATTCGTAATCAGCATTCCGAGCTCTTTCCAATGATCCTGATCTCAACTTGAAATTCCAAGGGAGGTCCAAACGTTTCCCTAGTAAGCATCTAAGTAAGTAACTGTACTAACTAAACTAGTACGTCGAACCGTTACCAAAATTTTAGCATTTCCGCTCCTTAGGGACATCTGTAAAATTTTAATGTAGTTTAAAATGTGAAAATTTTACGACCATTCAAACACTGGTACGATTTCTTTGCATGTTATGCAAAAAACGGAACATACAACCTTTTTGGAAAGGCTCCATAATTTTTTCGAAGAAATATGTGTACGGTATCTGGGTGATTCTACACCTACATCAGTCTTGTGTCAATTTTCTTGTCATCCAAGTCGCAAATCCCAGCTTCTTCAGAGCCGAACCAACTGTGTCCACATACCGTCCATTTGAGAAGCAGAGACGTCGAGACTACGAAGGCCAGTTTGATCCTGCGTCACTGATGGCCTTCATCTCAACGGCTTCCTATCCGAGCGTGGTACGAGCTCAGCATCCCTTTGGGAGGTTTTTTCTTGGAAATGCAGACACCATCACTTCAGATCGATATCTCGCACGGTTTCACAACGAATCTGATTTTCCGTCAGCCTCGAAAAGTCGCTGTACTGGTAGCGTCAGCATCGTTTAACAACGCCTCCTACATAGGATTAGCCGTGAGGAAGGACCCCAGAAAGGCTGTGGTGTTCACCTATATGAACAGGTTCTCCATAATCTTCACCGTATTCTGCCGAGAATGCTATCGATTTGCAAGCTTTAGAGAACTCGATGTAGTTGGCAGCGTTATGGAGCAGTTCGGCCTAGAATCTGATGCAAAACCGCAGCTTCTTCTATTAGATAAGGTGAGTGATGTTGACATCTCAGACAGACCTCCCACCCACGTGTATCCACTTCAGATGCAAGTTCATCATCGCTTACTGGAACCGACCACGTCTTCGGATGAAATCTGGGAGTGGATCCAAACAAGAGACGAGGAATCTGCAAGTACGTTGCGTTGATCCTTATGTAGCACAAAGCATAGAATTTTCTGCTGTCTGTGCTAGTACTACTTGCAAGCTAAATAGCCTAGTGCATACGAAACATTGGAGAAGCATTGAAATATGCTTTTAGAATATTTGCCAAAAATAATAAAAATATAAATATATTTCAACTTTTTCCTTAAGCCGCTCAAAGTGGCCAGTATAGAATACAGAAGCTATTAGAAGGATGTCTAGCTACGATAATAACTCCTGCGCCAGATGGGACTCGAACTCGCACCTTCCGCTTTTCGGGCGGCTAACACCACCGGCGCTGTTTGATCGAACGGAACATCCACGACATCTTCCTAGCAACTGGATACCTATCAATACCCACCTGTGATATCGGGATGTATTTTGAGCATAAACAACAACAAATAATAATAAAATAAAGATATTTTTCTTCTATAAGAATGCTTCGTTGACCTTTTAGTTATTTATTTTTTTATGCCAAATCAAACCACTCCTTTTTCTTTTTCTTTTTTTTGACTATCCACTTTAATGACTTATGAATTGATAAAAATTGAGATGAAGAAAAAAGAAACACAATTTCTGATAGAAAGGATCATCCTCTTTCTTTCAAATGATCCATAACATTGTGCAAAAAACTTTCAGCGGAATTCAGAATGAGGCCTTTGAAAAAACGGCGGCGACTTAGCTTCCAACCTAACCCTTTTCTAGTTTTATTTGTTCAGTAAACAAAAATTTGTGGAACAAACGGTAAAAAATTTAGCAATTTAAAAAGTAAAAAGTTCTAACAAGTGAAAATGTAATAGATAATAATGCTTGACAGAGTTAAGCGCTAAACGCCTATTAGATGCTCCTCTTCTTCACTGAAGAGCCATGGGAGAAGCATAAAACAAGGAAGATGAAAGCGACGAAACGAACATTTCCCCTGCTCATTCCATAACTATTATCTATTTTTATTTATTTGTTCTTGCAGATGATAGTGCGCTCAGTACTGAGTATTAAAAACAAGAACAGGAAATAGTGGCAAACCATTAACCCAGCCGAATGCTCAGGAACAAAATCATGAAATATAAACTTCAGCAAAGAGAAAAAGGAAAGCACGGATTGCAACTTGAATTTTTTATAATAGACAGTAGGCAATTTTTAGAATAATAAAGATAAAGGATAGAGGACGGCATTACTCAATCCGTTTTGGGATGCGCCACGCATTTTACTTCTGCTGGATGTCTTGGAGGCGATTTGAATGCGTATTCGGCGAAGCAGTGACTTGCGGTGGCCAGCCGATGAACAAGTCAGTGCTTTGTCCTTCCCAAAGAAGTCTGGTACTAATTCACCGACCCCGTGGGGATGGAAGGCTTGGTTGGCTTAGGCAGAAAATCCGAAACAAGGACCTGGTATTGGGTGCACGCGACAGCCGACACCTCCTACGACTGCGCTACACGCGCCCAATGACGCTTCATACCTCCTACAGAAATAGAATAGTAGTGAAGAATAAAGAAACAACAAATTAGAAAATAATAGCTAGAAAACGTTTGGAATGAACAAGAAGCAATTTTTGAGAATAATTCTCCTGTTCTAGGTGGTTCCACAACATCTGTTGTTTGTTTCGCCGAAGAGTAACCCTGCTTTCTGATTTATGATTTCCCCCGTGATCTCTTCCTTGACCTTGTCTATTCTCCTCTCTTGTGTTCATATAAATATTTCCTCCTTTTCTTTCTTTTGTTTTCGCTTCGATACATAGCATATTTCCGTATGGATAAATAATAATGTCAGATCCAGAGAGCTAGTCTCTCCCAAAGCGTCGATAGGTGGTCTCATTCAGGTTCATTTCAGAGCAACTCTCCATACGCGACCCGCATCCGTTGAGGTTATTGCAGAAGGCGCATGTCGACAGGGTGTTCGGAGCACAGAATACGCTGATCCTGCCCGACGAGACCCTCTATCAAGATATAGTCGTAAGATTCGCCAATGCACTATACACCAGCTTTTCGACCTAAATCCGATCGTTTAGACCAACGCGAATGTCGCGCCTCATCCGACGACAGGGATGGCCAGCGGCGGATGTCCATTCATGGCTGGTGGTGGCGGCGGAGGCGGTGGCGGCGGCGCTGTTCACGAGGAATTATGACAGCAGCGGAACGCCGCACTATCAGGTGGATGCCGAGCAGGGCGTGCAATTCAAATCCAAATAAAGTACTCGATGAGCTTAACAAATGGTTTATCTTGGCACGTTGGCTGTCTGCAATGCCTTATACATTCACCTGTCATCTCTATCACCCGTCGCAACCCAATGATCATCGGGTTTCTCATTTCGCCAACATTCGTTCCTGTCGCGTGCCAGAGTGCTCCAATGGGTCCTCCTCGCTAGAGGGACACGAAGAGCGTCATATCCTTCGTTCAAGGCTTTCACGAAGAAGTCTGACTAACGCGTTGGTGTGCGTCCTGGTGTTCTGTTGGCATCCAGCGGAATCCAGTCGGTGACGGCTCTCGTCCAGCGGGTGTCTGCGAAGCGCATTACGTGGCCGGCCCACCTAATTTTTGATGACTTGGTCCATGCGACAGCGTCTCTGATCTTCGAACGTCGACGATGCTAAGAATTCCGGAGGCTTTCTCTCATTTGCATGAATCGTGCCTTATACAATATTCGAGATCAATTCACGCATGCAGGATTTTCATCATTATCCTCAAAACAATCCAAGCTTTGAAATATGGATACCTTGAGATCTGATAACTTTTCAGCCACAATTACCAGACCGTAACGACCCTGTTACGTATAACCGAGCTAATCCGTCCGTGCGTCAGTGTGTCACAGTTTTAGGACCTGGCCAACCTATCAAACAATGTGCAACTGACCCCTCCGTGCCCTATATCCTGTCAAGGTGATTCCACACGTGGACTTTTGCTGCGCCACTTTATCTGCACATTGTCGACGCGCATGTGGCGCTTCACGCCAAATCGAACACTTTTTCAAGGAAGCTGAACACTCAAGTCAATTTCTCCAAGCCTCAAGAGCTGGCACGGAGGTTGTCAGCCGTCACAGCGATGTCTTGATGAGATCAAAACTCTAACGCCAGACGGGTCTCGAACTCGCACCTCTTGCTGACAGGGCGGGATAGCTCTACGCCATTACACCACCGGCGCTGTTTGATCGAAAGCAACATCCCATCAAAACTGCATACTCTCCCCTAAGCTTGATGCTTGCGAAATCATGCTCAGCGCCCAGATCCAAAACCGAAACAACCGTCTTATCAAAATTGTTAGTAATGTATTGTGCCACACGAGGTTTTAGGTGGAATCTTTTATTCAGTAGGTCCTGCCGTTTCGAAGTTTCGTCGCCTTTTAAAGACCTCGTGTGGCACAATACATTGCTAACATTAACAACTAACGAAGCCGAGGTTCTCAAGAAGAGAAAATGGAATTAAAAAATCTATAAAAAGGAGTTTCAGGGAAAAATAGTGGCTCAGACCTATTCTAAAGTGCAAAAAGTCCAGCAATTTTCTGGGTGTTAAAAGAGTAGAACGCGCCATGCACTGGTCTGGATCGTCACGACTTTCATTTGATTGATAGTGTAAATTCTGTTTATTTGAAACAGAAAAGTGAAAATATAAGTGTTTTCTTCAAATGTTTTTGTTTT
This sequence comes from Heligmosomoides polygyrus polygyrus, assembly GCA_947396885.1. NCBI lineage: Eukaryota > Metazoa > Nematoda > Chromadorea > Rhabditida > Heligmosomidae > Heligmosomoides > Heligmosomoides polygyrus. Next base: position 78,864,520 of record OX377203.1, on the reverse strand, counting down.
GTTGTTGACAAGTACATGGCTCTACGAGACAGAATTTCTGCTATCACTCAAAGGAAAACCGCGAATTCTCGCACGGGTGTATGGCGCAATCTATTGTTTAGCTCCAAGAAATACCGCCTAAAAATAGTGCAGAGAAGGTTCTAAATCATTTTTGATAACGATTTTATAAAACTTCAAGCATTTAAAATCCTTGTTATTCATTGAAAAGGATTTATAAAACTTCAAACAGCATGCACCTTCTGAAGCAGGTGTGCAGGTTTATAAAAAACTTCCTAGTCATACTAAAACGCCTTCGGAGAAAAAAATATTTTAACCTCCCCAGAAAATATTAAGTTTAATCAGGAAGACGTTCGTTTCGATAAGGAAGACGCTGAGTTTGATTGCCAAAGCGTAACACTTGCTTAGGAATGTCCAATTTGGCATGAAAATGGTATGCAGCCGAGCTATTTCGTCCGTGCATCTGTCACTGCATCTGCGTGTCCCACTTTTTTCTGTAGGAACTTGTCTGACCCGTCAATAACGTGAGATTAAATTATTCAGCTAAAAACTGATACAAAATCAGTGAGCACAAAAGATTGCACATAACGCTGAATTTTTAAAGACTGATTAAAGTGGTCCAGATATAACCTGTCAAACTGAGTCCAGACCTGCAGTAATCTGCGGTAGGAGGCAGCGGTGCGGCATTCAAAAGCTTCCACAAGCTCCAGTTCCATCTTCGGTCACCAACACCTTTTCTACAGTCCTTGATCTCTCACTCGTGACTTGCTCAGGAAAATGTGCTTTATTAAAATTCGATTCATAAATTCTAAACTCGGCAATGGTCCTTAGTAACGTTGTAACGACGAGCAACGAACGACGAACAAACTGAAGCGAGACTTTATATGTATGAAAAATGTGACATGAGGATATAACAAACATACACAAACACCCCACTTGTGTATCAAAGATCTCACGACAAACGGACTCGTAGCATACCGTAATCAGCAGGTTTCGCCCCAATAAATACATCCTATGTCCCAGAGAAGAACACACACTCGCTCGAAACAACGAAAACACGACGAAAGGGGTCACGTTACTTGGTGGTGGGTGGTTCAACGTCCGCTAGACCTCAACAGGACTCTTATCTCTTTATCTCTCTCTGCGACAACCGAACAATATGGAGTTATAGCACAAAGAAACGCAGGAAGTGTAAATCTAAAGATCAGGAGCATGAGTTTGTTTGCATATGAGTGACGACGACAACGAATGAAACACAACAAGTACCCACGGCCGGTTCACTCTTAGCAACGAGAAAAAACAGAAACGATCTTGCAGGAGGGGCCTGTAAACGACGAACTCGAGCGAGTCCCGAGACAAGAAGTTGACCAAACCTAGCAGCTATTACTCTCTGATTAACACTGGACAGACTGAAACAGTGCGCGCGCTTGTGCGCGCATTCGCAGTGAACAACGGCGAACTGTGCAGCGCGACAACGACTAAGAACAAGAACGACGAGAAACGACCTGTACCGCGGAATATGAATATCGAGTGCTGTCTCACGCATGCAAAAATGAGTGCCTACGACCGTAACAGATTGCGAATGGGGGTGCCAACCACATTTCATAACAGAAAGGAAGGGAGAGAACAGAAAGAACAACGCCAGTCACTGCAGGGCGTAAGCGAAGCATGAGCGCTACGCGCCGTCGCCGCCGGCAGACGATCGAGAAGCCCGTGACGACAGGCCAACACACCAGCGAACTGTACGAACGATTGCGAGCAAGGCAGACACGTACCGTCGTAGTTCAGCATGAGGTAGAGCAATCTGATGAAATCGATCACGAATCTCATCGCTACCAGGAATGTGCTGAAACAAGGCATTGGAATACATGGTCGGAGTTGCAATTTTGACTACATTTTTCTGAACGGTCCAGATACACTAGATAGATACACTTGACACAACGCCAACCAGGGAAGAATCATGGCGCATGTCAGAACGGCGAAAATGAACACCACTGCAAGAATCTCCATCCCTCAAAGACTACAAAAGCATATTCCGTTTTGCAGTCATATACCGAGTCACCTACCGATTTAGGGACCCTGATAATTCACCGTGAAATGTCTAGAAACGAATAGATTCCAAACATCGAACATAAATTTATTTATTTTCATTTATTTGGTTGGCTGGTGCAAAAGAAATGTATGTTTTTTGTTTTATAGATGTCAACACTATTTTTTGAATAAACTAAGACTTTTTATAAGGTATCATACCTTGTTGAAAAAGTTTATTGCATGCGCTTTCTAAATACGTATATTGAATTTAATTCAAGTCGCTTATTTAAGAAATAATTTGGTTTTCATTTTCAGATGTCTAGACGCGATTTTCGTCAAATTACTTCTACGAGTTGAAACAGGGCGGACTTCCGCTCAAACTGCTCGAAATATCAACGAAGTATGGAGCCAGGGAAGTGCCCACGAATGCATAGTGCAACGATGGTTCCTAAAGCCTCATGCCCTCAACACCAGCCTCGAAGGCGAACCATACAGCGGCTGTTGGTAATGATCTACTGAAAGTGCCGGTCGAAGCTGATCCACGCAAAACCATGCGAGATATCGCAGAGAATTCGATGTCGATCACACTGAAGTTGTTCGCCCTTTGAAGCTAATTGAGAAGACCAAGAAGCTGAATTGACCAAAAGCCAGAAAAAACGTCATTTTGAGATGTCGTCGGCCTATCTTCTGCGCAATACCAACGATCCGCGGATTGTGAACTACGATGGGAAATGGATACTTTGTGATATACCAGGCGACGTTTGCCTAGTGACTGAACCAAAAGAAGCTTCCTGGCATCATCAAAAACCGGAAAATTTGACGAAAATCGCGTATAGACGTCTAAAAATAAAATCCAAATTATTTTTTAAATAAGCGACTTGAATTAAATTCCACATATATATTTAGAAAGCGCATATAATAAACTTTCTAACAGTGTATAATACCTTATGAAAAAGTTTCTTGTTTTAAAATAAGGGGAAATCAATATAACAAAAGACCTGCATTTCTTCTGCACCAACCTAATACTTATTTATTTGTTCTACGTTAACCAAATAACGTGTTATAAACAACACACTATTAACTAACACAACAGCGCTACGCAAAAAATGTATATGTGAAACTGCAATTGAATATGCAAAAAGAAAGAAAAATTGGTTCATTGGCGCAGGGTCAGGTGTTCGATTCCTTGTCTTGCACTATTTTTGTATTTTTCTGTGAAATCGCACAGTCTTACAACGCAATAGTCTCCAAACCTCGAATATGCAGAAAAGAACAAGCGATTCATAGGTCAAGGTGCTCAGTTCTTTCCCTTACAGTATTTTCGTTGTTTTTTGCATATTCGACGTTTGGAAGATGTTGCCTTGTACATCTAAGCGAATCCGTAGTAAACTATCGTGACCGTTACCTCAGTACGTTCGAGCACTTCGCAAAATGGAACACACTTTGCTACTATATGGAGGATGAAAATTCTCGATCTGGTATTGATTTTCGTCGTTCAGACCTACGACTGAGACTTTTCCCTGGTTAGCGCTTTCCAAAACAAATTGCGCGATTTCGAAGCCACCCAAGACATTTTTGAAGCCAAGCTAGTTAGTGTGTATTTGCAGGAAGCGCCTGAACCAACAATATTTTAGAAGCTTTGTAAAAACACGTAGGCTCATATATTTCTTATTGTTTCTGTGTATTATTTTAAGAACAATTTTTATTATTAAAGGACAAGGTAAAGATTGGCGTTATTTAATTCGCTGGTGAAAGCGCCACCCATCCTACTTGTACGCGTTATCATGGAATTTGGCCTACACAATGACCTACGGTGGCCAGCCTATGGACACGCCAGCGCTCTAACACAAGTCTGCTTCTAATTCACCGAACCCGGAGGGATGGAAGGCTTGGCTAGCCTGCGGGAAATCCTAGCCACGAACCTGGAATCGACTGCACGCGACATCCGATGGCTCCTCCGACTGCGTTGTCACCCGCCCATTTTTCATACAAATAATGAATCTTTAGTTTTTTAGAAAAGTGTTCACTGAAACAGGGTTTGATTCAAGAACAATTGAATAAGCGATTCCTCTTCATGTTCCCATGATTACTGTGATATCGGTATTGCAAGTGGGAACAAAAATTTAAAAAACGTCATTTTTGGAAACAAAAATTTGTCTGGAAAGGATAAAGCGCTGACTTGTTCATCAGCTGGCCACTACAAGTCATTGTATAGGTTAAATACGCATTCAAATCGCCTCCACGACATCCCGTAGAGGTAGAATGCGTGACGCATCCAAAAAAGATTAAGTAACGCCGTATTTTAGCCTTTACTACAACCCCTTCACAACAACCGGTACAAGTATTAGGGTGTCCAGAAAGTATCTGCAGAAATACGACAATTTTTTCAAAATAATACAATATTTATCAACATTTTATTAGATACCAAATAATTTCTATCAACATCGATTACTCTCCGCCAACGTTCCACAAGACTTCGAGTTCCTCTGGCGTAGAAGCCCGGCGACTTGGAGACGAAAAAAGCTCGGAGGTCATTTTCGAGGTGGTCACGATCTTCATAACGCTTCCCTTCCAGATGATGCTGAAGTGATCGAAAAAGGTGGTAGTCGCTTGGGGCCAAATCTGGGCTGTACGGTGGATGCGGCAGAACTTCCCATCCAAGTTCTAGAATTTTCTAAGAAGTCGTCTTCGCGAGGGGGGCGCGCGTTATCGTACAGCAAGCGAAGTTCGCCGAGCCTGTGCTGTTCCTTGCGCACCTTGTCGGCCAGTCTCTGCAGTTGGGTAGAGTAGACCGCGGCAGTGACCGTCGTTTTGTCAGGCAGCAGCTCGAAAGGGTAGATCCCATAAACTCCCCACCAGATGCTCAGCATGACTTTCCTCGCATGAATTTCACCTTTTACGAAAGATTTCGACACTTCATCGCGTTGACACCACGCACGTTTACGAACGTAGTTGACGTAGAGAACCCATTTTTCGTCTCCTGTGACGATGGTGTCCAGCCAGTTGAAGGTGCGACTTCGAGAGAGCAGCTGAGTGCATATGTCCAGACGTCTTCGACGGTTGTCGTCGGTCAATTCGTGCAGGAGCCACTGACCGAGCTTTTTAACCATTCCAAGAGATCGCAATCCATTGTCCACGGGGGATCGGGAACAGCCAAGAGCAGCAACAAAATAACGCACACCTTCACATGGATGCTGCCCCGCCAGTTTCCTGAGTTCATCCAAAGATATCGTTATCGGTCGACCAGAGCGAGGCTCATCTTCGAGACTCCTATTCCCGCTTCTGAAGAGTTCGAACCAGCAATACACAGACCGTGCAGAAGCAGCTTCAGAGCCGAATACACGACACAAGTCTCGATAGGCTTCTGCAGCGGAGTGCCCAGATTCAAACTCGTAAGGGAGTACGTGTCTAACATGGATAGACAGTTCAGCCATCGCACAGTGAAATAGGCAAGGAAGACGGAGCTGGACATGCTATGCAGTTACAGCAGGATACTGTCTTTATATAGCACTTATGTTGAAATCTTCAGAACATTCTAAAGAAACGGAACATTGCGAAGCTTTCTGCGGATACTTTCTGGACACTCTAATAGAATGCGTGGCATATCCCAAAAGAGATTGATCGACGCCGTCCTTTATCTCTTCATAACCCGTTCATGAAACCGTATGTCATATGTCGCCCTCAATGTGGTTCAGATATTGAGGAAGTCAGTGAGATATTTACCACGAATTCTGGATTGTAGACCTCCTAGAGCATCTCAAAATCATGGAAACGCTTCCTGAAACCTGCGAAGGAGAAAAGGAAAAATGAAACTCGAAAAGCTCGTAGAAGCATTACATTATTCAGTAAGAGGAAAGAAATTAACGACTCCAACTAACCACATGCATGCTTCTTGAATCCGACACGCGCCGACGACGCTCTAACCTATATAGACTCTGTGGAAGTCATTGGCGCCGAATCCAGCATTACACTTTGGACATTTTCGCTGCCTCGTGTCGTACCTGAATGAGCAATATAGACATACTCTGATGGCTAATCAGATTTAGGGAACTAACAGGCTTCGAACCAGAAGATTTACCTCGTCTTCAAGCATTTCATGCAAAACACATGGAAACATTTCGTCAAAATCGCATCCTTCCGATTGACCTTACAGGATGGGCACGTCAAAACGTCCTAAAGAGAACAGAAATTCAAACTTAAGCCAACATTTTCCACCAAGCAACAAGTGACAACAGCACCTTCGTCAAATCTATGTAAGAAATCAAGAAATCAGCGAAGAATCCACCTTTAGCTCCCTTATCTCCTCCATCAACACCGCATCCGTGCTGCCGAGCTTCTCGCTCTTCTTCGCACGTTCTAGCCTCTTTCGTAGCGTCGAGTTTTCTTCTTCTAACCGACGTTTCCGTTGATCAATCACTTCAAGTTGCAGCGTCTTCGAGGCGACAACCTGAACCTTGTTCCGTTTTCAACGCTACAAATTCACTTCGCTAAACTGCGCACCAATAAATACCGACGTCCCTAATTCGGTTTCGCGATGCACTTACCTCTTGAACATCCCTTAACTGTGCTCCAATTTTTTCAGCACGAGTACCTAAGTCGGCAGTGTTCAACGATTGTTCAGTGAGTTGTTTTCGTAGGGCTTCAATCATACGGTTTTGCCGCCTAAAAGCATACAACTCTGAGCGGGAAAAAGCACGAGTCGAAATTAGGGTCGAAAAAAGGAGCAAACGCTTGCAATAAAATGGCAAAATGTTAAAACAACCAACGCTGGAAATAGCTTACACATTTTCCTTCGTCTTCACACCGATTGTCTCAAGCGCCAGCCGCAATGCTTCGTTCTGAGACTCTTTCTCACATTGCAGAGCGGCTATTTGCCTCGTCAAATTGTTCACTTGCGATTCCAAATGAGCCTTAACAGGAAATGCACAGGCAATTATAAGAAGACCTGAAACTCTTCACAAATGAATCTCCGTATCTCCGTCGATCTCTCAAGTTTTTCAGGGGCTGCTCATAGTCCGCAACGGGAGCAGACCATTCTTGGTAGGCGATCACTCGGCACATTGCGGCGGGACCGACCCAATCATTTCCGTCTCTTCCGTCGCGAACTATGAACAGGTAGGTTCCACGGAATTAACACATTCTTTCCCTCGAGCCCTTTATCTTCATTAACACATTGGTGACATCGCGCGTTTCGTAGTGGTGCGCGCGAAGGGCAGTTGATTTTTAAGCTAGCTGCCGCGTATGCATCATTTATGCTGCGTATTGTATCCGACACTATCCTACAGAATCGCCCTTTCTGCTGCCTCACTTTGAAGGCAAATTGAGTTGGAAGTTCCTCATCAAAAATGATGCGCGTCGTTCCACGCGACCGCTTTCTTACGCAGCATAAATGCTGCGTGTTGTTGTCAATGTGTTAAGGAATTGGAAAAGATTTAGAATTCACACTTATAGAAATCCAACAAGCACTCATCCTTGTTGAGGATGATGAGCTATCACCAAGGGGGGGGGGGGGGGGGGGGAGAGCAGCGGTCGTATTAGTGATCCGGCAGGAGTGGAAAGCTGAGCGGGAATTCCCGCTCCAGTAGAACTGGAACGTCTCGCCGGGACCCTCTCGTTGCTTCCCGCTGGTTTCATGAATACCAAATTTCAGCTCCTCACCAGTTCTCTTTCCCGAGGGACGCCACGAACAAGGAATGAGGAATATTATACCGGAAACAAATCTGCTAGCTCAAAAAAGCCCGTGACTTAGATTTACATATACCACCATAGCTCCCATTGCGAAAAGTCCACGCATTCAATAATGCTCACCGCGTACACATTGCAAACAAAGTATCCTTATCAAGCCACTGAAGCCGTTGAAGTCACTTCCTTCATATGAAAATTTGAGGAGGCGTTTCATCTCTCTTATTCATACTTATCGTGAGCCAAACTACAATTTGACAGTGTCCGAACGAATGGTTGGAGGTCAACTGAGAGCGATTCATAAAAATCTTGCGCAGAATGAAGCGGTTTTGCAAAAACCAGCCGATTTACTGCAGCTGTTTGTTCGCTATACAAAAAGAGCATAACGAAGAAGAACGTAGTATTTGACTTTTAGGACGAAGACGTTGTCTGTTACACCACATCGGCCGAAAATAGAATAGGCTCGGTTGAATTCTAGCCTAGAGCATAAGCCTCATTCATAATTAGCCATTCTCATGACTGGAACTAAAAATACCGTCATTATGAGGGCGCATCATGAGTAGTGAGAGATGTAAATGAACAGTTTCTTTGAACGGAAATCTTTTCTCTAAAAAGAAGCACATTTTGGCCAAGATAAACTCCATCCGCGAACAGTTCCTTTAACAGTTCTCCCACGTATTCTAATGACAGCATTAAAATTTGAATGCGAACTGTTGACGAATTTCCCAACATACCATCTCTTCCTTTATCTTGACCTGCAGCTGAGTGGCAATAATCCGATCGTTCATCATCTTAATATGCCCTTCGTCGTTCTCTTTTTGCAATGAGATCAGCTTCGCATTCTGTTCTTGCAACTCTTCGAGAGCCTGAACGATGTGAATAGGATATCAAGCCTACCTCAACTAAGGAAGAGATTATCACGAGGACTTACCGATCCGGTATTGTCAAGATCGAGCATCAACGACGCCTCCGTCTCTTTCAGCATTGACACCTCACGTTTCAGTCGCTCAATTTCCGTGTCTTTCTGAGCGAACAATCGGTTCGCGTCCATCTGAACACAGAGAATATTATGTAGTCGTTAACCTTACATTTTTTAAACAGAATATTTCCTTTTAATAGTACACGAAATAAATGCTGGCTAATCTTTGGTGAATCAAATGTCAATCTTGTATCTGACATTAGCCGAGTTTATTTCACGGGCAGTCACGTATATCTTCTTTATTTACCTTGCTAACTTATGGTTATTGAAACAAGTATATGCTTGAATAAAAATAGTTTCAGAAGCAAAAAAGGTAGGTCAATGGATTTTCAAATGTTTAGTCACTGGGTTCTGTTGAAATGAGCACACTACACTTCGGTACCATCGCAAAAAGAGGCATAATGCAACGGCCAATGCCTACTAATCATTCCTAACCCACGTTTCCAGCGTTTGTCAACGAATATACGGATAAATCTAAAAGATGAGGTGTCTCGATGGTAAACACTGCACCGCTTTCGTTATTCAGCAGGAATAGGGAGAACACTTTGGTGGTTTCTTAACACAGCCGAAACTTTGAAGGTCGAAAACTCGAAAAACGGCAAGACAAACTTTGGAGAATAGGTCCCTATATGAGTGAAACTGACAGCAGAATACAATGATTTCACTGAAAGTCCAAACGGAGCAAAACTCAATTACTACTTACCTCGAAATACCGCATTCGTTCCTTTCGCTCGATATTTCCTAGGCGTTTTATCTGGTGTATCAAGCGCTCATTTTCTCTCTTCAAGCGACGTTCACGCACCAACAACTAGAACGCGGAATGATGTGGCAGAAGGGTCATGTACGAACATCACTGAAGAACGCACCTCAGCTTTGTCCCTCACGTCAGTTCCGATATCTGCGTAGACCTCAAGTTTCAACTTGAGCTCCAAGATTTTCGCTTGCAGACTGCTGACGCTGAAACTGGAACAATAGGGTTTTATAGGCTTGTATGACAGGAATAATAGGAATTTTAGGTAGCTGTGTTCACTAGGGCGAACCAAAGACTTCTCCAAAACGTTGGTTGGATGCTCAATAATCCAAAATGGAGCATTAACTACCAGTAAATATGCATCATTTTCACTTTCAAATAAAAATTTTAAGCTTTTTAAAAATTAAAATACAACAGCTTTAGAAATAAAGTGGACAATTCGCAAACTGAATCAGCTTTATTTAAAATTTAAATGGATGTTATCTTTAAATAGATTTTGTCCAGCCAAGCCAAAATTATGTTCATTGTAAAAAATTATAGAATGTTAACCTTTGAAGAGTGTCACAAGAAGTAATAACTACTTTGAATAGATACATTCGGTGTTCAATAAAAGTGTACACATTTTTTCTCAAAACATGTATAAGAGCTGTTTAAGAGTTTTTCAATTTTTAACCTTAAAACAAATGTCATTTTCTTTTGTTATATAGTATATATTTTCACTTTATATATGTATATTTCTGGCTTAAAAAATATTCAGCTTAACATGAGAACTGACCGGTTTGAAGTGAAAATAGCACATAAGGAACCAAAAGCAAAGAAACTTATGTAGTCGCTAATGTGATTGAAGCTCTAACAGGGAAAGGCCATCAAATTACGCCAACGTTTCTCAACGAGACCTATACGATCTTGTAGGGCACGAGACGAGGAAACACAGAAGTGTTTTTCGTTTTTGCTTTAGACCACTGTGTGGTCCGAAAATGACGAAAAACTGTCGCCAGGCAACCCCATGTGATTGCGGGGATGCCAACCACCAGCAGTACCGAGATGGCCGAATGGATAGTGTTGGGGACGTGAGCACGAGGTCGGGGTTCAGGTTCAGACCTATGCAGATTGCTGCACTGGTTTCGCATCTTCTGCCACTATCATGAATGCGCAATCACCTCCCTGTAACATATAGCATGGAGCGGACAAGAGAGAATGGCTCACATTAGAAAATGAAGAAACTCATATTATTCCATATGGTGGCAGAAGATGCAAAACCACTGCAGCAATTTCAAAGCCCTGGATCCGATCCTCCAACCTCGTGCTCACGAGCCCTCAACACTACCCATTCGGCGAACTCGACACTGCTGGTTGACGGCATCCCGGCATTCACATGGGGCTGCCTTGCGACAGTTTTTCGTCATTTTGGAACCACCCAGTGGTCCGCAACAAAACGAAAAACACTTCCGCGCTCCCCGTCTCATGCTCCACACCAACACATAGGTCTTGCTCAGAATATGTGGGAGAAAATTCATGAGCTTCCCTTGTAAGTCAACTACCCGAAGCAACTGATGTTGTTTTGAACCAGTTATTTTCTACAAGTACGCTCTGTACTCTATTCCCTCAAAGACGAAAACCACGAACCTTTCTCCATTAGTGTCCTCATTTACGTCGAGGTCATCGCGAGACTGATCCGGACTAGCAAGCTCGTTAGAGTCTTCGTCGTCCAACTCGATAATGAGACATCGTTCTAGGCGTCGTCGCTCGGCATCAAGCTCCGTTTGTATCTAAAGCAAAGTTCAATAGAGATGTAACTTATGTATGCGAGACTGTTGGGTTAGTAAGGTACGCTTCATACCTTATAATTGGTGTTGACTCCCTCCTTCCACTTCTTCCGATACTTTGCAACATCTGAGTTGAGCTGATAGTTCTGAGTCTTCAAGGTACCAAACAACACTTTGATGTCCTGCTGTTTCGCATCCTGAAAGATAGAAATGTATTTTCGAATCTAATATTTGTTTTGGATACCGCCCAATTCCTAACAAAGATCAGAAACTAAGCCATTTCGACTTTAAAGGCCTTGGCTTTCGTCAAGAACGGTTTCTTCTACACCACTTGTCCGCATACATAACCTATATTAATCCTCTAAGTTTATAACACACGTACAATGCGAAATGAATACAAGCCAGAATTCTGATCCGTTCGATTTATCTACACTGTATAATCGAGTTTGTCCGTAACAAGCACTCTAGGTCCTATTTAAACGCCAACACCATCCAGTTGCTCCTTCGAGGTTTATCGCATCTATGACCGAGTTGATAAGCCATCACTCAAATTTAAAGCATACTGACAGATTCACAATCAGGTAAATACCGTCAAGGCCGCATTCTTGATAATGAGAGGGACAAGTGCTATGTAGTGCTTTCATGATAAGCTTCTTGAGAATGGTTCTAGACAGGCAAGTCGAAGCTTATGAAAAGGCATCCACTTTTTAGGTAGCTACACTGCAAATTAAGCTAAAGAAAAAGAGAAAATGAAAAAGAAAGCGACAACACCATCCATTTCCAAAACAAGACAGCTCAGACACTGCTAAACATCGGGGACCGGGCCCCTTGAAGAAAATGGTAAAATACTGAGAATTGAGAAAATTGAGAATCCTCAAAAAGCAGAACCACAAACTCGTAATTAAATCTCACTAGGACTGAGGACCGCGAGCATAGGGCACGACAAAATCCGAAATTAAAATAAGATACAAAAAATGAAAAATACCAACAATAATGCCATCCCATTATGGCGGACTAGCAGTCGGATTCACTCGGAACTGGATCATTAATAACGCGTGATATCACAACCGCCACACTCGAACTGTGACTTCGACTTCAACATTCCGGATTTTCGTATTACGCTTACAGCGTCAGGTCGGAAATACTGTGTATATGAGGCAACTGGTCGGATAAATCGACAAGATGGTCGAAGGTCAACAAATAGATCTACCACAACGTCGCGGCACAGAACCGTTATAAATGCAGAAAGCACGAATCAAATGCCGAACCGAATAACACATTTTCCTGCAGAATATAGTGAAGAAAACAGCGCTAAATCCATTACTTAAGAAAGGAATCTTCATCCTGCTGCTCATCATTCTTACTCCTAATCACCCCGCCAGGGTCTCTTCATAACGGTTCACATCGGCTACTGCTAATTGCAAGCAGTAGTCTAAAATAGGAAAACCACGCAGGGGCAGTCTCGACTTGTGCCCAGGAAGCTTTTGCAGTCTACAGTATTGCGGCGGCAGCCGGCAGCACCTTGAATAGAGTTTTTTTTTCCTTTTCACGTTTCGATGTAGCCATTCCCGCTCCCCTTTCTTATTCCTATGTTTGATCGTTACTAGCGTTATGACTCTTAGAACTCCAAAAAGGATGCTGGGAACGAACTTACGGCATTACACGCCAAAGATGTAGACGTATTTAAATAAATGGACTAGTTGACTAAATTGTAAGAAAAACTACTCAGAGTTCCCTACTAAACTATGGATCCAAGTTTCAAGTAGTTCACCACGTTACCTGCTTTCCATGTACAGCAACCGACTGATCGAACTCCATTCGCAGCATATCAGATTCAGTTCTCATCTGAACAAAGGCGGCAATGTCGTTATTACAGTATTACTAACGTTAGCACTATACAATCATAAAAAAAGTTCACCTGGTTCAAATCCCTAGTTATTTGTTCACATAAGGACCGCATCTTTCGCATGGACTGATGCTCGTCTGCCTAAAATCATCCACAGCTATGTCACCATGCCTCAAACTATAAACACTGTGACGAACCTTCATTTCCTCAACCTTTTGCAACATTTCTTGCCTCAGCAAATCACGTTCTTCAGTGACTGCCTCATAGTCGCTTCTGAAAGTTTTAAAAAAATATTATGAATAGGAGTTAATGCCTTTATTTCGTTTCTTTCTTAGTACTGAACGAACCTCAGCCTCCGGCACTCATCGATAACCACCGAGTAGAAAGCGACAAGATTTTGATATTCTGTGCTTTGCATAATCTGCGTCGATGAGCTGTACGCAGACTAAAAATAGATCCTGCGAAATTGTTCACTTTTACAAGAGAAAACAAATAAAATCATATTCTGGACAGAAGGGCGTTAAACGATGAGTACAAAAAGCCAACCTTCAACTCAGAGCCCATGCGCACACTTTCCTCGACAAATTTTTGGATTCGCTCGTTGAGCTCGTGAATCTCCTGGAGCCGCTTGGCGGCCAGTTCTGCGTTCAGTTCGCTCTCAGCACGGAGTTCCTCAAGCTAAACAAGGTGTTGCACACTTATCATTAAAATTTAAGCTACAACTGCAAAAGCCGCCTACCTGCGAGTCGCTCATCCCTCCACCGTTGGAGACACCATTGAGTATCTTCGCGCTTGGTCGCAACTCGCAATGAGCTGTGTTGTCCTGCAAATAGCTCAGAAAAATGAAGATACACATCCTTTGCAACACCTTATGGCAGTGATGTTTCACGAAGATATCGTCACATAAGTAAATGCACTTGGTCCTGCTTCAAAAAATCCAAATTTTACAGGAAAAATAGCGATCACATGAAGACGTTTTTGTATCGCTCACGCCCCGTGCGAACTCTCACAGCACCTATCTTCGCTTTCAAGTTTGGAAATACGTGACAAGTTACCGACTTGTACATTCTACGTAAACTGCTTTACAACATAATTTCCATCGATTTTTTAAATTTATTGCCCTTTCGAGCGAGAGGTGACCGAGCGAAACTATCCTTCCCTCAAAAACAACTTTAGCTAAACGGCATTCCTTCACCGTTGCGGCAGGGCTAACATCCCTAGGAGTTATGATCTCAGACGGCATTTATTCACCATCAGGGCGGCACGCCTAATAAGATTTCTTTAAAGGGCAGCTCCTCCCTACTCTCTTTCCTCATTTAAGTGGTCTCACCACTAAATATAAGTTTCTTTTCCTTATCTAGCTGTTGCTCTTCATTGTACTTTCTAAAAGTTGCTATATGCTTTGTTCTGGATGATTTTTAAGCGTTTTTAGCTATTGCAAACGGTGTAATAAACATCTGTATTGTTAGTGCCTATTGCCCTAGCTACTTGTCAGGGAGCTTCACGAATAACACAGAGACCTGGACAGCCACAGCGTTGTAACTCTATGAGGGCTACATAACGAAATGTAGTCCATAGATAACAGTAGCAGACTCTAAAAATACAGTGAGAAATGGGCTTTAAGCTTACTCACCCATTTCTCGTCCAGCTAGGGTGACTGTGACACTTTCTGTCCTCATTTATGGTTAATACTGTTTTCAACTTCTTGCGACGTTTTCACGATCTCTTAGTTTTTGGATGATCTCTGCAGAATGAAATTGAATTAGGGAGGGTAGATTCTCAAATGGCTTCGACTTTTGTAAGCTGTAAAGAACGCGACAACACTGAAACGTGAGCCGTAATAAGGATCTGTATCAATCTTGCTATGCCGAAAGAACTTGTCAGAAGCAGAACTACTACTGTCCAAGGCTTGTATATCGTGTAAAATATTCTAGTGCGACTTCCGTTCGGTCTTGGCATACAATTGAATTCTTGAACAAGGTAAGTGTTGTGTTTTTTTTCTTTCAAGTTTAATAGGTACATTTTTGTCGACAAATCCTACACTAAAAGCGGTCACTCACTAGGTTAGTTTCATCACCCATATATCTACCACTATATAATTGAGTTAGCTCCCTGCCCTGTAGATGGTAAGGCGTATCTCACTCAGGTTGGAAACCTGGCTGAGATACGCCTCGTGGAACCACGCGCTATCTCAAGGCTCGTGCACAGTTCGACAGCGCAGTGAACCACCCATGTTGTAGCATAGGCGGTTCACTGCGCGGTGCCACAGCGCGGAGCCACCGCGCGGTGAGGGGCCGTGCACACTCACCGCGCAGTGCCACCGCGCTGTGCCACTGCGCTGAGGGAATTGGAGCTCCCATTTTCACTGCGCTGTGCCGTGGTGTGGCGTGTGGCTTGCGGGATTGCGTACCATGCGCTTGTTGGACGCCCCTCTGCTGGCAATCTTCCAGCTACGCAGCGCTACCGCACCGCGCCGACGTGGGGGATGTGGCAAAAAATGAACCCCTCAGCGCGGTGCCACAGCGCAGTGAAACTGTGCACGAGCCTTCATGGAACCCCTTGCGACGCCTCCGCGTACCTCGCGCGGGTAACGTCTGCCGTTCAACATGGGATGTTGTTGCAGCAGAGGAAGCGCAGCCTCCTCCTGCTCGACACAACGGCGTCTGCGCGCGTTTCTGAGTGCCTAAATCCAGAAGACGGGTCCCCATCGTCGCACCACAACCGTCTGAACTCAGAAGATCGAAAAGAAGGGAAGCAGAGGTCACATCGTCTCGTACGACGACCGGCCGCATGCAGAACTCAGAGTTATCCCATGTTGAACGGAAAAGTTTACCCGCGCCAGGTACGCCTCTGCGTACCTCGCGCGGGCAACGTTTGCCGTTCAACATGGGGTATTGTTGCAGCAGAGGAAGCGCATCCTCCTCTTGCTTGACACAACGGCGTCTGCGCGCGTTTCTGAGTGCCTGAATCCAGAAGACGGGTTCCCTTCGTCGCACCGCAACCTTCTGGTGTCAGAACATCGAAAAGAAAGGAAGCATAGGTCACATCGTGATCGTACGACGACCGGCCGCATGCAGAACTCAGCATTATCCCATGTTGAACGGAAAACTTTACCCGCGCCAGGTACGCCTCTGCGTATATCTCCCCAGTCCAGTATTTTCTCATGGTCAACTGTACGTGGCGTGCTCGCGAGTTCGACAGAAGTCCCATCTGAAAATTTGGTTAACACCAGGATTCAGGTCGATACCAAACGTAGTATTCATCGAGATGCTTCAGAAAATTTTGCCTTTTTGTTGTTCTGTTAACAAAATTGTTTTGAAGATCACACGTACTTTTTGTGTGAGAGTATTTTCTGAGAACAAGGCTTAAACCTATAACCCCGCGAAACGGGCAAGTGCGAGACACGCCGTTAGGCGTGTCGTAGCACTTGTTATATCATATTCCAAAGGCGATTTCAGCGCCAATCAGCTGAATGAAATACGGATAGACGTGCTGCATTCGCCTGTTTCTCTGTTTTAATACGGTAAAGCCTTTTGCACCATTCTATCTTTTATAACTAGACTTGGACGAGCGAATTCTCGAATACCATTGTACCTTCATGCTCTGAGCAATGTCTAGTCTTCATTCCTTCGATGAGGAAAGACATTCCTCTTTTAGAAAATGTTTAACATTGTTTCACTCGTAAGCTAATGATGAGATTTTTCGGGGCCAACCAAATGCTGCTGAGAGAGCTGACATATTATGTTTACCAAGCCCTTGCATTAAAATCAAAAGATCTAACCCCCTCATGATGTTTAAAGTAAACACAGGTGGGATTTTTATAAACCCATTCAACTTTTTTGGCTTCAGACTCGCAAGGAACGTAAGAGGAAAGCTCAGACTTTACATTTCGATGGCAAAATCTTGAGGCCAGCAAGCTTCTTTTCACCTACAGAAATTTAAGGAAGTTCAAGCATAACTTGAGTACAGATCAAGAAGCCTTAGGGCTCTCTTTGCATGGCTTCAAAAATCCACTTTTACGGGCACAATGAGTGCTCTCAGGCGCATTTGTTTATGATGCAGTCGTTAGTGCTTTTCTAACATTGTATTTTCATGCCCCGGCCGATGTCATAAATCAATAAATAAATAAGTAGGCCTGTAAGCCAAAACTTAGCAAAGTCGTAGTTAGCAAAGCCGCTTTTACGCCAAATTACACTTTTCCAGTTCGGCTTGCGAACTGGACGTACCTTTCGAAGTATAGGTGAAAAGCACACGACACCGACCGCGAACATAAACTTTGCGAAACCATCATTAGATATTCACACCTCATTCTATACTGCCCTACAATACTCTCCGAGACTTTTGTCCTCTCTAAAAACGGTACTGAACCATTACCGGATCGCATAATGAAGCCACGCTTAGTGTGTCATATTCACTGGACTTCTTTCACACTTGCCACCATATTACGAGCTTCCAGCAACAATCTGATGATGGCAACAGCAAATCCGGCTTCTACCAGCAATACTCCCCTGATACAAAGCCAGGAATGCATAAACGCACCAAAAAATCAGTCATTTATAATTAGGAAAAATAGTCATATACTGTTAGCAAGGGTGACTGCTGATAGATGATTGCTACTCGGAAGATATGGTGGGTGTTCTGTTCAGTCAAATAGCGCTGTGGGTGTAAGGTTTAGCATGGCTGCCCGGAAAGCAGAAGGTGCGGATTAGAGTCCCGCCTGGTGCAAGAGTTTTGGCAGCAATCAAACACCTATCTAAGAGCTATCTTCTATAACACCCACTCCATGCTTAAGCAACAATGTAAAAATTCATAGACTCTGATATACAGGGTGCTCCATAAATATGGTCACTCAATAAGAAGCAATTACTCACGCGGAATTTATCAGGGAACAGCGAAACTTCCTCAACAATTTTCTAACAATCTAGTTAACATGCAAAATGGATAACATTCAATTTGATCCCCGTTGGCAAGAATGACAGCCTGCAGACGCTTAGGGTAGGGCTCAGCGGTGCCACGCAGAGTTCTTTGCGTAATTTCCTTCCATGCTTTTTCCAGCGAAGATTTCGATCCTCGAATCGTAGTACGCCCTTCAGCGCAGGCTTTTCCGCCAGAATATACCAACGCAGTAATCCACAACATTCAAATCTTACGAGTTTGTCGGCAATTCAGAAGCAGGGATGAAGTTGGAAAGAATCCTCGCGCACCACTCCTGAGTCTTCTTGGACTTATGAGCGGATTTGCCGTCCTGTTCAAGTTCCATGAGGTATTTCCAAAGTGCTCTTGATCCCGGGGAAGCAACTCCGTCATCAAAATCTCGTTCACGTAGACATTGGTGTTGACCTTGGCTCCTTTTCTATCGAAAGCCAATCGTGTCCGTACTGTGGCGCAAACTCCGGCCCAAACCGTCAGGAAAGCTGCATGAGAATTCTTGTTAACGGTGTCTGCATCCTCACCACTTTCAGCCAATAGCCGCGAGTTTTGGCGGTTAAAAGACTGCTCAATTAATAAAAGTTTCTTATCGATGAGAGCCTCGTTCAGTGGTCGTGCCGCTCGAGGAGACTCGGACATTTTTTATTTTTCCTTCCATCTGTGCAGGCGTCAATCCATGCAGCTGACGGAGCCTGTAGGGATATAGTCCGAGTTCATTCTTATAAACTCGCCTCATTGTCGTAGCCCATACGATGAGCTCGGATGCCATTTTTCTCATGCTGCGGCCTAATTCCGCTAGATTCGTTCTTTCACGATTTTTCGAAGACTGCTCGTAGCTACAGATACCGAGCGGCCAGGTCGAGGACAATCAACAAAAGAGTTACGTTCCACACAGCGATAGACTGTCGTCTTGTGCACTTCAGCAGACGAGCGATGTTGGAAACAGAAGGACGTACCCTCCTCAGATCCAAGATTGCGCCTCTTTGACAAAAAAACATTACCATTTTTGATAGAGGCAGTTTGGAGATGCAAAATTCACTATATATGGTTAAGATGACACGTAGAATCCGAAGAACCAAAGAAAACGTTCACAAACAAATACAAAAAGGACTCGCGAAAAAAAAAATGATCATATTTATGGCGCACTCTGTAGAAACGACAGACCCAGGAAAAAGAGTGGGAGGTTACTGGAAAATGCCAGCCCCATACTTTACAAGAAAGTGCATGGATGAAGCCCCAATACAGACAAAATTCATTGACAAGATGACTTGAAACAAGTTACGCTTCAGCTGTAAGATTTTTCATGTAGAAGCTAGACATTGCCACTTTTCCAACCACTCTCTCATCACGCCTTGAGTTTTACTTGATGTACTTCCAGAGACAACGAATAAAATGTACTTACAAAAAAGGGGACAAAGTTGTTGCCAACGCTCACCTTCGCCAGTGTGTAGAGCTTATAGTCGAGCTTGTTCACTTGGCGCTGCGCTTTGTCGAGATCAAATTTCGCTTCTTCCAGTTCTCTCGCAAGTTCTTCGTTGCGCGTCGTTAATAACGCAATTTGGTCCTCACATTCTTTCACCTAAAATGAAGCGGCTTTAAGCGAACTACTTGAATACCTGCATAGTTTCCTTACCTTTAGACTGGATCTAGCATACTTCTGCTGAGCGCGGTTTGTTTCTCTTTGCAGTCGGCTGTTTTCTTCAGCGAGTCGCTCATTCTCCTCTACTATACTCTTAAACGCTTCATCTCGACTTTCAGTTGATAAGGACGAGGCTGGAATACGGCTTTGAGTTTTTTTTTTCAAAATTCAAACAATAAAACTAAGTTGTAGGAATCTACGCATAAACTAACATTCAAATAAGTTCACTAATTTCTTGCTGAAAGCTCGGTGGTGGTCAGATTTTCGAGACAATTGCTGCATAACTTTCTCGAAGAGGCGAACACTGAAATAGCTACAGTGAGTTTTGATCGGTCGAATTGTCGACGGGAATTTTCGCAGGACCTTTGCTGAACACGCTTGTCGTAGACGTGCTCTCCCTGGACACCTTCCATTTGCACAATTTCGTCCAGAAAATCTCCAGTGGTCGCTCCATCGTTGTCCTCCAGAAGTTCTTCGACCTCTTCCGTTGAGGCACCTCGCAGCGCTATCAGCCGCAGTTGCTCGTCAAGCTGGAAATTGATAATAGAATGCACAAAATAAAATGAACATTGACGTTTCCGACTGATTACTCAATAACTATCTACCGCAGACAAAACTCTATTCGGTACTAAACAAGCATTTACCACGATATCTCATCACAAAACCTGCATATCGCTTGCTTGCATGTAAAGGGAATTTTAGATCCACTTGAAAGCTTATGAGAAATTTTAACAGAAAACTGATCCTTGTGTTCCCCTATATGAAGCGAGGGAAAGAAACAGGTTCTATCGGAGGATGCACTGATGAAAGCACGGGGAACAGGCGAAACCTCTCAGGACTAGGAAATTTCAAAGGCATTCTCGTAGGAGGAAAGCTCAGCGTATTGTTTGCCTTCATTTTTGCCCTTCCCCATGTTAAACAAAGGTATTGAAGTGCGTACCCCCGCTAAAAAATCCCACTTAAGGAACCTTGTTTCTCTGCACCCAATCTTGCCCGTCTTTTCCAATCAATACTTAAGCTGGACAGTCTCGACTACACTTTCATAGGAAAGCCCTTCCCAATAGCCTCATCCGTTTCCATTCTACCCTAAGCGAAAAGTTGACCACAGCACAGCTTACCTCCTGCAAGGAAAACGTACTCATGAAATGTCTCCCAAGATAAAATCCGTGTTTTCCCTAAGAGTAATAGTAACCATGCGCCAGAATAGGATCATCTCGTTTTAGTACGTAAATAAATTTTCTTCGCCACCAATCTTTGCAAGATTTTGTTTAGATGGAGCGACAATTTACTATTGTTATGCTTCAAGAAATTTTTTTGAATATTCACACCGGAAGCTTTCCAAACCGGTATTGAACCCGAATTTTTTCAAAAAAACATGATCTACTAAATAATCGACTTCGATTAATACGAAAAACGTGACTTATCGAATATTCTACTTCGGGAATACTTCAAAAATCCGGTTTTTTCGAATAATAGGATCCAACTGATCAAGTTCGAATGAAAGTCATACGTCAGGCCTACCAGCCAGGACTCAGCCAAGATTCATTGAGAACGGAACACGGAATATGCTTCAGCTAGTACTTGCTAGCTCCGCGTTTTAATAATTCATATCGGGCAAATAATTACGAATATTTCGAGCACTTCTTTTAAATTCCTATTTAAATTTGAGCAATACTTTTGAATAAACCAAAAATTGTTATTTTTTCTTTTTTTCGTTGCCTACGGGAGAACCAATAACAAATGCACTTTTTATTGTTAAGCCTGTCTTCTTCAATTTTTCCTCTTTGTGTTTGTTAAGTGTGGGTCTTATCCAGTTCGTACTTGCCCTGAATTTCGATTGTAAACGCATCTTGACGTGCACAAATAAATCAAATAAATTAATACATTCCACTTTTACCTTAAAACATTGAATAGCATTATAACAAAAAATGTACCGAGAGGACTGACATCTTCGAGAGTTCGAGTTCTCCCTGAACTGAAATTCTCTTCATCTCAGTACCCCCACTGTGTAAAATACCAGAATACGTTACACCTCATGTTAAGTGAGTTAAGGGACGGGTCACCTTTTGTTAAGCGGTTATTACCTTCGCCAGAAGACAGATGAATACTTCTACCAGAAGTGGCCCCGATGGAATCCAAAACAAGGGCACAACACATTAATGGTGCACGAAAACTTGATTTCTCGTAACGCAAAATGCCGAAAGGCCATTCCTACGCGGTTACCCTTGGAGCTCCTTGTCGCCAACAATACAATGGATCCGATGCCGATTCCAATAAAGCGGATCCATCACTTTTTGAATCTTTGAGAAATGGATCAAGTAGGTAATACCACTTTTGAAAAGTTGGAATGATGGTCCAGATGAAGGTGATCGGTACTTATGAGGCATGACGAACGAACGCTCTTGGTTGGGTTATGTGCTCTCTTCCGCTGATGCCGAAAACACAGTCTATAGAAGGGTAGGAACTCCAGAATTGAAATTTAACACAGGTGGGATAGGCGGACCACATTTTAGGGTTATTTGTATGTGCAGGGCCCTCTGCCTCATAAATAACGGGAGATTTTCACTAGAACGGACTTCCGGATGATCCAAACTATTACTTTCTCTCCGAATCTGGTATCAGATGTCAGATCCATATAAGAAATCGGATCCCTTATCAAAATCAGATCTGAATTATAAAAAATCCAATCTGCTGAAAATCACCCTTATCTGAACCATCAGAAGATTTCTCATTCCAAAGCACCATTATCCCATTATCCATTTATCCAAGGTTTGAAGAAAAAAACGACGGATCCGAATTATCAGAATCGCCATTGGGATCCAGTGTATAGCGCCCTACCCCTTTTTCTTTTTTAATTTTGAAAATTTGACAGCTCATAATTCACAACCGCAGAGTCGTCGCGGTCCTGCGTCATACCAACGGTAAGAATAACTTCGCTTACATTATTCCAGTGCCGATTTATCGTGCAGCTGGTATTCTCATCGGTCATCTGACGCTGGCGCAGCCGTTCTATTTCCACATCTTTGGTCTTCAGCTGCTTGTTCTTGTGCCGCAATGCTTCGGAAAGCTTATAGGCTTGTACTTTTGCCTTCTTGTCATCGATGTCGTTCTGAAATCACCGACGTAGAATTGGAACACAAATATCGTATCTTTGGTTCTCTTCTGAAACATTGTGAGCCAAGTTGAAAATAAAAGCTGAGAGGACTTACAACGCCGGTGACGGACAGAAGTCTCACAGTTTCGAAGGCGACCAGACGCCGCTTCTTAGCCGCAATTTCCTGATCATCGGAAACTGAGTGCGAATCGTCCTGATCCGATCCGTCGCTATTATCCGACAGGGATCGTTTCGACATCACCTGAAGTGCTTTTATGCGAGTCCTCATTTTATGCTCCATTTCAAGGTAAACTGGACACCTTTCGTATCAATCTAGCTCGAAGTGCCCAATTTGACGTGAAAGTGGTATATACCTATAGTACAAGACGCTCTGGGTCTACCCTACTCGGGAGGAGTAACCCTATGATGACAGCTACCTCCGTCATTCCATCCACAGAGTATTAGACAATTCGGATATTTTCTCAAATCTCGCATTTTTGAAGAGCCTAGATATTAGGATTTTAGATAAGGATGATCTTTGAGCAGACTTGGGTTCCGGATGGCTCATTTCTCTTCGAATAAAATACAGCACATCAAATTTCGCTAGAATTTCTAATCAAAAGCAGTTATCTGGATCATCCGAAACCCGATCTGCTCAAAATCACCCTTATCTAGATTAATCTAAGATCCGAGATTTTCAATAAATCCATTATCGGAATGATTCATTTATTCGGATGTTAAAAATCACGGATTCCACCTAGCCGAATCGTATAGTGACTATGCATGGAAGCATCAATATTATATATCATCATGGGGTTTCAGCTGGTTTCGGGGCAGAATCAAGGGAGGGAAGGAGAGGTAAAATACCATACTGGCTAGATTTCAATTGACATATAGAAGGTCGCTAGAGCTCAACTCGCTGTTTGCGCAAAACGAAAATCTTCTGTCGTTATCTTTGGAAGCATTCGAAAAATTGATGTTGATTAAACTCTTCTCGTAGTGTTTCCTTGTTCAAGAACTCTTCTTATCCACTTTCTAGTAGTTGTTTTGTGACTTTCTGTTTGCTCAGTAGAACTTATGCGTGTGTAGCGCCGTTGTAGGAGCCGATAGTCGTATGAACCCGATACCAGGTTCTTTGTTCGGATTTCCTGCCCAGGTCAATCAAGCCTTCTATCCCCGGGATCCATTGCAAGTCATTGTATGTCCAAATACGCATTCAAATCACCTCCACGACACCTCGCAGAAGTAGAATGCGTGGCGCATCCTAAAAGGGACAGAGTAACGCCGTCATTTATCCTTTAAGTAGAACTTATTTATTTTCTCTTATTGTTTTGCGCGTGTTTATCATGTGCCCATCCCATATAGATAAATAAATAGATATACCCCTTTGGAATAAATCCATTCCTCCAAAAAGACGAACAAACCTCATTTAAATCTATGGCGGTGATGCGAAAACTGTCCGACGTTCTATAGCCGCCGCTTTACTTGTCCTTTGCTTTCTGTGGGCTTCGGAGCTAGTAGACTACGACTCTAAAGCATAATGGTTGAGATTTTCAAGAAGAAGTGAGTGGTGCTGTACTGCGGTGTGTCAATGATAAAGAAATATAGGCACTGAGCGAGGAAAGAAAAAGAAGCTTGCAGTGGAAATCTATTATCTGCCACAGGACCTTTGCACTCCAAGTTCCAGTTTCAGATGGTTAAACGGGGGTGTTTGATGGCTATCCACAGGGAGGGACCATTTCACGAGTATCTGTCGCTCTTTTAAACAAAAGATGAGCGAAAGAGAGAGTGCAAAGAAGCAAAACGTCCCTGATTCCGCTAGAACCTTCTCCCGAGGAAAATACACCTGTGGGACCGTCGAAAGTCGGACAAGAAGCACCACTGGCCTCCGAGCCTCCTAACGGCTGGATGATGCCCAGTCTGGACGCGAAATTCGAACAACAGCCCGGACAAAACCGGCCAGAAAGTTGCGAACGAAGAACGGGTGTGAGGAGAAGCGCCCGCATGAACGACAAAACACCACACGCGCCGCGGCCGCTGCGCTCGCGACGCAACTCGCACCCTCCCCGAGGGCGGGGAGGGGTGCGCGGAGCGCAGCCCGTGGCCCCGCGCCGGCAGCAGATGGTCCGCTAGGAGGATGCTCGGCAGGCGGTTGTTCGTGAGCGGCATCGCGAGCAATGTCGACGAGGAGACCGTGCGCGCCTACTTCTCGCAGTTCGGCAACGTCTCCGAGTTCACATTGCCGGTTGAACGCAGCACTGGTGAGTGGAAGCCTATGTTGAAGAACTGGGGCCGGATTCATCAACGACTTACGTAACTTTAACGGAGGATTGTAAGCTTATCAAGCGATATGGTGAACCCCTGGAGGTGCACGTCTAGAAGGGTTTTAGGCGATATGGTAGTTGCGGGGGTCGAGGTCACCTTATAAAAAGTGTCACTCGCACGAAAAAGGTGCAATCCCAATGAGGGGGGTCCACCTTATAACGGGACGTGTGTTTCACCCTCATCCGCTTCGCATCTCCATCCCCAACCATCTGGGCTTCCTCGAGAGTTTAGAGACTGCCTTAGCTCGTGCTTCATGTTGCATGTGTTTCCATTTCAACTGTTATTTGAACCTGTGCATAGAGTGGACCCCTTTATTGAGATTGCATCGAAGAAAAAAATAAATGAGACACGTTGATAGTAAGAAAAACAAACAAAAATCAGCGGAAGCACAGAATTGGGCAGGGGAAGGGACTCCGGTGTGTGGGCCGATTAACGCACCCATGTTAAAATTGCCTACATCCTGGGGCCGGATTTATCAACGACTTACAGCAATTTAACGGAGAAAGTACAACTGAAGTTCCTGAAAACACTTACATTCCACCATATCGCTTGTTGATAAGTCGGTTGTATTGTCTCCGTTAAATTGCTGTAAGTCATTGATAAGTCTGGCCTCTGGAGTTCCCTCCATTGCCCGATACGGAAGCAGATAAAACGCGGATCTGTAATCGAAAAGAGGAGATAAGACTATATCTACATTCGCGGTGTGTAGTGCACGCCGCAGCATGCTATTGTGGTCCCCCCAACTACCTTTGCGCGGGTTTTATCCTGGAACTGGATTCATCAGCAATTTAACGGAGAAAATACAGCCGAAATTCCTGATGTCGCGGTTTATCAACAAGCGATACGGGGAAATGGTTCGCCATATCGCTTGACAAGCCGCGCTTTCAGGGATTTCGGAAGTATTTTCACCGTTAGTTTGCTGTAAATCGTTCATGAATCTGGTCCGTGATTGTACTCCATAAAATCTAAAGATTTAGTAGACTCCAAGTTCGACGTTCTTGAAACTTGGGCATTTTCTTATCATTTGTTTTCTCCTGTGGCAAACAGGCGCAGGAGAAAACAAATGATAAGAAAATGTCCAGGTAAGAATTTTAATAAGATAATTTAGATAATAAGATAACTCGATAAGAGACCTATACCTGGTTGGCACAGGAGAAAACAAATGATATCTAAATATTTAATTAAAAACCTGTGAAATAAAGACGCTGAGGCGCAAATAGGGTCTGGGGGTCACCTCCTAGACTCAGTGGTTGTAGGCCTTGGTAGGAAGGCATGTGTATGTCCGGTTACAGAAATGACCTACCCTAGTTCACAGTATGGGTAGAGCACACCAGTGCTGCAAAAAAATTCTGGTTTCGAAAAGCACAAACCGTTTTGTAGACTGCCGTAGATGGTGACCCCCACCCCACCCGGACCCTATTTGCGCCGACGCTGAGTTCGGATATACACGTACTATGGCAGCTGTGGGAAACAACTCGCGACTAAATCGCCGGGGATAGTGATGAGTTATCCGTCAAGAATTGGGCGGGTTGTCTCACAGTACCCCAGGCGGTCGTTGCAGGACTACCAGTTCTACGAGCTTGTCAATCGATGGGCTGCGCTCGGTGGTGAGACCGTCGGTGGAATCTTTCGTTTTCGTTTTTCAGTTTAAGCCGTTTTATCGTGTCCATTTTGTGTCCCCTTCGCATATCGGTGTTTCTCATGCTAGGCATACACATCTTTTGTGTTTCTCCTTCGCTTTTCCGCGTTACTCTATAAGGAAAAGGAGGAAAGGATATCCGTACAGAAATAATCGAAAAACATTAAGAAAAGTGCAGTGAACGAAAGATGCAAGAAAAAAACTTGGTAAAGAGCTCGAACCGGCATAAGAAACGCGGAAAACGGAGGAGAAGCAAAAAGATGTGTAGGCCATTGAATAATAAACACGATTATACGAAAGAAACTCAAAATGAACACGACAAAACGGCCTAAACTGAAGAAAAAAAAACAAAGAAGAACTAAATATTTCACCGACTGTGCCTCCAGCCTCCAGCTATCGTATCCTGTCGATTAACGAGCTGATGGATGTTCCGCAACGACCGCGTTGGTATTGTGAGACACCTTGTCCAGCTCTTGACAGACAACGCTAAGCTACTATTGACGATTTAGTCACGAGTTGGTGAAGCTGCCAGGTTTGGAATAACGACGAGGTGGACTTCCCTTTCGAGACTTGCATCGAGCTGGATTGCCGTCCGTAATCCTCTTTGTGTTTAGGCATGAACAGAGGATATGCGTACATCACTTTCTCCGATGATACGGCGACTTCGAGATGCGTGGAGGAGTCCTCCCATAAAATCAAAGGCAGAGACATTACTGTAACGAAGCTGACCGACGAGGTTAGTCTAAGCTATTGTGCTGCGATATTCTAAAAAGGAAGGCTTGTCAGCTCAGAGTACAAGCAGCCCTGGCTCCTAAGGTTTACTGTAGTTATGAGCTGATCAGAATGTCCTCTCGAGCGACGCCAGACTCGCGACGAAACAGCCATAATGGGAGGGAAGCAACGAGTTATCTGTCACCAAATGCAGAAGTTTTCCTGCAGTACTCTGGTGGTCGCTACGAGATCGCGCAGCAATGCAGTCCTAGTTCAACAAACGTCCAGTAGTGTTGGCTGCGGACGGCCAATAAACAGGATAAACACTAAGGAAACTATCGAGGAGCAGAGAATATGTAGGAGATTCTATAAATGACAGCTGTGAACCTGAAAGTGTTTATCTATTCCTATATGTGAGTCACATTCGAAAAGCATGCAGTAAATCCGAGAAAAATTTTGGTAAGGACAATAACGCGCAAAAAAATCTATATGAGTACTTAGCAACAAACTTTTATCTTCATCTCTAACCATAAGTGATTTTGTCCTGAATGAATAAATTGTAGTTTTGATGGCTCTATTCTTTTCGCACGGGAGTTGTAAGCATTAATACACTATTAAATGGCCATGAAGGCAATTTTTTAAAATTGGTTCGACAAAATGCCTTGAAGCATTTGGAGACAGTGGAGACAGCCTTTGACTTCGATGAGCGGAATGTGTCACTCTGGAATGTGATAATTTGCGAGACAGTCTCTCATTTATCTTTCATTTCGATAAAACTACTAGCATCTAGATATGTTCTCCTTCTGGCACGCCGTTATGCGCCAAATGCACAAAGAAGTAAATTTTCCTCACTTCGGAGTGATTTCCACCTGAAAATTAAACTCCCAGTCTTCCACAACCTGGGTGGATTGCTTACATTTTCGCTGAAGTGTTACATGTACTGTCCACAGCCCTTGTTTTCTCGTGACTGCTTTGCATGATCTGAAATTTCCAGTGTTAAGAAGGTGGCGGGGTGGGGGGGGGGGGGAAGCTTCCAGGTCACGTCAGTCATTTGGGAGCGATTATACTGGCCGGTGGGTAAGCGTCACAACAGCATCAGTCGACTACCTTCGTCTTCTGGGGCACTCGTAGCCAGTGCTCAGACCAGCTGCTAGGCGGTCTGAGTGCTGGTTTGTTGCAGTTGTAGTATAGAGAACATGTTACGTTTCTTAGAAAACTTTACACCTCGAATTGGTATGAGCTAACGGCATGCACGTGAGTTCTGATTCAGAATTTCAAGTTCGAAAGTATTTAGGACAAGCTGACAAGGATGGAAGCACTGAAATCGCGCAAGCTTTTCGTGAGCTTCCTTGGCATTGAAGGAGTCACTGAGGTCTGTCTTCGGCAGGCGTTCTCTATGTATGGCTCAATTTCGTCCGTTTATTTTGCCCGGGTTTGTTTGCATTCTCATTGGCTTTACAGTTCTTTGTGATATATTATCAGACTGTGTCATAGTACAATAGGCTGATGGATACTGCAAAAACGATTACGAGGGTACCACAAAAATGTACGGCACAATGACTAGCCGTAAACCTAGAATCACTGAAGAATCCATTGCGGTTTACGTGGAAGAGCAGCATAACGCCGAGCACAACCCCACTTTATTGACAGGTTTTGGAGCTGAGGCATTCTGAAATCTAAAACATTACCTTGAAAGTATTAGCTGCTATGGGAGTACTCACTCACAATTCAACGTTTTCTTGAAGTAGCAACGGTTAGGGTCTAGGTTGGATTTATTTCGCGTTTTCTTGGATAAACTTGCAGCGGAAGTGATTTGTTCCCTGTTTCCAGTGATATTCGTAGTGTTTCACTTCATTTTCTTTAAGCCCCAATGGTTGGTACTGAAGTAATAAATAGATCCAACCAACCTAGGCCCTAACCTTTGCTACTTCTAGAGATCGTTGAAGTGTGAGTGAGGATTCTCGTAGAAGCTAATACTTTCAAGGTAACGTTTTAGATTTCAGAAGGCATGAAATCCAAAAACAGTAAATGAAGTGGGGTTGTGCTCGGCGATATGTTGTTCTGGTACTGAGGTTATAAGCTCTCATAACGGTGTTTTGTTGCGCTCAAAATTGTAGCGCCAGGCGGAACTTGAACTCGCACCTTCTGCTGACCTGAGGAGAATGCTCTACACCCCGTTTCATTACCGGTGTTATTTGACCAAACGCAACATCCACACCTCATGTGACCCATCAGCACTCACCCGCATATCGAGTGGAGCCGGCTTCTGATATGAGCATAAAACTAATTGAGGTGGAGTTCTTGATAGAAATGTTCCAGTTCATTTTTTTATGATTCAAGTGGCTCGTATCGAGGTTGTAAGCTCTCATAACGATGTTTTGTTGCGATCAAAACTCTAGCGTCAGGCGGGATCCGAACCGGCACCTGCTGACTTGACGGGAATGCTCTACCTCGCTCAGCAGGTGCCGGTTCGAGTGTCGCCTGGCGCTAGACTTAATCGCAACAGAACATTGGTATGAGAGAATATTCGTAGTACTTCGTGCGAAGTCAAACGAGGTCATAGTCTCGGAAAAGTGGGGCATTGCTCAATTCCTTTTGTTCTAGATCGACAAATCGGCACCTGTGAATAGCTAATGTGAACGGTAGTGGCATGAGCTTAGCATTGTTTTGTTTCGAGTCCAGACAATATAAACCTTCGTTTCCTTCAGGGTTGGTGAATTGGCACCAGATTCGTCTGGGATGGGTAAAACACTGAACCCGCCATCGACTGGCCATCACAATTCATTATTTATGCCAAATACGCATTCAAATTGCATCTACGAGACGCCGTAGATGTAACATACGTGGCTCGTCTCAAAGGGGATTGACTAAGCCGTTTATTATTCTTTTTAACTGAGAAAAATCATTCTCAATTTTTAACACTTAAATTCCGCGTGTAAGCCATCGCATAGGATAAATGGAGAGGTCGGCATCAGTGGATCTCGTTGTGGTGTGCGCCACGCATTCGACTTTTACGGGGTACTAAGGAGGCAATTTGAATGCATAATTGGCCTGCACAATGATTTGCGGTGATCGGCCGTTTAACAAGTTAGTGGTGTTTCCCTCCCAGACAAGCCTACTACTACTTCACCTACCCTGGAGACATCGACGGCTCGGTTTGGTCTGATGGTACCAACCTGGATACTGATCTCGATGTCCCGCGATAACCAGCGCATTTTCCGACTGCGCGTCATGCTTCCACAACAGGCTATAGAAATACCAACTTTATCAATTCTCTTCGTATTAGCGTTCATCACAGGTGTTTTTAGGACGACACTGGGCTTCTTCTGTACTATGCGATAATCAAATTTGACTGCGAAGACGCAGTAGATGCGTGCGTGCAGCGAAATCATTGTATAAATGGACGGTAGGTTTTTATTTATTTATTTGATTATTTATAACCGTGGGCACAAGTCTTATTGTTGGACTAGATTCCGAGTTCGATATATTGCTGCCTAAATAAGCTTGGCATGATTTACGGTGAATGGGGTCCTAAGGGCATAGCCAAATGTGACGAACCGCCCGAGGATAGAATCGGAGCGGGTAGGATTCAAAGTCAGTAGAGTAAACAACGTCTCTCCTTGGAA
Source organism: Heligmosomoides polygyrus polygyrus (assembly GCA_947396885.1). Classification (NCBI taxonomy): domain Eukaryota; kingdom Metazoa; phylum Nematoda; class Chromadorea; order Rhabditida; family Heligmosomidae; genus Heligmosomoides; species Heligmosomoides polygyrus. The sequence goes on along the minus strand of OX377203.1, from coordinate 78,833,505 downwards.
ACGCGCTTCCTTTATGTTTTAGTGGCACGGTTCCATTAGGTTTATTACCATAGAAAAACTTATAGGCAGGCAGAGGTCGGAAATGGATAGGGCGGTCGGGCTGGCCGAGAGCTCCTTCGTGTCATGAGTCAGCACTGATTATTTATTTATTTATTTATTTATTTATTTATTTATTTATTGTGGGTGTCAGTTGACACAGCGAAACACAAAAAAGGTCATTTGCCAAGAACAGATCGAGATAAGAATTAAGTCTAGTAGGCAAAGCAATATAATGTTTAAAACCATGTGTCGAGAAAAAATCCCTTGATTTGATACAAGTGGTGTCACTGCAAGCGGAGAAGTCTTCTCCCGCATAAGATAGATTGAAATCGCCAGCAATAATACATTTGATGTCGATGTCGATCGGAGACGGCTCAAAGATGGAGAGGAAGGACGTGGGAAGCAGAGGACGACGTTGCTGCTCCACCAGGCCCGCGGCTATATTCTCCAATGAACACGCTTCTGAAAGCTTCTGAATCGGAAAGAATCCCTAAAACTTTCGATCATAACGCTTCAACGCTTAGCATTTTATGCATATCGCTAACAGTAGAAACGCGGAAGGCTCGCACTGACCCTACCTATATAATGTTCGACATAGCGTAATAAATCAAAAGAAGTTGTGAACATTTATTTATTTGTTTACTTATTGGTATAGGATAAAACGCGACAAAAGAAACACAATTAGCAATAAAACACAGGACAATAAACACAAAACGGAAGAGGCGTCATGAGATAACTATCAACGAGCCTTATATATTGGTCTAACGAGGAAGGCAAAGCATTGTTTTTCGAAAACATCCACAATTCAGAAGTTTTGATAGATTGTGTTAAAAAAGGACATTAGTGTAACGTATCGAAACAGAAGATGTCTATAGGGAATACAATGATGAAAAGCTGTTGCTGAACACGCATTTTGATGCCTATAGTGAAATGTTTGCTTACGAAAAATTGCCAAAATGATAAATTCCAAACAATGAGTGGACACTAATAGTGCAAAAGCTCCACAAGACACGGGAATTGAACGCCTGGCCTCTCACCAATGAAGCAGCCCCGCTCATCGCCTGAGCCTCCGGTCAAATTGCAGCCATACCTTTCGCCGCCGCTCTTAAACACACGTGTGCACCAGGGATGATCGGATTAACCGTTATCCGTTATCTAGTTTCCGGTGAGTTTTGGCCTATCCGTTTTGTTGTTCGTTATCCGGGGATTTTTCGCCGGATAACGAACAACAAAATGTGGTAAGCTTATGGCTACTCAGTTGAATATAAGAACAATTTAAAAAAAAGCGTCTTGTGTTTTTTCCACTGGCAGTCGATATACGCTTGCGATGCCAGCTCGGTGCCTTCTCAGAGTTCTCAATGCTATAATTAGACTAAGCTATCAATTGCTCATAGCGCGTTTTGAAATGCTGAACACTGTCTTGCTTATTTCTATTTGTGGGGTTTCACCAAAATTCCTTCTAGCATAATGTACGATCTGGAATAAACCAGTGGATCAGTGGAGAAAAGGACAAACGTTCATACGAATCATAACGTTTTAAGGATGCGCCAGATACTCCGCTTCTACGCGACCTTTTAGCGCTCTTTGAAACTACGTTTGGCACTAGCAGCAATTTACAATTTACCCTTTCCAAAGCAATAGAGTTTTATTCGTCTTTGGCAAGAGTTAGTGTTACATTTAACTGGAGAGTAAACAAAAAGCTACTCGACCGCCCCACCCAAGCATAGAAAATCCCGTGGGATCTATCCATAGTGACTACATTGCACTGAAAAACATGAATAAAGGATATAAGACGACAGTAGTGCCAGGTGCGACACGCATTCTACTCCTACGTGATATGCTGGAGGCACTTTGAATGCATATTGGGGCCAGTACAATGACTTGCGGTGGTCAGCCGATGGACAGTTTAGTGCATTATTCTGCTCGGACACGTGGTACCAATACATTGAGCCCGAAAGGATGGAAGGCCTGGTTGACCTGGAAGGGAAATCCGAACCAAGAACATTGTGTCGGAGGGCATGCGACAGACGGGACTTCCGACTGCACTACCACGTGCCGTGTGGAAAAACGCCAATAAGAATGTTAAAAGTGGTTTATTTGACTGTGACATGGACAACGTTACAATTACCGACCTACCATTGGAGAAAGAATGGTTTAAAGCAGTTTTAAATTTTGTTGTTTCTTCGTCATCCGTTTTTCCGTTATCCGGGTTTTAAAATTATATTATCCGCTCATCACTGGTGTGCACGCGCCGACGGAGCAATTCCACATTAAATTTAGAGGGCGCTACTCCCCCCCCCCCTCCCTAAGGGGTTTAAAAAGTAAGAAACAAACTTACTTTTCACCTACTTTTCTACTATTTGGAGGGTGGAGATTCTCGATGTGGGATTCATTTTCGCCGTAAACTTAGAGGGCGCTACTCCCCCCCCCCCTCCCTTAGGGGGTTAAAAAGTAAGAAACAAACTTACTTTTCACCTACTTTTCTACTATTTGGAGGGTGGAGATTCTCGATGTGGGATTCATTTTCGTCGTTCTTACACACGCCTGAGAGCCTTCCTTCGTGAATAATGCTTTTAGAGTTTTAGTTTCTATTATGTTTTCTTCTCCAGTATTGACAATGCTTTTACAATTTTCTTCTTTTCAATTTATTCTGAGTCATCGTTTTGTACTAATGTTTTCAGGTCTGTCGTTGTGCGGAAAGCTGTAACAAAGGAGCAGTTCAAGTTGGCTGAACAGTCTGAAAGGGAACGAGCTCATTTAGCAGAACATGTAAGTGTTGCGTATTGAGTGCAGTTTGCATACCGCATACCGCTAATCAATTATTTTCTTTCGATGCGCGAATTATTGTAAGGTTATTAAGCAAATTCTTGTGTACTTCCTTTTTTTGCATACGCTTCTACGTTTCTGGTGATGTAAAGGGGTTTAGTCATCAAATTGACATTCATGCTCTTGACATAGCATGTTTTTCAAAAATTCCTTCTAGATTTGCTCTCCTAGGTGGCTTCGTTTTGGAAATCTGTTATTTATTTTTAGCCCCTTTCAGCAAAAGCACGGGTACGCCGGTTACAGAAGCACTCGACTTGTTGCAGTCCCGCAACAAGTGCAGTACCGTGTAGCAGCAGCTCCACAATTTGTGCATATACCTCCCAGTTATCCTGTGCAGGTTGACCCCACCCAGGAACTGTATCGACGAGAATATGAACGATATCAGTTGGAAATGGCTGAATACCAGAAGCAGGTCTGTGAAATTTTGAAGCTTAACAGTTTTCGTTCGTCCTACGGCTGGGTAGATGCTTTCCCTTTTTACGTAGAATCTACTCTTAGAGGGGTCGTAAGCTCTTGTAACGATGTTTTATTGCGGTCAAAACAGAATACATCCTCAGTAGCAGCCACTTGAGGCCTAAAGAAAATGAATGGAGTCATTATTAAACTGGTCTTTGTCTGACTACGGTGATGCTAAGCTAAGTAGTCTCGTTATGTGAGAAGCTTGACTACCCTCGTTAGCTTCATTGCCTCTCGTGGCCATGTTTGTAATAGGTTGTCAGAAAAGTCCTGTATCAAAATTTTCGAACATTTTTCAAGATTTTACAAAATCAGTTGCTGTCTGTTTAGTGCCACTAGCTTATAGCACGAACATTTTAAAATATTATGCAGAGTATTACGTATGAACATTGCTTCCCAGGGGTATGAAAATGAAACGAAGGTGGTTTCGACTTATGTGCCCCACGATCTCCGTGACTCGTGCCGGTCGTCGCGGCTGATCATCGCTCGGTCTCTCCCTCTCCGCTTTTTTTGGCAAGAATTTCTGGCGAACGTAGTCACGGAAGATGCGTCTTGGTTTTTCTGTGATTATACCCGGAAGGCCCATTGGCCCCCTAATGAAAATCCCTTCCAATGCAATCAAAGTCCGACTTCCACCGAAAGAAGATAATGCTGTACTGTTGGTGGAACTCCCAAGGAATCCTCTACTAGCTCCCCGAAGTCGGCGTAGTGACTGCGAACATCTACGCTGTCCAGCTGCAAAATTTGAGTGCAGCGGAAACGATCAGAGCGGGAGAATGTTTACTTTCTTCACGGCAATGCTCGGCCACAGAGATGTCTCACCAAAAGTTGAAGGAGCTTGGCTGCTAGGTGCTACCCGCCCGCACACAGCGCCATCTGACTGCCTCCTCTTCGGAACTTTAAGCAACGTTTGAGAGATAGACACTTCGATGAACAGGCGCAACTGGAGTCTGAGGTGACGCAGTTCTTATACTCACAGCCGTCTTCATTCTGGAAGAAGGAATTCATGATCTACCCATTAAATAGGAGAAGGTTGTCTTTGTCAGCGTGAACTGACATTGTAGATTGAAATTGTACACATGTAAAACAATAACATTTTGAAAAAATTCCGCATTGTTGCAGACCTTTCCGACAACCTAATAAATCGAGGAAACTTCGGTGTTCTTTGCCGGATCTTGATGGGGCTCAGATTACTGACAGATCCCTCTTTCTTTCAATTTCACATAACTCCCCTCTTTTCATTCTCCCTGGATCTCTGCTTTTCTCTGTGCTTCTATCTTGAAGGATGCCAGCGTGAGTTTATCATCTCTTTGCTCGTCAGCTGTCTGCTTTTTTCTTGTTTTCATCTTTCGCTACTTTCTTCACTTTGACCTTCGACTGCTCTCCTTAGGCTCCCTTCCTACATTTTTAGCGCCTTTTGCCTCTACCGCTCTTTGTATGCTTAGTTTTCCTTTTAGGCAGTTCGGTTGTTTCCTTTAAAGTTTCAGTTTTTTTTTCGCGTTATTGCTGAGATCTTCTGCGTTTAGTATTTATCCCAAGTGTTTTAGTTGGCGGAATATCATGAGAAACTGAACAAATATCACGGCGATTTGCAACAGTATCAGATGCAGCGACAATACAAGACTGCACTCGATCAGGCGGCGTTTCATAAGGCTTACAACTACAACACTAGTCAAGGTTGGTCTGCACATTGTTTCACTTCGTTACTGCGGTTCTTCTATTTGTGCTGGAGAAGGGGTTAATTTGCCCATTTCATTTCTGGGTTATAGGGTTATTTATTTATTTATTGTGGGTGCCGAAATCGGCACGAGAAAACAAACTCAAGGAGATCCAAACGACACAACAAGAACGAGAACTAAAACACAATGCTAGGAATTAAGTGAATTCAATACTACAAAATGAGAAGCGCTAATTTGAACCGAAACGGTAAAAACCACATAATTATGAAAGGGTACAAATCAATCAACGAACTTATACTACATATACTTACCTTGAACCTAACCTACCTAAATTTACGCTTGTGTAGCAGTGCCACACATTTTATCATTAAAGGATAAAGGACGGCGTTACTCAATCCCTTTTGGGATGCGCCATGCATTCTACCTCTACTGGATGTCGTGGAGGCGAGTTGAATGCGTATTTGGTCATACATTGACTTGCGGTGGCCAGCCGATGAACAAGTCAGCGCTTTCTCCTACCCAGACAAGTCTGGTACCAATTCACCGACCCCGGAGGGATGGAAGGTTTGGTAGGCTTGGGCGGGAAATCCGAACGAGGAACCTGGTATCGGGCGCAGGCGATAGCCGGCATTTCCTCCGACTGCGCTACACGCGCCCTCATTTTATCATTACTTACTAAAACCCGAGAAATTGTATTTAGAGGAGGGATGCATTTTCAGATAATGTAGGTCATATAAAGAGCAGTGTTATTAATGTTTTGGTGGTCTTCAGATTCTACTTCTAGGGGATGTTGCAGAGGCAAGTTGATTGTGTATTTGCCTTATATACAATGACTAGTGATGGCCAGCCGATGAACAAATGAATGCGTTACCCACAAGTATGGCGCCAATTTAAGACGCGAAGGGATGGAAGGCTTGCTTTGTATCGCTTTGGCGGGATATGATCTAAGAGCCTAGGTTTGAGGCGCAACGAAATCCGGCGACTTCGTGTGCGTTACCACGCGCCGTAAGCCTTATGTGACATAAAATTTCACTTTACGTCGTTATATATACTAACCAAACCAAATGTTACATATTTTCGGGTCTTCCGTAGCGTATCTCAGGACGGGGAACTTCAGCTGTCTCTTTTTCTAAAGACTTGCACTAGTTGTTGTGCTTGTTTCAAGATTAATACCTAATAGGGTCTGAATAACTTAGATTCGTCTTAGGTCGAAAAAGCATGAAGAGTCAACTGTAATCCGTTAGGTTGTGACAGTTTCATGATTATCAGAGCGGCATTTAATCGCTGTGCTATCCTCTTAAGAGTTCTGTCGACCTTCATGTCCAAGTCGCAGCAGTTCGTTCTACACACTTCTTCCATAGCATGGAGAGAATCTATGAAAAAGACTAAAAAACTGTGAAGGTAGTGAGTTCATGTGCGTTCTAACTTAGAAGGACTTCTATGTTAGTTGTTGTTGGTATAGGTTTGGGCGCGTGAAGCGCAATCGTGCTACTGCCGCGTGCACCCGATACCAGGTTCCTGGATCGCATTTCCCGCGCAGGCCAACCAAGCCTTCTATAAGTGCTGACTTGTTCATCTCTGGCAACTGCATCATTTGTGCGAAAGTCCTATAAAAGTCTCCTATTCAGCTGTAGACACAAAAAAGCCAAGTTGCTTTCCCGCGTCTAAAATATTTACTTTTTCACGTCAATAAATGGATATTCAGAAAAAGTATTTCTTCCAACTTCATGGGATAAGTGAGAGAATTTGGTGTGATACCGGTAAAGGGCGCGTGTAGCGCAGCCGGAGGAGGCGCGACTGTCGTGTGCACCCGATACCAGGTTCCTGGTTCGGATTTCCCGCCCAGGCCAACCAAGCCTTCCATCCCTCCGGGGTCGGTGAATTGGTACCAGACTTGTCTGGGAAGGATAAAGCGCTGACTTGTTCATCGGCTGGCCACCGCAAGTTATTGTAGGGCCAAATACGCATTCATGTCGCCTCCACGACATCCCGTAGAAGTAGAATGCGCTGGCGCATCCCAGAAGGGATTCAGTAACGCCGTCCTTTGTCCTTATTATCATTTATATATATATATATATATATATATATATATATATATATATATATATATATATATATAGGTTTATTTTTTATTAGGATACTATAGGATATAGCAATGTAGCTGATGAAGGATAACGGTCAACGTTAGTCAACCAGTGCACGGCCCGCTCTCTTGTTTTAATACATTGAATGTTTGCTGCCTTGTTAAAACAAGCTTAATTTATTATTTTTTTAATCGAAAAATGAAAATATTATGGTTTTATTGTTCTTATTCGGGCAGCTGAATAAAAAAAATTCAAAAAAACTTATACCAAGTTTTTTGTACAAAAAAATTTCTAGTCGTCCTCAAGAGTCTGTAATTTATTCTGTAAAAAACTCATTTCGATTTGGAAGACGTTCATTTTGACTTTAGAAGCATGAAGTTGATATGGAAGAGTGTACAATCGGACGTGAAAATGGTATCGAATGAGTTTCAGTTGAGTATTTTTCCCGTGTACTGAGGTCCACATGGCGCTACGAAGTTACTTGAGCTACTGTGTCGTCAGCCTAAGTATCCTATAAACTTTGTTTCGCCACTAAACAAGGGGCTGGATTCATCAACGACTTAGAGCAATTTAACAGGGAAAATGCAACCGAAATCCCTGATAGCGCGGCTGTATTTCCTCTGTTAAATTGCTGTAAGTCGTTGATGAATCCGGCCCCAGGCGGTCTGATGTGGCTGTTGGAGTAATTATTAATTCAAATTCATCCCGTCCTATTTGCGCAACTCGGTCGGCGGCTAAAGAGGCGGGCGCTCCTTATTGCATCACGTAAAGCCGGCTGTACTCATAGGGCATGATGCAATAAAGGGGCGTGATCTGGAGACACGCTGGTCTTCAAACATTCAGCCTGCTCTGAATTCGTCTTCGTTAAGGTGTCTCTGGTTCATCTGATGCTAATGCGGGTTCTGATGCTGGAGTTTCGGATCGTATGCGGCAGTATGGGTATACGGGGCAGTAGAGAGGTATTCCATGTTGTTTTATCTCCGCCTGCCACTGATCGTGATTTTGTCTGTTATTGTCACTTTTGTACTATACTCTTCGCCGCTGTATAAAACGTTACAATTCTGATGTAGGTTCCTGGATTCTGCTGGAATTCAGTCCTCATATGTGTCTTTGTTTGTCTCATTTTTGGACTCAATTTTTATGGATTTTTAAGAATGCGTTGGAGAACACTGTGTGAAGATACAGCTTCGTATCAGTTCCCAGTCGTTGCTCAAGATTACTTTGAGAAGGTTAGTGATATTTCATTCTTTCAAAAAAAGTATGGAACAACTTCTTTTCAGTTGATCTCTATTTGGAGAACACAGTGTCAATCAGTAAATCGCCGCGTGTTCGGCACCGTCGCTATCCCATGTGATAGTGAGGAGTATGGTGTAGTGGTTCAGAGCGCATCAACGTCGTACGATAACTGTAGGTTGTTTTCATTTTCCGTTTTGAAGGGGTTTATTCTCGGTCTTCAGGGACAGATATTTATGGGAAGGAATTGTATACTATTTTCACTTGAAAGTGGGTACTTTTTACTTTTTAGTTTGAAACCGGACACCTATAGAAAAATATAGGCATTCTGCAGATCAAGTGAGACGTACGTATCTAGTATTTATGTAGACAGTGCCTCCATCTAAATCGAAATGATCTTTTTTAAAAGAAAGTTTTAATTAATAGGAGCGTCCTAAGAAATAAATAACTACACTGTTTGAATGAACACAAAATTGTCATGTCAAAATCATTTTATCTTAAACAATATTTTAAGATTTATTCCGATGTGTTGAGGAACAGCGGACTTGCTGGTATGTTATAGGAAGAGTCACTCGTTCTATACATTACATCGACTTTTTGGAATGATAGTATAATTGCTGTTTACATGCGTATAGATCTAGAAACAGCAAACCACCACATTTTTAGGTAGATATAATTTACACTATCAAGTGTGCCTGTTTTCGCTTTAGATATTTATTTATTTATTTATTTATTGCACTCATAGGTGCGCATAAAACCTGATCAACCAAATTCAAAAACAGATCCAGTACTGACCAAAAAAACTGCAGGCAAACAACAAAACTAAACTTTCAAAGAAAAAGACAAAGGAGGAAACAAATCAGAAAGGAAGAAACAATCAAATCAAACTCGCAACTAATGTAGAGAAGTGAAATACTAAAAGAGTGTTCTGATACCCCTGTTCTGAAGCAGTAAAAAAACCGCTATTCCTTTCCCTTGCAATGATTTCATTTTACGCTCGAAAACCATGAAATCTGTAGTAAAGAGAGACGGTGTGGTTACGAAGTCACCACTGGAATTTACATTACAAGGCATTGCCCTCCCACAAAATTTGGTATGTCAAAGCATAGATATTGTCGGTTGGCAAGTTAGGTAATGTAATACATAGAATTGCGCACCCAGGATGGAATGAGATGGTTTTGTATAAACCAGCCCAGCTATAGCGTGGTTCTTTATACTCAAACCACTCTCGAGCAACATACAAGGCTGGTCAACACCTAGGCTTTAGGTTGTAACCTTACGTACTTAGGCGAGGCAACGCTTCTTTCAGTGACAGCCATTGTCGCTTCTATAGCCGCAACTGGATGACATAAAAACCGAAATAGTCTATAGAGTGGCAACATTTTTCAAAAGCATATTAGCTGAAGTTTGACCTCTCTTGCCAACCAACTAACTCCACTGGAAACAAAGTCTAGGGCCACGTGTTGTGATGAAAGGTGATCGTCCAAATTTTGATCTAATGGCATTATATAGGAGCAAAACGTTGACATTGCAGTAGTGTTTAAAAGGGTATATACTCTTTAGTTTCATGAAAGCAAAGCAAGGTGAAAGGAATATTATCATCTAAAATCATATCATAGCAGCATTCAACACGATCATCATAGTCACAGGACTTATATCTACATCTCTCATAATCCAAGGTGCTGCGTGGCTATCCACATTGACGGCTCTGCTTAAACATATCTTCATTCACATATCCTTCGTTCGACTGGTAAGCAGAATTCGATGCACGGCGTGACCCATTTAAGTACCAGCAAAATCGATTTAGCTGGTATCGTTTGAGATTGCAAGAACTGAAAGTAAGTCGACTTTACTGAGACGTTTACGGAACGCCGCAATGGTAGGAGCCTCCAGGACATTTTTTGGTAGTAACTGAAGCCACCTAGCACCGCGGAAGAAAAGGGAATTATACATATACCTGATCGTGACGTCTACGGTTTATCTTAGCGCACTGTAAAGAAATAGTATGAGTTCGTCCATGAGTAGGCGTGTAAACCCAGTACTTACTTGCTCTGAGTTTCAGCTCTCCTCTAAGCAACTTGAAACAGAAAACAATGTCATTGAACACACGTCTATACAGCAAGCTTTTCATATTAAACAGTCGAAGTCTTTCTCCATAGTTGAGATTACCGTAGGAGCTTTGAAAACATCTTGAGACGAGAACTTTAGTGAAAACTTGCTGCACCTTTTCCAATTTTTTCTGAAGCTTTATGGTGTGGGGATTCCACAACTGAAACCCATACTCCAAAATAGGTAAAACATATGATCTGTAAAGTGTTAATAAAACTGATTTATCTGTGCAGTGACTGTTCCTGATCATTGTAAAGAGAGTTGAAAATGCTTTTTGAACCGTCAAGTTTTTATGGGTTTCAAACTTCAGTTTCATATCGAGATGTATGCCATTTGAGGTACTGAGTATTGCATTTCGATATCTGTATTCAATATTGGCAGGGCTTCCAAGGTGAAAGACAGAAGTTTTGGTAAGATTCACAGGTATCTCCCAGGCAGAAGCTCACTCCTTCATGTTTGAGATGGAGCGAGACAGAGCTTGTGACACCTGCACCTTATTGTCATCATTGTAAATTCCGTATATCTTAATGTCGTCGGCATACAGTTGAACTTTGACCATAGGTGCGTTTTTAAAGCATTAGGCAAGTCGTGTGTACAGGCCACAAACAATAATGGTGATAACACACCACCTTGTGGAACGCCGCTGGTGCACGTGTAACGTTCAGAGAACGCGTGTCTTACCCTAACAGGCATATGCCTTTGATTAAGATAGGATCCAAGCCAAGCCAATAGCGAGCCATCTACTCCAAGTTGGAACAGCTTTAACAGAAGCTTTTGGTGGTTGACTTTGTCAAAGGCTTTTGAAAGGTCAAAATATATCACATCCACTGAATTGCCACTATTGACAGCAAGAGTCCAATCGAACAGAAAATCTGACAGTTGGGTGATGGTTGAGGCTCCGGCAATGAACCCATGTTGTTCAATAGGAATCAGATGGTTTTTAGTAAACCATTCCAATAAACTATCTCGAATGATCTTCTCCAAGACTTTCCCCGGTGAGGGAGTAATGCTTATTGGACGAAAATTTGAAAGAGAGCTAGCATTTGCTACTTTAGGAAAAGCTGTGACAATAGCTTCCTTCCAAATTGACGGGACTTCACTGAACAGAACAGATATGTTGAAAATCATAGAAAGAGGCTTGCATAACGAATAAGCACATTTTTTGTATAGAATTTGGGGAATACCGTCAAATGGTATGGAAGTTGAATTCTTCAGTGCTTTTAAACATTTCAACACATTGTGCGGAGATATAATAAACTCTCTTCGTGAATCGGAGTTCAGAAAAACATTTAGAAGGTTGTGATCTACATTTCCGGAGGATGAGTTAAAAGTTGACACAAAGAATTTGGCTAGTGCTTCAGCTCTATCGTAGTCGCGCACATACAGCTTCCCAGTTTCATCCCGAAGCACAGGGAGCTTATTCTTGGCCTTGAGCTTGTTTCGCATTAAGAGAAATATAGCACGCTTATTTGTGTTTGCTTCGTTTTTCCTTATTGGCTAAGAATCTTTTCAAATGGCGGTCCAGTTCAGAACACACCTGTTTGTACTGAGGATGCGTCAAAAATTTTGCACTGAATGGAGTAGACGATTTTTTTGAGCAATCAGGTTTGAAATATGCTTGGGATAACGGAATCGTAATGGCTCCGCAGAGCGGAATGGAACATATTTGGCTAACCCCTGGTATACTATGTCACAAAACCTCTTGTAGACGTCATCAATGGACGCGTACCCATCAAAAATTTTCCACCAGTCAATAGAATTGAAGAAAGATGATAATGAAACATAGTCTGATAGACAATCAGATATGTTTATTTTGCTTTCAATTTTGCTTAAACAGTTTTCGGTTTAAAATGAGAGTTGTCCAGCTTAACGTGAAAATCATTCATATGTAGATGACTTGTAATTATTCAGGCCAAATAAGCATTCAAACGGTCACCATGATATCACGTGAGGTAGGATATGTGACCCACCCCACAAAAGGCAAAGATGAGTGCCGGTAGTGGGGATGGGCCGTATGTTCTATCTGACGGGATATCATGGCGACCGTTTGAATGCTTTTTGGCCTGAATAACGACTTGTATTTTCAGTTGGATGTGAAATTCAGTGTGCTATCCTTCCCTACATGTCTAGGAACTCGACCCCGACAGGATCGAGGGCTTGATTTATCTATACGAAACTTAAGCAACGGCTCCGGGTGTATGTGGAGTCAGCATCTCTGGCTGCGCTACGACTAGAGTATGTTACCTTATATCTTTTTGTTGCAGTTTCTGAAAGAGAAGACTGCGAGGTTCGCAAATTGATTGCTAAAGACGCCGCGTTCTCGGATTCTACATACGAAGCTTCCTTTACTGAAGGCGTGTTTCTAATATTAGCGGCGTCTCGAATAGCACTATACGCCCATTTATTCTAGGCGATGCCGTGATATTTATTCCTGTTCAGCTAGATGCAAATCACAAGAAGAGTCTTCACATTCCGTTTCCCTACAAAATATGCTGCACGGAGACGTCTGATACAAGGTAAGTGTAAGCGGAATTGAAAGCCATGTTCGATGGGTGATATACAAGAACTGCCGTACAATAAGGCATTCGGCCAACTCGAGACTGAAGTTGTCTTCGGAGACTTAGTTAAACAGGCGTTCCTGCTCAGCGCATCAGAGTACTATGAAAACTGTAAAGCGGATTCAGAACCCTGATCTCGCCGTGCTATGAGAAGATCGTCGTCAACATGAAGAAAGAGGCTGAGCAAGAAGATACCATATCGCCGAAGCTTTTCAGCGCCACCCTTCAAAACCTCATGCGCGAACTAGAATGGGAACGACTTGGGAGTGAAGGTCGTCGGCCGACAGCAGCACTATCCTCGCTTCGCACACGACATCGTACTCATAACACCGAGCACCAGCCAGACGGAGCGAATTCTGGCCGATTCGATCGTGTATGTGGGAACGTTGGACTGCAGCTGAATCTTATGAAGACAATGTCATGAGGAACGTACGAGTTTCTGATGCCCCATTCTCACTCAACGGAACGAACATCTCCGTGCTCCAGCTACGTGTATCTGGATCGCGAGGTCAACATGGCCAGCGACCTAGCGCCAGATCTGAGCAGGAAACGAGGGGCTTGAAGAGCTTTCAAGAGCGTCGAAGAAGACATGAAGAAGATGAAGGCCATCAGACTGGTGGTCACCTATTCCACCCCACGGTCCTTCCTTCGCTTAGGAAGTTTGAACGTTACGAAAGCGGGATGAATACTCGATCAGGCTGTGCAACGAGGAATTAAGAGGAAGATGCTCAGAGTGACACGATTCACACAAGTAAATAAAGACCTCAGGAGTTCCGAGCTTGTCGACGTTCGAAGAGGCAGAGAAGCTGTCGCGGTGCCAAGTCTCGAACACTGGGTGAGGCGGAACGAGAGCTATCAGGAGCACTCTGGCACGCAGCGGGGACCAATCGAGACGTTGCTGGCGCGCTCCTGCTACTCATTGATTAGTAAATGAAAAGGCAGCTAATATAAGGGCTCCCCATGCCTATTGACCGGATGAAGTTAGGGACGGAATTCTGAGCAGCAAATTTTATGCAGTGGCGTACGAGAGTCAGCTGGTAGGAGGTTCTATCATGTGTGCGAGTGGAATCACAAATCGAGTGATGTCTGAACCATGTTAGGGTCAATGATGCCTTCAGGCCTCCATCTCATTTGGGTCGCAAGTGAATTCGCTACGGAACAGCACAAGCTATTGGATTGTCGATATAATGATCACTGCTGGGTCATTATACAGACCAGATACGCATTCGCTTCGTGGCCATGATACTATGGATGCAGAATATGTGGGAGTTCCAAAAAGGGTTTTGATTAATGCTTAGCGTTAGCATTATCTGCATAATTTTCATAAGGAAAAAAGGGAAAGAATGCGTTTTCTTATATTGAGCCGTTTGAGGCTGACTAGCTGTAAATCCTCTGACAGTTTATATTGTTTCTTGTTTTTCTTGGGAAGTAATGAACGCTTTCAATCAATTGCTGTCATTATAGCCTTCGTTTGACCTTCTCTGTGCCGGCAGATGTCGACGATTCAGCATGTTATTGGATGCTCAATACTGTTTTTCCTGCGATGCTCAAATGGTTGCGATTCATCGATCCGAAGAGAGTTGTTCGAAAAACGAATGGTCTCCTAGAGCTAGAAGCCTACAGCATCAGGTATCGACGACTGAAGGAAACCTATGGGAGGCAGTTGGTGGAGGTACTTTATTTGGACATTTTGCATTTTTTGCATTTTTCACATGCTTCAGCATGTTAAAAATAGAAAACGAACTAAAAAACACTTCACAATCAATAGGCTCCCTGCAAATACCGATTAGCTACTTTGCGCTTGCTAAAGTTTTTTTTTCTGGAAAGAGTGTCGTTTTTATAATTTTCTTAAGCTTCGAAGCACAGGCAGGCGAAAAATTTCCTTGTGTTGTGTTGTGGTCTATAGAAACTTAGCTTAAACGTATTCTCTCTAGTGAAATAATGCATCAGCTTGAAAATATCACACGTGAGGGAAGTACTGCCAAATGAAGAACTTTAAGAAATTAAAAAGCCGGGCGCAGGTCGTTTCTCTTCCTCCTAACCTCCAAGGACGGTTTGGTAGCGTATTTTGCGTCGATACAACTCATTCGCTTGTAGTAGAAAATGTCTGAAAGACTACATAAGAGAAATAGCGAAATAGAAGTAGAGGAAATTTCACGTTCGGTAGTTTGACGAGAGCCCTCACCATTGTTCGTAGCGGAAATTGTTGTAGATCTGACGTTGCAAATTGTGTATGTTTTCTTCTATTTTTATTTTTTCTCTTTACTAGTATATTTTGGAGTTTGGAGTCTGAGTATTCAGCTTGATTATTAATTTGTCATTTGTTGTCATGCATTCTAATGCGTGTTTTTAATGCTTGGTACTGGCGCACTGTTATGTGCTTTGAATAAATAGTTAAATAAATCGAGTAATAGACATCTAAACAATGTTATCATGATTTAGAATTGGACAGAGAGAACGGACCCAAAGAAGTTCGTGTATGAAGATTGTGGAATTGCTACATATCTCCTGGTATGCGCGGTTTGCTAATGTTTGCTGGATAGTTTCCACGGATTGCGTTTTCCTTAGCACTGCAAACAGAACATACGTTATCTTCAGGAACTGTGGAGAAGTCGTGGCTGTACACCGAAGAAGTTCGCTGATTTAGGATGTGGTAATGGGCTTCTGGTGCATTTGCTCAATAAGGAAGGAGTAAGTTAGTAGTTTATTCTGCTGAATGCCTCGAGTAAGCGTTTTTTATTACGCCTTTGTAGGTGAATGGTATTGGTATTGATATACGGAAGAGGAAAATATGGTCCGAAGAGCTCAGAGAGACAGCCTTGATGGAGGCTGTGGTTGACCCTTCGAAGGTACGCTTTATTACGGTCGTTTCCGTGTTTCTTCCTTCCTTCCCTTAGATCATCTGACTAGTTGCTTTCTTCACTATGTACTCTTTGACGTTATCGGTTGCAAAGAGTAACATGTGGCGGTCGTTTTTGTGCTAACTGGGTCTAGGGCTTAATATCGATCATTGGTTCATTCAGATTCATTGTGCTTCACTTGGGATTCGAGTTTGTGTACAGATTTATAATATTTATTTCTGATCTCAACCAGACGCGCGTGGGCTTCGACCTCCTTCGGCGTAGCAGTCGGATGTGATGACCTGGAATTTTCCATTGTACACGAACTTACGCGTACGTACCTGCAATGCAAACTGCAACGAGAAAGACATAGGCCAAATAGTACGTCTCGCGCGAAATAAACGGGTAAAAACTCGTGCTACACGTGGGAAATGCCATGACGCGCCGTACTTTTTTCGATTACTGATCGACTGCCCCCCCCCCCTTAACTCCCATTGCGCCAAAAGTTTTTATGGAATTCGAGAAAAAATTATTTGAAAACATTCACTTTATTTTTATATGGGGATTCTGGCCATCGAAGAAAATATTCAACTAAATTAATTAAAAATCGTAAACATGTTCAAACAGGTTGTAAAATGTATCTTCACCTTTAATAGCTCATCTACTTGAGCTACATTGTAAATTAAACCAATTTTTCGGAAGGCTATCAAACGACTTCGCAGAGACAGACGACTTATTAGTGCACAATATGTGTCCTAGCTTGGAAACCGTTTTTTGAAGTTCACGGAGTCCTTGGCTTCGTTGTTGACCGCTAGACTCTTGCGCTGCTTCCTATTGTTTTCAATTTCATGATGCAATCCACTGAGCTTCCAGAGTTTGCGCTTTCAATTCTACACTTCCCGCTCACGTAATAGCCCTTCATTTAGTATCCTCCCGTTGCCCTCTCCTTGCCCTCTACGAGGAGTGTGGATTCTCGATTCCCTTCATTCCTCTACTCCCTTTCCCAGCCGTGTTGGACTGTTTCCCTAACGTATGGTATGGTCGCAGTGCTCAAAGAAACGCAGGCGTTTGTCTTTGGACAAAAATTGGAAGGCGTTGTAGATTGGTCTTCACGCTATTTGAAGGACAGAGGCTGCACCCCCTTCGGCGTTGTGTTCTCGCTCTCGCCCTCCCTCTCTTCTCTGTCCTTCGATTTGTGTGGTGAGCGATACACACGGATTCTCCATGGTGCTCAGATCAGGAATTAGGTATGATAGGTGTAACAAGGTTGTTTGCTGCTTTTTGTGAGTTTAGACTTCGACGAACGAAATCTGAAGAATACTTGCAAGGAGAGGTTCCCAACCCAAAGTGAGCTTTGGAGATGCTATTTTTACAGGATATAGGGCCGTGTGAGCGGAGCCCAGAATTACAGTTAGTTTTTCCTGAATGCTTTTTAAAGGCCTAAAAAGAGATGTGAAAATGTCTGCGCAACACTCATCACTCCCTATGACATCACACGAGATGCACGTCGGTGGCGCAGTCAGTGAGAGTGCCGCCTAATAGAAGCACACCGGCGGGCTTTTGAGTTCGAGTCCGAGTACTGATAATATTTTTGTACATATTAGTTCATTGTTGCTACTCTTCCTCATGATCACATGAGTCAATTTTAGACCATCAATGCTTACACCAAACCAAGGCTGGTCATTTGCGCCTTCATATGTGCTAGTTCTTTTTTCGTGGGTGGCAGCTGGTTACGTTGATGTTCACCCAGGACCCTTCTCTACACCCATGGATTACGCGTTCAATTGACAAGAAGTGCTCATTCCTTACCAGAGAGAAGATTGTTCCTCACTGGCTTTTGTAAGATGCTGCTTGTGTGACACGCGCTTGTGTTTTATTTGTTTCATAGTTTTGTACCATAGCTATTCACCAAAAGGGAAAAGCAAGAAGGCCTTTTGTTTCCAGAGAAACGATATCGTGCAGATACGCATCGTTGAAAAACTAACACATATGAAGGCGCAAATAGACAGTCGTGCTTTGTTGTAACCACTGATGGTCTAAAATTGACTACAGTGATCATGAGGAAGTGTAATAAGAACAAACTATTATGTGGAAAAGTATTGTCAGTACGCGAACTCGAACTCGAAAGCCGGCCGGTGTGCTTCTGTGAGGCGGCGCTCCTACCGACTTCGCCACCGATGCACAACTCATGGGGTGTCATAGGGGTTGATGAGCGTTGCGCACACGTTTTCACACCTCTTTCTAGGTCTTTAAAAAAGCGTTCAGCAAACACTAACTGTACAGGGTGCGCCAAAATTATGGCGACAGCGCATGCGTAAACAATTTGACCTTTTATTCGGAGCGTCTGCTTTTTTTCGTGCTCTTATTGTTTTTATTTAGTCAATTAGTTTATGCTTACCTCAGTCAAACATAACAATAGGTCGTTTTTCAAGATATTGAAGCGTTCGTGCCACCGTTCTTAAATCATTGAGCTTTACCGTCAAGGCTTCTCGGCACGCTACATTCACTACCGTCTTGGAGTTCATCAAAGTATTATGAACAGGTCCATCAGACGCTAAGAAGACCTGGGAACCGAGGATGACAGATCCGGACGGGAAAGACACTTATCTGTTACAACTACGGACAACATTAGGAGGGTACGTGAACGAATTCGCAGGAAGCCGGCGCGCTCGGTCCACCGGTTGTCGGGAAAATGGACATCATGGAGACGTCGTTGAGAAGAATATTCCGTAAACTGGGACTTAAGGCCTAAAGGGGATCCACGTGCACCCTCCTGGACTTTCAAACAGGAAGGAGTTACAGCTCACAGAGCAAGAATGCTGCAAGACTGGTGCAAAGGCAACTTTCTGCCATTCAGCAGCTTCCACGAGTGGCCATCCAACTCTCCGGATTTGAATCCGATGGATTATACGGTCTGGCTAGCTCTGGAAGCCAAAGCCTGCGGGAAACCTCACCGACCCGTGGATCCTTTGAATAAAGGCGTGGGATCAGCTCAACGAGCGTTACTTGCGTGCCGCCGTCGATGTCTTCCCGAAGCGTCTCAAAGTCTATATCGATGCCGATGGAGATATCTTCGAATCTCGATGTTGCGTATAGTTTACAATAGACTGATAAACATTATTGCATCGTTGGTCTCTCGAAAGTACCGCATTTCCTCTCTTGGCGAATTGAAAACCTTGTCGCCATAATTTTGGCGCACCCTGTAATTCTGGACTCCGCTCACATGGCCCTACATCCTGTCAAGCGTCACAAAAGCTCATCTAAAGTTGGGAACCTTTCCTTGTTAGTCAATGTATCTATCTATCTATCTACCACTATATAATTTAGTTAGCTCCCCACCCTGAAGATGATGAGGCATCTTCACTCAGGTTAGAAACTTGGCTGAGATACGCCTGATGGAACAACGAACAATCTCATGGAACCCCTTGCGACGACTCTGCGTACATCGAGCGGGCAACGTTTGCCGTTCAACATGGGATGTTGTTGCAGCAGAGGACGCGTAGCCTCCTCCTGCTTGACACATCGGCGTCTGCGCGCGTTTCTGAGCGCCTGAATCCAGAAGACGGGTCCCCTTCGTCGCACAAAAACCGTCTGAAGTCAGGAGGGGAGACATCGTCGTCCTACTACAAGGGATCGCAAGCAGAATTGAGCATGAGATCCTGCTGCGGCAGAAGAAGCGGAGCCTTCTGGTTGACACAACGGCGACTGCGCGCGTTTCTGAGCGCGTGCATCAAGAAGACAGTTCCTTTCGTTGCACAACAATCGTTTGGAGGCAAAAGAAGCGAAAAGCAAGGAGGCAGAGGTCAGAGGTCACATCGCCGTCGTACGACGACCGGCCGCATTCAGAACTCAGCATTATCCCATGTTGAGCGGAAAACTTTACTGCTATAGCAGATGAAGCACAACCTTCTCCTGCTTGATGCAGCGACATCTGCGCGCGCTTCTGAGCTCTGGGTCCAGAACATGGGTTCCTTCGAGGCACAACAAGCATCTGGAGTCAAAAGAGGTGACACCGTCGTCGTACGACGAGCAGCCGCATCCAGAATTCAACATGGGATGCTCCTGCAGCCGAGGAAGCACAGCTTCTTCCTGATTGACACAGCAGCATCTGCGCGCGTTTCTGAACATCTGGATCCAGAATACAGGTCCCATACGTCGCGCAACAATCGTATAGAGTGATAAGCGGTTCACCGACGTCGTGTGACGAGTGGCAGTATTCAGAATTCAGCATTATCCCACGTTGAACGGAAAATGTTACCTGCGTGAGATACGCCTCTGCGTACCTACCTCGCGCGGGCAACGTTTGCCGTTCAACGTGGAATGTTGCTGCAGCAGAGGAGGCGCAGCCCTCTCCTGCTTGACTCAGCGGCAACTGCGTGAGTTTTTGAGCATCCTGATTCCGAATACGTGTCACCGACGTTTGTCGTGAGCATGGGAGGACCATTAAGGGGTGGTGGAGAAGGGAAGTAAGGGGCCTCTAGGGTGGACCAGGTGAGCGTCCTGGAAGAAAAGGAACAACCTAAAGGAGGGACCAGGACGTGGAAGCCAGCAAGAAGAGACCATTAGGAGGGTCAATAGTGAAAACAAGGAAGTGGGCCAGGGGTTGGGATCAGGAAGGTGGGGAGGGGGGGGGGGGGGGGTGAAGACCAGTAAAGGCGGACGAGCAATTAGATCTAGAAAGAAGAAACGCTTGAGTTGAAAGCTGGCGCCCGGATTCGGAAGACTTGTTAACAGTTGAGGGACCGAAGTGCTGCGCAGCACAAACCAATGGTGTTATTAGACGGTCTGGAGAAAATGTCTATGATGAGAGGTACCGAAGTGGTGGATGGCTTGGTGCCGATAAAGTACGGAGCAGGTACTAGATGTTAGCGAATTTTAAGTTTGACAAAAACTACTTTCTTTAGGTGCTGTGATGCTGCAAAGTCGCGCGAAGCGCGCAAGTGCGAGACACGCCGTTAGGCGTGTCTCGCACTTGTGTTTTCATAAACCAGCTCGTGGAATCCTTACTAATACTAAATACTTCAAGGAAAAGGAGAAAGCGGTTGCATTGGAGTTTTTGAGAATACGCGAATTCGTTTTGGAGCAATAGGGCGCTTGTCGTGCAATTGGAGGAGGCACCGGCTCTCGCATGCACGACGAATCACTTCGTGGTTCGGTGGTTTCCGCCTAACAATAAGCCACCAAGCCGTCCATCCCTCTGGGTTTTCCGAATTGGTATCAGACCTGTATCTTATTAGGTTGTAACGAAATAAATGGCACTGAAGCACTGTAAAATTAAACAGTTAATATCTCGGCTTGTAGGCAAGTTTATTAATCGAAATAAAAACCTTCTGATTCTACACATCTTTGCCAACGTGACACAAGCTTTTTTAGCATAAAAATCAGAAGTTCTGGATTTGACGAAATCTTCGAAGGCACTTTCGGCATCCTGTTGGTATTTGAATATTTTCCCTACCAAGAAGTCGCCAAGATGCTTGAAGAAATGGTAGTCTGTTAGGGAGAGGTCGGGGGAAAACGGAGGATGTGGTAGAGTTTCAGTGCTCAGCTCATTCAATTTCTGCAACGTCATTCATGCTACATGGGGGCGAGCATTGTCGTGCAGAAGGAGAACTCGCCTTCGGTTTACCAAGGCCGGCCGGATATCCTTCAACTTTTTCATCATTTCTTCAATTTGAATGCAGTACTTCTCTGCCGTGATGGATTCTCCGGGAGGGAGGAAGCTGTGGTGAATAATTCCCAGCGAACACCACTATACTGTCACCATTACTTTCTTTTGGTGCAATTCCGGCTTCGCAAAAACCTTGGGGCTCTCATCGCTGTCCACCCACTGTGCCGACCGTCGCCTGTTGTCGTACATTATCCATTTCTCGTCACAGGTTACGATGCGACCAAGGAATGGGTCCGTTTCGTTCCGTAGAAGCAGTGCGGACGAGATCTCATATCGCCGGTTTCTTTGCTCCTCAGACAGCTCGTGAGGCACCCATCTTTCCAGCTTTTTGGCCTTTCCAATTTCCTTCAGATGCCGGGCAGCTGTGTTGTGACCGACGCCAAGAACCTTCGCTATCTCCCTGGTACCTTTGTGTGGATCCTCCTCTACCACATCTCTCAACTTGTCCTCATCAATATCACTATGCCTCCCACGACCTTCATGTTCTTCCAAGCTCTCTCTCCATTCCGGAACTTCTGATACCAACGATACGCCGTCCGAATTGTGGAACATCCTTGACCGAATGTGGCGTTGATCTTCTCGTCCGACTCCTTAGCTGTAGTGCCCAGCTTGAATTCATACAAGTAAATGCTTCGGATTACCCTTTTGTCCATCTGCAAAAAAAGTCAATAAAACTCTAAAGTTTTCCCACTTTTACATAGAAAATTTGGTACTCACCGGTAGAGCAAAGTTTGCGCTTCTAAATGATATGCCACATGTTACGGTTTGTTCTTGATCAAACGCGTAAAGACGCGCCAAGAAATGGCGCGAGCCAGTGCCATTTAATTCGTTACAACCTAATATAAAGATAATACACTAACTTGTTTATTGGTTGGTCACCACAAGTCGTTGAATGGGCCACACATTGTCTCCACGATATCCTGCGGAAGTAGAGTCTGTGGCACATCCCAAAGAATTCAGTGCAGCATAAAAAAGCCGGCGGTGTCAGCGTAGTATCTTCTAGGCGTTGAAGGTTTGCACCAATGCCGTCGTTAGAAAGCCTCCAAGCGATTCTGTATTCCATGTTTGTGCGATGGCCCTTCTGCTAATGCGAATTCAGCGCTGGAGGCGTTTCTTTCTGACAATAATGCAGACACACATTGGCTATAAGAGCTCAATCTGCATTGATGCCATTCCAATTTCATGCCACGCTTTCATCGCCGAAAATGTATTTCTGTGCTATCGAAACGTATCATAATATGTCATGAGAAGGGCGTATCAGCCCTTCATCAGTCCTACAGATTCCGCGCTTTCATTTTTTTGACGCGACTTGTGATCTGGAGCTCATGCACAGCTTGTGGGGCCAATCATAGTATGCATTATCGATGTAAGCAGGGTATTGATAGGCTCAGAAGACTTGATAATGCACGCGTGATCTGATAGTGGTCTGAATCATGCAAATAGTGATGAAAACTGGCTGCACTGTGTTGAGCAGACCAATAGCTCCTTCCTTTTCATTTTATTGTGTCCCATTCACATTATTTTAACCCATTGACTACCGCGCGGCAAATCGCGTGTCTGGCGCGTGGGACCGCGCGGACACTCGAATCTCTTGAAGACTACTTCACGGTATTCCAAATGAAGCTCCCTCTCCAAAGGTTAGCCACATATTGGAGAAGGCCGGAACGGGTTCGAAGCAAAACATGGAAGATGTCTTTGCTGCTGTAAGAAGGGCTGCAAAGAAAAAGGGCGCACGTTCTCCAGGAATCGTGCAAATAAGGTGTCCACATGATGTAGCAGGTGTTTGACATATTTTTGTCTAGATTGTTCTCAACATTTTTACAAGAAATGTGACTAGTTATTTTTCTGCATGGCAGTTCTTGCAAGATGTGAGAAGCTGTTTGTGAAAAGTGTCGATTTTTGTGAAGCTTGAATAGTATGTAGTGTTCATTATTTGTTTTTATCAGTGCTTAGAATTAAATGACTGCCGGACCACAGTGCAGTAGCATTAATAGGATCCAACATACCTAATGAATACTCGTAAACTATGTGAGAAAGGTGTCGTAGCGAACAGTATTATAACCGCGGATTGAAATCGGCCCGCGTGGTCGTCAATGGGTTAATATTAGGTTGTCCCATAAGCCCCGCCGTTTTTTTTTTCAACGATTCACGGCAGGTTTCGCCGGCGGTCTCTTGCATAGCGCTGCACAGCTTTCGAAAGAGAATGATTTGCTCTATCAGAGTGTCTATTGCATTTCTTTTTTCATCATGAATTTTGTCAATTTTCAGGTCGTTGAAGTGAAAAGTGAAAAAGTAGCCATCTGCGCAGTCTCTTCTCTCCCCTTAGGTTTGGAATTTCTTGCGCAGTTTTTATAGCATTTGAAAGACAATGTTCTGTACTACAAGAGTATGTGTTGGTCCTATTTTCTCATTTGTCTTTATTGATTTTTAGGTCATCAAATTGGGACGTCCGAAGGAGGATGGTTATTTTTGCCGACAGCTTCTGCTCTGTGGTTGAACTTTTTGGGTTGATGTTAAATGTAATTCGAAAGAGAATGCCTTGCTCTATAAGAACATGTGTCGCCTTTATTGATTTCTATTGAATATCAACAAAATGCCAAAAAGAGAAAAACCGTCTTCACTAACAACTCCTTCTCCTTGTTTAGTTGTTGATATTCGACAGAAATCAGCATGAGCCAATAAACGCGACACAAATTATTATAGAGCAAGACCTTCTCTTCCGAACGACATATAACAACAAGCAAAAAAGTCTACCCCAGAGCAAGATCTGTCGATAAAAATTCGGACGGAAAAGTCGGACGTCCCAATTTGATGGCCTAAAAATCAATAAAGGAGAAATGAGCAAATAGGACCAAGACGTATTGTTGTAGTACAGAACATTGTATTCTAAATGCTAAGAAAAACTGCGCAAAAATTCTAAATTTAAGCGGAGAGAAGCGAATGCGCAGATGGCCACTTTTTCACTTTTCATTTTAACGACCTAAAAATTGACAAAATTCAGGATGAAAAAAGAAATGCAATACATGTTCTGATAGAGCAACTCATTCTCTTTCGAAAGCTGCATATGCATATGCAACTTTCGAAAGAGAATGATTTGGTCTATCTGCACATGTAAGAGACCGCCGGCTAAATCCGCAATGAATCGTTGAAAAAAAACGGCGGGGACTTATGGGACAACCTAATATGTTAAACGACTCAGCTGCAATGGAAGTTTGGCGTGCATTGTACCAGTTCTGTAAAATATATGTAATAAATAATGAATAATTCAATCCAAATCCGGTATTCGTGGGCCTCACATAAGGTCATGATACCCTTAATAAGCAGCTCTTAATGCTTCAGGAAGATAATGCGGTGCCTGATGACGTGGACTATCTCATTGGTAACCATACGGATGAGCTCACCCCATGGATGCCAATTATGGCTGCGAGGTGAGACGTGCAATTTAGTAAAACAATTTAACCAGAAAAGGAAAAAGATCGCTCTTTGGAAGGATGAAATGCCAGCTAGTGCTGTTGTGTCATCCTTCCAAGGAGAGATTTTATTGCTTTTTTTTGTTGTAGCGGACTGTGTCACCTAAAAGGCGTGGCTGTTGTGTTTGACGCCAATTTTGATTAAGAAGTTTCATATCAATACTTGGTCGTGTGTAACGCAGTCCGAGGAGGTGCCGGCTGTCGCGTGCACCTGATACCAGGTTCTTGATTCGGACCCTTCTAGGCCAGCCAAGCCTTCCGTCCCTCCGGGGTCGTAGAATTGATAGCGGACTTATCTGGAAGGGATAGCGCGCCGACTTGTTCACCGGTTGGCCACCGCAAGTAGTTGTTTGGCCAAATTCAAATCGCTTCCACGACATCTCGTAGAAGTAGAATGCGTGGCGCATTCCAAACGGGATTGAGTAACGCTAATCCTTATATCAATCCTTCCTCTACAAAGTCGTGGTTCAGAAGGCGCTGCAACTTCTTCGTGCTGCCCTGTTGCCCCTTCAATTTCTCTGGAAAGTACGTTGCTCGAACAGGCGACACTGGCAGCCAGTACGATTCCTTCCTTAGATATGTTCGAGAGGTAAGGAGCGGTTAATGTCCACTTAGTATTGAAATTGTGCAGAAGATCATCGCTTAAGATTTGCACACGACTCGGGTATCTTGTTGAAGAGGATCGTCTGAGCATTCCTAGTACGAAACGGGTAATTTTGATTTATGCAGTTGTATCGTGTCAGGTAGTTAAGACTAGGATTTCCAGTATGACCTTATATTTCAGTTGTGCTTCGTGTGCACAGTCCCTCCGGAAGGGCTTGCTCCAAATCTGGAAGATGTTATCGAAGAGCTGACCGGTCCTGCTTTTAAATGTGATTTCGTGCCCAGAAATAAAATTGAACAGGTTTACTCCTCCGTCTTGTTCGCTGTATAAGATACATAGTGAGTATTTTTCTGTTAAGGTACGGAATTGCCTAAACGTTCCGAAAGATATTCGAGAAGACCTGACGATGCGATTTTTTCGATTGTTGCTCGACAAGAGCGATGCTACTCGAGAGTGAGTTGCTCAGCGCATTTACCAGTGCGCCTTACAGTATCGGTGGCTGTTTCCAGTGGATGGAGATGTGGTGGAGCGGTTGAACTTGGCGAACTGGCCTCGTTTCTTACATTCGAGGAGAAGCAGCTGATGAAACAACAGTGTGGTGGACTGCAAACCTTCTTGAGGAACCAGCATCAAGTGTTCAAGGTAAGGATAAAGGTCGGCGTCGATCTTAGTGTGGGATTGTGGTGTGCACCACGCATTCAACTTCGGTTGGATATCATGGAAATAAGTAGAATGCATATTTGGCCTGTCCAATACAGTGACTTGAGGTTTGAACAAACATGAACAACAATCACGAACAAGTCAGTTTTCAAAGAGGTAAATCTGGTACCATTTAGCTGACCTCTGAGGAACGGGACGCTGAATTTGCTTCGGCGGGATCCGAATTGGATGTTCATGATGTTGACTGTTGGTGAAGTAATGTTCATGGTCTGCATTTTATAACAGTGACTACTATTTCGAAAATCATTGTTCTGCATCGAAGAAAGAAATCAGAGCTTGCCGTTGGAACATCTATTTTCGAGGTGGTAGATCGTAGAGTTCAGATGAAGTGAATTTCTTTCTGTTTCTTAAACAGGTACAAGTCTCAGTAGAATTCGTTTCGACACTCAAGCCTCATCTGAGTTAAGTGACATTCCGGACTTGTCCTTGCATAAGTAATAGGGAGAAATTCACTTCGACTCAATTCTACGATCTGCCGCCTCAACAAATAGAGATGCCAACGGCAAGCTCTGCTTTATTTGTACTGTGCAAAACAATGTTTTTTGAAATACTAGTACCTGGAAATAGAATAAAATGCTGTCAAGAACAGTACATTATCAGCAGACCAGGTCATGAACATCCAGTTCGGATCTCTCCGAAAGCCGGGAGTACCCTTTCTAGTGAGTGAATTGCTGAGTAGCTTTGAAAAAAAGCACTTTTCGCGTTATGCATTTAATGGAAGAAATCGATTTTTGTAATTCCTTAAAAAGAATTTTCCTGTAATCTTTTGGGACCAACTGATTTTGTATCATTTTTAGCGAAATAATCGTTGTTCGCTTTTGCTAATCTTTAGAAAACCAACTTCAGCTGTATTCTTTTGTGCTCAACTGATTTAATATCTCTTTTGGCTCAATAAATGTTCTATGTTCCATCTTCTATGCTTTGCTTCCACCTATTCCTCTGCGCAGTCGTTTGTTCTTCAGCAAGGATCTCTCCCTCATTTTGAAGCTCTTTACCTCTTGTTCAAAGTATCTCATTTCAGTGTTTCATTGCTGTTTTTGTAAGACAAAGCCTTTCTTTACCTAGCGCCTCAGTTTCGAAATAATTTCGATTTTGCGTCCCCGTGGTTCAAGTCATAAGCTCCATGACACAAAAACAGAACCTTTCTGCTGTCAGGTTCTTATAGGTCAGTTTATGTATTTAAGATTGTGTTTTTCTATATTTAGGGGAATCAAAACCTATGAAGGGGTGTACAAAACTTGACCAATTTAGACAATTAAGCCATTCTCAGTTCTAATCACAACGTGCCTGAAATAAGCAAGTTTCAGTGGTTTAGTTCACATCCATTTCAACAGTTCACATCCGTTTAGTTCACATCCATTGGATACATAACACATACAGGAGTCATAGATCACGTTTTACCTCAAACTTGGGTAAATAAATCCACACTATAAATACATCACGTATATCATATGATGAGAGCACCTTAAACACATAATGTGATAAGTTAACATACGAAATAAGTGAAAAAGACATTGAGGTGGACACAATGTGGATTTCCCAGATGGCTGTCTGGGAAATCCACACTTATAATGCCTTTAACATTTATAATGTTTTTTGATTGCCTAGCGCGACGATATGATAACACTCGAAGCTAAATTATTTTGTGGTATCCCACGAACCGTCCTATGATCGCGAGAAAGTCGTGATATGGAGCGTTTTAACGTCGCATGGTTAAATATTTAATTGAATTTAATTCGTCCCGTTCAGGTCACTGGAGGTCGAGCGAGCATTCGAGATTGGCGAGAAGATTCGTTGCGGAAATTCAAGAAGTCTAAGGTCGCAACTCCTCGTAGTGGCACCAGCCCGTGCTGGATGCAATTCAATCATCCAGATGGTTGTCCAATGAAGGACAAATGCCAGTTTAAGCACTAGTGTAGCTCTGCCGGCCTTTACCGTTGCGATTCATTGCTATCTCAGCAGTAACTTGTTTTGATGTCGTTACTGTTTGTTTGACGGTTATGTCTTTTGTTATTGTGCCGTTGTTAGGCCTGTCGCTGAATAAACAATCGAATAGCCTTGTTTTTATTTTTCGAAATGTTGTCGGTGTTGAATCATTGCCTTATCGAGCGTATTTGAGTTTAGTATCGGTGTGGGCATTTGCTTCTCAATGTGGTTCAGGTGTGTTTTCGTCGATTAGTTTACTCACTACGGTGATACTTGACAGTGGAGGTCTAGAGTAGCTGATTATGTGTGAATCTTCGTTCGTCGAAAACGTGCTCTACTTGGCAGATTCTTATAAGGTACGTCGTTCATTTTATGGTCTGTTTGCTAGAAATCCGTCAGTTGTACTTTTCAGCTTACTCATCACAATCAGTATCCTGAACGAACAACATATGTTTACTCGTACTTCGAAAGCAGAGGGGGAAAGTTTCCAGAGGTGCGCTTTTCCCAGAAGTCTAGCCCCATTAGAGACTTTCATCATTTACCCATCGATGGAGAACTAGAGATCTGTCTTTCAGGTCTGCTTCTTCGGTCTTCAGTACATTCTGAAGCGATGGCTCGTCGGACCAGTGGTCACAAATGAGATGATTGATGACGCCATACAATTCTACAAGGTGGATTTGCTTCTCGAAATTATCCAGGACTCCTTTTTATTAGATTTACTTTTAGCTTCACTTTCATATGGACGTGTTCAATGAGCATGGTTGGAGGCATATCGTTGACGTATGTTTTCGTTCATTTTTTAAAGTTTTCCTTTTCCTTTAAAGTGTTTGTAAGGCTAAGGTTCCGTTTAGAAGCACGGAGGTCGACTTCCACTTCGAATAAAGGCTGTGCCAGAAGGAAGTGTTGTTCCAACGAAGAATGTGCTTTTCACGATCGAGAACA
Organism: Heligmosomoides polygyrus polygyrus; assembly: GCA_947396885.1. Classification (NCBI taxonomy): domain Eukaryota; kingdom Metazoa; phylum Nematoda; class Chromadorea; order Rhabditida; family Heligmosomidae; genus Heligmosomoides; species Heligmosomoides polygyrus. The sequence goes on along the minus strand of OX377203.1, from coordinate 78,804,351 downwards.
CCGATCCTGAGGTTCCATGGCTTACCAATTGGTTTGAGGTCCGTTTATCCTATTATTAGTGGTATCATGTAGATTTTTTGGTGTAGCCCCGCGAAAAATTATCCAAGCATACTATTTTCAGACGCTTTTGGTCCAAACATGGTATCCGATGACGGTCTGCACTATCTCCAGAGCTTATAAGAAGCTTATCGCTCGTTTCCTTCACGCTACCAGTGACTCCATGGAGAGCTTACCCTTCAAGCTGCATGATTTCGGCTATAGGGGCTCGACCTCTGTAGAGGTAAGTCATCCTGTTGAGTTTGGGGTAGGTTTAAAGAGATGAGTTAAAGTATCTAAACAGCTAGAGTTACTTAAATGCTCTACCGTAGTTTTTGTTTCTGTCTTTCCCTACTGTGACAGAGTTTTTTTGGGTATTCACCGGCGTTCGGTATAATTATGCATCTGGTTTCACATGGAATAAATAGTAAATGATAAATATCGAATGTTACAGAGCGCTGGCATTGGCGGTGCCGCTCATCTGGTCAACTTTATGGGAACGGATACGATTGCTGGTTTGCAGCTGTGTCGAAAGTACTACTCGTGTGAAATGGCCGGCTTCAGTATTCCAGCGACCGAGCACAGGTTTGTAGACTAAATGGCAGTTGTTTGGGAAATTGCTGTGTGGTAGCCCAGTCGAAGGAGGCATCGGCTGTCACGTACACTCGATTCCAGGTCCTTAGGGCAGATTCTGGTTCGGTTTTAGGTGAACGGGCCAGGTTCAGGTTTCGTTTTAGGTGAGCCTTTCGTTTTAGCCTTCCATCCCTCCGAGATCGATAAATTGGCAGGATGGGAAAGATGAAACGCTGACTTATCCATCAGCTCTCATCGCAAATCATTGTTTAGGCCAAATATGCATTCACATTGCAATTAGTTACACGACTGTAACAAGCATTCAGCCCAGTCGAGTCCGAGTAATGTATGGTTTCAAACGGGCACAGGCTTGACCATTTGAACGTCACAGAATTTTCTTTATCCTGTGCTTTCATTTGAATCTCAAACATCATCAAAAGCTTCACTTGCTGCAAAATTAGAACCTTTCAAACTTACATGCACTTTTTAAAGTGCGCTGTGTTTTGCAGCAAGCTTTAGTGTGGTTTCAAGTTTTAAACTTTAAAAGTTGAACACAATCAGTTGATAAAGGTTAGAGAACGGCGTCACTCAATCCCTTTTGGCATGGCTCAAAATTCTACTTCTACGGGATGTCGGTGATGCGATTTGAATGCGTTTGGCCATATACGATTTTACTTGCGGTGGCCAGCCGATGAACAATTGAGCGTTTTATTCTTCCCAGACAAGTCTGATACTTTTCTTTTTCTGACCTCGGAGGAATAGAAGGCTTGGTTGGCCTGGGCGGGAAATCCGAGCCAAAAACCTGGTATCGGGTGCACGCGACAGCCGGCATCTCGTCCTACTGAGGTACGCGCGCCCAAAGCAAATCAATCACCCACATAATGGGGAAATCGTGAATAAATTAGTCTAGCGAAACACAATCAATTGAGTGTAAAATGCAAGAATTCAGACCAGTGTGTGGCGTAATCCATACGCTCATATGTCAGAAAATTTCTATTTTCCTGCGCTTTCACATGGTATCTTCACTTTTCAGTATTTTTACTGGCAGTAAAGTAAAAGTAAAGTAAAGTAAAGTACAGACCTTTCAAACTGTACTGATATTTATTGGGACACCCTGTACAATGACTTGAGGTGGCCAGGTGACGAATGAGTCAGCGGTTTTTATTCCCAAACAAGTCTGGCCCTAATTCAGCCTCACCGGACACCGGAGGGATGTAAGTTTTGGTTGGCTTACGCGAAAAGCCTTAACAAAGAACCTTGAATTGAGGCGCACACGACAGTCGGTGCCTCCTCCGACTGCGCTTGTACACGCTACCATATGCATGCAGTCTACTGGGTGTGTATGTTGGCTGCTAAGCTAAATATTTCAGTACCATCACTACATGGAAGCGTGAGGGAGAGGTGGCAGCGTTCCGCAATATGTTGCAACAGTACCCGAAAGGTTTGAAGTTGACTACTTTTCTGATCAAACAACTTCTCAGCGAGTATGTGCTCGCCCGTGAGTTTATCTTCTTTGGCTAACGCTCTCGCTTTGTTTGAAGGATCAATTTCCGTTGTGTCGGACTCCTACGACGTGTACCACGCCGTATCGGAAATATGGGGCACAGAGCTTCGTGAAGAAGTGATCGAGCGCGGCAGCAGGGGTTGTCTGGTCATTCGACCTGATTCAGGAGACCCGGTCACAGTAGTAGTGAAGGTGCGTTCTGAGAGCCTTCATTCCGTCTCACCATCAGAGGATGTAGGAATGATGTTTTAGGTTCTAAGACTGCTGGAGGAGAAGTTTCCGGTGACGTTAAACACCAAGGGTTATAAGATCCTGCCCGCCTATCTGCGAGTTATTCAAGGGGATGGTATCACCTACGAGTCCATTGAGGCCATCCTCCAAGCGTTGGTGGTAAGTTCGAAGTCCAAGTGAATTTCGTCTTCGTTGTCCAGGCTTTTAAAGTCTGAGCATTATTTGAAGGATGCTGGATGGAGCACGGATAACGTAGTGTTTGGCGCTGGAGGCGCACTACTTCAGAGGATTAACCGCGACACGCAGAAGTGTGCGTTCAAGTGTAGTCATGTGGTTGTCGACAATGAAGAGGTGGGTTCTTAGGGTTATTTTCCCTTATCGTTGGTGAAATATGTTTCATCCTCCTTCCTGGATATGTCTTATCTGTAGAGAGATGTCTACAAAAGCCCAGTGACCGACGAGGGAAAACGGTCTAAGAAAGGGTACCTGACGCTGGAGCGAAACTCTTCCGGAAGCCTAGAAACCGTCCAGGAAGGCCTCGGCAATCCAGAGAAGGTAGGCCGATCGCTTCTTGCCGCTGTCTTATACGATATTTAGTTTTTTAGTGCTTGAACTTTTTAGCCTTCTGTATCTGTAGGTCCCATAATTGCTTTGGTGTTCCATCGGTTCTCAATCAAATTCAAATTAGGTTGTAAGGAAGTCTCGCCACTTTCGCATTCTTTTCAAATTTATTTCTCTCGTTCCGTACATGCAACAACTAACGAACATACGCACCATTATGATCTACAACACATTACCATTTGTCAGGCAACTTGTAGATCCCGCTTTTAGAATTCCTGGGGTTTTGACGAAAAAAAAAAAAAACTCAGAGAGGCACTTTTCAAGTTCCTCCCTGCGGTAGACATCTCTAGTGACCGTAGTGTTTGCAGGTAGCAGCTCATAGTGAACGATTCCTTTGTAATTCCACCATACACTAACCATTGCTTTTTTTTGGGTGAAGTTCTGGTCTTGGCGTGGGAATTCCTTCCCCGCCACGACTGAGCCACTGATGCCTTCGTGCTTGGTTATCGCACACTACCCACTTTTCGTCGCCAGTGACCTGGTCTTTGAGCCAAGAAAAACTCCGCCTAAAGTCAAGAAGTTCATGCACGCATCCAGGCGCACTGTAGCTGGTGGCCGCCAAGTTCATGCGGTATCCATGCACCATATCTACATGTCTTCCCAAGGCCTGTTGAACCATAGTGGTGTGAGTGCACTCGAGTTCCTCTGCCAGTTCAGGGGAGCAACGTCAGGCTTCCTCCTGAACCAGCTGCAGAAGGCGCTCTTCATTCGCCGCAACTGGCCTTCCAGACCGTGGTTGATCCTCCACGCTAAGGTCTCCGTTCTTGAACTTTAGGAGCCATACTTTCGCTGTGTCGTAGGAGACAGAGACTGGTCCCACCGTTTCACATATGTTATCCACCGCGACTCTTGCATTGCTTTGTTTTTTGAACTGCAGTCGAACCTGCTTGCAGTCGAGAACGATTCTTTCTCTGCCATAGTTGTAGCGGGATATGACGACAATAGTGGTAAATAGGTCATTGGTCAGCCTATGTACGCGATGTTAAGAGAAGCTTCCAAAACACTTCAAAAATTTGGCGAAACGCCAAAGTGAGTGGCGGGAACCTTCCCTTACAACCTTATACTAACTGCTTCGTTTCTGTGTTTAGGATCTTCTGTCGACAGTTTTCGAGAACGGCTACCTGTTGGTCGACTGGACTCTGGACGAGATCCGCAAAAGAGCGGAGATCGAGCTGTTGAAACCGATGAAGCCGAGTTTGTGTGAGAACGGTCTCCTTCGAGCGAACGGAGACAGCTGATGATGGTCTCCGATTGGCCTTGGCGACTCTTTGCCATACTCGATCACTGTACTTCTTGTCTAGGAGAAACGTCCTCAATAATTTGCTGCTGTTCGTGATGGTTTGCTTCTTAGGTGATAGCGAACGTGTGCTGTGCGAGGATCTAAAGGCCAACGCAAGGTTCACCAACGGCTGCGGCTTACAAGGAACTATATTATAGCTTCTAACAGCTGGTGTCGGTACCGCTGTAGCCTAGAAACGGATCATACTCGAATCCGAGTCGTTTTTGTTTGTGAATTAATAAAGCACCTTCAATAGTGACAGAACGAGTAGCAACTTACGTGAGAAGCATACGGTTTTCACGTAAAACCGTATGCTTAAATCAGATTGGACACTCTTCTAAGCAAACTTGACGCTTTTGAAATCAAACGTGGCGCCTTCCTAACTGAAATGAGCCTCTCTCAGATCACCTGGACGCTGTCTGAAAAATCCAGATTAATTTTTGCCCAATAAAATTTACTAGGACACTTTCTGAAATGTGTAAATCCTGTGGCAGCAATAGATGAACGATTTGATTGAAATTTTATAAATTCGTTTATTTTCATGGACAAATTGTAAAGAACAAATAATGACTTAAGGCTTATTTTAAAGTGCAGGAAGGCAGCAATTTTTTGGAACTAGGTTGTTTCTCCGTGCACTCAAGCAGGATGCGGCGTTTCATTTGATTGTTACCAGAAATTCACCCTACACGGAGTTACAATCATAGAAGACATATATCGTCACATCACTGTTTCAAGTGGACAGCATTTACATTATCAATCAGACGAAAATCTTGAGGAGCAAGGCAAGTACGTGGCGCGACCTCTTCTTTTGACATTATAAAAATTGTTGCTTTCCTGACTTATTCTAAATTTAAGATTAACTTAAAATTGACTTATTCTAGATCACAGGAAAGCAACAATTTTTATAAGGTTAAAAGAAGAGATCGCACCAGGCACTCGCCTAGCTCGTTAAGATTTTCGTTTGATTGGTAGTGTAAACGCTGCTTTCTTGAAACAGTGATATGAAGGTATATGTGTTTTCTGTAATTGTACCTCCATGTAAGGTTGAAGCAAGATTTTTTGCCATCAATAACTTAGCAATGTCTCGCACAAGTACATGGCGAGATAATTTTTGGCTCCAAAAACTGCTGCCCATCTGCAAATCAATCAAATAAAAGTCGCGACGGTCTAGTAGACTGCATGGCGCGATTTCTCTTTTGAATACACTTCTTGCGCTTTGAAACAAATCTAAATTCATTTTTCCTTTGAAAAATAAAAAAGTTGCAAAATTTCAAGCCAAGCAGTGTTCACTTATGCGAGCAGCTGAATTGTAAATTTCAAAAAGAGTCGTTTTAGAGTTTCTTTGGCCGAGAATAATTATTCCTACTTTTTTAAACGCTCTCTAGTGTGATGTAGAAGAGGCTGGTTTCAATTTGTAGGATGTTCAGTTTGATTCTAAAAACATGGTAAGCTTACTTGGAAGAGTATCTATTTTGACGTGAAAAGTGTCCAGTTTGATCTGAAGGTGCCCAATTTGACATGAAAATGGTATACACCAGTACCTGTTTGTAGGGCTAGCGGACATAATTTGTGTTGTGATCGACGACACGGTATTGTTTTTATTTACGAACCAGTCAATACGCCCACCTGCGACCAGATCCATCAGCCGCCTACCGCCCTCTAACGGTGAAAATACCGCCGACCCCCTGATGTGACATTCATCAGCACCAGGTTTGGCGGTATTTTCACTGCTACCGGCCGGTAAGGGGTTGATGAATCTGGCCCCTGGTGCAGCGTTGCGCTCATACGTCGAAGTGCCGATTGTGCTCGAAACTAGTTGCTTCCCCTGTGATGATGGTGACCATCGTCTGTCCTTGCCGCACCACTCTACCCCAACTCGTCTCCTCGATCTTCCTCTATGATCTGTTTCTCTTCGCTCTTGCGTTCCTGGTCGATTACTTGGTCGACGGAAGTGTTTCTACGCTCGTAATTACGTAGGCAAGAGCTGAGTTTACTGTTGTTACCCGATCTGCGGTCGTTAATTAATTGAGTGGAAATTCTATTTCCGTTGTATAGGGTTCGTGTAGCTTTTATTCTCCTCATGGTAGTTCACTGAGTCCTTTAAGGGCAATGTTTGCGATAGGAATTCCGCTGAAATAGCCTATGCTTTGGTCTACCCAATAAGACTACCTGTCGCGTAAGTCCGTGTCACGAATGTGTCGAACACACACCAGGCAATCAAGTACGGACATGTACGAGCTGTCTTCTTCGTGCATTAAACGAGGCACGATTGGCCTCGCGGTGCTGCCCATATTCGCGACTAGGACCCTTTTATGTTATACAGCCATTCCATTTTCAAGTCTTAGAGGAGCTACTCCACAGACTGATGCTGTCGTGAACACTGCCTCTGATAGGAATGTTAAGCATGTTGTTGTACTATTATTATGTCTAGTTGTATTGTCGCTAATAAACGGTTTTTAGAATACATACAGCCGCTAGATATCCTGTGGTGATCCATGTCTATTTTGAAGAAGGTGTGAGAGTCCAATTCACCTGCTTTGGTGTAGCATGAAGGTCTTTGGGCGAATTCGTTTTCGTCGTATCGTCAGGCTTTCTACCAATCAACGAGGCTTCTATAGATGTGCCCGGACGAATATATTTGAATAAGAATAATTGGAATAGAAAGAATAGGATTAATGATAGAATATTTATTCGAACAGTTGAATATTCGATTTCTTTCTCCCACTTTTAGATTTTCGAATAATTTTTCTAATTAGAGCATCGGAAGGCAACCATATTCGAATGTTATTTGAATATCGAGTGTTTCAACTTTATTCGAATATCGAATAAACTACAAATCTTCAAGCACATAACCTGATTCGAGCAGTTCATTCGACAATCCGGAAATTCGAGTAATCGAAAATGGGCCGTTACAACGACGTTTTGTTGCGATTAAAACTCTAGCGTCAGGCGCGACTCGAACCCGCTCCTCCCGCTGACCGGGTGGGATTGCTCTACACCATCACACCAACGGCGCCGCTGGATCGAACGCAACATCTACTCCCCGCCGGTGGTGTGATGGCGTGGAGCATTCCCGCTCGGTCAGCAGGTGGTGCTGGTTCGAGTCCCGCCTGGCGCTACAGCTTTGATCGCAACAAAACATCGTTGTAACAGTAACATCCCAAATCAATCTACCTGAGGCTTAAGGAAAATGAACTGAAAATGGGACCTACTTGGTTTTCGATAATTCGGAAAAATTGATGAGTGAAGTGATTCGCTTCGTTCACTCGCTCGAAATTCTTCGACATTGAATAAATTCGTTCACTAATTCGAGAAATTTGTTCAAAAGTACAAGTATAGTGGCTCCTTAGCCTTTCGGGCTTATGTTTGATCTACGAAAATGAGTACCACAGCGAGAATTTCCATCCTTCCTATAGTAGAAAATCCATCTTCAATTCACGTCCCATGTTTGTAAGGTTTTTGAACCTAAAGAGTTGAGGGTGCTGCCAGTTTGCGGATGGAATTGTAGAGTCGCGAAATGCAATTCCTTTCAAACATCGAATATGAAGAAAAGTTTAAAGACACTGCAAGACAAAGGACCGAACCCCTGACCCCGCCCCTGAAGCAGTATTTTTGCAGTGTTTCTGCGTATTCGATGTTTGGAAGTTTGTATCGGCGTACCAAAAGTGCAGGCTCTCAGCCATCAAGCGGGCGACTCACCGGAGGAAATTTGAGAGAATTCCTTGTTATAACAAAAGGGTGAATAACGGAGTTACTCAGTCCCTTTTGCGATGCGCCACGCCATACATTCTACTTGTAGGGATGTTGTGGAGACAATTTTCAATGCGTATTTGACCATACAATGACTTTCGGCAGCGCGACAGGTGGTACATACACCCGCCCCTGCTGGGGGTCGTGGCGTCAGGAGTTACACCGCTGTTCTGCGGACCAGAAACTTTTGTTTTGCGTATCAAAGGTTTCGTAAGGCAGCCGTTAGACCCTTGGTGAGGCCTAGGGGGTTGGGGTGGGTGAGCAAGGGGATGAGAGGAAGATCGCACACCCCCAGCAGGGCGGGTGTACCTCCTGACCGTCCCCCATGACCTTCAGCGGCAAGCCGATGAACAACTCAGTCTGATATCAATTTACCGACTCCCGGAGGGATGGAAGTCATGGTTGGCACGGGCGGGAAATCTAAACCAGAGACCTGCTACCAGGTGCACGCGACAGCTGTCATCTACTTCGACTGTGCTACACGCGCTCTTTCCTATAATACCTACCCGTTTTCAGGGAGTTTCATAGGATTCAGGCTTCCATGTAGTACTTCATGTGCATCAGTCACATATTTTCAAGGTTTTCGCTCTATTTTTCGCTCCTCCAAACGTCCTCATAATTCAAGAGTGCGTTAAAGAAAGTAGACATTCTATCTGCTATTTGTGGCTCTGATATGTGTTAGCTAGTATAAATCTGTAGAGGAGCATTCCAAGTTCAATGCTTCTGTCCATTTCCGGTCTCTTTTTTTTACTTTATTCAAGACGTCAAGCAGGTAGGCAAGTTGCTGGGCAGTTAGAGTAAGTAAATTTGATGACGTTTTCCTCCTAACATAAACAATATGTATATGCTATGCTTTTGAAACCCATTACAACTTAACCTATGACTGGATACACCTCTTAGGCTCAGCCCGGCTGCCAGGCAAGCTTAGCAGTTATAGCTATGCTTCGTTCTTTCGCTGGTCAGCTCTGAGGAGCCTTATCAGGGGAAGGCACCACCAATCTCTTATCCTTTGGTATGGGCTGCCAGCTTATGGATGTCGCCAGCTTGCGCTGTCGCCGTTTGGCTACAAAATTTACATTGCGAGCGCTCGGAATTTATGTCTTCAGTTTTATGTTAGCTTTTTTCTAGTTTTTTTTTGTCTTCTGAGTCTTGAAGTGTCTACTAATGAGTTTGTTTGAGTTAAGAGTTTTGCCTACTGTTCGTTGATGTAGTAGCATGCCTTTCGGCGGCGCATAAATAAGTAAATAAATGTGCCTGGAGCGGACCAGTGGTAGCGCAGTCAGGAAAAGGCGCCGGCTGTCGCGTGCACTCGATACCAGGTCCCTGGTTCGGATTTTCCGCCTACGCCAACTAAGCCTTCCACACCTCAGGAGTCGATGAATTGGTGGCAGACTTGCAGGGAAGGATAAGGCCTGACTTATCTATCTGCTGGCCCCCGCAAGTCATTGCGTGACCAAATAGCATTGAAAATCACCTCTACGACATCCCGTTTTAAGGCCCCCAAACACTTCTGCGCCAACGCCGCGGCCCTATCCTTAATCAAGGGGCAGAGACGCAGAGTTCGCCGCCGGCGGCATCCCTGTCCTATCCTTAACCATAGCGGCGAGCGGCGTTGCCGCAGAAGTGTGCGGGGGCCTTAAGTAGAATGCGTGGCCCGCGCTGTAAAGTATTAACCCGCATCGTTCTTTCGCCTTTTTTATCGTTCTAATGCGATCGTAGCTAGTACAAGGCGGTAGAATCAAAGTTTTCCATCGTAGAAACAGGCGCTCTACTTTTGATTCCTCTCCGCTTTAGAAGCTCATTTTACCCTAATATTACTACTACATTCGCTCATTTTATGAAAAGGAAGAAGTGACCAAAAATGGGATTGGTAGCCTCCCATGTTGAACAGATGGTCAAGTTCTTTTTTGTGCATCCACGGATCGGATTCATCAACGAATTACATAACCTGAACAGAGTATTCCAAGCGATATGGTGAGCGATAAGCTGCGTTATCTGAGCTTTCCGTTGTGAATTCCCTGTTAAAGTCATGTAAGTCGTTGATGAATCCGACTCCAGCATTTGCTCTAGTATGCTGACTTAAAACCATGTTTAGAGCATCTCATGGAAGATGCTGCGAAGTCAGAGACTCTCTGTTTTTCTCACCAGCACTCGTCAGATGTCCATAAAGGAGAAACTGAAAGGCTACAAATTTCCCGAAATCAGAACGGAGGACTGCGAACAGGTTCGATTCCTCGAGTTTTTCTTCGGCTGTCGAACAGAAGTAGGTAGCTGTGGCTTCCAGAAGTACATCTCCGGTTGGGGTCCAGGTGGGCAGAAGGTGAACACGGCTCAGAATGCTGTTCAGCTGCGACATATTCCAACGGGAATCGTTGTCAAGGTAACGTGAGGTGCTTCTTCGGTGCATTGGTCCCTTTGACAATGATTTAACGAAGTGACTGAATTACACTCCCAGGTGCACGAGTCCCGATTGCTGCCGAAAAACATCGACATCGCTTTCGAACGCTTGAAGCACGTCCTCGATCGGCACATAAACGGTGACGAATGCTATGAAGAACAGTACAAACGGCTGCAGCGAGAAAAAGAGGCCAAAGCTAACAGACGACGAGAACTGCAGCGGAAGAAGCGACAAGAGGCGGAGGAGTCGGGCGGTGGCGAAGCCGCTGAGAAGAAGTGACATTACGCGTGTGGTAGTATAGCTGTGCATGTGGTCCTCTAAATGGACTTGTACAAATGGCGTTAGAGGAATAAAGATTGCTTTACAAATATTTCTCTATAAATTACATCTAAACATACCATCAATTTGCACATCGAATGCACTCTTCTAAGGTAGCCTAAGACTTTTGAAATCAAAGCGAACTCTTCCAAGTTTATATGAGCTTCTTCTACATTAAGCTAGAGACTCTCCAAAAAGAGTTGGCATAAAAAAGAAAAAGTTGACATAAAAAAAGAAAATTTAAGTATAACTTTACTTGAAGTTTTAGCTCATCTACCCAAAAAGTGAACACATTGTGTTATACTAAAATTTTCCTTCAGTAAGAAACAATAATAACGGTCTTATTGAGTCTGTAGTTTAACCTGCCTGAAGGTTATTTTAATTTGGAAGAGTTGGGTTTGATTCCAAACGTCTTAAGGCTAGCTTAGAAGAGTGTCCAAATTGATTTGAAGAATGTTGAATTCGACGTGAAAATAGTATATATTCTGTTTAAATTACACTTATATAGATTCTATCCAAATTGTTTATTTCTCTTTATAAATTAATTTATAGCTTTACAAAGTATTGTTCTTTAAAGAGTAGGACACACTTCTATGACGCATTGAGCTGGCCCGTAAAGTGACCAAACATAGACATCGTCCACTGGTCTGAAGATCTCTATGGTACCACTGGGTGGTGCAAAAATGGCAAAAATTTGTCACCTACTAGCTCATGGACGGAAGGTCGGGGTACGTGTGCTCTCCCATGCAACTAGTGCCGGTCATTTATTTATTTATTTATTTATTTATTTATCAGACATGAACATAGTCATGCATTACATAAGTAATGACAGAAAAACAAATACTAAATCACACATACTACAACAAACATAAAACTAAACACAGCACGTTTAACATAACTTTTTACGTACCATTAAGGACTTGAACGAACTCACGGACGTGTTTATGATATTCTCATCCTCACCTAATAATAAATTCAAGTCCTTAAGATTTCTGTAAGTGAGGAAGTTTGATCTCGCCTGCGATTTTGGAACAGGAAGGTAAAGCCTTAGGTTCCCTCTCCTATTCGTAGTCAGAGGTGCACCAAAAAATAGCGTGGGATCTATTGAAATTCTGTTTGTAAGAATCTTAAACATCATATTCATGTCGATCATCTTCCTTCGACTGCGAAGGTAAGGTAACTTAAGCTGTTTGGCCCTGTCTGGACCTCTAGGTATGTTGTCATAGTTGGTTCCAAAACATCTTAAAAATAATTTTCGGGTGAAGTTGTTCTGGACGCTTTCCAGAAGAGCAATGTCTTTCTTTTTGAACGGATTGAACACTGAAGTACCGCTCTCTAAAACAGGCCTAATATACGTCTTATATGCACGAAGAAGTGCAAGAGAGCCATTGGTTTTGAGCTGTTTGAACAGGTTGTAAATACGACAATTTGCCTTTTTAACAATTGCCTTATAATGGGAATCGAAGCTTAGATCACTAGATATATGGAAACCCAGATCACGGGTGTTTTCTACGTGCTTTAAATCTGTGTCCTTGAGCTTATAAGTTGGTGAATTGTGCTGATGCTTTGACTGAATGACAAGGCAATGTGATTTTTCTGCGGCCAAAGGAAGTTCCCAAGTTGTAGCCCATTTCTCAATAAAATTAATTGCGGCTTGGATTTCATGAGAAGGTTCTTCTCCGTTTACTTCAGCATAAACTTTCACATCGTCAGCATACATTTTGCAGCTGACCCCTAGGCTGGTGATAGCTTCAGGAATGTCGTAGGTATACAGGAGAAATAGTAAAGGTGACAAGACACTCCCCTGTGGAACACCACTGGGAGAAGAAAAAACCGCGGAGAACACTGTCTCTAACCTAACTTGGTATGTTCTTCCGGAGAGAAAACATTTAGTCCAGGACACTATCATTGGATGGACACCAATTCTTTCCATCTTGTATAGCAACTTATTAATCGGAACTTTGTCGAACGCTTTAGAAAAGTCAAAAAAGATTACATCCGTCCGTTTTCTCTTATCCATAGCTGTTGACCAGTCGTTTAGAGAGCTAAGAACTGAGGTTTCTACCGAACGCCGTTTCATAAAACCAAATTGGTCCTTTGAAATGATATTATGATCTTCAATATGGGTTAGAATGTGCTTCTTAACAATCTTTTCAAACGCTCTCGCGAAGACTGACGTTATACTTATTGGCCGATAATTTTTTGGGTCTTTTTTTGTCATTTTGCCGTGCTCACTTTAAACTGAATTCGTGTAAGCATTTCAATTTTAATCCAAATGTGGGTCAGAATTTCCGCAGCAGACGGCTAAGTCGGGGGTCCACATTTCCCTCGAGCCCTCTGCAAGTCGAAACGGGTTTACAAGGTACTTTTTTCCATTTTGGGATGAAGTACGCCCGCTAAACGAACTTCACTCCTGTGTTCCTTGCTAGAGACTTTTCGTGGCTGTACCAGTGGGTATCAAGTCCGTTAACTAGATAGAGGTACATGGCTTCCTTAGATATATGCGGAACAGAATTCGAGCCAAAACGCTGCTATTAGTCGCGATACTTGTCCCAATCGAAGCGCTTTTTACGTGGAACTATTTGTTTTTCTGAACTCAACAATAGCCAACCATTTATTGTGACAAGTATGTACGAATGTTCCAGATTTTATTACGTATAGAGTGCATCTGGTGGTAACCACTGCCACATTACTGAGCACAATTCATTGAAATACATAACTGACATTTCCAATGTAGCACGAAACGCCTTCTCGGAGGCAGAGACCTCCAAGAAAGCGCAACACTTCTGGATTGAGATAACATAGACAGGGAAGCTGACAACGAGTACCGAGAACTTCTGTGATATGACGCAGACAAATGCACACCAGGTAGCGTAGCTATAAACAGCAGCTCTTCAGATTCTTCACGAGGTTAACAGGTTGTCGGAGAACGTCGAAGCGACACTTCAGCTGTTACTCCGACTGTAGTTCCATATGCAGGCGGCTATGCAGGCCAGGATACAGAGGAAGATACCGATTCCGAAGATCACCAGAAGAACTCTGTAATTATCGGCTGGTATAGAAGATTGGAGTTGTTACAAAGATATTTAGTAACAATCCAAACTCGTGCGCGAGGCGGCTCTCGAACCCGAATCTTCTGCTTTCCGGGAAGTGATGCTACGCACTACACCATCAGTGCTAATTGATCACCTATTGGGAAAGATAAATTGGAAAAATTCGAAGAGTCATTCTAAATTTTCCTTAAACAAAAAATTCTTCTTCGAAAGCCTCTATTTTAAAATGGAAGAACTGGTTGCGATTTGGAACATGTTGGTAAGAAGCTTGATTTAAAAAAAACGTATGCTCGCCTAGAAAAACGTCCAGTTTGATTTGAAAGCAGCATATAAAAACTTCGATGCCTATTCATACAATCTTCATTCTCGTGGTGAAGCGCGAATATATGTACACCATTTTCATGTCGAATTGGACACATTTCAAATCAAACTGGACACTTTTCTAAGCTAGAGCTTTCAGATTTTTGAAATCAAAGCGAACTCTTCCAAATCAAAATGAGCTTCTTCTACACTAAACTGGAGACCCTCCCGAAAGGTCAGAATAATTTTGATCAAGTAAGATTTAGTATACCTTTCTTTGAGGTTGTAATTCACCTACCCAATAAGTGAATACACTATTTAACATTCATGAAATTCTCATTCTTAAGGAAAAATAATTATTTAAAACCTGTTTTGAAGAGCAAGAAGGCGGAGGAGTTTTTCGTACCAAAAAAGAGATTACATCGTGCCCTCTTCCAGGAAGTCAGATTTCTATTCCACTGATAGCAGAACTTCTGTTTGCACTATCAGTCAAATAAATTAACGTTGCGGCGAGCTTTATGAGTGCATGGCGCGATCAGATCTTTAATGCGCTATTTGCTTGTTTCTCTGCTGTGCTTAAAAATAATTTATTATTTTTCTCAATTTTTTTTTTATAAAAATACGTATTACACTTATTGGTGGAGGTAAACTAAAAAATTCAAACAAAGATATTTCAAATTTTCCTTGGACAAAAAATTATTCTAACCACCTTACTGTGTCTGTAGTTTGACCTGCCTGAAGGTCGTTTTGATTTTGAATTTTTAAAGCAAACTAGAAGAGGTCCAATTTCTAAATTTTCCAAATTTGATCTAAAAAGCGACAATTTTTTTGAAGGGTGTCCAATTCGACGTGAGAATTGTACATATGGCTAAACTCCCTTTTGCAGCCAGCAGTTTAGCCGCAAAAGGATAGGTGGAGTTCACGATTACGATATTAGGCGCTGTCCCAATTGGGTGAGTGCAGAGATTTGGCTGGCTCCACCTAGGATGTGATAGAGCGCATCATTGGTGGATCTGAAATGCAGAAATAATCCGGAAAATATTCTCGTTCCAAGTTCACCTAGGATGCGCTCTACCACATCCTAGGCGGACCATTGAAATTCTCTCTAAAAGAAAATAAAGAATAAAAACCATGTTTCATTCGTATCTACGGCTAATAAAGCGATTCGAAATCAAACAATTGACTCACAACGTAGTGGAAATTGCGGTCTTGTGAACCCCAAAGTTATTAAAAGCACCACTCACATCACCCATGTCTCGAGCTGAATACAACAGTCGTAGACATTGTAGTCGCAGCACGTCCAGTGATAGAAGATCGTGTCGGGACCGCATCTGCCATAACTGAACTTCGTGTCTTCCCTAAGCGATCTAACGACTCGGCAGTCGTGTAATCGAGAAACTCACCCAAAGCCGCCATATCCTCCACCGGCACCGCCGATTCCGCCGAGCACGTTGGAGAGCACACCGCTGCCAGGGCAACCGTACATCTCCATCGAGCTCTTCACCATGGAGAGCAACACGGCTGTTGTGAGACAGATGGAGTCCATGCCGTTCTGCAGACGCAATTTTTCGAGCGGAACAATGGCAGCCTTATAATTAGAGACGAAGCCGAGGAGCCAGTCTTCTATTAACCAGCGTTGTGATTCTGCGAGCGGTGTTTGTAATTGGGCTGTTTTGTGGATGTGTGGTTTGATTCTCGTTTTTAATAGGGGTTCCTCGGGGAAGAGAACCTTTGCCTGGAGGAGCAGACGGCCGAGCCAACTGGTGGGAAACGCCTTGTGTATAAAGGATAAAGGACGACGTTATTTATTTAACTATTCATGCAATATTTATATTTTTTTCTATTTTATTTATATTTATTATATTTTATCGTTAGACAACGCCGAAAAGTTAACAAAGGTATTTCATGCCGTTGAATTTTGGCATGTCGTTTAACAGTGGTGAAGGATGTCGTGAGGCTGTTGAGCCAAGATTATTATCGGAGCTTACGTTTCGGCTTAACCGCCTTCTTCAGAGCCTAGAAAAGTCAAAAAGAGTTTGAGAAATTACTCGTCCAAGGATCACTTCAAGCTACAGGAGTCTCAGAAATTAATGAGAGAATGAAACGAATAGGGAGTAAGGCCCGACTGACCTTATGGAAACAGCCGAAAGGCTGGATGGTCACCCTCGGATGGAGAACGACTGGGTGAATGAACTCTCAGCGGCTCTCGGCTGGCGCCCTCCAGGGTCAAGCCCACAGAGGTCGGCAAATGGGGCCAGCTCCTGGGTTACGGCCACTCATTCCTCTCCCCTATTGATCGCAGGATTCTTGAACGCAATCCATAACGCCTTCAGGGTTTTGCGCGCCGCAGTGTCGATCTCACGCGCTAGGATCGTCACCGCTGTTCCAACCACTGCGCCACTGTGACTTCGCAGTCTGTGTTCTCCCAAAGGCATGGAGACCTTGCACTTGTCCAGTCCATTCACGTGCTCCTTCACTCTGACCCAAAGAGGCCTGCCCGTCTCACCGATGTATTCCTCGTCGCTTGACTGCAAGCTATGAGGTGCACCGTTTCCGAGACTCTACAGTCGCCTTCCCTACCGTACGGGCAGACCATGCAGGAAGGAGTAGTACACGCGCTGTCATAGAGACGGTTTCTAACAAGCTGCGCCTTAAGGTTGGCGGGAGGTATCTCAACGACCCTTACGAGGTCGTCTAAGTCGGCCTTGTGAGTGCATCCGTCATAAAGGGCACTGAAAAGGGAACCTTGTTGCGTTCTTGGGCGCTACGTGTTCGAGCTGCTGACGGTTAGCGAAATCTCTTCGGCATGTTGTCGGACAAATACCCATTTGACAGAGCAATGCGAGAAGCCATTTTCATCGATGAAGACTTCAAGTTGTCATCAGAAGACACTAATGCAGCTGTGCGGAACAAGTTCTGAACAATGGTCCCTTTAGTAGTGCGAGGGTGTGCAGAACGGAAGTGCACTATGATGCTCTTGTTATTAGGTTTCCGGTACCACCCAGCTTTGAAGGTGCTCTGGGAGAGACGGACTTCAGCGTTCAGGAACTCCAGTCAGTGGTTTGTCGGCTTCTCCCTTGTGAGCATAACGTGCTCCGCTTGATGATTGCGCAAATCGAAACAGGTGTCCATTTCGGTTTGCGTGGGACATACGATAAAGCAATCATTATTATACCAACAACACAGCAAGGGTCTGCGTTCCAGAACGGGTCTCTCTATTTTAGACATTTAAGCTATGGCTAACACAGGAACCAGACGCTTACCCATGGCCAACTCTCTGACCTGCTTGTTAACAAAGGTAACACTGAAGAGACGTATCATTTTCACGTCGAGCTGGACACTTTTCACGTCAAATCGGACACTCTTTTAAGCGACCTTTAAGACTTTTGAGATCAAAGCGAACTCTTCCAAATCGAAACGAGCTGCTTACAGGTTAAACAACAGTCTGTCCGAGAAGGTTAGGAAAAATTCTTGTACATGGAAAATTTGGAAACTGGAAATTTTTGGAAACTTTTTTAAAAATTTTTAGTTCACCTACCCGAATGGGTGTAATAATTTTATAAAACTTTTTTGAAAAAAGAAAATGAAATTGTGCTTTAAAGCGCAACAACGTAGCAGTCATCAAGTGCATTAAATGACTAGATTACGTCATGCATTCGAAAAGCTCGTCGCGATTTTTATTTGATTGATGGTGTAAATACTGCTAAATACTGTTTACGTGATGCATCAATTGAGGATGTGTGTGTGTGTTCTTTACAATTGCTCTCGTTGTAATGTGTACAGATGTGAAACTCCATGCAAGCAGCAGTTTCGCTCTCCACCGGATAAGAATCGCGACGTCATGGATTAGTGCATGGCACAATATTTTTTGGCGCTAAACAATCGCTGCCCTCCTGTTCTTTAGAACATGCTATATTTTCCCACAAGAATTTTATAAAATTTCAAACAAAGTCTTTACTTACTGTGTAAGTAAATTACAAACTTCATAGAAATCGTACTCAAATTTTCCTTGAATAAAACATTATTCTAACCCTTCTGGAGAGTACCTAGTTTAATCTAGAAGAAGCTTATTTCGATTTGGAGGAGTGCGCTTTGACTTCGTACTTGTTAGGCTAATTTTGCTTGAGAAGTAATCAATTGAACGTGAAAATGGTAAATTGATTCATGGACGGACGGCATGTGTGTTCAAACCAGCTATTGAGACCTAATCAGTGATACGAAATAGTTCCTCTCCCCCCCCCCCCCAAGGGCAATAGAACCCTCAAGAAAGAAAACAACGAAAAGAACAACATTAGCAAAAACATCAACAGGCAACCTGTGTAAAAAAAGAGCAAACGAATAACATAAAATTGTCAGCAACGGCATGAGCTATAGGTACAGGTGAACCCCTATATCTAGAAAACCTCATGATTTTCTTAACTAATCATTTGAAGGCGCATTGTAACTGGAATTATTCAATTCCTTTCGGGATACGCTACATGTTCTACTTATACAGGATGTCGAGGAGGCAATCGAAATACGTATAATTTCATAAAAATTCACAAATTCGCACGTTCGGAGTTCTGTAGAATATCAGTATGAGGAAGCTGCTCTGCGGGTTCCAGTCCTACTTAGCGCTAATGTTTTGATCATAGCAAAACATCTTTATAACAGTTTACAACCTCAGTAACAGCCACTTGTGCTTGAAGATCTACATAGAAACATATACATGTGGATTGTAAGTAAGTAATGGTTTTGATGAGGTGATGATTGTGATGAACATTGTAAAGAAATCTAGCGGAATAACTCCGCTGTGTTAGGACTATGCTAAATATTTGAAGAATAAAATGAATGAGATGTTTTATGAGGGAAAGTGATGAAGAACGGAGGTTCCAGTTACTCTGTTTATAAGTTGACTGTAGTTGTTCGAATAACATTCCAATTCAGCTAATTCCTAAAATTCAATTTTCTTAAATTTAGATTAGAACAATATTTAGTGAAGACTGTTTTGAGTCGGATCTGTCCTAATTGGGAGGGGGCGATCGTGGGAGCGATCGTAAGGTGACGATTGCATTCGGCTTCCCATGCCATGCTACCGTATCCCTTTAATTTAAATAAAAGCCCCACGCATAGCGGGACAGTGGGGCAGCACGTTAAGCTGTCGTGGAGATTCAAGTAAGGGATTGGAGATGCAAATCAGTATATGCCTCTCTCCGAATAAGACAGATCCACAAATCCCTTATTATGTAACAGTTTAACAAGCAAATAGCTATAACATTATAGCATCTTCTGATTTCACTGATGAGCCACCGGGAGATTTTATACAAAAATATAGTAGTTATAGTTATAACAGATAACTAAATAGATAATATTCATTTATTTATTGCTGCACCTGAATTGCGCCGTAAAAGACAAAAGCAAACAAAGGAAAACATAGTGACCATCAAATAACAATGCTTCCCTTAAAAGAAACAACACCAACGAAATCGTGAGCCACATGAACCACTTTGGCTATCAAGAATAATTAATAAATAATATAATGGTTAAGTTTTAATAACAAATAAAATTCTTCCGAATGAAGATGGCGAAACGAAGGGTAAAGTTTACTTTCATTTTTCGAATTATTCGAGTGAATATGAAAAAAATAACTTTATACTACATGGGAGAATTGATCGGTGTCGATAGAAGAGTCGAGATGTGAAAGATATTGCAAGATATGGAAAGAAGATCCAGTAGTTCATACAACAACCCCAAAGCTATGACAATGTCTTCTTGACGTTGGTTCTCGCTCCGTTCGTGTAGACTAATTCCGACCCTATGCAGTCACCCGCGGCTATGGATTGCTCCTAGGCATGAAGCTATCGGCACCCAAAGGAAGGTCTTCCGAACCTATCCATGCTTAGCCTCAAGGTCTCCATTTCGAGAAGGCGAGAGATGGATTCAACGGGAGAGTGAACTCTGAAACCAAAAACGCAAACAATGAAATGTCGGGAGGAGCGACGATGAGGGGTACTCTGAACGAGTTACCGCCGTGTGCGGTACTTCACGGATCACGATGCCACGAACACAAATATGAACGGATGGGCGAGACGAGGCGCGCGACCACGACAGGACAAGAAGATGCGCTTGGTCAGCTGAGTCAGCAAGAAGCCGTGCAATCAAACGCAGAATCTTCTAAAAAATCAAAGGGGGATGCCTGTATATAATGCGCGAGCTCAAGCCCTACCTCACTCTCGCATTCTAAATTGGGGTAGGTGCTGTCACGTACCCCTGCTCTACCCTGCGCGCCTTCCTCTGGTCCTTCAGTGGACTGTGGTGAGGTACGGCACTTGGACTCTCTCCTTTGTTCAGGCTTCCGAAAATTTGACATTGAATTTTGTGAGGTTGAAGAGATGTTTGGTGGACTCCTAATTGACTTGACCCTTCAGGCTCTGAAGAAGGCGATCCAGCCGAAACGCTAGCCACCAATGAAGCCGTTAACCAACCTCGTGAAGAGCTTAGCAACTCTACAGGAGGAATCTTCCACTGAAACGACTCGGGGAGTCTACCGGGCTCTCTTCTCCGTCAACACTCTTGAAAGCGACGTCGTTGGAGGAAAGGGCGCTTCTGTACGTTAAAGGATAAAGGACGGCCTTGATCAAACCCTCGTAGACGCATTCTGATTATGCGGGATGTCGTCTAAACCTATTTGCTTGTTTATTTATTTATTTAGTGTGCACCAAAATTGCGCTTGAACAATCACCTGTATCACCTGTCACCTGTCGTCCCGTTGATCATCGACTTGCTCGAGCGGGCGCCAGCAGCGTCTCCATTCGTCCCTGTCGCGTGCCAGAGTGGTCCAATGGATCCTCCTCGCTCGAGAGACACGAAGAGCGTCATATCGGTCGTTCAGGGCTTTCACGAAGAAGTCCGTTCAACGCGTTGGTGGGCGTCCTGGTGTTCTTTTGACATCCCGCGGAATCCAGTTGGTGACGGCTCTCGTCCAGCGGGTGTCTGCGAAGCGCATTACGTGGCCGGCCCACCTAGTTTTCGACGACTTGGCCCGTGCGACAGCGTCTCTGATATCCGAACGCGATGAAGCTCGGAACTCCGGAGGCCATATCTCGCCTGCGTGAGTCGTGTGACTCCGAGCATCGTCCTCTCGATTCCACGCTGCGCGACGCTGATCGCGTGTTCATCCTGCTTTCGTATAGCCCAGGTCTCTGAGGCGTATGTTAGGGCAGGAAGAACAGTGGAGTCGAATAGCTGGGCACGGAGTAGGACGTTCTTCGTTTTCTTCACGACTTCTTCGACGCTCTTGAAAGCTCCCCAAGCCGCTCGTTTCCTCCTGCTCATCTCTGCTCAGTCAGGCGGAACGAATGCTGGCGCTTGAACAAAACAAAATAAAAATAAAAGCTCGGCGACCATAAACAACTGAATGGATTCGCGAGGAGAACATACCAGGTCAAGGTCGAGGGAGCACTATCCCCCGTGTTCAACGCCTGCACTGGTGTTCCACAGGGAGGAGTGCCCTCACCTCTACTTTTTCTTCTATACACTTATGAGCTTCCATATACTATCGCTGGATTGGGGGTGACTTGCAGAATGTACGCTGATGATGTAAAAATATGCAAAACAATCAAGGAAGACGAGGATACTCACAGCATCCAAGCGGCACTTGACTACATAAGTAGTTGGGCTAACCTGTGAGAACTCCCACTCGTACTGGAGAAATCCTGATGCTTACCTATTGGAGCGAATAATACGGAAGGATTACCTGTTTGTAAGTTACAAGATACTGATCTCAAAGTGGTTGAGGATGTTCGAGACTTGGGTTTCCTAATAAATAAGAAGCTCAATTTTGATGAGCATTACAATTAATTCTGTAATGAAAATCGCAAACTTTCGCACATGTAATGTCTTCGAGGTTCTTAAGATTAAAAATCCTGAGACGCTTCTGCGAGCCTACGTAACATACGTGCGCCCCGTAGTTGAGGCGGGAACGACAGTTTTCAGTCCTTGTTGGAAAGCGTTTAAAATAATTTTGCGCGAAAATTAATAATCCGGTGCTTTGGCTTAAATTACTCGATCATTTCAAACGGACGAGAAAGAAATAGGATGCTCGGTCTAAAATCCCTGCAATATAGAAGGAAAGGTTGCTGACTTGAAAGTGCTTTTTAAGATTTTCACTTCACATAAACTCCTCCCACTCCCAATTTTTCCGAGGCAAAGTAATTAGGACAAGGGGAAGTAAACTCCGCCTACATGTTCCTGTTGCCAGGACCACGGCAAAATCCACATTTTTGACATACAGAAGCTTGCGCGAGCTCATGTTGTATGCGGACAATGAGTACGTTCTATCCCTACCTTTGCGTAAATTCCAGCAATTTTTGTTAACTAAATTATTGTAGTAGTTGCTTTCACAGGTAGACCTTCTTCTGTATCTTATAGTACTTGTTTTATGTTTTGTGTTCTACTATTTTCCAATACTGCTTTAATTATTTTCCTTATTCTGTTTCACGCGTGTGTGCCATGTACCCTCGCTAAAAATAAATAAATAAATAAATAAATAAATAAATAAATAAATAAATAAATAAATAAATAAATAAATAAACAGCATCCGGTGTGACATTAATTAGTAACAATACTAGCAACGCTATTAGTAGATCGTGGGCTAGGCATCACTATGAATACATTAAATAAGGAATTTGTATTTCCTAGGTATTCAGAGTTTCTGATCAAAGTACTAGAGTAATGGCTTCCATAATTCCTTTTAGTTATTTCTTTTTGGCTCCTAACCTTCTATAAATTACTTAATATAGGGCTTTGCGACGGAGGTTGCCATAGGATCGGTAGCCAGATGGTAATTACTAAGCGGTTTGTAGTCTTGATGTAATTGAGTGCTCATTTTACTGTTGCTTTTAACGGTTATTCTGTTTGTTCGAAGATTCTGTTGACGTGGTAGCGCACCTTTGAGTGCGCTTTAAATAAATAAATAAATAAATAAATAAATAAATTCGCAATGCTCTGACCATTGGATATTTTTTCTTTTGTGCCCCTTAGTATTGCTTGTGCTCTACTAAACGTTGAGTGTTCCTACATTCGTATGGGTTTATTTATAATAATGATAACAATAACAATAATAATAAATACTTCAAAGAAAAGGTTTAGACGAAACAGTTTATCACAGACGTCAGAAGTGAGAAGCTTGGAGATTGGTATAGCTATGGCATGATTCCGAATGAGTGATGAAATCACTTTAGAGCAACCTTACGAGAGCGAAGCAAATAGGAAATCGGCCTTGTTTCCAAACATACCAAGGCGAGCAACCAGCTACACTACGCTTGCTCTCGGTATTGCTTCCATAGGAACCACACTTGCCAGAAAGCACTCCGACTAATATTAGCATATAAATAAGCGTCTATAAAGGATAATGAAGAAGGACGGCGTTACTCAATCCCTTCTGGGATGCGCCAGCGCATTCTACTTCTACGGGATGTCGTGGAGGCGACATGAATGCGTATTTGGCCATACAATGACTTGCGGTGGCCGGCCGATGAACAATTCAGCGCTTTATCCTTCTCAGACTAGTCTGGTAGCATTTCACCTACCCCGTTGGGGTAGAAGCTTGGTTGGCAGGGGGGGGGGGGTGGAATCCGGACCAGGAACATGGCATCGGGAACACCCGACACCCGGCACCTCCTCGACTGCGCTATACGTGCCCTTAAGTGTCCATACAAACAGAAATTAGAAGAACAAAGATAAGAAGGTTGGAACGAAGTGCTTCACGCTGAATCTCCAATTACCATTATTACTAAAGCATTAACCGCAGGCATAGTTCATAAGTCATAAGAAGTCATAAGAAATTGTATGCGAAACAGTCCTTGCGTTCTTTGCAGACATATTTAGGTGCGTATTTGGTCGATACATACAACGACTAGCGGTGGCCTGCCGATAAACAGATGGCATTTTTTGCTTCCCAGACAATTCTTCTAATAAAAAAACGCTTTTTGGAATCAACGTCAGCTCCCTCTATTTTAGTAGAGTTAGCTAACTGGGATAATTGGAGGAAAGCGAAATGTGTTTGGCATATTTGTGAGGTTTTCACAGAAAGAGAAACTCGTAAATTTCATGGAATCAATCCGTGAATTCCCATTCTCGGTGAGCGAGATGGTGCCTTGTTCAAACAAATGCGTTGACGTCTATTCTTGGAACCCTCAAATGCTGCTCCTGCGCCGACAACAACACTCACATAAAGTAAGCAGCGCAGCATGAAGTACGGTAGATGTGTTGGACGTGGAGGGGGAAGGTTCCATGGCCAAGAAGAAGAATTCGCCGCGCTCTCCACTTCTCCTATTATAGGTTGGAAACTATGTCCTGCCGTTTTTCAACATTTTATTTTGAGTTTCGCTAAAAGGGTCTAGAATAATGTTATCTAACTTTTCTAGGAGTTTCTAGCCTCGCCGAAAATCAATTATGATGGCTGCGTTTGCTCTTATTTGTTGAGGTTTTCTCGAGTTTCTTCTATGCGATTTTTTTCGCCTAATTTGCTGTGACTGTTAATAGGCCATTTCATGTGTACTTTGTGCAAATAAATAAATACCGTTCGAAAAACAATTAACTGCTCTATCAGAAGGTATGTTTTGCTTTTCCCATTTCTATTTTTTGCCCATTTTTAGCGGAGTGTTGAAAGAGAAAAAGGGTCTTACTAACAGCCCCTTCTCTTTTAACATTCCGCTAGAAATTGACAAAAATCGAAATATGAAAAAAGCAAAACATGATTTTTGCTGGAGCACATATTTTGTTTCAAACGACAAATAACCGTACGCAAAAAAAAACTTGACCAGAGAGTTTAAGCTGTTGGTAAAACTAATTTATGCCTTCTGGAACTCAACTTTATTGCACTGAAAATTAACGGAAGCCAAAATGAACGAAAAAGCCCAATAGATGCTTTTGTAGAAAAAATCTTCCTCTTTCGAATGGTTTATAAGGTTCTGCAGAAAACCTCAAACGCAAGCAGAGGACAGAAGCTGTAGGAAAAGGTCACTTTTTGACTTTCCACTTTAATTACCTGAAAATGACAAAAATCAAAATGAAAAAAGTGAAACATAACTGCTGATGGGCGCGTGTAGCGCAGTCAGTAGATATGCAGGCTGTCGCTTGCATTCGATCCGGGTTCCTGGTTCGTATTTCCCAACCAAGCCTTCCATCCCTCCGTGGTCTACGAATTGGTACCAGACTTGTCTGGGAAGGGAAAAACACAAGCCGTTCATTGGATGGCCACCGCAAGTCATGGCAAAATACGCGAATCGCCTCCACGATATTCACTATTTGTAGAATGCGTGGCGCAGCCGAAAAGGGATTGAGTAACGCCGTCCTTCATCCTTTTTTATTCTTCAGGAAGTCTGTCCTGAGTTTATCGTGATTAAGCTTCATGAGATTCTTTGCACGCAATAACCATTAATTCCAGCCCACCTGCAAGGCAGTGATGGATTTCAGAGTAAGTCGCACTAACGTGGATGTGCACGCTGTGAAGAAGGACTGTGAATTTTACGACTTCAGCGCTGTAGGGAATGGAAGGATTGCATGAATGGACGGCGCTGAGGACGACAAGCAAATGCCGGACGATCGGCGCAGTGACCAAGTAAGGAACGAGGAGGGACGGGAGGGGACGATGACTAAGGCGAGAGGTTGAATGTGATCTCGTCGACTCGTACCCGTCCTGAATCATCGCGAGCATTCACGCTTGGTTGGACGCTAAGGGAACGTGGAAGAGAAAAAGCTGGAGCCTGCTAGGATGGCAGTATTCTTCCTCATTAAAAATTGTGTATTGTCATTCCTAATCCTTTTCAACAATAGCGCAGTTAAAGAAGGCACCGGCCGTCGCGTGCTCTCGAATCCAGATTCCTAGTTCAAATTTCCCACTCAACCAAGCCAACCATTCCTCCAGGGTTGGTAAATTGGTACCAGACTTGCCTGGAAAGAAGCGCTGACTTGTTCATCGGCTAGCCACCGCAATGCGTAGGCCACACACGCATTCAAATCGCCTCCATGATATCCCGTAGATATAGGATGCGTCGTGTATTCCAAGATGAAATTGCTTGACGCCGACTTTTATCCCTTTCCATCTGGCACTCGTTCTGGCTGGGACAAATCCCTTGAATTTTCCTCGTTGTTTTCCTCTCCACATGTCTTACCTTTCGACTTCTATCACGTATGCGCAAGGTGCAATTTCAACTGGAACTCAACGAAGAAGACGACTAAGACTTTCAGAAGGAACAATTCATAGCAGTGATTGTCTCCTGGAACAAACAGGAGACAACCCAGAACGAGCCGCTCTATTTTCCCACCCTACATTTGGGTTACGCTCTAGTACTAGTAAAAGATGGATAGCAATAGATCTGGCTTCAAATAGAAGTCTACAGGTTTTAAGGTAGACGGGAATCAAACACAGGTCGCAGGAACACAACCACAGAGAACGCAGTTCGATCACCAGCGGCCGTATCAAGGAGACGACTTCTGAAGCAAATTCACTTCGGAAAACATATGAGTCAGCGTAGCATTGTGGTCGTCGCTTCTTACGATCCCGAGACTCATGCGTTAACATTTCGTGGTTCTCCGGTTGCCCGACCATCTGAGGAAAATTCTCTCCGCATGGGAGTCAAGCGCAGCAACTGACTTCACCGACACGTATTCTTGTTAAGGCCTCCCTTCAAATGGAGTAGAAACTGTAATACAAGCTGTCGCGAAATTAATCGCCGAAACGGACCGCTTACTTCAAGCTGCTACAAATCAGCTTAAACACAACCTTCTTTCAGAGTAAAAACTAGAATTCACACATTTTTGCCAACAAACTGGTAATGAATCTAGTCCTTTGCAATAAAAACTGCGATCACAGGAATTAGCGAAATCAAGGAGGGCACATTCAACATCGGCTAAATTAGTGAGTTGTTTCTGACGCAAATGAGAATCAAGACCTAGGAAAAAGTGATAGTGAGTGGGGGAAAGGTCGGGAGACCTTCCCCCACTCACTATCTTCGATACCTAAATGGGTCAATTTTCAAGTGATTTGTGGGGTGTGTAGCCTTGCGTTGTCCTGCAACAGGAGCGGCCCCCTTCTATTCACCAATTTTTGCAACTGCTCATAGATTTGGTCTAAATCACAGGAGAAAGACTCTGCTGTGACTGCCCGACCAGGTTGCAAAAAGCTGTAATAGCACCTTTAGAACAACATCACAAAGCAGGCATACCTTTTTTCAGGTGTGAAGGTCGGGTTCGGAAGGGATGTTGGAGGAGCATCCTTACCTGCCCAGACGAATCCCCGCATCCTGTTCTCGTGAAGGACCCATTTTTCATCTACAGTTATAATACAGCTTCCAAAAGGCTTATTTTTAAAGCGAACTAGCTGGTTGGAGCAAGTGTCGAAACGTGCCCGATGCTGCTCATCGGTCAGCTCATCAGGCACCTACTTCGACACCTTCTTCAGCTTGCCGAATATCGCCAAATGTCTTGCTACCGTACTTTGACGTACGACAAGGTCCTCTGCTAACCAACGTATGTTCGTCTCCAAATTTGCTCCTACGGCTCTCCTAAAAACTTCTTCGTCAAGCGGCGACCTGCGCCTGCGACCCGGTCTTTCTTCGAAATAAAAATCACCATCGCCAAAGCGAACACTTCGGAGCGGAGCAGAGCCTCACCGTTCGTTCGCAAAGCAGTCCCTCTCAAAAGCGCCGCTAAGGATACGGGGAGCCTCCGCCTAGAATGTCCAAATTTAAATTCGTAAAGCACGATGACTCGATAGTTGCGTCGATTCACGATTTTCCGAACCCTTGAAAGGGTCGGCTCGAAAAATTAGGGCCACACACACACATGTTTTTTGAAAGAGCAGGAAAAAACCTACCGAACGGCATGTGTGGCTTTTCCTGGTACGAAATGATTCAGGATAAAAAATTTAGTTGTTCATACATACCTCGAAACGGAGATTCATTTTGCGACAGACTAATATTAGGTTGGTCAGATCATGAGCCTTTTGGTTTTTTTTATTCCGCATACAGCGCAACTTGCTCCACAACATCACCATCGTCATTAATCACTATGTGCAGTGCCCCACTTAATGGATAGGTGATTTTCTTCTTCCAGAACTGGGAAACTGGGAGTCGACGGGGAACCGTGTCAGAGCCCGGCTCTCCATTTTGTTCACGTGACTCTAGCTATATGCGCTCCCACATGGTTCAGCGCCTCATCGTGGCGTGGGGGTGGCAATGGGTGTCGAACTGCGATGTACAGCGGAGGTTTTCAATCTCCGGCAGGTCTCCCAGGCTGAGAAGGAGTTCGACAATTCTTCGGAAGCCTAGCGAAGTCTGAATCACAGCACGCCCCGAAGGCACGAAAGGGGCACCCCGAAGGCAAGAAAGGGGTGATACGAGCTCCGCCCGGGGCGAGAAGGGAGGTAGACACCACAAACGGTTATTGGTTTTGTGGTGTCACCTCATGTGAAGTCCGGCACGCCATGCCCTGCAGAAATTGCAAAAATGGCAACGGTTCCAGCGTCAGGCCCAGGTTGACAGGCCGGCTGATGGAGAAACCTGTCACAAACCATGATCAAAAGTCGCAATGGAATCAGTATAAAGGCTAGGACGTCACCCGGAAGTGACGCGCAGAACCCCCGCCCAAGTTCTGCGGTCAGTATGCGAGGGCTACCGAGGGCAGAACGACCTCGGCCAAAGAAGCTAGTTCGAGTGGGGACTCTGAATGTGGGAACGCTGACCGGAAGATCCAGAGAGGTGGCCGACTTGATGAAGCGCAGAAAGATAGAAGTCCTGTGTCTGCAGGAAACGAGATGGAAAGGAGCGAAGGCCAAGGAGATTGGAGAAGGGGTCAAGCTGTTCTACAACGGAGAGGATACGAAGAGGAACGGTGTCGGGATAGCTGTCGCAGAGTCCCTCAGGGATTCGGTAGCTGCTGTCCAAAGGATAAACGACCGCATCATGTCACTGCGGCTCGACACGAAGGAGGGTTACTGGACTGTCATGTCCGTCTACGCCCCTCAGACCGGATGCCTCGAGCACGAGAAAGATGATTTCTACTTCACGCTCGAGGAGGCCATAAGGTCCGTACCAGAAGGCGATTACCTGTCCATAGCAGGGGACATGAATGGCCACGTAGGGAGTGGCAGAAGAGGAGTAGAAAGGGTTCATGGAGGTAAAGGGGTCGGCTTGATGAACCCAGATGGAGAAAGAATTCTCGAGCTGGCTATTTCCCACGACCTGGTGGTCTGTAGCACCTTCTTCGCGAAGAGGGAGAGCCAGAAGGTGACCTATGCTAGCGGAGGAAGAAGGACGGAAGTCGACCACATCCTAGTGCGAAGACCTGCCTTGAAAACTGTCCGGGATGTGAAGGTCCTTCCGGCTGAAGATGTAGCACCACAGCACAGGCCATTGGTAGCTGACCTGGCCATACCTCTACCCAGCAAACCCAAGGTAAGAACAGAACCCAGAATCCGATGGTGGAAACTGCGGGGTTCAGAGCGCAACGAGCTACGAAGGAGGGTGCTCGATGCAGGTCTTCCGGATCCAACTGGTCCCGTGAACGAGACCTGGAGGAGGGTGACCCAAACGATTCTACGATGTGCCAAGGAAACCCTCGGTGAAACAAAGGGAGGGATCAGAGGAGATAAGGCTGCATGGTTCTGGAATGAAGAGGTGCAGGCTGCGGTGAGGAAAAAGAAGGAGGCCTATAAGCAGTGGCAAACGACAAGCGCACCCGAGCATCTTACAGTCTATAGGAAGATGAAGAGCCTGGCAAAAGCAGCTGTAGCGAAAGCGAAGAGAGCGGAGATGGATGCCCTATATGAGAAGCTAGACGGGCCACAGGGAGAGAAGTTTGCTATCCGGCTGGCTAAGGCGCGGCATAGAGCTTGCGCCGACATTCGAGTGGTCAAGACAGTGAGGGGTGCTGACGGCAGGGTACTACGGAGGCCAGTCGAGGTCAGAAAAAGATGGGAGGAGTACTTCAAGGAGCTCCTGAATGAAGAATTGCCTCGTCGCGAAGTTCAAGAAGAACAACCAACGGAAGGACCCATCCCATCCTGGACGCGGGAAGAGGTTCGCAACGCCATAGGAAAGATGAAGCTCGGGAAGGCAGCTGGACCTGAAGGGGTTCCAGTAGAGGCTTGGAAGGTGCTTGGGGACTGTGGAGTCAATTGGCTGACACAGTTCTTCAACAGAGTCATGATAGACAGTAAGATGCCGGATGACTGGAGGGACAGCATCATAGTCCCCATCTTCAAACAGAAAGGGGACGCGTCCGAGTGCTCCAACTACCGAGGGATCAAACTGATCTCGCACACGATGAAGATCTACGAACGTCTGGTCGACTCGAGGCTGAGGGAGATGGTGACAATCTCCCAGGAGCAGTGGGGCTTCATGCCTGAGAGGTCCACCACAGACGCCATCTTCATCGCTCGCCAGGTAATGGAGAAATATCGGGAGAAACGAAAGCCCTGCTACATGGCCTTTCTGGACTTGGAGAAAGCCTACGACAGGCTACCCCGGGCCGTGCTCTGGAAATCGCTCCGAGGTAGAGGTGTCCCGGAACGTCTGATCACAGTCGTAAAGGACATGTACGAAGGCTCGAAAGCGGCGGTACGAACCCCACACGGAATGACAAAGAAGATGGACATCACAGTGGGTGTACATCAAGGGTCGGCTCTGAGTCCGTTCCTCTTCGTGCTGACGCTTGACTGCATAGTGAAACTCCTGGAGGAAGGCCCTCTCAGGACCATCCTCTACGCGGACGATATCGCTCTAGTAGCCGACAGCCGGGAGGAGCTGGAGGAGAAGGTGAGGCTGTGGCAAGTAGCCCTCGCGGATAACGGCCTGCGGCTGAACGTGAAGA
Source organism: Heligmosomoides polygyrus polygyrus (assembly GCA_947396885.1). Taxonomy (NCBI): domain Eukaryota; kingdom Metazoa; phylum Nematoda; class Chromadorea; order Rhabditida; family Heligmosomidae; genus Heligmosomoides; species Heligmosomoides polygyrus. The sequence continues at coordinate 78,773,434 of OX377203.1, read as the reverse complement.
AGACCAAGTTTATCAGCTCTGAGCAGTGCACTAGACCGATCCTAGACTGCCAAGGGGAGGCGATCGAGAAGGTGGAAGAATTCCGCTACCTCGGAAGTGACCTATCCGAGGAAGGAAGTGTGGACCAGGCGGTCAGGGGACGGATAAACGCAGCCTGGCTCAAATGGAGGGAGTCCACAGGAATCCTCTGCGACCGTAGGTGCTCCAGGACACTCAAAGGAAAGCTCTATAGAACAGTGGTGAGGCCTGCCCTCCTCTACGGCAGTGAGTGCTGGGCCCTAGGTAAAGCGCAGGAGCGGCAATTGCACGCGGCGGAAATGAGGATGCTCAGGTGGGCTTGTGGATGGACCCGTCGGGACAGGATGCGAAACGAGGATGTTAGGGCAGTGATGAAGACAGCTCCGATCCAGCTGAAGATGAGGGAGCAGCGCCTGAGGTGGTATGGACACGTCCTCAGAAGACCAGAGGATCACCCCATAAGGTTGGCCCTAGATTTCGAGGCACCCGGAAAGCGTCCGAGAGGAGTCCCAAGGAAAAGGTGGAAGGATGTCATCAAGAAAGATCTCGCTGAAGTCGGCGCCATGCCGGACGACGCCTTTGATAGGATGAGGTGGCGACGGATCATAAGAACAGCGGACCCTGCGACTGCGCGGGACTAAACGCTCGGGAGAAGAAGAAGAAGAAGAAGACTCTAGCTATATGCGGCCTAGCGTTGTCGTGAAGGTGGAGAGTTGCACATCTCGGCCGTTTTTCTCAAGCGGCTTTCGCCAGTCTCTGCAGTGGAATTGGCGTGCTGCCGATGTCTGTGTCTCCTTGAGGGGGCACATCATAGTATAGCATCCCTCGCAAATCGCGGTAACGCTTTAGCAAAGGAGGAAGTTCTTGTGGTGACGGCACAAGTTGGGTTGCGTCGTCAGGTTTTCGTCTCGAGGATGCCATACAGCGCGATGCATGTTAGAATCGGCGAGGTTCCATTGACGTAGTTCGGGCTCCGTCCATACAGACCCATCCTACTATTCCACTGCGGTTGGCACATTGTATGCGCACCGCAGTTTACTATAGTTATAAAGAACTGTTTCTTGTCTATAGGTAAAACTTTAGCTTCAATTGTATTTGTTCTATTGGTCTCATGACCTAATGTTAGCTCTCGAAGATCTGTCCCTCAGCTAGCCGGATATTATTATAATAGGGTGGGCCAAAAGTAACAATGTGGCACAGTATATACAAACTGACAAAACACTCACTATCTTCGATACCTAAATGGGTCAATTTAAGTAATAGTAATCAAAAGTAATAAGACCAATTCAACAAATTTCTTCATCTCTTTATAACTCAATAACAACTCAACGGTGCTGAGGAATGTAATCGCCATTAAGGTCTGCCATCGATCAGCCAACGTCCTGATCCCATCCTTCCAGAACTTCTTAGGCCTAGTGCTGATCCACTGCTCGTTATGGTTGTCGAGGTCTGCTTGGATCCTTCTGCCCCATCCAACCATGAAGTCCTATAGGATCAAGAAGTAGTGGTAGTCGCATGGAGAGATGTCCGGCGAGGTATGTGAACGTAGCCCAGCAGAGCAAGCTTATCCGTGGTCACTTTTGCCCGATGGGGTGTGGCGTTGTCGAAGAGTAGGACCTTCTTGAAGTGCTTAGACGAATGCGAGTGCAAGTCGCCGGTCCACCTCTTCTATTTCGTTCACCATGGCCTTGGAGTCCATCGTCGTGCTTTTGGAAAGCAGCTTCCAGTACACCGGTCCATGGGCGCAGTCTCAATGCTCAGGTGCTTCTTGCCGTGAACATCACGTCGAACGAAGGTCGGTAACACGTCACCAGCCTCACCCAGACTCGCTGCTTGGCAGGGCTACGGTAGAAGACGTTCTTCTCATCTTGCGTGACTATTGAGTCCAGGCTGCTCGGGGTTTGGGAATTGGGTGTGAGATTTGCGCGACACAGGTCGACTCGTCAGACTAGAGTTTTGGCATGCTTCTGGAAAGGGCGAAAGTGGTCACTTCCCAGGTGGTCTTCAGTAAGTAGCAAACAAACACAAGTAGGAGAAGCACGAAACTGGACTCCAGTCACGACATATATGGGCACGGCATGGAGAGTCTCATTACTTTTGGCCCCCTCTAATAATGGAAACCATACAGCTACTACTTTCTGTTTTATTTATTTAATATGCCATTTTCGCGTCGAGATGGATCGGGAAAGGTGGCGTCGTAACACCAGAAGAGCGGACCCTGCGACGATGCGGGACAAACGCTGAAGAATAAGAAGAAGAAGAAGAATGGACACTTTTCAAATCAAACAATCGAATTCCCGTAAAAAAAAGCAATATAATCAATGAACAGCTACAGTGCAAATCTTTATTGCATCGTTCCTATCCTCTACATAGTGGTCTTCCACAGGCTAGTGTTCTCTCACATTGGCTATCTGAGCACGTCTACTTCTTGCTGCCATTCACTGGTTTTCCGTTCTCCCACACCGTCACCTTCAGAGTAGGTCCGGCCGCTCCTTTGCCTTTAGCCTCCAGAACTTGACCTCCCTGAAATCGAAACTTTATCTATCGTGCAAGATTGACTCTCCACCAATATGACAACAACCACGTTGAAACAAACATTCTGCACAGATCTCGTATTGTTGCGATGAGGGACGTCTTGAACAAGGACACCGATGCTTGAGACAGTATGTATGATAAAACCACCAGCATTACAACAGCCACTAGATCGGTCGGAAAGCATTAGGGTTAGTCGGAAAGTCTAGGTAGGGCTTTCGTTTTCTCTTTCTTTTCTTTTTTATTTCTTTACTCATCATACCACGCAAATCAATCAATATATAGTCACCATAGTTAGCCACCACCAGTGGCTCACTTACCTACTGGGCGGGTCAACGATTCCCTTCTTCCCGAACTGGGCAGACTGGGAATCGAAGAAGTTGGCGATCGCCCGACTTAAGTCTTCAAACTTTGTGAAACTTTTCATAACCAGAAAAGCCTTTAAGGAGCGAAAAATGGTAATTCACAGGTGGGACACGGTGATCCAGCATACGAGTACGTTGCCAGAAGGTGAGCCGCTACGATACAAAGGATCCGATCGAAAACCTTTGGATAATTGGATGATTCAGATAACGCTAACCTAGAAGACTCCAGATTTTTGGATGACTCAGATAATGGTGGTTTTGCGGAACTCGAATTTTTGGATGATTCGGATCGGGTTATCCGAAAATCATTCATTCGGATCCAATGTGTTTTTTCACTATTTCAGCTTTCTTATTCTTATCCAATGACGGTCTTAGTTGCTGGGCCTGAGTATTTTGATTTCTGATCTTTGTACTTCGCTTGAATCGAGCTGTGTCCTCCTTTTCCATTTTATCGTCTCACCGGTTGTTTCTTTTTTGATTCGTTTGTTACTTGTGTTAGTGTTGTCACATTATTTGCGCCCACCTTTGAGTGGACGCCTATAGATAAAGATAAAGATGTATAGCATTGATTTTCAGCATTAGGAAGGACGAAAAGAAAATGCCGAGCTTATGTCATATATTATGATATTCCATATGCCGCTGTTCTCACATCTTTAAACGACTGGACCCGTGCTGTGGAAATATAACAACAAACGGATGCAATCTACTTTGATTTTGCCAAAACCTTTGACAAAGTTCCAATTAGGAAACTACTGCAAAAACCAGAGATAGTAGGCCTACCTCCCATATTAATAAATTGGCTATAAGAGTCACAACTATGTTTTATTGTAATCAAAACTCTAGCGCCAGGCGGGACTCGAACCCGCACCTCCTGCTGACCGGGTGGGAATGCTGTACGTCATCACACCACCGGCTCTGCTTGATCGAACGTAACATCCAGATGTGGACCCGCCCGGTCAGCAGGAGGTGCGGGTTCGAGTCCGGCCTGGCGCTAGAGTTTTGATCGCAACCAAACATCGTTGTGACAGCTTATAACCTCGATACCAGCCACTTGAGATTTAAAGAAATTGGCTTGGCTACAAGAGTTTCTTAGGGGTAGGATATATCAGGTTCATGTGCTGGACCGATATTCCTCTTCATTTTCGGCCCACAGTGGGGTTCCGCAAGGATCTCCCTTGTTGTTCTTATTGTACAAATTAGAGTTACCGAAAGCTATTCTTAGATTTGGAGTGATCTCAAAAATGTACGCGGATGATATCAAAATGTAGAAAACCCTTAAAAACCCAAGAATTGTGTTCAAAAAGCAATGGATTACATTGATGGTTGGGCGGAAAAATGGATTCTACTTCTAGCGGTTGAAAAAACGAACTACATGATCGTTGATCCAGAAACACTTGTAAAAACTCGCAATACAAGTTAAGAGGTTCACCTTTAAAACCAGTGAAAGAAGTGTTAGACTTAGATTTCATAGTGCCTGCTGACCTAAGTTTTGGTAGTCACTACAGATGTATTGTAAAGAAAGCAAATCGTAGGATACAACTTACTCAAGGTCCTGCGAACGAGAGATCCCAAGGATAATTGTAGCATATAAGACTTGTGTACGTCCCATAGTTGAAAGTAGAGTCCCGTATTTAATCCGTTCATTAGGAAAGGAATTGACTTCTTAGGGGTTCAAAACAGCTTTGCACGTAAAGTAGTAATGCGACGCTTTGAACTGAAGTACGCTTACGTCCCTTGTAGTGCTGAGAAATTGAAACTACTCGGGCTACCTTATCTCTCTAGCCGGGTAAGAAAAGATCTTCTGATGATGTTCGAAATACTTTCTGGCAAGCTATCAATAAGGCCTACAGATTTTTCCGGCGTTCCGCTGAATATAATCCTGAGAATAAAGCTTGGGTTGCGAGTCCCCATGGCTAGGTCCCGGGTTAGGACAAAGGATCCTCATATACAGGACCACTAAGGAGCTAAACTCGTTACTGAATGACGATGAATGCCTCCTGGGATACTCTGTTCAAGTTTTTAAGACATATGTAGACACATAGACATATATAAGACATATATAGACATATATAGACACTATCTGGTAGCCACATAGGAAGTTAGATGTATTAATGGCATATTTTAATGAACTGTGTTTCTGTAATGGTTTTGTTTGTTGTTCCATAACACTGTCCCATCCTTTTCTTTTTTATTGGATGTTTTACGCATGTGACAGAAACTCGTGTCTTTAAATAAATAAATAAATATGTACGAACAAATCCGTGATTCCGTACGTCACCTTTTCAGAAAAGACACTAATATACAACAAAGCATGCGGCTCCCCTAACCGCATAGGGTCGAATTGCAAAACAGATGAACAACAACTGCCCTTCCGAATACATCCCACTGCCCAGGCATCACTCTCGAAATATCAAATTTAGTTCCTTAATCTACTGTTGAGGTAACTCAAAAGAAAATCCGAAAATAAGAACCTTGACTATAGCGTCTCTGAAGTATGGGAGAACTGTCTCCAGCAACGAGAGTTTCTGAAAATCTGAGATGCCCTAGTGAAAAAGATATATTTTGCATGCCAGCGCACAGAAGATATAGTAATCATGCCGTAGGGAATAAATGTGATCAGTATAGTTAAGCCCAACGCATTAGTACGTTCCATAGCAAACAACTGCATTAACGAAAACAAAATAAACGATGTATTAAGCTGTCGCAAAATTAATCCCCGTTTCGAGATATGTATCCCACCACTGTATAAATAAATAAGTTTTTATCCACATATCACGTCCCAGGGAAGGCCACACATAGAAAGTCCGTCTCAAGGAAGGCCAAACACAAACATATAAAAGCATGTCGCTCCAATTTTTCTAGCCGACCCTTTCAAGGGTCTCGTAAAATCATGAACCGATGCGACTATCGAGTCAACGTGCTTTACGAATCTAAATTGGAACATTCTGCGGTAGACGCATCCCGCAACCTTAGCGGCGCTTTTGGGACGGACTGTCCTGGCGAACGAACGGTGAGGCCCTGCTCCGCTCCTAAGAATTCGCTTTTGACGATTTTGATCTTGAAGAAAACCGGGTCGCCTGAGCAGGTCGTCGCATGACGATGAAGTCTCGAGGAGAACCGTCGAAGCAATCCGACGGTTCTCCTCGAGACAAAAACACGTACATTAGCAGAGGAGCCTCGCGTACACCATAGTACGTAGCAAGACATTTGGCGAGAATCGGCAAGGTGAAGATGTCGAAGTGGGTGCCTCATAAGCCGACCGATGAGCAGCGTCGGGCACGTTTCGACACTTGCTCCAACCTGCTAGTTCGCTTTAAAAATGAGCCTTTTGGAAGCCGTATTATAACTGTAGATGAAAAATGGGTCCTTTAAGATAACAGGAAGCGGGGATTTGTCTGGGTAGATCACGATGCTTCTCCAACGTCCTTTCCCAAACCCGACATTCACCCTAAAAAGTTATGCTTACTTTGTGGGGGTGTAGGGAATTCATCCCCTACGGTATGATTAAAAGGTGTAATCCACTACAAGCTGGTCAGGCAGTCACAACAGTGGTGAATAGTGGAGGGCAGCTCCTGTTGCAGGACAACGCAAGGACACACACCTCACAAATCGTTCGGCGAAAATCGACCCATTATGTATCGAAGTTCTCCCTCACCCATCATATTTTCTCCCCACCTTTTCCCCACTGACTATCATTTTTCTTCAAGCTTTGGATTCTCATTTGTATCAGAAACAATTCACTAATTTGGCCGATGTTGAATGTGCCCTCCTTGATTTCGTTAATTCCTGTGATTTCAGTTTTTACTGTAAAGGTGTTCATTGGCAAATATGTATAGATCCTGGTGGTTCAAATACAAAAGAACGGTTCTATCATAGGGCAGTTCTCGGTATTGGCTTTGTAAACTAGTCCGCTTTCAGTTCTTCGGCCGTTGTCAGAGTCATAGTGGGGTGCTCCTTCCCCACTGGGATAGATCGTGAGCATTTTTGCAGTACTGGTTGGCTCCGTCGAAGTGGTGAATTGAGTAATTGAGTTAGGACATTTCTGATGTAATTCGGGTATGCATGTGACTCCCCACCAAGGCGAATATCCACTGAGCGCACGATGACCACAACCCCCCCCCCCCCCTCCTTCCCCCGAAACACGGCTCCCAACATTCTTTCGGCCAACACCACACATACACTCACCTTAGAGCACTTCCTCGTCACGTGTGAGGCGATCTGCGAGTATCGCACATAGTTGATGCCAACCGCTCGCCACAGCACCATTTCTGACTGCATTTTCGTGGAACCATGGTGGATCCGTACAAACAAAAAACACACCAACAAACACCAGCAATGCACGACATTGACGGCTCGGACAACCGCAAAGTGCCCATCATCCCACAGGCAGAGAAGAGAACTGTTTATTCACATTGGCATTTGGGTACATCATCGAATCATAGCTGCTTTCATATCGGTCAATTCAATATACGAACAGAAGCCGTGGAAAGAAACCACGGTCGGTAGTAATGCCACCAGAATCACATTAAAAGGAAAACGAAAAACTACATAACAAAACCCAAACGAGTAGCGCAGCACGTTCAGCTAATTGGTGGTTAGTCAAGTACAAGTCGTTCTGTGTAGTAATACAAGTTAGTCGGTACTAGCATCGTGGGGCATCCTCTCATTTCTCTGTCATACATTGGAACCTGCGTTATAAACCATTTATTAGGCAGCCACAGAGCAAAACCGACAGAAATATCGCCGCTGCCGCTGTGGGCTGGGCACGGTTATTCACTAGACAACTGACATGCTTGAAAGAGAAGTGCAGACTGAACGGAAGGGATGATTGAAAGGGTGATGGATCACTGTTAAGCGAAAGGACTGCTTGCCGCTGCTGCTGCTAGGGGAAGGGTACACAGTATGTAGATCAATCGCGCTCACTCTCCGCAACACGGACAAAGGCCCAGCTAAGCCGTACTACTAGGCGCATGCACAACCGATATCGATCCGCACCAGCGGCTCGATAAGCTCAATCGTTACTACGTGACGACGTTGTTCTCGCAAATCAAACAAGCCGAATCAGAAACCAAAACAAAGAAACGCAAAGGGGAGAGCGAAGCATGCCAGAAACCCCGAACTCGAACATAACAATTAGAAACGCAGCTGGCGTGCGTTTTCGTTACTTAGTCTGCTTGGGTCTATGTTGGTGTGAGAGTGTGAGTACTGCAATAACAACATGAAACTAGATTCGAACAATTGGACTGGTATTTCATCACAGAAAACGTACGTACTATGCAACAGGCAATAATAGGTCAAACAATAGAAACATAATAACTTAATAGGCAATCCGACGATTTTCCTCTCAGCGGAAAAAGCGCTTGCCGCGACCTGATCCTTCCGCATGGAACTGGGAATTTCAGAAGGCGATTGAAGACGGGTGTGTGCGGTGACGGGTGATGCGTGCTTACTGTGCTGAAAAGAGAAGAACCTGGTTAGACACACAACATCGTCGCCGAGTTAGGTTGTTGGAGACAGAAGGTTCACTCAACTCAATACTTCATCAGAATACAAGGAACAGTAACGCAGAGTTACTCAGGGCAGAAGTCACCTTCTAATTCTTCCACATATCATGTTCGGATTTGATGGGAGTGCATTTCATGGCAAACACATCATAGGACTAGGAAAAAGACAAAAAAGTTTACCATTTTCACGTCGAATTGGACCTTTTCAAGCCAGATTGATGTCATTTTTCATCCACCTACCTTATAAGTGAGCACATTATTTGAAATTATATAATTTTTTGTCTTGAGCAGGAAGGCCGCCATTTTTAGCGTCAAAAAAAGGTTGTGATATGCCTCGTCCAAGACGTGGCGATTAGTGATACCGGAATTTCTGCCTGCATGGAGTTTGACACCTGATAACGATATGACATAAACCAGTTTAAAGAACACTTATATCTTCATTTTGATGGTTCATATATGTGGCATTCACACTATTAAAATAAAAATAAAAGTTTCGGCGGACTTTTTGAGTGCACTGCGCTATCTGATGCTTTGATGCGTTATATACTTGCTTTTTTGCTACGCTTTAAGACACGTTTTAGTTTATTATTTTTCTCTTAAAATAAAAATGATATAAAATTATTAAACTTGTTGGGGCAGATAAACTAGAAGAAATTTCAAAGAAAGTTATACCAAATTTGTCTTGAACAAACAACTGTTCTAAGTATCTTGTTGAGTCTGCAGTTTAAGCTGCTAAAAGGTCATTTCGATTTGGAAGAGTTCGCTTTGATTTCAAAGTCTTATGGCTAGCTTAGAAGTGGGTCAAATTTGACGTGAAAGGTGTCCAATTTGATTTGAAGGGTCCAACTCGACGTGGAAATTGTGCATATATACATATGCATATAGAGTAACAGTTATTAATGTCTATGCATTTCTATTAAGTAAAGTCCCGGCGTTTTTCAAAACATCTCATTCTGAATCAGTCAGTGATGAATAACCCCGACTGGCAAGGGGCCTAGATATCAGCGACGTGTTGCGAAATAGTCATTTCGTCCACCTTGTTCGAAAGCGCTCTACGATAACACTGCTCAACGTAGAAGCTATGATTAAGGCTGACACTCATCACACTCCTGTCCTCATTGTGGTCGGCGCTGTAGGCACCGACCGCGTCTCCCTATAGCAGAGTGTCTGACGACCGCCGCTCACCGTTCATTTGCGTCGCGTTAGCTGGTCGAATCTGCGCTGCAGCGCCGGTTCCTACGGTCGGCGATGGCGTGTAGACCTGGCCGGGGCGAATCGGCTTCACGATCTGTGGCGTGTTCTGGCGGCGCATATTGCGTTGTCTGACCGCATCCTTGATCCGTTCGACCTTCAAGCAACAAGAGCCCATTTCAACAGGTCGCCTACATCGACTAGACGCCCTACCTCTTGCTGGTACTTTCGTCGCTCGAGCTGCGATCGTTCCTTGGTCTCACGAAGCGCCGTCTCCAGCTGCTTGATTCGGTCCTCTCGTCCTCGCAGACGAGCCTCCATCTTGGGCAGCTCCACCCGTAGATCAGCATTGTCTCGAACAAGCTGAAGCAACGTATTTAACAATAAATTCAACCGACTTGAGCATTTTATGAAAGAACTTTGGATGAAAGTTACATGGAAAAGGGGTACTTTCCGTATAGATGGTTCAACGACGGCGAGCGGCAAAATTGAACATGCCCTGGAGCAATCTCGAAGATCGGGCAAAGACGAAGCGACAGATCAGTGGAATCCCAGAATTTTTCGGGCAATCCGCCCTTGACGTCCATCTTAAGAAGAAAGAGTGTCTTGCCTCCACCCATCTTCCCCTATTTCGGGCTGGGACTGTTGCTTCTGCATGGTATCTTTAGCAAACGTCTGTAGCTCTCCTCACAGAAACCGAGAGAGGAAGTGGCACGAACCCATGCGTTGCGCCTAGACGTTGAGCCATTTGCCCGGAAAGTACCGAAAAAGCACTACTTGACTACATAACGCTGGGCACAAACCGCTGACGAATTCTCTTCGAGATATGCTATACAGACATCGTCGGTACTTTGAAAGAAACGATTTTTTCTATAGAACGGAGTTACCTTCCGAATTTTCTCTTGGATCTAAAAATGAAACCTCATTACTTTATATGAATACACTTCGTCTACTCCACCTCCTCCTTAAAGCTTCTAGCCGCGACACAGATGCAACAAGTCAGTATGGCCATCTCATCCTATCTCTCACCAAACCTACGGCTACCTCGTTCGTTCCCTTTTGAAATATTAATTTATTGAGAAAGAGTGCTTTACACAAACATATTAATCAAAGACACAGGGACCCTGACATGAATAGGAAGGGGAATGCCTGTAAGCATATAACGCGCGAGACAAGTCCTACCTAAACATCACATTCTAATCTGGGGTAGGCGCTGCTCGTACCCGTGGTCTACTTTCGCAGGTCCTGTGGTCTAGGGTGAGGTATGGCACTTGAAATTTTTGAAGGAGCTACGCTTTCTAAGGTAAAATTTGGCAATGTAGGGTGGGATGACTCCTGAATAATTTGTCATTCTCAGATGAAGGTGATTCTGCCCTAGTCAATGAAGTCGTCCAACAACCTCATGAGCGGTCTCAACCCAACTCGTGAAGGACCTTCATGAGCTCAGTTAAGACCGAGAACAGTTTTGCAAAACAACAAGAACAACAACAAAATGCGAAACCTTCAGGAGGATGCGATCAAAACTACAGCGCCAGGCAGGACTAGGACCTTCACTTCCTACTTACAGGCAGGATGCTACTTCATTGCACCACCGCCGCGGTTTGATCGCACGCACACATCCACAGTATCCTCGTAGCGATGAACACCCACCGCATATCCGTCATATCGGTATGAGCCGACCGCTGCTATCAGCAGGAAAGCGCTAGAGGTGAAACCCACTTGAGGCTTCAATAAAACGAATTGAATCAAACATATGGAAGTCATCAGTTTTGAATTTTTCATGCTGATATAAGCGCTCGGTTCATCTTGACATCATGAGTGAGCGGTGCTTGTTCACCGCTAGAGGATATTGTGGATGTGTGCTTGCGATCAAACAGCGCCGGTGTTGTAATGGCACAGCATCCTACTTCTCAGGCAGGGGATGCTGGTTCGAATACCTCCTACCACACGAGTTTTGACCGCAACGAAATATCCTAGTAAAGACTTATAACCTCGACAACAGCCACCTCAGGATAAATAGAAACAAATTGAGTCAAATGCAAAACAATACATTGTTAGGATTAAAAACTGTTGAAAGAAACACTCTTGCATTAGTGCACTTTTCAACTCTGCAATAAAAACTTTTCGACCACTTCACTCAGAAAAAAATCTCGGCAGCGCAATGAATCGACTAAACTGATGTTCACCTAGCACAAAACCCTTAATGGAATGACGATGCGTGTCTGTGTGATAGAATGGTTTGTATTCCCTCGTTACACGTGGAATGCCGAGCAGCTCTCCTCAAACAATAACAAACAAACACGGCTTCAGGGCTCTAGTTTGCTCCTGATGAGGAGAGCTATAGGGGTGATATAAGTTTGAAGGTCTTAAGATGACCCGGTTGCATTCTCCCTCCAAAAGCGGAAAATCCCTAGCATAAACTCCTCCCCATCCTAATAAGTACCGAAATCCAACATTGAAAGCACCTCTAAAACCTCGACATTGATATCGCTTTATACTTCTTCCAATTTGGCAGTCTGATCATCTAATGAGCAAACCACAACCATTCCCCCTAATTAGAACCCATTCACGAAATAGGATAAGCATTCAAAAAGGGAAAGTATTCGCTAGTTAACCAGTATGCACACGAATCTACCTGCTTGTGGACTTTGGTGAGCTTGTCGAGGTTGTTCTCGAGGAACTGAATTCGCTGCTTCTGCGCTGGTCCCGAGAGACAGTCTTCCTCAACGTCCAGACCTGCTTGGCACCTCGACAGGATCAAACGCACGAATTCCTTCTTGAGGTTCTTCAAGGTAGCAAGCTCCTAAATGATAACATTTTCGTTCACGAAGACTAATACTAAGTCTGATCTGGTTTGCATTTAATAGATTTTTCGGCGCAAAGCAGTTCGGAGGGCTCTACCCTGTAAAGCAGCCCCATATGAAGTTCTGTGTTGCACGAAATCAAAGTTTTTACACAGCACTGGTGTGTTTTACTCCAGCGGTGAGCCGAGATAGGCCACTTCTGATGTAAATGGGGACTCATGTACCACGGCGGATAACCAACTAGTACAATGTGATCCCCTCTGAGCCGCTCTGCGCCAATTTTTCCTAAATTCTTCTAGAACAAGGATAACTATGAAGGGAAACTAACGGTGTTGACTCTGTCGGTGAGTGGCTTGAGCTCTCGCGCAGCTTGGTCTTTCACGAGCAGCTGCTTCAGCTTGCTCGCATCCTGGCCTTGGAAGGAGTTCATGTCTTCCAGCTTCTTCTCAGCAGCTTGGGCTTCCGCAGAGTTCATCTGAAGTAAAAAAAAATCATTTGCAATACCACTTCCTTGTCGCGGACGTCTGTCTTGACAAAGCAGTGAAACGTCTGGGCACCTCCTTCGCAGCGGTGTTCTCGCTGAACAGCTTCGAAACTCCAATGCGCATGTGGTTGAGAAGCTCATGGTCCGGAAGGATGTCGTTCTGGTTGACCTAAAGCACTACGCCTTAAAGTCGAACGAGTCGTACGTAAGATGTAAAAAACTGACGATATCGGCGATGTTGTACTCGCGAATGATGTTGTAGATGGCATCCTTGAAGTGCTTGATCTTCGGACCGCATTCGTCGAGATGAGCATTGAGGGCACTCGCTGCCTGGCTCGAGCTGTCTTCAAGTTGTTGGTTCTCCTCCTAAGAGAAGGATCGGCCGTGACTACTTGTCGGGAAAAGCATAACTAAAAGTTCTGCAAACTAACCATGACAATTTCGAGCTCCTTCTTCAACTTCTCGTACTCAGCGTTTCGAACCTCTAGCTGGACGGCGATGTCTTCGATAGCCGAGATCATCTAGAAATTACATCGCGTTTAAATCCAAACATTCTAATTAGAATTTAAAATACTTCAGCTACCAAACTGCTATCTACGTTGTATAGAAAAATCATTGTAGGGAATTTGAGGAAGCATAGCTGCACTTGCAGAATTACTCTAGACGTTGGGTAACGCGAAATGCTCCATATCCACATCACTAGCGTTCCGAAAGGGAGGGAAAAAATTTACGAATTTATAAGGCAACCACTAGACTTCTGCAAACCCACAGGGTTGAGGTGAGCGCGTCGGGAAGACGAAAGAACGCATGCCTTCCATTTAGTAAGCTTCGGCCACAGCTTCGGCTTATTATATTTAACATCATTTACCTAATCAAACTCCATATTAAAGTGAATTCGGTGAAATCCTACTTCGAGGAAGGAACTCCAGCTACACTCCATTTGAAACAGCGTTTTCCTCTCCTACGCCTTACCACACTCTCATTTGAAGCTGCCTGAGAGCACTCATAGTAAGGCGATGAATAGGGGTGGTCACTGTGCTCTCGAGTAGATTCAGAGTGGAATGGAGGTGGGATAAAACAGCCTTGGTTCTCCCGAACTAGGACTGCATCATGAATTCCAGTCGACTTCTCCAGCGGTCGGAACGCCCTTACTTGTGAGGTTTCGCAAGAACGGCTGTACAATTGAAGGTGCATTACTTTCCACGACTGGGATAAACCCCAGAGCCGTTAAGAGCTAGCGTAGCTTTTCAACAACCTTCAGAGCAAGGCACTCTACTAGAGCTATTTTGGCTATTCTGTGAGAACAGCAGGTTACCCACAGTGGAATTTTACCTCAACAAATCATCCAAAAACTAGTTGCCATCACCTTCCCCGCCCCCTCCCCAAATTCCCCCTAGACCTTTGAGCAAGTCGATTTTTCTTAACAGAGACCAAATATGATAAAGCCGTAACAAACACGCTCTGATCTGTATAACCGAAGTGGCCCTAACAACACTACGTTATTTTGACCCCACTTTTCACCCCTATGATTGAGCTGTGAGGAATCTGGCTCTTTTCTACTCCCACTAGTTCCCACTTTGAGTATAGCTTTCTAGTCTTCACGTATTTCGGCAGAATCCCAAATGAGTACTGTCACGTGATCCCACAGTTAAGAGGGTTCTTTACTGCATGCCATTTGGCAAAATAACACAGAACAGTGCTCTTCGTACCTCTTTCGTCTCATTCTGCTTGTCATCGCTCTCCTTCTGGATACGCACCAGTTCCTCACGCAACGTCTCTTCGTTTTCACGCATGGCTTGGATCGATTCGTCTTGCAGCAGCACCTGAAACGATGAAAACTCGTTCCCCGGGACACAATAGCAGTCCTCAGTCTGTGCTGTTGTGCCATCAGCAGTTATATTCACTCTCCTGTTTTACAGCTAGCAAACACAAATGTATTAATGAGCAACAGAAACTGTCTAGAGAACACAGAGGCCTATTGATTTACGAGTAGTCAAAACTAAAGGCCGCCTTGAAGGAATAGTAGCGCCACAGTTCTTCCAACCAATTTCAGTGACCAATGCCGCAATAAATACACAAATAAACAGCTGGGGCCGGATTCAACAACAATTAAACCCACGGGTATGAAGGGTATGAGGGCTAGAGAAAAGGGGTGGAGATGAATGCTTCATCGTGGGAATCTCTACCCACTACACCCCGCATACTCGTGGGTTTAACAGCTAATGAACACGGTTCCTGAATAGTGACTTCCGTGTAGTTAGGTTCGCCTAGAATGGATGTACACGAGTGTAGACATCCGAGCTTTTTCGCAAGCTGGGGTTTATACTTCGGTCGCCGACGGACGCGTCGTTAAGAAAGCTATGAATAACATCACCTAATTGATATTGGTAGTTTTCACTGAGACACAACGGCCGGGGACCGAAGTATAAACTCTTCTTAAGACCCTCTTGAACATCCCTAAACGCAGCATCTGCGAATGTTTAAATGCCGACTTCCCACACAAGAGCTTCATAGAGATCACTCTTCTGTTGTTGACCGCTTATCTCAGTGACCCGTGCACATTTCGCAAGAAATATTTGGCAAACAACTCCCCTTCATAGACATAAAGAAGATCCTATGTAATTTCAACTACACTAGCAGGAGATTTCAGAATGATCTCCACAAACAGCAACTACTGTTCAAGATCTTATGTTGATGGATTTCTGTTCAAATTTACTGCCTGTTTCTAGCTTTTCTCCTTGTGTTTCACAAGGAGAAAAGCTAGAAACGGTTTGATTCCACGCCTTTAAATAAATGAAATAAATCGAAGCAGTTACCTGGGCCTTCAGTTTCTCATGCTCCTGGCTGACGCGCTGAATCTCGTCGTCCTTCTCGTCAAGCTGTTGGTAGAGCTTTACCCGTTCCTCCTCATACCTGCAATCCGCCCACATCAGCTTCAACAAGCTATCATTGAATAGAATCTCGCACGAACTTCTTCTTCTCCTCATCGGTGATGGGTCCGGTGACAGAGGTGAGCATCGGCGGTGCAGGCGCAATCATCGACCTCTCCATCGACGGCGTGGACGAGTCTGTAGGAGCTAAAATGGTGCTGAACACCCATTAGGTCTACCCAAGACAGCAGAATTCCCTTACTCTCTGATACAGCCAGCAGGCCAGCCGAGTCACTGAGGTTGATCCATTCAGCTTCAGTGACACGCTCGCCTCCTCGCCATCGGGTGATCTCCAAGTTGAGGGCTTGGATCATAGTAGACAGCCGAGTAACCTAAAATCAACTGGCGCAGTTGTAAAACTCTGTGATCTGCAGAAGTATCGCCTACCTTATCCCTCTCCTTCTCGAACCGTCGCTTCCACTCCTCTGCAGTGAGTTCCTCATTGATTTGGACAACATTCTTGATGGTCTTCGCTCTGAAACGGAATAATGAAAAAGAGAAATGTGAGAGAAAACATGGAACTTTTAAGCTTGACAAGCGCTTTTGTGCAAAAACGGCACGAAATTCAGTTGTCGCTTAAGCTTTAGCAGCCCGTTTTCGGAAACCGTCTGAATGCCAAGCCCATCTAGCTGTTCATCCTTTGGCGCTCGACCGCTTGCATTGACTTCGATTCAAATCTCCACCAGATCGGCTCACCCATTAGACACTATAACGTCTTCAGGCTAATCCTAGCTGCTATCAACTGTCCTGTGTCCTCAATTCCCATCCCAAAAATGGGTATATCTACCTGTCTGCACCTTCTTCACGAGCAATGCTTGGCTTTCATTTAACCTCCGTCACGTTCAATACCCGGAAAGAAAAGAAATTCTCATTCTTCACATTGAAAATTTTAAACAATTTCAGTACAAATATTCAAAAAATCCACAGTAAGGATAGCTCAACCTAGCCACATGGCCAGTCTCCTCTGGTTATCGAGGCAGCAACTCAAGTTAGGTTTAAGCTGCAGCATTACGAGAAGGGTAAAAGCGAAGAACAACGTCAAGTCTTACGAACTCGAGCATTCAACAAAGTGATCTATCAAAGCAATACGGATTCACACGGGTTGATTCTACCTTGCATTAACTGCAACTAATGAGCGAGCATTGATACTGCATGGTATGATACATTTTTCATCAGCACACGTGGGGGAAAACAATAACACTTGTCAGCAGACAGTGGCAAACATTGCCGCAGTGAACAGTTCTCTATTTTGTTGGGTTGGGCTACGAAAACAAAAGGGAAGACGGAGTAGATTTTTGGAGAACGAAACTGGAATTAGAGCGGAGTTGGGCGAGCGTTCAACTTAATGGTAGCGAAGAGCAGTGCGTTCAGACTTTTGACACCAAACCTACCCAAATCTCCACTTCTTCGTCCACAAAGCAATACATATTGGGGAGGGGTGCATTTGAATTCTGCGTTCTCCTGCACTCAATACAAGAACGCATACGCAATACAAGAATCAGTATGTAAAGCGGTGCCATCATAGTTGGTGGTGGGCGCTCTTAAACTAGTTCATAAGAACCCATTTTGTTCAATATTGACAGATTGAACTCGTTCAATAGAAAACAATGACATTAACAAAAATCAGAATAAATAAAAAACAGAAAATTTTAAGCTGGACCGTGACACCTTCAAATGTTTAGACGCGAGGTACATTGCTTTATCTGTATCCACGGATCTGATACCGTATTGAAAACGTTAGTTGATTGATGGTGTGTTTGCCCATTTTTATTTTATTTTTCGGATATTACCTGTTTTATCTGCTAGCCAAGAAAAATTTAGATTTGCACCGAGAATGGTCCTTTTCAATCTCCCCCTCCCGCCTAGGAACTCAGAATCTGAGTCTATCTGGGAAACCTGGAAAATTCATTAATGACTTACAGCAATTTAACGGAGAAAATGCAGCCGAAATTCCTGATAATGCGACTTATCATCAACAAGCGATATGGTGAAATGTTAGCGCTATCAGGAATTTCGGTTGTACTTTCTCCCTTAAATGCTGTAAGTCGATGATGAATGTTTAGGCGAGATTTTTTCAACCTCTTCTCGACTTTTGGAGTCGTGAAAGTACAATAGTGCCTTTTGTTTCTATATGTAGTCGCCTATTTGTTGTGCTTCGTTTCGTTATGGCGGAGAATTCTTTACGAATGGGCAACCACCAATTAGGATTGCGTCTGTGAAGCACTACGTAAGCGAGTTCATAGGGTGCCTAGCATGCCGCAAATCCGGGTGCGCAGGAATGCGCACGATTTTGGGGCGGGGTCTCCAGCACTGGGGACGTCGCGGCGATGCTCACGTGATTCCAGCGCGTTTGCTGATTGAGTCAAGAGGATCGAGGCTTGTCTCACGCATGTTTAAGCTCATAATCGAATATAGCATTGTTTTAATACCAGTTTTTTCAGAAAACGGTTGAGTTCCTCAATTTTCAGTCATTTGTTATCATTCGTTCGCCGTTTTGAGAGAGCACACATGTGAAAGAGGGGCCTGTCGACTAGAGTAGCATGGTTGCATACGTTGGCGGTGAAAGAATGTGTCAGACAGCGAGGAGAGCATGGTTGGCGCGAAGGTGGCGAGACAAGGCGACAACTTGTCCCAAATGGCGGCCACTGCCGTTGTTCCCGCCCCCAAAATCGTGCGCATTTGCATCCACCCCAATTCCCTCTATACTTCGCCTATCCTCCTTGTTCAACCTGCCTAAAACTCAGGAAAAAAAACACAGTGCAATTAATACCTCCACAAGAATGCTAAAAGCAACAAAACTTCAAATGGACCGCGACACTCACCTCTGACCGAACATAAGCGTTGACTTCGTTTCGGCCTCATTGAAATGAGACGGAGAAGCGCAGATGATAACGGTCGTTCGGGAATTTCCTCCTAGTGATTCTTGTAGAATTCGGGTAAGTTTCGAGTCTCGATAGGGTACATGTGATTTCTGAAACAAAAGCAGTTCGACATCAATTTCTGAACCATCTCCTCGATATTCAGCAAAACCTACCGTTCCTTCTGCTAGGGCAGAGATGACGATACCAAGTGCAGTGAGTGATTTGTTGATGTTCTTCGCCTCCTCTAATACAGTTCCTTGTGCACCAGTTTTACTGACCTGCAACAAGCATCGTAGAATTGCTGAGAAACCTGCTCAGCTGGCTACCACTTGCAAAACGGCGTACCTTTTCAGAACCCGCTAGATCTACCAAGTAGAGCTTGCCAGCAAGCTGTTTCTTCGTCGCCTGATGCTCCTGCTTCACTGTTATTAAGAAAACTGAGTGAGAACGAGATGAGTGCTCATTCATGTCTGAAATTGACACTTTCGATGAAGAACGCCGTCCAGCGAATAATCAAGACTTACTAGTAACAGCAACCATCCGATTGCTCTTCCCGTCCTCGATCGTTTGCAGTACTTCATCGGGACTTCCTACAAACCGCTCGGTGGCTCCTTTCACGTACGGGACGCGGTTCTTGTCCTCGTGGATGGAGAGGTTGACTTTTTCAGCTGGAAAGCGAACCTTAGAGCCTCTCAATTAGCTAAGACGATCAAGAACACTCCTCTCGCTAGGAGGCAAACTTACGGTCAAGCAAATCACGGATCTTCTCGTTGTAGATCTCAAAATAAGAGACCTTAATATGAAATTCTAACTCCGTGTCCATAGTGTAGATGTGATTGAATATATCCTGTACTATTCGAGGAATGATACCCTGCATAGTTTGGTCGCCGATCACACCCTAAAATAGCCTCGTCAGTGAACTCTATAGGGAGAATGCTCGTCTAAAAAACAAAAAACGCACCTCCATCGTGTGCGTTTTGCCGGAGGACGTCTGACCGTACGCGAATACGGTGCCGTTGTAACCGGACAGCACATCTTGGACAATGTGGTACGCTGCACCCATGTAGACCTGTTCCTGCGTCGTATTCGGCTTGAATACCTTGTCGTACACGAACACCTTGCCCTGAAAACGAAGAGCTGGTTGGTGTTCAGCGTTTGCATGAATAGGAAGAAAACTGGGTACTGGCCGTGCACAGGTTAGCGGTGTCCCCACTCGTTCCCTAATTGGAACGCGCCACGCATTTTGCTTTTGCGCAATATCGTGGAGGCAATTCGAATGCGTACTTTAGCCTATCCAATGGAATACGGTGACCAGCCGATGGACAAACCAGTGTTTTAACCTTTCCAGACAGTTTTGGTACCAATTCATCGACCACGGATGGATGGAAGGCTCGGCTGACCTGGGCGGGAAACACCGCACTCCCGACAGCGCTACAGGAGCACTCAACGCGTTGATACCCTGATTAATCACGCATCGAAGTCACAAGCCATCTCTTGCAGAACTCTATTCGTTTCCCACCATCTGATTAGGTGACTTCTCGAATACATTCCCACTCATTTTTCATTTTTACTTATGACAGTTTGTACCACTGAAAGGGACGCGTCGTAGCGCAATCCGTGGAGACGTCAGTTGTCGTATGCACCACGCTATCAATGATCTTGGCTCAGATCTCTAGACTAAACTAACCAATCATTCCATCCCTCTGAGGTCGACAAATACCAGAGAGTGTCTACGAAGGATAATACTCGATCTACGATCGCAGAGCACGCCAGTCAGCGAACACCACTTGGACCAACTGCACTAACGCGTGAGTTCACTTCAACCATCAGCCCGCCGTCAGACGCTATTGCTGATCCCAGGTATTTGAACACCGAAGTGCGTGCAAGTTCAGTACCGTTAATCTTAATGGAGCCAAACTCGTTCACGTCAGTCGTTAGGTACTCGGTCTTGTTGACGTTCAATTCGAGTCCAACCATCGCCAGGCGGTCGCACCAAGCTTGCACCTGCCGCTCGAGATCATCTTTATCTTCGCAAGCGAGCATCACGTCATCAGCATAGAGCAATGTTCATGGGACAAGCTTCTGAAGATCTCTCGTAATGGCATCCATGACGACAACAAAGAGGAGTGGGGAAAACGCAAAACCCGGGTGCACCCCAACAGAAATGAGAAACCCCATTGAGGTTCGAGCTGCAGCTTGCACTCTACTCTTTGGGCAAAAGTAGAGCATCCACCACTCGTACTCGAACAATCGAAAAAAATTCGAACTATATTGTGTAGGCAAAACAATAATCCAAATTGTCCACGATATTCCCTCCCTTTCAAATAGTACTGTTCGACCGCTTTGTTTGCTACTTGCAGTTGTGCTCTGTGGAGTTTTCTTTTCTGCTGTTTGATGTTCCTTTAGTGTTACTGATTATGCTTTTCAATATATTTTCCTCTCTATTCTTATTCGGTTTCTATTTTTCTGTTTTTATAATCACCTAATTTCTTTTTTTCTTGCCCCTATTGATCCTTTCTTTTCATGGCAGGTCTGTATAGTCTACTATCTAGCACTGAAAACCCTCGCTTTCTTTTTTCTACCTATAGCAGGCGTTCTGCGGGTGTTGATGGAGTGGTGGAGTTGACAGACCAACTAAGCTGGTATACGGAGCCGTTTTCGATTGCCACTTGCAGGGCTTTGTGAGCCACTGCTCTTCTCCATCAATAGTCCCATTAAGTAGCCCTCCAGCGCTTAGTTTGTCTTCCGTTAAAATATTTCAAGCTCCTTTTTTCGTTTAGCAAATTTTCCAACCTTAAGGTGATAGTTGTGTCCTCACTATCACTCCACACCGCCACCTCGCTTGAATTTGCCCAAGAGCCGCCAATATCATGGGGCAGCAGGTGAAGCTCTTGGAGAACTTCAGAGAAGGGAATTATGAGTAAAACCGCCGTATTCCGCCTAGGATAGATCCAATTTTCCTTTTTCCTGGTGAGCTTTGGTTTTCTGAGGCTTCTTGTTTGTTCTTCGATATGCTGTGTTACTCGTCAGGCTGTGTTCACGAATTTCTTCTACTGTACAATTGTGCACACATTTAGGTGATAATGAATAAACATGCTGTGGCATGTAACAAACAGAAATACAAGGGAGGTTTAATATAGGAAGGCCCAAATAGGCTGTTTGAGTGGTGCCCCTTTCCACAACATTCCATCCAGTTTTCCTTGCGCCATACTGCGATGGGATGTTTTCACAGCATTTCGAACGGCTGTTTGCATTCAGAATCCTGATTCGAAGTATCCAGTCTGCTCTGCTGCAAGTGCATTCGCAATTGATCAACGTGATTCACACTCGAAATGGCAGCCAATACCAGCGGTTTTTCGTGGTACACGCCGCTTCGGCATCCGCCTTCACATGTGGAGCAAGGACAGCGGCAGCATCGCATCACCGCTGGGTGAAAAAACTGGCAGATCCTTGAGGATCGATCATTTCGCATCATGATTTAATGATACTATGTACTATGAACTGGACTGATTTTTTAGTTTCATCACAGCTCTTTGTTGCCATGCTTAAAACATCATACCGAGATAGCAATTAAGCCTTCCCAAAGGAGTAGGCTCCTTCATTCGAAGGCCATCAGGTCTCACGTATTTCCTACGTCTTCAGTTTCAAACTACTTGACCTTTTCAATAGGCTCCAACTCTTCAGCGAAAACTAGTTCACCTGCCTTTCACGCAAAATCCCCTTCAAAAATCGTAAAAAACGGCCTGAAATACATGAAATTTTCCCCTATCCAGCTGATAAATCCCTCGCCCTCTGAAAATCGAGTTACTTCAACGCGCTTTCCACGATGTATCCAAGGCTAGCATTAGCTGAATTTCATCAGAAGCCTTCATTCAACACACACCAGCGCCCTGCAACGCACCGCAGAAAAACAAGCCGCTGCATAAATGAACCCTGGGCGCAAGACGCGAAGCCATCCATCTCGGAAATCAATTCGGCCACTCTTGAAAAAGGTGCTTTAGATTGGTTTCGCTGAAAAGCTGGGGAGCCTGAAGATCTTTAAGCGAGCATAAGCCGGTTATGATCGCGCTTTTCTATAGGCATAAAGACACCGACGAAAACAACATAAGTAAACGATGCTTTAATGCACTTATGTTAGAAGGCAAAACGCTAATTCTGTTTGAATTTGAGCGCGGATAAGCCCATCCTCGCAAACACCAGTTACCTAGCAGATTGAAACATCTTCAAGAAGTCGACTGGAGAGCAGGCTTCATGTGCTTCACGAGTAAAAAACGGTCCTTGGGTTATACTTGTGATCGTTACTACAGAGGAAAACCTGAATCTGAACGGTTCCTGCAAAAGATACGTGACTTTTTGCATGAATCGTTCTTTACACAACAGAATCGCCAATTCGGCAGGATTCACTTATTAATAAAACAGGCTTGGATTATCCGAAAAATGGCAAAAACAACAAGTTAAAACCATTTCTTGAAAACGCAAGCCAAGTTCATAAATTATTCTAGGAAATAACGGAATCTTCGGCAGAACTTCTGTTGGCTTCCCTCTCTTTTCAGAGCTACTTCTACTTTAGAGCAGTTCTTATTCTATTTTCTGTCTAGTTGTCAACCTTGCCTAATACGCTAGCCAATTCTGTCCAGGTCTTCGTTTTCTACAGCTTCTGATATCGTTGTTCTTCCCATCGACTTTTAGCCATCTACACATATAGTAAACAGTGAAGTGTTACATCGATTGCATTACTTCTTAATGAAGATGGAGTGAAACCTTTATACGCACATCATGCACTCGCATCACTGTGTGAGGTTCCTTCTTCAAGAAAAAATCTGAGAGCGAAAAGGATATATCCTAGTCGAAGGGAAGCGTCGCTAGAAAGCGAGGCAAATGTAAACAATATGGTCTATCAACTAACAATATGGCTAGGAAGTTGTACAAAACGGTCCTCTCATAAGCCAATTCACAATATTGTTCTTGAAAGCTATACTAGTTTGTACTCAGTTTTGCCGACGGGCCTGGTGGGCGCGTGTAGCGCAATCGAAGGAGGTGCCGTTGCCGATACCAGGTTCCTGGTTCAGATTCCTCGCCCAGGCCAAGCAAGACTTCAATCCTCCCAGAATCGGTGAATTGGTACCAGACACGTCTGGGAAGGACACAGCGCTGATTTGTTCATCAGGGGCCAGATTCATCTGCGATACTGCTGGTATCATCTCACCACGGATTCACCAAACCGGCCTACGTAGTATGTGATACATACGGACAAGACAACCGATATATCGTTGCCGCCCGGTAAGCGGTTGATGAATCTGGCCCCAGCTGGCCACCGTAAGTCTTTTTTTTTTGTTGGCCAAATACGCATTCTAACAGCCTCCACGACATCACGTAAAAGTAGAATGCGTGGTGCATTCGAAAGGGGAAGAGTAACGCCGTCCCTAACCATTTGCCGCCGTTATCCAAACAGTAGGGGTGAACTTCCCCCCACCCCACAGATCTCACGAACACAAAGTTAGACCAGAACCGACTTCATTGTGCGCTCAATAGGGCCCTCTTTGAAAGCTATGAAACCCCCTCAGTCATCGGCTGGCTCGGACCACTCGTCCGATTCGCCTATTGTGACCGAAAGTTGCTATTCATGAAACTGACTCATGCACTCTCACTTCTGCGCCTGCTTTACCACGCCAATCCCATTTACGACCGAATAATGGCACCGCACACGGAGCAATCTCGCGCGTAACACTTCGTGACATGCACTTGTAACTTCCTGAACGTACATGAACATCACTGTGTTGGTTTACCAGTCCCTCTAGTGGATCATTTGTCACTATCCTAGGCCTTTTCTATGACCCCTTCTTCAGCGATCAATAATGTCACGCGTTCCTTACGCTGTCACGTATGGCTGTTGTCCGCCGTGAGCGAAATCTCCTTGGATACGACCTCTTCACTGATTTGTATTCAGATGTCCTCACAACGGACTGCGGATGGAAGGAATCGTGGCGTGTCAGTAAGGCTTTCTCAACAAAGTATCCCTTCGTCCGCAAAGGTCAACAATGCAACAACTTATCGCTCAGCAAACGATATAGCATCTTCACCTCAAATTGAACACTTCAAACTAAACTGGGCACTTTTCAAATGAAAAAAATGAAATTGGACACTCCTCTATGCAAGCCTAACGCTTTCGAAATCAAGCTTAACATTTTCGAAATCAAGACGAGCTTCCTCACATTAAAACAGAGCCTCTCTGTGACAGCTCGACTAATTTTATGACCAAGAAAATTCAGTATTACTTTCTTAGGAATATTTTTAAAATCACCTGCTCCAACAATTGAACACAAGGGTTGTAATTTTACGAAAAAATTAGTTTTCAAAGAAAAATGCTTTAAACCTTTTATAAGGTGCAGGAAAGCAGCAAACTAGTGTGTAGTATTAGGGTAATTCATATGTTCTTGCGATTTTGCAACTTGACTTGGCTGTCCTAGTTGAGACGTGTTATCGATTTCGCAGTAGATCACATGCAAACGGTCGAAGGTCAGCTCATGCCAATGCAACTTATTAGCAACTTACCAGCCGCTTATCTGAAGAAATATGGAATCTTCAAAACACCTCCGCCACTGCCTTTTTTATGAGTTCCAGCTTGGGACACACATCAGCCGAGGCTCATCGTAGCCTGGTGCGTGTTTCTGGTCAGCATGCACTCTGTGCACGTACCTGTGATAATTGGATGAATCGCTTCAAATTAGGGGGACTTGGGTAGTCCGACCAACCAAAGTCTGGACGCGAGTCGATGCTCGACAGCACTTCCTACTGGTTGCCATGAAAGCAGATCCGTTCCAGTCCACTGCGACTTGGACGCGCCCATCTCCTCTAGCCAAGCCACCGTCGTTCGAAAATTGCGAGAGCTTAGTTCCGTATGGAAAATACGCCAATGATTCCGCATGATTTGTCACCTGACCAGTACTCCACACGAGCTGATGAATGCCTTTTCAACCTATCCCGCCCTCACCGTTTTGACTGGTTGAACTCACTGGGTACTCTGTCAAATACAGCAAGGCGTGCTTGGCCTCCAGCAGACGAGAAGCCGCCAGCAGTCCCAAAGGTGACCGACCTGCACCCAAGGGGATGCTGAGTGTTTTCCGGGACGTTCGTGGTGTTGCGTACTGGGAGCTTCTCCCTTCTGGTGCCACCACTAACAGTCAGGTGTACAGCAACCAACTATAAGAAATCAGTCACGCTCTTCAGATTGAACGCCCACAACTCGACAATATTTATTTTATCCAGGACAATGGAAAACCGTATACTTCAAAAATGACCCGCCAAAAGTTCCAGCTATTAGGGTGGGAAGAGATTCCCCACCCACCCTATTCACCAGACCTTGCCCCAACTGACTACCATCTGTTTCCACCGCTAGTTCACTTTCTGGAAGGAAAACGATACGATGATCGAGCGGCACTCGAATCCGACCTTCGCCACTTTTTCGAGCCGAAGGAGGACAGTCGTCGACAAGGATGGGCGATATTTCGATGAGTAAGGTTGGTTTGATCATCAAAATATATAAAAATTTGAAAATATCAAGAAAATCGCAAGAACATATGAATCACTCTAATACAAGGAAAGATTGCACAATGCGGTCGCTTATCTCGTCACAGTTTTGATTTGATTTCTAGCAAAAACTCTACGTGGAAATGCACATTTGCAAACAGTGCAATACAGTTGTAGAAAACACTATGTTCCAAGTCAGCGGCATTATCACTATCACAATCAAAAGAGAATCGTGACGATCTAGGCGAGCGTGTGGAGCTACCTCTTCTTTTAACACACTTAGAAGTTGTTGCCTTCATGCACTCTACTCTAAACCATAAACTAAAAATTTTCCTTTAAAGATAACATTTTTCATGAAATTTCAAAGTGTTCACTTTCAGGGCAGCTGAATTACGAAATTCCAAAGAAAATCATACTAGATTTCCCTTGGAAATGTGAAAGATGCTCCTTCAAAATTGAGAGATGTCCAGTTTGATTTCTTAAGCCTTTTGCTTGCTTGGGAGGGTATTCAGCTTGCTTTGGAAGGTGCACCATTTGAAGTGAAATTGGTGTAAATGGAGTACCTTAAACTACGCAAAACAGAAGAAAGTTTGATTCTCCTTTTTGGTGTTCACTCCAAAGGTATCCCACCCTTAGACAGAATCACGATTTTCCTCAATACTGGAGAACTTTGAAGGAAAAAATTGCAGATTTCTCGAGCAATTTCTCGCCTGGCGGTACTGTACTTACGGTACTGCACCAATTTCCCCAACTATAATCAGCTTCAGTATCTTGGAAATGGCTAGCTCCAGTCGTCCGAGCGGCTACAAACGAAGCTCCTCTCGCTCGGTGGCGATTCTCTCGAAATCTGCGCTGTTTCCTCGCACTGGATCGATCGCGTAACGCCATTGAGATTAATCGCCTGTCCCTAGCTCTAAACGCCAGCTGGACACGCGTATTTCGAAGCAAAAACCTCGTCGCGCAACTGCCACACCTGTCTGCTGTCCCAATTAAACGACCCTAGCGAAGCATTTGAGGGCCTCGCCCCTCATAAACATCGGCGAAGGGATTAGGGAACACCTACGATGTCATAGCCAACCGGCCAGAAACATAAAATACTCTCATAGATTCCAGGTACCCACGAATGACTGCCTCTGAATTCATCCAGTCCTAACCATCCTCAACGAGTGTACATACGTCCCTTTACCCTTTAAACTAATGCGCAGTGACATGCGACGATCCATCCTGCCGATTGTATCTCTTTAGTGTGCCAGCCGCACCCCGCCGGTCAACCAGCGGGATCTGCAGTCGTTAGCCATCTGATCGCTCCCTTTTTCCGATGCCGACCTCGTTGTCAGTCGAGCGAGGATTGACGTCAGATGGAAAAATGCAGCACTCTTGAAACCATTCAGCTGGGCTGGCAGGCAATCATCATCTTTAAAGTCGAAGACAGAACCCAGAGAAGTCCTGTCACCTTGTTAGCGACGATTAAATATTCAAACGTTATGCATTCACTGAAGAGATGCCACGGACAATTATACCAATTACAGTGCCATTAGCCGACTCCAGTGCTAACCGATACAAGCTTGGTAACGAACTTTTCTTCTTCGTCTTTGTACGGAAGACTCAAGCGGCTTAGGTCCTTCAGGTGCGATTACATCTTGAAAAACGAACCGAAGTAGCCTTAAGATTTTCGTTAGCTTTCAAACACAAACTAACAACATCTGCACTGCTGGAAAAAGCAAATCGCACACATTCAAGAATCACATATATTCCTAACTCGGTTGGGAGACAACGATAAAAGGATAAGGACGGCGTTGTTCAATCCCTTTTGGGATGCGCCACGCATTCTGCCCCTACGGCATGTCGTGGGGGCCACTTGAGTGCGTATTGCGGCTTAACAATGACTTGCAGTGGCCAGCCGATGACCAAATCAGTGCTTAATCCTTCGTAGAGATACAGAACACTAACTCTTATGGTGTATTCGAGTGTTTGTCGTTGCATAACGATTTCTCCTCAATATTGCCACCGTTGTCGAATATACGGGCACCAGGATAGACCGCTTTCTGGCTTCTCGCAAGAGCGAATGTGCATCCCAATGCAAAAACAATTCTCCATCCATTAATACAACGCACTCTGGATGAAATTTTAAAATGTAGCTGAAGCGAGTCTGGAAAGAGAGAGCACCCTGATTTTCCGCCATAAAATTCTAAGAACCTCCACAAAAGCTTTTAAAAAGGATACGTCATGGTTGGACACATAAACATTGTAGCTGAACATCCATCTAATCAGGGAAGGGTCCTGACCTATATCATACCACCGCTCACTCCGAGCGAAGCCTAATGGTAAGCCCCATATCGATCGCGCGAAGCGGTGAGTCGATCTGGGGGCCTGTCATTAGGCTTCGTTCGAGGTGAGCGATGGTACGACATAGGCCTCAGGCGTATTTGAACGGCGAAAACGGATATCACCACGACAATCTCTACCCACCCTTCAAATATTAGAAAAATAAGTCCAATTTTTGGAAAAACCCTGAAAATACCGAGTTCAGGGTCTTGAAACTTCACTACGGAATCGTATGGCCGCGCAACGCAATACCTTCCAAGCATAGAAAAGTGTAAAAATACTGTTTCACTTGTTCGGAAGGCATTGCGTTGTGAGAGTGTGCGCTTCCATAGTAAAGTTTCAGAGTCCCTAACTCGCTAGGTTCAAGTACTTTGCGAAAAAGTGAAGATTCTCATAGTGTTATCCAGTTTCGTCGCTCAGACGCTTGAGATCCTTCCCTGGTAAACTTGTTTCGGCTAGAGTATACTTGTTAGACGTCGAAAAGGGTGGCCTATCAACTCAAGTGCTACACTTGATGTCTCCGACTTGCATTTCATCTTTTGAAGAGAATTCATGGGGCGTATTTCGATTCCTCCAATTTTGATTAATTTAAAAGTTCTTGACAGGGACGCACTTACCACCCAACGTTGCTAAATCTTTTAGTGAATCTGTATGTCTCCGAAATCAGATCACTAGTAAACATCAGAGACAAACTACATTTTTGAAGGTCACTTTCCCTTCGCATCCGCTATGGAGATGGAGCTCTCCCATGGCTAGGTTATGAGGAGCATATCGAACCCCAAAAAGACGTTTCCTCTCCTCAGCTGGAATACCTCTATCAAACTCTCTGGAAGTGTGAGCTTGGTGGAGCGAATGTTGTCGCAGTGCATTCACGCGAGTCATAAATGACGGTTCGAGTTCAAGGGCGCTCGACGTAGGGGTTGCGAAACAATTCCAGACCCTGATGAGACCTTCAGCCTGTGCACTGCACTACCTACGCAAGAAGAAAAAACCGAAAGTGCCGCGGAACTCTGATTAGTTGCAATTGATCGCATGCTGCCTGAATTCCACAACTCCTCTCCTCAATGGGTTTCTCATCCGAAGCGACGACGCGCCATTAATGTGTAGTGCGCGGGCACGTCGGCCATACATCCCGCGCTCTTTGATGACACACCTGTTCGCGGAGGTCCGAAAACCCCCAGAACACCGCTAGATCAATAATGATCGCAACGTGCACTGAATAGGTGAGGCGACACAGCGCGGGGAGGGCTATTGTGTGCGTGGTGAGGCGACGATCGCCGACGGAACACGGGATTTTGAGTGAAAACACGAGAATGCTGAAGGATGCTGCTGCGCTTGTACGACGCAAACACCGCGAACTCACCCCGATAGAAATTGTGTCCTCGGACGGGAACTTGGGCAGAAACCGATCGCCATTCTTCTCTTCCGTCTTGTTTAACGGTCGGATACGGCAGAAAACCTGACAAATGATTGCATTACTAGGAGATATCTCATGGAAATTGCACATAAAAACAAAAGTAAAAATATTTCTAAAAAAGACTAGTCCAGCTAGCTGGCGCTTCAGAGGTAGAGGTACTTGTTAGAAAAACTTAGGTTACCCGTGTTTTACAGGGACACACATGGAAGGGAGCATATAGCGCTTCTCATCTCCCATCCCTTGCTTAGGTTTCTACTAGAGTTTCAGATGCTGCCCCGTTATGCGAGGGGTTTTATTTAAATTAAGGAAGTGTGGTTGCATGGCATAGGAGGACGTACGCAAACGACACCTTACGGTTGCCCTTCCCTACTAGAATAGATCCAAACACAGTATTTAAGGCAAAATCATGCTCCAACGCTTTCACCTCGAAAAACCTCGGTGGCTTCCCGCATAGTTTTCCATCCAATGTGATGACTCTCATAATTCCCAAGCCTGTTTGTGCACACAAGCACCCTTTCCCAGAGCGCGAAACATCTTTCCCACGACAACGACTGCCGCGGATCATTAACCATTTAACGAGCTAACGTCCAGTGTCTGTCAGATAGTGAGAAAACGCCTTGCTCAGTCATTGCTCGGATATACCTTGAAATGTTTCTTCACGGAAAAGCTTATAAAAATTTAAAGACAGATGGGTACAAGCCTAAAGCGGTAGACCATAACTGCTAGCCTTAACTTTCGCTTTCGCAGCAAGCCTGGGCAATATTATGAATGAAAACGAAGGTGAACTCGCCGAAGACGTTCGGAGCTCCAACACGGCGCGAAGCGATGTAATGACAAGCTCCCATATCGATCGCGCAACGCGACGAATCGATATGAGAGTTTGTCACTGCGTCGCGTCGCGTCTCGATAAAGCTCTGAACGTCCCCTTAGTTAATGATCGGCATTGAAACTAAAGCTCTTGGAATACATTCAATCAATATTGACATAATTTGGAACAAGGGGCGCCCTCGCTTGGGGAAGAGCCCAGTACAATCAGTAATAACGAAAACAAACACATTCATCGAAGAAACAAGCCAGAGTCCAGGTTCACCAACTATTAAACCCAGGGATGTAGGACATAGAAAGGAGAAACATACCCAAGGTGTGGGAATTTTGTTAGGTGGAAGATACTCGACCATCTTCCTGGGGACAGATTCCTCAACCGCTTACCGGCCGGTAACGGTGAGAAATAACGCTAAACCTACTGATACTGACACATCAACATACGATGTGTAAATTTGGGCCCGAACTCTCTATGTCGGTTACTACGTAGGCCGGTATGGTGAATCCGCGGTGAAATGATAGTGTCGTACGTTGATGGATCTGCAGGGGCCGGATTCATCAACGACTAACCCACGGGTATAGGGGTAGAGATACCTACGATGGAGCCTGCGTCTCTGACTCCCACCTTATCGCTACTTGATTCTTATCTTATCTCTATCCCTTATACCCCGCATACCCACGTGTTAATTGTTGATGAATCTGGCCCCAGCGTATACCCATGAGGCTTTCCTTACCTTTATACGAGTTTACACGAGATTGATGAATCTGGCCAAAGTTTAGATGACCAACAAGGTTTACGTAACCTTCGCCTCAAACAACCCACCCTTAAACCATACTGTGTCTCAAAGTTTGGCCCGCAGAGGAAAAAACAGTAGTTCTTAATCAATTCTCGATTCATTCCTTTGCGGAAGAGGGGAGAGGTTTGAGAGCACTTCCCTAAGCCTTTTTGAAAACAGAAGAATTATAAATGAGCTACTATACAATAATGTCTCAATGAACTAGCTTAAAGAAGACCCCAGGAACGGCCTTTCTGGATTTATCCTAGTCGGAGAGGTTCGCTAGAAAACCGAAACACACAGAGGTGAAAGTCTGGAAGGGTGCGGCACCCTCGTTTTCTTTCATAAAATCCTAGAAATTGGTTCAAAAGTTTTTAAAATGGAGAATTTAGGCTTGAAATCATGCACAATGCAGGTGTTAAAGCTCATCTAAGCCTGTTTCGACTCGAGCAAACTTGTCAGGTGCAGAAAAGGTACAGAGAGCGGACCAACCGCTCTCGACTTGCACCCAAACTCAAAAGGGGTGGAGTAATCCCAATGGAAAATTTTATAGAAAGGTCCCCCGTAGACCAGCTTGGTGAATAGTTTCTTTAATAAAAATGTAGTTTCAATGCGGTCCCGTTGAGAAAGGAAAAATTGAAAGTGCACTATATTGCAAAGAGTGTAGACTGAGTTCGCCTACAGGACCACCTTTCCATACAGTTTTCACTCGGGGATAGGCCACCCTGATTGCAATTTTTCCGTTTTTAAAGCGGTTCTCCTCTTCGACTAGGAAAGATTACGCTTTTCTAGCAGTAACACCTTCCCACTAGGTTAGTTCCGAATCCTCTCCTCTCTCCGTCCCTCCCTCTATTTCGGACCTTCGCCTCTCTCTCTCTCCCCCCCCCCCCCTATTTGGGACACCTTATAGACCGGTAGACCTGCTGACAGCAAAGCAGAGTAAAAGACCACTTCCTTAATTTAAGGAGGCAAAGGAATACTAATCCTAGAAAAATTCATCTATCCAATTGCTAGTCGTGTAAAGTACGAAATCCGCAGTGCCTTTTCATTGTTATCCAACAATGAAAAGACACTGCGGATTTGTCGGACAAAAATATCCGACAAGGCTTTAAAATGTGGGTCTTAAACAATCAGACAGCTCTCGATCAACTAAGAGGGCATCCAGTTACCTTTCATCTAATGCTTGGCGCTGTTTCAACCAGAACTTTTACCGAGCAGCGGACAATGTAAAGGAATAACTGCTCAATATCAGTTAGGGTTGAAAGGCAGCGTCAGCTCGTTGACTTGACAAGAGAAGTAGACAATAGCCCCGCGTTCTTGCGACACACCGATAGCAGTGTTAATTCTGCCCACCAGATTCCTTGCTTGAACATCCGTTGTGCAGCGGGACTCATTAATCACTGCTGCTCACAGGTGTGGCCGGCTGCGGGCTTTGTGACACCAAAGGCGGTATGAGCACCATGCATAACAGTAATCCAGTGACCTTCCTCTGCAGCGGTCTGACTGGGAGGCCGCAGTAGGTTAAATCCATTTAGACACTACCTGTGCACCTGATGACCTTTCTGGAATGTTGGATCCACGTCTAACACATGTCTTTACAGAGCAACTCAGTGACATTAGCGATACTCCTGCTATAATGCACTATCAAACTATGCCTTAGTGCAAGTCTAGGAGGGGGATCCACCTAAGGTTCTTCCAAATCTCTGGCTGCTTTACCCCACCAAAAGCGTCCAAAACGGGCTATTATTTACATGCAAACCATGAGTCTTCTCTAAGTTTCTATCCAGTGATGTCGATGGATGCAATCCTAGTTGGAAAGGCCGCATTTCAATGATGTCATGGGGATGTATGTGTCCTTTACAGCTATCTGTATGTCGGACATTAGAGGCTTGAGCCCATGCGAAGAAATTCTACAAAAATTAAGACGTGAAGTACAGTATCCTACTTGTATTACGAAGGTATATTGTATTAAAAACTATAGCAGTTGATATCAGGATTTTTTCCCCAAATTTTGGTTGTATGTGATTGATCTTGGTGCAATCCCGAAGGGGGGGGGGGCACCTCTGTACGATAAATTGAAACTGTATGGAGTGACCCCCTCCCCTCCTTGGGATTGCACCTTGACCTTCTCTTACCTATGTGCTAAAAAGTCTACACTGCTCTCTCACATGTCGCTTATGCATTCACAACTACACTGAATACGTTCACCCCTAGAGCATCGTTGAAACGCGTTCCCCTTCAACTAGGATTGCACTAAGGATATTTGAGGTACCAACTCCAGCTAGGAATTCGGAAACTGCTACTCTCTGGGCAGTCCGGTTGGCGCAGTTTGCTTATTTCAATGCGTTATTGCTTATTGTGCTTCGGATCTAGCCTAGTCGGAGGAGGCACGCGGTGTTTAGCTCCTTCGTCCCTTCCTTTGAACGTAGAGCTTTAAATACTGTCAGATGATAGAAAAGGTTATGCGAACTCAGGAATTGTGGTATCATGTCGTGGAATGCTCGACTTAACTGTCACCTTAGCGTTACCCCTTCCTGACTAGGATAAATCCTGGGTTTCTCTTCGTTGCGACATCACTAAGCTAGGTACGACCCCTCCAACTAGGATTCCGCCCGCCGATGTAACAACGTCACTGCGACTTAGCTTGCAAGTCAGGCCATGCTTACGACGTGACGTGACATGAGGACGTGACGTGACATGAGGATGTGACGTCTCTCGACGTTAACTCGTTTTCAGTGACGCGGCACAAAAGTCACCACGTCTTCGGGGTGTCTAAACGGCTCTCGCCGCCACAGTGTGAATAAAACTCCACAGAAAAATCACCTGCACGCCGCACTCAGCTGGTCCTTCGGCCATTCTGCTACCGTGCCGGTCTACCTACCCTGGAAAAAATGAGGTTATGTCATCTACACAGTAAAATGAGCAGCAGCGATCGCGAACGAAGCACAGATACAGATTTCACAACAATACTCGTCGTAATAATTACACTAATGACCACCCGAACGGGGATAAACGAGTGATTAAGGCTAGCCAGTTTCTGCATGAGGGCTAGACATCTGTCGAGGCGGTGTCGAATTTCACAAGCGCACGGCATACTTTGGTTGCTGCTGCTGCGAAATTCTCCGACGGCGAGTCGAGACGGAATGAAAGCGACCGAACAAAGACGGCTGGGCTTAACAATTGGACTGACTCTGTGAGTGCGTGGCCGGCTGGCGGGTGGGGTGAAACAGATAGGGATAAGTCCCGGAGCGACGACGACGAGTGCATGGATATAACAAGCCGATGCGGCCATTGCGAAACGCGGGTCGATCGATTCGCCGAGCCAACCGCACGCCAGCCCTCGCCGGCCAGCTTTATCCCTCACCGGAGCCGGCCGTTCCTACTGGAATCGTCCCCGTTTCCAGCGATAAAGCGGCAAAACGGGGAACGTTCGCAGAGAAGACGGAGGCACGGACGGTCTGGCAGTGATTCCGTACAGCAGCCGAATAGCACAGCTGGAGAGCGCCATTGAGCTTCATCTACGTGGAAACGCTGTTTGCGTCCCCTTCAAACACAGAAAGCAACGACTCGTTCAAATCGCCAACTGGCAGATCGGCAGTGAATGGAGGCAGCAGTTTCACATGCCTGTTGAAGCCCATATCGACAGTAATAGGGCTTAAAAGCTGTTAGATGTGGATGTTGAGAATTGGATGTTGTTGTGTGGATGAGAACACAACTCTTGTGCCAGGCGGGACTCGAACCCAAAGCACAGTCGGAGGCAAGAAAATGCCTCTTGATTTGCGTTTCACTTCCGGGAGCAATGCGTGTTCGGGGGGGGGGGGGGGGGGAAGGGGAGGGGGCGCGTATTGTTATAACGACAACTTTTATTTATTACTCCTCTTTTAGTAGAGTTTCACATTTCCAACAAAATCGTAGAGCTAGCGCGGATCACGTCAAGCAACGCCCAATATGCTGTCCTACCGTGAGCTATACAATCAGGAATTCCTCTCAGAGTGAATGCCTCCCCCTGATCCACAAAGTGCCGAATTCCGAACAAATGAGGATAAAAGGAACTAAGCGGGCTGGTGACCGATACACACCTGCACACCTGGGGCCAGATTCATCGACCGCTTACCGGCCGGTAACGGAATATCGATTGTCGTATCTGTATCTCTGTATATCTTTGTATCACTTACTACCTAGGCCGATATGGTGAATCCGCCGTCAGTTGATACCGGCGGTATCGTTGATGAATCTGGTCCGCGCAAGGTGTCTCAAAACGGGTAATTGGAGATCAGTTAGTTAGACTGGTAATATTAGGGTGCGCCACACATACTACTTCCACGAATGTCGCTGAAGCAATTTGGATGCGTACTTAGCTTATAGAATTACTTGTAGTGGCTAATCGATGGACAAGTGAAGTGTCTACTCTTGCTAGGCGAGCCTGGTACCAATTCACTGATCCAGGAGGGGTGGATAGCTTGGATAACATGGCGGGAAGATCCGAACCCGGACCAATCTAATCGGGTGCACACGACGACCGGAGTCTCCTCCGACTGCGTTACCACGTGCTCTTCAAACAGATACGCGCCTGAACCAGGATGAAATTAGGTCAAGCTTGAAAAGATTTTGAGTACTCCGACAGTAGCCATCTTCTGGAGTTGTATATCTAAACAACTCCGAAGATGGCTACTGTGTGGGTCCACTATTGTAAGGGGTGGGGTTTCTGGGTAAAGAACGACAATAATCAATCCTTGCGCGCCCGCTTTACAATGGCAAAACTGCAAAGGTTAAGAATAAGATTTAAGGCACCAATGGTCTCTTGTTTCCTTTAAAATTAAAGGCGTCCTTGAGCACGCAAAATTTTTGAACTTTTAGGGTAAATTATATGATGGTTGGGCTTGTATGACTGACGCTGAGGAAAGGGCAGAACGCAATTGTGAACAGAACAGAACAGAACATTTATTAGCCAAAATGTGATACAAAGTAAGTTTTGTTCAAAAGGATACATCAAAAGTTGGCTTTCGAAAATTATCAAAATCAGAACGTAGAAATTTGTTGAGCAAAAAGAGTAATACAGATCAGTTTAGCACAAAATATTATGGCAAAATTCAACGATTTAGTCCTTCAACGACAGCAAAAGCGTTTTGTTTCCATGCTTAAACTAAAGTGAGAAACGCTTCTTTTCTTAAGCGTGACTCCGTGATTCATAAACTGAAAAAAGTTGTTATATGTTAAAGCAAGGTATCGTTCATTTTGCCTAAAAACTAATTTGCAGCTGATCTCACAAATGTACTCTTTGTTTAAGAGAGTTTTCCAGTTTGTAATTAAACGTCCCAGGTGAAGAACTGAGAATCATTGCTGGAAGTTCATTCCAGATTTTAATAACACGAGCCAAAAAGGATTCTCGAAACATTTTTGAGTGCGGTCTTTGCGGTTGAATTCTAAGATTGTGCCCTCTCGTAATCCCATTGAATGAGGAAAAGGTGAAGAGTTCATTTTTATCAATATCCAAGTAATCATTAACTATTCTAAAAACAAGGTTCTGGTAGTAGATTATTCGTCTTAGTGATAACGATGTAGTACCGAGACGAGCCAGTCTTTCAGGGTATGAAACTTCGAATAGACCGTTTCTAATGAACACTTGCTTTGTAAATCTTTTTTGTACATCTTCTATTAGACTTATACTACTTTGTTTTAATGGTGACCATACAGGTGTACAGTATTCTAAAAGCGGCCTTACATAAATAGAAAAAAGTTTAAATAACGTTGTCATACTGCGAGTTTGAAAGGCTCGTAATATACAGTTTGATTTAGCATGAGCTGTAGCAACAGTCTTCTCAATATATTCATCAAAAGTTAGTTGGTCGGAGTATACAATTCCTAAGTCACGAACAGAGTTTGAAGTATGCAGTTTGTAACCAGCTAGATGGAAGAAGCAGTTTTTGGGATGATGACGCCCAATAAGCATGACAGTAGTTTTATCGAGTGAGATATCTAGTAGCCATTTCGAAGACCATGCTGTTAGAGAGTTTAGCCCTTCTTGAAGAGTTTTGTAATTGTTTATAGAATACAGTTTTGTATCGTCTGCATAAATAGTA
Source organism: Heligmosomoides polygyrus polygyrus (assembly GCA_947396885.1). Classification (NCBI taxonomy): domain Eukaryota; kingdom Metazoa; phylum Nematoda; class Chromadorea; order Rhabditida; family Heligmosomidae; genus Heligmosomoides; species Heligmosomoides polygyrus. Next base: position 78,735,798 of record OX377203.1, on the reverse strand, counting down.
CAGTAGACACCAGAAGGTAAGCTGTTTGGCATATCATTAATGTATATCAGAAACATTAACGGTCCAAGGCAAGTTCCTTGTGGAACACCACTAGGCGTTTCACACACTCAGAAAAAGCTCCATTAACCATAACCTGTTGGCTTCGCTTGTACAAAAAAGATTGCAGAAATCTTAGAAGGCAGCCTTCAATCCCGTACGCTTCAAGTTTTCTACATAAAAGATCAAGAGGAATTGAGTCAAAAGCTTTAGTGTAATCGATGTATCATACACTAACGTATCCATGCGAGTCAAGCACCTTTTGCCATTTTGGGATTGAGTTTATAAGAGCCGTAAGAGTGGACCTTCCTTGAAGGAATCCATGCTGAAACTTTGTGATTAACTGTTCAGATGATAAATAGTTGTAAAGTTGCTTGCAAATTATTCGCTCCATAACTTTGCTAGTTGAGCATGTAAGGCATATAGGTCTGTAATTTTCTACATTAGTTTTGTCTCCCTTCTTAAAAACAGGTTTAACGAAACTGGTTCGCCAAATTGACGGTACTTCACCGTGGAGGAGAAACCTATTGAATAAAAGATTGAGAATTGGGGTCAGCCCCATTGCCGCTTTGTTAAGAAAAATGTAAGGAATATTGTCGGGTGAAGTAGAGTTGCTGACTGAACAGAGAACCAAACTATTATAAAGCATGGCGTTAACCTATCACTTTTGAGCCACGCATTCTACTCCAACGAGAAATCGTGGAGGAAATTTGAATGCGTATTTCGCCTACATAATGACTGGCGGTGGCCAACCGATAAACCAGTCAATAATTTGCCTTTCACAGACATGTCTGGCACCAGTTGTCTGATCCCGAAGATGCAAAGCTTGGTCGCAAAGCTAGACGGGAAACTCGATCCAAGAATCTGGAATCGGATGCAGACGACAGCCGGCGCCTCCTCCGACTGCGCTAACACGCGCCCAGATGAAAAGAAATTAATTATATGCAGACATACCACTCAGTTTCCTAGCGGAGGCAAGCATTCCGGTGTTTAAAATTCCAGAGTGATGGGAATTGCCTGGAAGTTTAACTCGCCGAAAGCTAGTTAGATCATTTCACAACTGATCCCGGTGTTTATAGAATTTTAACCGGGAGCTATTGCATCCGATTCGCTGAGATACATCCGTCTCGTCATATGCTGTGCTTGTTGGCAACAAAAACTATTCATTAACCTCAAGCTAGCTTATTAACAGTTTTGCAAAGCGAAGAGACCTACATGTGGACGAGCCATGTGTTATCGTAAGTGAAAGCCCTACAACTGGTCATCGAGACTATTGGAATGGCTGCTAATTTTTTTGACAAAAAAGGATGATTTTTATTTCCGTTCAAGAGCGTTTTTAGATACTCGTCGGCAAAGTCCAAAAACATAACAAAAATTCATGACAGCAAATACTTCCGATTCAGTAGCTAGCTACTTATGTAAAAAAAATGCTGTATGTAAAAAGCTACGCCCCTTAAGCACCAGTCCTGACTATCGCAATATTTTTTTTTCCGAATATACAAGAAAAATGCAGTGAAAACTCCAAAGGATAAACGGTAAGGAGCAGCACTAATTAGTTCCTTTTGGTCTCGCCGCTCATTTTAATCCTGTCGTAAGAGAGGAGACACAAAGAATGTGAAGGACCTTACAATGATTTGCGCGGCCATCCTATGGGCAAGGTAATTATTTTATCGATCCCAGACGAGCCCAAGGCGGACGACGGTGTTGGAAAGCCAGTTTTGCGTGACGACACTGAAAACGATTGCTCCGACAAGCGGCAGCCAGTACCATTACGCCTCATGACGTATGAATTAGTGCAGCTTACAGATGCTAGCACGTTTTCAATACTAATTCGCTTTGTGTACAACATGGAATTCGCCGAAGGGTAATCATATTCCCCCAAGCCACACAAAGCCTGAGCAAATTGACTAAGGGGCCTACACCGAGCGACATTCTACGAATACCTCGCCGAGTATTGAAAATGCTTCGATGCCCTTCAAGCCGAGACTGCAAAACGAAAGGAATCTGCATTGCTTCTTCTCTTCTGCACGCTGACATACACGTCCATTCTCGCGTGAGGCAAAATATGGGCAGCCTCAGCTCGATGTCAAAATGCCACTGCACTGGTGACTTTTCTTCAGCGGGGACCCAGAAGTCCACGGCGACGGGTTTGGGATGTGTACGACGATAATACACCAATTGTAAGAGCAGAGGCAGCATTTCAGCTCTAGGAACGAGGATCCACCCTACTTTCTCTGTACGAAATCCGAGGATTTTACCCAAAAACCCCTAAAATAAAACCGCTAAGCTAGGACAAATAAACTGTAACTGCAGTAGGAAATCTAAGTCTCACACCGAGGTAGAGCTCTCGCAAACTAAAAACATGTGATTTGAGGAAACAACAGATACTTCAAAGGAATTCCCATTTTGTCAGAATTTTGATAAACATAGGCAAAGGAAATCGATCTTTGAGGAGAACTTCTCCACTAACGGTGTTCTTCCGTTTGGAACAATGTTTCTGAACAGCGTTATAGCGCAATCAGTGAAAAATAAAAACAAAGGATAAAGGGCGGCGTTACTCAATCCTTCTGGAATGCGCCACGCACTCTACTTCTACGGGATGTCGTAGAGACTTGAATCTGCTCGCCGTAATTCACTGAATCGTGCCATTCAATGAATTACGGCGAGCAGCCGATGAACAAGTCAGCGCTTTTAGCTTTACAAACAAGTCTACTATCAACTCACGGACCCCGGGCGGATGAAAGAATTGGTTTTTCTGGACGGAAAATCCGAACCAAGAACCTGGTATCGAGTACACGCTTCAATCGGCACCTCCCACGAGTGCGCTATACGCGCCCAATCAGCGAATAAATTAAGAAATTTTGGATCTATCCTATTTGGAGAAAACCTCTAGGAAAGCTAAACAAACCCTAACCAGGGTGGGATTCGTTCTAGTCGAGAGTGGAAGAGCTGAGGTCGGAGTTAAGTTTGCCAACCCACGGCTCCACTCACATTCCCTGGATTTGGATGCGCATTCTTGAATCATGAAACAGTGACTGGAGCTCTTGAACAAATGTAAGGCGGTCCGCAAAGCAAAACACCGTATGCCACCCGAGACACGAAAAGATCAGAGTAAACAACAGAAAGGTCCTTTTGTAGGCTGTAGTCTAGTTTGCCGTCTCTGTAAAATAGCGCACTTTCAATTTTATCTTCGTTGACAAAAGGACTGAGTGAACTCCCTAGCTAGGATAGACCCGAAATTTCTGACTCATGAAATGGAAAGGACAGAACTGCGCGACGTTTTTCACACGATGACTGTGCCTGTGTCACCGAAAGCTCTGAGTCATATTTCAAGACCAACACGCCTGTGCCTATCAAATGAATGGCAGTATTTATCTGACGGCTTGAACCTGAAGGCGGATATAGATAATATCAAGAACTTTGTTCCCAAAACAGAGAAACCTTTATATATAACGTCCCGATATTCCCAGCTTACAGTAGCTGCACTGAAATCCAGTTACCAGTGAAAATCTATGATACCCGTGGTATCTTTAACCATGTGTGATGCTAATATCGATGATTTTAGCTTAACCGCTTATAGCTCACAATAAAGTAGATCTGTGAAAGAAGCCACTGCATATGTTTGCGAACAGCTCCATAAATGCGAGGAAGAAAGGCTTTTTGAAAAATCATAAACGACGTACAGCGGGATTTTCATTATTCCCTGTGGGCCCTTATATGGCTTTACACTTTGAATGTGTAGATTTATATAAGATACGCCTACCTATTCCCGGTTTTATACTCACCTTAAGATGGAACAACACATTACATTATCAAGAACAACCTCACTAATAGGTCAGGTTAGTAATTTGGCTTCTTAAAGAGCAGACGGCCCATGCGTGTTATAAGACGTCGGTTGTATGGCTTACGTAGTTTGCATTTCAAAAGAAAACTAAATGATCTCGTTATGGCATTCAAAATCCTTACTGGTAGAGCTTACGTTAACTCCTCCAATTTTTTCACAGTTGTTGATTCCTCTACTAGAGGTGGTAGGAAGAAAGTGTCAAGGTTCCGTCTTGTAGGAAACAGGTCAGTGCACAATTCTTTTGTAATAGGGTTGCTATGTTCTTAAATAAGGCGTTCAAAGAGGACTTCCTAAACCTGACTCTTGGCTCTTTTAAAGCTAAGACAAGTAAATCTGTGGCAGAGGTGTCCTGATTTTCTTTTCTTTTGATTCACTTTTATTCTGTTTTATTCAGTAAGTAATGATGCTGTTTTGTCATTTGCTGTTCTCTGGTTCAATTACGCTGATGTTTTGCGTTTGTTTTTGTTTGTTGTTTTATACGTAGTTTTCGGCTACGTCCACAATAAAGTAAAGTAAAGTGTACAAAAAACTTCACGATGTGGTCCACCTACGGCACCTTTGTCACAATTGGTCACATCCCGGAATTCCTTGCCTTGTTCAGACTGACCCGTTCCTTACAACCAACCAAAATGCTTAATTTATGGGGAACTGACCCGCTTTATTATAAGTACAGTGATTGGCGGCTTCAATTTGGAACTGCATGTTTGGGGCTAGAGGAGCCAAAGAATGGTTTCGTCGATGTGGGACTCCACCAACTCCTGGCCGCTTCGCCGCTCTCTCGAAGACATTAGAAGCGTAATTTGTTATAGGAACTCCAAAATGTGGGATTAGCACACAACGACACGCTGCACTTCAAATGTGTTTCTAATCTTGTTATCAATTATTACACTTATATGGCTTTAGACTTTTATAATAATCCGTTCTTGTTACGTCATCATTAATCATCCCCCTCTACATAACTCCGAACGACATAACTACATGAACCCATACCTGCATAATAACGAACCAGATAAGCCCTTGTAAGCCTTTCACATCTTCACATTTACAAGTCTTCACATCCGGTTTCGTATAATGACGCCTTTGCAGCGCGAACAGCCATTCACTACAGAGAAACCTTCACTTGAAAGAAACCGTATTTCCAAGATGGTGCCTGTTTCACAAATAAAAACCTCGACGTTCAGCTGCGACATGCTTCAGATAACCACCATCAGACTGAAATCTATGCTAATGTGGGCTTTCGCACGATTTATGGGTAGAATCACACGGAAAACAAACGCCGAACTAACTAGGAAAATGCATGATATGGCAAGCGTATGTCTGAACGACGAAAATGGGCACCACAACGATAATCCACCCTTCAAATAATAGAAGAATATGATGAATCCTTAAAGCTACCGAGAAGTCCTTGAACCTACCGAGTCAGGGTGTTGAAAAAGTTTACTATTGAATCCCACAATCGCGGAACGCGGTTAAACTGCTTTGATATGAAAACGGTGAGCATGAACCCACTATATAATAGCAACAGCTTTCAGAAGATGTAAACATTACTCTCCCCTACCCCCTCTTCCCATCTCATCATCAGTTTTTTTTCACCTCTTTCCACCGTTCTTCGTAGCAAAACTGTACGTAGAGGAGATAACCAGGGGCCGGATTCATCAACGACTTACAGCAATTTAACGGAGAAAATGGAGCCGAAAATCCTGATAGCGCGGCTTATCAACAAGCGATATGGTGAAATGTCTCACCATATCGCTTGATAAGCCGCGCTATCAGGGATTTCCGCAGTAGTTTCTGCGTTAAATTGCTGCAAGTCGTTGATGAATCTGGCCCCAGATGTTTACGCTCAGCATCAGTCAGATATCACGCTCGTAATGTGGATAGATAAATACCACCAAGGATTGGTGCGCAGAAAACCCTTCGATGAATAATTTTGTTTAATCCAAATGCAGTTCATAGTTTCGTCCGAAACGCTCAAAACAATTTGTTGCTGTTAGTTGTTGTAAAGCTGATCTCAGTTTTTTGTATCTTTTCTGTGTTTTTTTATGGCGCACTATAGGTGCAATAATGAATGAATGAATGAATGAATGAAGGAGCACACACAGAATTGTGGCGTTTTAGGAGTGTGGAATCAGAAAAAGTCGCTGAAGTTAAACCTGAGCGCTATGGTACTTATTGTCCATTGTATAACTAAGACTCCAACATGAAGAAATACCTTTTTGAAGAATAGATGGAGCTCGGGAACAGTAGCAGAGATAGCAAAGGAATAGAGTAGGTTGGTGAACGGTAGACATACAGTAGATATACATGAGGTTTTCTATAGAAGACCTCATTAACCGTTAGGTTTCTGACACAACAACATCCAACTGATGTTACCTTATTCAAGGGTTCACAGAACAAAACAAAAATGATAAAAAACTAATACAAGCAATTTAAACGGCCACCTGTAAACACTACTATTCACAAACGTCAAGGAAACTCAAAACAATCAGCACTCGAGTGATTCACAGAAGTGTACAAATGCCACAGAACAATAGCACACGAATCGGAACACTTGTTATAGCTATGATGGCTGCGAATCCGCTTTCCTTCACAACTTTGGCTCTCCTATTACAAATATCGAGTTAGTCCAGTCGATATAATTAGGATAACTGAACGCTGCGCTGCGGCAAATCTGCTTTGCTCCGCGCCATGAGGCATAGCAAAGGAAGGAACTCTAGAATGAGACTCACCTGAACACGAGTAGGTCAAATGGACCACAACCCGAGTTCCTTCCTTTGCCCAGCCTGCAGTTTCGAAGTGACTCACGTGGTTTTGCAAGCTGCTGATCGTAGCTAATTGGCGGTTCAATAAGCAGAGCAGGGGAAGGTTATAATTTTACACCTCTGGTCCTGGAGAAATTCGGATGAGACGGGGATGTGGCATAACTGTACGAACACAACATAACTGTCATCTTAGGGATGCTCCCACGTGACTGGTACAGACCCGAAGCACAATAGGGAATAGGGGGTGCAGCAATTTCGACCGATCCATCTAGGATGCGTTCTCTTACAAACTGAAATGCTCCATTCAACCGTGTGCTGTCGAAAACATCTAAGCCTACCAGAACGGGAGAATTTATACAAAAACTACAAATAAGTTGGGGCGAGAAAATGCCAGCCAACGAAATAATAAGTTCCTTTCGCACACATTCCTCAGACGAACCACAATGGAATTCACAATGCTATAACATCTCCCGGCCCGGTGGCTCTTCAGGGAAGAGAGATAGAGAAAAAGGGAGGAAAAGTAATTAAGAGGACATCTTATCTTGAGCTTTTAAGGAATTTAAAAAATTTCTCATTCATGCTTCAAAAACTATCAATTGAATTATTTTGTTTGATCATTATGTACGTGTTAGTGAATATTAACACTTGTTTTTGTTGCGCTGGTCATTATCCTACTCCTATAATCATAGTACTGAGTATGTCCGTAATTAACGATAACATATTCTTTGGAAATAGCTGCGCATGCGAATCGGCTGTAAATTGACGTGGACAGCGGATGCTTACGCCCTATAACTGTGAGAGGACATCTTTTCCTGTTTCGGCAGCGGTAAAGCTACCAGATATGAAAGAGATGGTGTACTCCCTCCCTAAGGTTGCACTAAGAAAACGAAAGATTTCAAAATAAATAAAATGAAAACGACATTGAAACAGATAGCACGATGGACATAGAAGAGCTGTGGGTGCAAGTCCAACAGGAGGAGGGGGAGGGGAGTCCATACGACGTTCTCGTAAAATCGTGGCAGAAATTTTAAATGAAATGTAGCATAAAGCGCAACCATGCAAACCTTATGTCACCGAGTCCCACCAATTAAAGAAATGGGTGCCTAAAACAGCATTCCTATATGAGTGAGAAAGCAATGGTGAGGAAACACGGTAGGATGAAACAAAACCAAAACAAATCCGATGAAGTATGTGGATTTATTGAGTTGTATGAGAGTGGCAGGTGGAACCCCCTCCCCCCCCCCCCCCCCCCGGGTTGGATCTGCACCGAGTTGAGTTATCTGGCAAGGTAACCATTCTCTTTTCGTACTCATTTGGCAGATTTTTGTCACTGAAGGACGATAGTATTCTATTCTTTTTTGCAGGTTATTAAATTCATTTTGATGAGTTCTCCGAACCAGATTGTTACTGTGAAAATTAAATGTGAGAAAGATATTAACTAATTGAAAAAACAGACCCCAGAAAAACTACACTCGAATGCTGTTTAAAAGATGCTTCAAGGTGGGCTATGCCAAGAATTCGAATTGAGCAGATAGGGCAAGACAACTAGGCTTACCTTGTTTACGTAGTAAAAGGAAAAAGAAGGGAGAAAATTTTTTCGTTTGGGAGAAAAAAATTTTCGACCTCTCCTCGACCCGTGGAGTTGTGAAAGTACAACAGTGCCGGACATTCTTTCTCTTATACAAGGCAAACACAGATACACTTGATTCAATAAGGGGACGTATATACGCTGAATAAACGTGACGAAATGAGAACGGAAAGTGACAACAAAAACGAATAAAATCCTGATGGTGATGGCCTTGTAATGTAAGAAGAAAGGATAAATGTAGTACAGTAACCGTACTGCAATAAGAAAACGTGCCAGATGAGGATGAGAAGACGTTTGCCTGACCAGACAACCTCGCTCGAAGTGGAATCACCGGCAAGAAGTCGAGCCCCTGCTCTGCAGCTGCAGAGCTCAGCACCCGCAGGCCTAGTGCCGTTATACTGACAGCCAAGCAGGCCGATCGGCCTCCGAACCCGGAGGATGTCCGGGCGAGTTGCGAAACCGCGCGGCGGCGAGTGGCGACCGCGGGGCCGGCTGGTCCGCAATTATCGGCGCTGCCCCGACTGCGACGCGTCGCGCCCTGCGTCTCCGCGGCCGCCGCGCTCTCCGCGCGCCGTCGCGCAGTGGCGTGCGCGCGTCGCCGCACCAACCTGTCGGCTACCGTCTCCCGAGCTTCTGCTGACGGACGGACGGACGGGACGACGGTCCGCAGGGGGAGGGCTGAGTCTGGGCTGCGGGAGGAGTTCGCGGACGCCGTCGTGGGCAGAACAGGTGCGGAATGGAATTAGACGCAGCCGCCAGCACTGGCCGGCGGATGTTGCGAAATGCTGGCCGCATCGATTCTTCTGCGTTAGTTAAATTAGGTTGGGTGATTTGCAGCGTCGGCATCTTCTCGGGGCTGGGGCTAGTCAGACGGTCTTCGTGGCACTGCTATGAAGCTCCGGGAATGCGCATTCTGAGCGCCCGAGCGAAAGATTTTATTTATTTATTTGTTTATTTACTGTACGCACAATGATGCGGATTTCGTTAAAAAAAACAACAGCGGTCACTAATAAAACAAACTGGTGACTAGAATACTGACTCAGCTGAAAAAGAAGCGACATAGAACTGCACAAGACAGTCAAAGAACCCAGGGAAACAATGAGGAACATAAAAGCGAGCATACATTGTGACAGGAGCCCGCAGCAAAAATCGACTCTACCTGTTCAATTATCATTTATGCAATTTTCACGTCGAATTGGACATTTCAAACCAAATTAGGCACCCTTCTAAACCAGCTTTATTAGGTGGAGGGGGGGGCAAAAGTAATGAGACAAATTGAAAAAATTGTTTTATATAAATCTCTTTACAACTCAATTACAAATCAGCGATGCTGAGGAATGTGCATGCCATCTAGATCAGTGACTTACTGCCATCGCTCAGCCTATTTCCAGACCCTATCCTTCCAGAACTGCTTGGGCCTGGTATTGATCAACTGCTCGATATGGTTGTCAAGGACTGCTTGGGTTCTTGTGTCCCTTTCGACCGGGAAGTCCCGTAGGCCCAAGAAGCCCGTAGGTGTGATAATTTTATAAAATTTTTATTTTTAGAGAAGAAATAAATTAAAAGATGCCTTAAAGTGGTGGTAGTCGCATGGAGAGATGTCCGGCGAATACGGTGGGTGAGGCATGTGAACGTAGCCCAGCTGAGCAAGCTTATCCGTGGCCACTTTTGCCCGATGGGGTGCGGCGTTGTCGAAGAGGAGGACATTCTTAAAGCGCTGAGACCGAATAAGCGCGAGTCGCCGGTCCATCTCTTCTATTTCGTTTACCATGGCCTTGAAGTCCATCGTCGTGCTTTCGGTAAACAGCTTCCAGTATACCGGTCATTGGGCGCAGACCCAAAAGCTCAGGAGGTGCTTCTCGCCGTGAACATCCCGCCGAGCGAAGGTCGGTAACCGGTCAACAGGCTTCACCCAGACTGGCTGCTTGGCATGGTTAAGGTAGAAGACGTACTTCTCATCCTGCGTTAAAATTGAGTCCAGGCTGCTCGGGGTTGGGAATCGGGAGAGATTTGCGCGACACAGGTCGATTCGTCAGGCTGGGGTTTCGGCATGAAACAGACACTGCGGTTTTGGCATGCTTCTGGAAAGGGCGGAAGTGGTAACTTCTCAGGTGGCCTTCAGTAGGTAGCATACAAACATACAAATACGATAAGCATGAAAGCAGACTGCAGTCGGCAGTAATGAGACTCTCCATGCCGTGTCCAACGAGATATTTGGACACGGCATGGAGAGTCTCATTACTTTTGGCTCCTCCTCCCCCCTAATAAGGCTTTTGAATCAAGGCGAACTCTTCCAAATCGAAATGACCTTGAGGCAGGTTAAACTACGATCTCAATACGATAGTTACAATAATTTTTTGTTCAAGGAAAATCGCCCTATATTTTGGTATGAATCTCTTTGAAGTTTTGTTTTAGCTTACCTGCCCCAATGTGTGTGACAATTTTATAAAATTTTCATTTTTAGAGAAGAAATAATAAATTAAAAGTTGCCCTAAAACGCAACAAAGAAGCAAGCATATAGAGCAGTTTGATCAGAATTCGCCATGCACTCAAAAAGTTCGCCGCAACTTTCCTTTGATTATTAGTGTAAATCCCACCTACATGAACCATCAAAGTGAGGACATATGTGTTCTTCACAGTTGTATTTGCTATATCGCTAATAAGTGTCAAGTTTCATGTAAGCAGAAATTCGGCTATGATTCGAATAAAAATCGCGACGTCTTGGAAGATGCCATTGCGCAGTCTCTTTTTTGGCACTGAAAATGGCTGTGTTTCTACTTTTTGAAAGAAGCCCTGAACCACCATTTTTCTCAATGAATGAAAACCTCATAAAAATCTAAACAATATGTTCTTTTATTGGGTATGTGACAAAAAAAGTCACCATAAATTTTCCTTGAACAAAAAATTGCATTTCCAACACTTTTGGAGAGTCTCTAGTTTAATGTAGAAGAAGCTCATTTCAATTGGGAACAGTTCGTTTTGATTTCAAAACTCTTCGACTAGCTTAGAAGAGTTTTCAGTTTGACTTGAAAAGTGTCCAATTCGTCGCGGAAAATGGTATATTTTTTTATTCACTTATAATGCACCACAAGTGCGCTAGTACAAAAAAGACAAGGTAATAAAATTGTCTTGTGCTACATTAGTAACAACATTGGCAATCTGCGAGCAGATCGATGGATAGAGTATTTATTTATTTATTTATTTATTTATTTCTGGCAGAAATCACAATCAATCACACGCTCTAAAACCATCTACAATAGACCTTTTCCGGTAAGTGAAGAAGTTAGACATAACGTCTGACCCTTGCACTTTGGTGTATAACGCAAGTCTTCTATATCACTATGCATGCACTAGAGTAGGAAGCCCGTGTGCTTCCTAGGTAATCCACGTCCAAGCCTGGTCAGGAAAGATTAAACGCCTTTTTAGCGAAAAGTTTTTGCAGTGGATACGGTAAAGGATAAGAAAGAATATGGTGAATACGTTTCTCAAACCTCTTTGGGATGCGCCGTGCATTCTACTTCGACGGGAAGTCGTGAGGACGACTTGAATGCGTACTTGGCATATACAACGACTTGCGGTGGCCAGGCGATGAACAAGTTAATGCACTACCCTTCCCAGACAAGTCTGGTACCAAATTACTGACTTCGCAGGGATGGGAGGCTTGGTTGGCCTGGGCGGGATCCAAACCAAGAGCCTCGAATTTACAGGGTGCGTAAAAAGTATTGACGCACCTACATTTTGTTTCAGCTCCAGCTTTCTCTTTCTACCTCTCTAGGTTTTTGTGTGTTATTTTTGTTTCCTGTGTTGTGCTCAAAAAACACTCACGAAAAAAACTGATGAAACATGACCATCGTCGCTACGGTGGCCCTTTTTTGTCTGTTACCCAAAGAGCTGAATATTTCCTTAACAAGAGAATTAGGCGCTGTTCGAAACGGTTGGTGAGGAAAGAGGTCAGCAACCTAAACGTCAGCCATGGCTCTGTCACAACAGATGATGATTGCAAGATGTTCAAGCACGATAACGTTCAAATCCAAAATTATCAATCTCTGTCCGATAACGGCAAACAGGTAACGCGCGCAGGTGTGGACAGCTTCTCAGACGAACACAGCTTAAACATGAATCCGCTGGATTACTCTTTTTAGGCGATTTTGGAGAATGAGGTCTGTGCTACTTTCAACAGAAGCGACCAGTCGCAGAAGGCTACCCTGTTAAAAGCACGGGACGAAATCCAAGCGAGTACTTGCGGCGCGTGCTCATGAATTTCTCCGTCGTTTTCGCTCCTGTATTCACAGTAAAGGAGCCAATGTCAATCACGAGTTACTCTATCGTGTTCACAAGATCATTTTCCATATTTCTCAAGTGAATATTTGAAAACTTACTGCGCAATACTATTTCCACAACCGTCATTTAGTGCGTCAATACTTTTTACGCACCCTGTAAGTGCACCTGACAGCCGACGCCTTCTCTAACTCTGCTACTACGCGCCCAATGAAATCATCAGATCTTTTAGCTTCTCTGAACTAAAATGACTGTGCGTGCTTGGGCAAAGGACACAAAGGGTGAGAGATGTGATGACAGTTGCCTATAGAGACGTTTAATAACAATCATGCGGCTTAGGAACTAACCATGTACGAAATACATACTCAATGGCCACGGATCCTTAGCCTTCGAATTCTTAACCATAAAGAATTGTTTATTCATTTATTTTCACGTAGAGTACCACACAGATAAGCAATTCAAATACGGTTAACAAAGAACATTTAAAACAGCAATGAGCGAAGCGATTGAAGTCATCGGATGAATTAATTATAAGAAGCGTCCCGGAGATACCTGCCAACGAGTCCTTTGTGCTGCCTCAAAGAGCTAGGTAGAGAGGTAATTTATTGACTAATCAAGACTATTCACGAATGAAATTTTGGATAGGAGACCAGTTTGAGATTGGCTGTCCTCACATGCATATAGACTATCTAAAAATGTATAAAGGATAAGGATAAAGGACGGCGTTACTGAATCCCTTCTGGGATGCGCCAGCGCATTCTACTTCTACGGGATGTCGTGGAGGCGACATGAATGCGTATTTGGCCATACAATGACTTGCGGTGGCCAGCCGATGAACAAGTCAGCGCTTTATTCTTCTCAGACAAGTCTGGTACCGATTCACCGACCCCGGAGGGATGGAAGGCTTGGTTGGCCTGGGCGGGAAACCCGAACCAGGAACCTGGTATCGGGTGCACGCGACAGTCGCGCCTCCTCCGACTGCGCTACACGCGCCCATCTAGTTTCTGTTCTTATCTAAAAATGTATCTAAAAAAACTAAAAGAGTCTAAAAATCTGGGAAGACTGCTTCCTAAAATCATTGTTGAACTCTTGCAGAACATTCTCTGAAGCTGAGTGTCTGGAGAGCACTCCAATCATCATTACAAACGCGCTTTTGTAACACAATGCATCTTCCAGAATACAAACTAGCTATCAGTCTTTGGTCAACTGATCGGGAAGTATTGCAGTTGTCCTCTAGGCTTCTTATAAGCGGAGCTCTATTCAAGATGAACATTCTAGGGAATGGAAGTACTGTTCACAATATTATAACGCAAATAAGAATTTTAGAGAAGAAGTAAAAAATGGGACAGGAGTAGAAAACAAATAACCTTTCAATCATTCGGGTTCGGCGAATTGGTAGCAGACTTGGCTGGAAAGGATAAAACACTGACTTATCCTTTGGCTGGCCACTAACAGTTTATTGGATGATACCCAATACGCATGCAGTGCCCTCGGCGAAATCCCGTAGAAGTGGAGTTCTACGGGATTTCGTGACACACCGCAAAAATATAGTTTAACATCGCCTTTATCCTCTCCCTTCATGTGGCTCCTCATTGAAGAGATAAGCAGATAACAAATTGTAGTGGAATCCAGATAAAGGAAAATATATGCCAAGTTATAAAAGCAGGCATTAGACCGTTAGAAAAAACGTTAAAAGGCGGATTAGTTTAAGTGATAAAGATCAGTGTTAATCAATCCCTATTTGGTATGCGCCGCCCATTCTATTAGGCTGTTCGGAAAGTTCTCAGCGTTGCTAGTGCTTCACTTTGAACCACGATAACCTCCACGAATCTTCGGATTTAGTCGAAATAAGCACTGTTCGAATCAGCACACTTTCGCCAACGGGCCGGCCACCTGTCGACTTAATCCATCAGCGAAAAAATAGGTGGTCGAAATTCGACAAAATCCACGAAAGCTGTTTTGGCTTGGCCCTGATTGGTGAAGGTTTTACCAGCGAGAATGTTCTGAACGTGTTTGAAAAGGTGGTAGTCGGTTGGTGAGAGGTCTGGAGAATATGGAGGGTGAGGCAGAACTTCAACCCTTAATTCGTTCAATTTTCGAATAGTGATTCGTGAAACGTGTGGGCAGGCGGTATCGTGCAAAAGAATCGGGCCTCTTCTGTTGACCAATGCTGGCTGAAGGTGACGCAATTTTTGGTGCATTTCGTCGATTCCCTTACAGTAGGACGCTGCCGTGATCGTTTGGCCTGGTACCAAAAAGTCGTGGTGGATGGGTGAGGGCCTGAACTTACGAACGCCATGGCTAATTGCGGCGACCTATGCCGCATCGCGGCGAGTCCGCGGCTGAGGCCGCTGACTCGCCGCGTGAGCAGCCGCCAGCGCGATCTCGCAGGCCGCGGCCGCGATGACTTCCATGTGGCAAGGGAGACGAGAGGTGAAGGGTGAAGGGAGGAGAACAGGCTTCTACAATGGATTAAAATGACCAACAAGTTCTTGGGGTGGTTTCAGTCCGTCTCCTTGCGGTCCTTCTGCCCTACTTTCCCTATCTATTTCGTTGTACTCCCCCAACTTTCATGTCGTTTAGGATTATTTTCATCCTCTCTTATGCTTCCTGACAGGGATCTATAGACATTTTCGCCATTCTTTCTTTCTTTGATATACTTCGTTGGTCTAGATCTTCTTCACACATTTTAATTTAAAGGATCTTTGGACATTATTTTCAAGTCCGGCACACTGGTCCCTCGTGTTCGATCGATGCCGTCTTTGGTGTTCTGTCCTTGCTAGCAATAACCAATTAACCTGGCCGCTCCCTTTATGGCCCGGGAGGTAGCCTATGGCGAAAATGCCGAAGAGAGCGCTTTTTGACCGACGTCACGTGTGAACGTGAACGTCCTGCTAGTGGAGCCCTTGAAAATGTTTGAGACTCTTGTGAAAGCACACGGTAACGAGATTACCGTGGCGTGTAAATTATCAAGATTGCGCCATGCCCTGCCTGAAAAATTGAATTTCAGACTCGATTGGTTGTGCATGGGCTGAATGCAGGTTGACATCTTGCTACTACTTGGCCTCATTAACCTGTGCTGTGCTTCTCTTAACGTTTTCTCTCGCCCATTAGCTGCAAGTATGCATATCATCCTCTCCATTCAGCGTGATTTTGCTTTATCAGCCCAAAGAATCCGTCTTGGGAAATGAGGCCCCTGCTCACACTTAAATTGTGCAATCAATAAACTTGAATGTCACGTGTCTTTCGCGTCACTGTTAGGTTCCAAATGTTAAAAAAAGCACAGCACAGGTTAATATGGCAAAGCAATAACAAGATTGTAACAAACATTCAGCCCATGCACAATCAGTCGAGTCCAAAATGCTGGTTTCAAGCGGGGGCATGGCGCAATCTTAACCACTTGCACGGAACAGAATTTTCGCTATCCTGCGCTTTCATATGAATCTCAATCACCTTCAGAAGCTTCACTAGCAACAATGTGAGAACCTTTCAAACAGTACATGCGTTTTTAGATTCCCATTTTCCGTCTTTTGATCTTTTGCTAGATTTTTAGGTTTTTAGATTTCCTGCATTTTGCCGCAATAGGTGATGTGTTTTTAACTTTTAAACCTTAAAAGAAGCACAAATCAATCGATGCGGCCACTTTGTGAAGAAATGATGCAAGCATTCAAGCGAAACACAATCAATCGAGTGTAAAATACAAATTTGCAGACGAGTCCATGGCGCATCCTATGCCGCTCACATGCCAGAAATTTTTTATTTTCCTAAGCTTTTATACGAGCACTTAACTTCTTCGGTACCTTTATTGTGAGCAAGGTTATCACCTTTCAAACAGTGTATACATTTTTTGAGACCCTGTATATAAATAAGGGACAGAATCAGTCAGCGCATTGATGTAGTTAAAACGAAATCAGCGAAACAAACTTCTTATCCTTCGCTTCTAGTAATTCGTAAGAAAATGGCTTACAAACTTACGTGTTGATTTGACAATCGGAAATATATCCTCCGTGGAACATCAAGGAAATGCAGGTTTCCTACAGCATCGGTTCCTCACTTTTAGACTTTCGGCCATTATTACACTGGCTTGCTGATCATGAGGAGCCCTTGTGGCTTCAAGCACAGGGCAATAATCACGAATTCGCAAGCAACTGCATGTTGGCTCAAGCCTTGCAACTTATCAGCTCTATAGAAGGCAAGGAGTACCCAGGAAAATTCGGAATAGCTGAATAGAAAGAGCAACAAGGTATCAAAGGCAGGGCAGAATAGCTGAGTAAAACAGGAATACCTGATTGTAATTGAGACAACAAGAGCTGAATAATGTGGCTCTGATGTAGTGGAGAAGTAAACGAATAAAACCTGAGTACCGCAGTAATTGGCTGAAACTGGAACTTGTCAAATAGCTAGGCAAAGGCCACTAAGAAGGTCAACCAAAGTCCGAGGGAGCAGTCGTCGCGTCCGCGGCAGTGGTCCCCACCCATGCGGCAGTCATCAGCGGCGGCGCGGCAGTGGCTAATTGCGGTGCGGCGGCAGTTGCCGCGGTCGCCGCAGTCGTGATTACCATTCGTAAGGCCAATGTTATACTTCGGCGACGCGTCGGCCGACGTCGGCGACGCTGTGCTTTGCGGGCAGCTACGCACTGCGTGGCAGCCCGCCCAACACAGCGTCGCCGACGACGTCGCCGAGAGCTCCGCAGGGGGGTGTTATACTTCCGCCGCCGACGTCGCCACAGACGTCGGTGGCGACGTCGTCCGTGGGTCGGTCGCCGCGCTGTGCACGGCGACGGGCCGTCGCCGGCCTCATTCAAGGCTGGGAAAAAATGCGCTCAGAGGGAGTATTTTGTTTGTGGGTGGGTTCTTCGTTCCCGGCACTGTCAACATCCTCGGCGGACCTCGAATTACGAAATCGAAAGTGCAAAAACGCCCATCTTGCGGGCACAAATGGTGCCTTTTTTACTCTTCATGTCCATTTAAAGTTAGTCACATGAGGACTTCACAGAATTCTTGTGGTTTTTAATATGTAGCAGTTCTATTCCAACGAAAAATGTTTTCTTTAAGGCTTGCAGAAAAATATGTAAAAAGTTACTTTGGTGTGTTCTTTAACAAACAACGAAATTGAGGCAGATAACAGAGTTTCAACAGATAAAAGGCAAAAAAATATACGTATCTCTACCTGATAGACGGAAGTGAGTGTTTTTTTTATACTGCCTAATTCTAATAATATTGGGTGTCTCAAGAAATGAATGCACTGTTAGAAAGGTGATAACTTTGGTCACAAAAAGGTACTGAAGAAGTTAAATGCTCATATAAAATCTTAAGCAAATAGGAATTTTTTGACGTATGAACGTATAGATTGCGCCATGCGCACGTCTGTTTTTATCTGCTTTTTTGATGTTTAGAACTTGACAACGACGTGAAAGACACGTAGCATGCGAGTTTAGTGATTACAGAATTTAAATGTGGGCAGCAGACATATTTTCCGAAATGGGTTCTGGGGACTGATGAAGCAACATTAAAGCTGAATGGAGAGGTTAATCAGCATGACTGCAGCTACTGGGCGGCGGAAAAGGCTATTGGCCAATGGCGTATACCCCGCGGCATATCGCGGGCAGTGACTTCAGGGTATCGTGGGTCAGATAGCCTGCTATAGGCAAATTATAGCAGCTATGCCAGGGGGCGTAGCCCTGCTCATGGCGGCCAAATGATGACATTGAAAGCGCGCTCCGATGCTAAAAATGCGCTCCGATGCTCTCCTGTCAACGACGTCCCCGACGCTGCCACAGAATCTGTTGACGACGTCGACCACGCGTCTGTGGCGACGTCGGCTGCGTCTGTGGCGACGTCGGCGACGTCTGTGGCGACGTCGGCGACGTCGCTGGTGACGTCAGCGTCGGCCGACGTCGGTGACGGGCCGTCGCTGACGTGTCGCAGCGTCGGCGACGCGTCGCCGAAGTATAACATAGGCCTAAGTTCGATCCGCTCCCCGTGGTGGATCACACCAGCCGTCGACCGACACACAGTAACCATTACCTTTCCTGGTGGAGGTTCGCCTTTGGAAAATGCGTAGGGGATTCATCGGCTTCAACCTCTATTACGAACGTTTCTTGTTGACATGCAGAATCCACATTTCATCACAAGTAATGACTCGATCCAAAAAACGGATCAGTTTTGTTGCGTAAAAGTAGAGAAGAACAAATCTCGAAACGTGACGATATTTGCCGCTCACTCAACTCGTGGGCACCCACTTTTCGAGCTTTTCCACCTTCCCAAGGCGTTTCAGAGCATCCGCAACAGCAGTTTTACTGACGCCTAGCTCTTCCGCGATCCCGCGAACTGCTTGGAATGGTTCAGTTTCCACCAATTCCTTCAACTCGTCGTCCAGGATTGCTCTAGGTCGACCGCTACGGGGGTGATCTTCAAGGCTGAAATCTCCGGTCCGAAATTCACTGCACCACTGGCGCACAGTGCTTTTTCGAACACTGTTAGGCACCCACAGTTGATTGATCTGTCGAGCTGTCCCGATTTCAAGTTAAAATAAAATACCGTTCGGAACTGCTCCTTCGACATACTTCAATAGGCACTTCAAAAACATAAATATAAAACCATGTTGAAACAAATATTTAGTCAGATAGAGCGAAAAATTCCGTGCAAAAAGTAGCATTAATGCGCAATGCAAGTTAAATTTTTACTTTGTAATAGACAAACGAAAAATAGTAACAGAAAACGCTGAGAAGTTTCCGGACAACCTATATAGTAGTTCTACGTGCTTTCATGAGGGCTGCTTAAATGCTTACTCGGCTCATGCAATGACTCGTGGTGGTAAGGCGATGGATAACGTAGTGTTTTATCCTTCCATATAAGTCGGATAGACATTAGCCGACCCTTGAGGAAAAGAAACGTTGGTCGGGAGCGGAACCAAGAACCTTCAATCGGGGTGCACGCGAAGGCTGGTGCATCTTCCGACTGCGCGGTGTGTTAGCCAATAGAAGGATAGAAAAGGTACCAAAGGTGAGTATGAGGAGATATGTTTTGTCTAAACTCAGCGTGGAGGGCAAACACGCATTAACGCAGGCATGCGATATCGTTTAGAGGGAGAATGCGTGGCGCATCCCAAAGGGGATCAAGTGCCGCCGTCCTTTTCGCTTTTTGAGAGTCGGAACAGTTAAATGCGTCCGCCTCGATCTGGGCCCCGTGGGCAAGCAAATGGACTTCATGGCCACGTGTGAAGCTCATGCATTCGAAACGAGATGTCATAAGAAACGCGAGATGGGAACGGAGTTGGATGTGGCGAAAATTTCCGGTGGAAATTCAGATAAAGACGGGGACCTATGCACCTTTTTGATACCGAAACACTGCTCCAAGGCTCCTCAAAAATCAAAGTCTGTTGTTATTAATTGTTATCAGAAGCTATACAGCCGTTAGTGAAAAAAAATGATTGACTACAAATGGAGGATGACTTCAAAAATGTTTACGCTGTTTGACAACTCCTTGACAATTTTTCTCTTTCGCTTCAGTCATGCCTGTATTGTGCTTATCTTTGTGGGATGCGCCACGCATTTTGCTTTGACGAAGGATCGTAAAGGTTTTAATGTGTTCATATTTAGCCTATGCACTGAATTATCCAGTAACCAGCGAATGAAAAGTCTTGTCTTCTCCTCCCAGAGAGATCTGGTACCAATTCAACGGCCCTGGAAGGCTTGCTTAATTTAGGCGAGACATAAAGAATAAGAACCTTGAATAGAAATCCGCTTGTCAACCGCGGCTCCTCCAACTGCGCTATCACGCTCAGTTTTAAATAAGGAAATAACCGAAAAACAGTATTGTAAATGTATTTGTACTGAACCGGAGAGCGGACAGCTATAGAGACTTACGCTCTATTTCTCTGTTGTACAATTTGGTTATACCTATCTTTTTTCTTGCCATTTTTCTCTCCGCTGTATCCCTCTATATGGCAATAGAGTACTTAGTACTAAAAAAGCTCAACATTGTGCTCTTTATTAGTAACCAATAGTAAATAAATAAATAAATAAATAAATAAATAAATAAATATCGTAGCTGATCAGTAAAATTGCTTGTCTAGAAACATTCACACAGCATAGCGTTTCCTTTCTCTTAGCTGCCAAAGGATTACTTTCCTTCCGTTATTTCGTGTCCACATAAAGGTGCTGCTTTGCATAAATGAGAACGAGCCGCCCTGTCTATTTATTCGTTTTTGTATTTTGTATTATTTTAAGTTCATCGTTGTTGTTGATGTCAGTTTAACGAAACAATAAAAGTTCAACTACCCAATTTTGAGGTGCGGACGGAAGGCGGCCGAGTCCATCATAGCTACCTCGAGATCTGCAAGAGCTAAAAATTCAACACAGAAAAAACGGAAGGGCAGATGTGGCAGAGAAAAGTACGCGAAGCACTTCCTGCAGGTGTTCGCCGTCAATGTACGTCTGCACGAAGGAACTAAACCAAAAAACTGGAAATGACCGTCGTTACGGCGTGAGGACCGTGACTGTCGGTCAATTCTTGGAGCTGGCTGGTGCATTCGGCCAGGAATTTAAGGCGAATATGGAGTCGTTGAATGGCATCGCGCTCCCTCATGAGTGGCTACGTTCCACTTCATGCGGTACTTGAGAGACGTTCTCAGAGAACGCACCGAGAGGCCGCCATGCAAAGGAACTTCTCTGGTGTAACCCCATTGAGAGATCTGTCCTGTTCCCCATCTTTTCGCGATGCATTTTTATTTAATGATTCATTTCTTTATTCATGCCATTTTCACGTCGAATTGGACACTTTACAAATCAAATTGTACACCCTTCTAAGCTAGCCCAAAACGTTTGAGAGCAGAGCGAACTTTTCCAAATTGAAATAAGCTTCTTCTACATTAGGCTAAAGAGCCTTCAAAAGGGTTAGAATATTTTTTTTGCCCAAGAAAATTTTAGGATGACTTTATTTAAAGTTTTAATTCATCTAATCAATAAGTGAACACGTCGTTCAAAATTTTATAAAATTCCTATTTTTAAGAAAAAGTAATAATTGAATGCTTGCTCTAAAAAACAAAAAGGCGGCTGAAAAAAGAAACTGCGCCATGCCCTTCCAGGACGTTGCGAATTTTACTCGATTGATAGCAGATTTTAGGTTTGCATGAAGTTCGAAACTTGTCAACGATACAAAAAACAACTGTATAGAACACAGATATCCTTATTTTGATGCTTCATCTAAGTAGCGTTTACGCTACACTACATTTACATTTACACCTTACATTTATACTTGTGATGTCAATATTGTTATTGTTTTATTATGATTGCATAAGGCAATACGTTAGAAAACAAACACAGAAACAGTCACAAAAAAGCATAGGGACGAAAACATACAAACAGTGAGACAATACTTACAAACAATCATACTACTCAATAATTTCAGATCTGAGCAACAAACTTTCAACTCGGCTTCTGAATTGTCTCGGTTTTAGGGGGAACTGAAGGTGCGTAGAGAATTTCAAGTATAAACTACCTAGCCTATAAGTGATAATATTGCTTAAATTGGTTCTTGGCCGAGGTAGCTGTAGCTTATTGCTATTGTTGATGATCTATTTATTTATTGAATACGTCACATAGACAGCCATAGTCAAAAACATCAGACAGGCAGAAAGTTAGAATAGAGCACGTAATGCAGCTGTCCAATTGCAGAAAAAATTAGTCAAGAATAGGAGAAAAAAACAAAATGGAAAACTAGGGATAAAACGTAGGTACAAAAGGGGGAGGATAGAACGCCAAGACATCCCAGAGGTGAAAACCATCAACGGAACCGAGCATAATTCCACCACTAAAACACACCGTTTGGAAACACCGGGTTGGGTGTCACTATCGGACGCGGCACCGGGAGGCAGGCTCCAGCTTTACTAAGCGACTTTCAGTATTTCCAAAAAATACGTCCATTACATTCATGCTAGAGTGTGACGGTAGGAGGTTAAAGCAATCTAGCCTATATCCGGTACGAGCTCATGACTGACGACAGTACGACTCCGCGGAAGGTGCCAACGAAGAAGCACGTCCTGAATCAGTCCTAAAGCGGGAACTTCCAAAGAGAAGAACAAATTCTATAGCTATATATTGGACATGAGTGAGTGAGACGTGCTGCCTGTGGCCCTTGAAAAAATAGCGAAGCGAGATACCCGCAACGTATAATCGACACTAAAGGAAATCGTGGAAATTCCAGAGACGGTCCTGGATTCCCTAGATTGCACTGCAGGACACATTTGTGCCCTAAAGACCAGATAGGCTGCAAAGATTGTAAACGTAACGTCATAAACTGTAGTTTTCAACGGATGCTTATCCCACAGGTGATCGTGGCATCCTAGTGTTGTGAATTCTTGATACTGTGATTATATAGAGGTATGGAAAACGCTTAATTCCATTGAGGAGTCCCAAGGAGCAACAAGAATTTATCTTATGTGAAAGAGAGGCAAAGTTACAAACAAAAAGAACCAAAATGGTGGAGTAGGATGTCGTGAAGCTGTTGAGCCAAAATTGTTATCGAAGCTTTATTCGGCTTACGTTTCGGCGTAACCGCCTTCTTCAGAGCCTGTAAAAGTCAAAAAGAGTTTGAGAAATTACTCGTCCAAGGATCATTTCAAGCTACAGGAGTCTCAAAAATTAATGAGAGAATGAAAACGAATAGGGAGTAGGGCAACCCGACTGACCTTATGGAAACAGCCGAAAGGCTGGATCGTCACCCTCGGATGGAGAACGACTGGGTGAAAGAACTCTCCCTTCGGGTCAGCCCCTCAGCGGCCCTCCGGCTGGCGCCCCCCCCCCCCCGGGTCAAGCCCACAGAGGTCGGCAAATGGGGCCAGCTCCTGGGTTACGGCCACCCGTTCCTCTCTCCTATTGATCGCGGGATTCTTGAACGCAATCCACAACGCCTCCAGGGTTTTGCGCGCCGCGATATCGAACTCGCGCGCTAGGATCGTCACCGCTATCCCAACCACTGCGCCACTGTGACTTCGCAGTCTGTGTTCCCCCAAAGGCGTGGAGATCTTGCACTTGTCCAGTCCATCCACGTGCTCCTTCACTCTGACCCAAAGAGGCCTGCCCGTCTCACCGATGTATTCCTCGTTGCATTCACAGCAAGTTATGAGGTACACCGTTCCCGAGACTCTACAGTCGCCTTCCTTACCGTACGGGCAGACCATGCAAGAAGGAGTAGTACACGCGCTGTCATAGACACGGTTTCTAACAAGCTGCGCCTTAAGGTTGGCAGGGGGTATCTCAACGACCCTTACGAGGTCGTCTAGCTCGGCTTTGCGAACACAGTCCCGAACTTGGGCGCTAAGTGCATCCGTTATAAAGGGCACTGAAAAAGGAACCTTGTTGCGTTCTTGAGCGCTACGTGTTCGAGCTGCTGACGGTCTACGACCTCTCTAGGGGCATGTTGTCGGGCACATACCCATTTGACAAAGCAATGCGAGAAGCCATTTTCATCGATGAAGATTTCAAGTTGTCATCGGAAGACACTAATGCAGCTGTGCGGAACATGTTCTGAACAATGGTCCTTTTAGTTGTGCGAGGGTGTGCAGAACGGAAGTGCACTATGATGTTCTTGTTACTAGGTTTCCGATACCACCTAGTTTGGAAGGTGCTCTGGGAGGGACGGACTTCAGCGTTCAGGAACGGCAGCCAATGATTTGTCGGCTTCTCCCTTGTGAGCATAATATGCTCCGCTTGATGATTGAGCAAATCGAAACAGGTGTCCATTTCGGTTTGCGTGGGACATACGATAAAGCAATCATCAATATACCGACAATACAGCAAGGGTCTGCGTTCCAGAACGGGTCTCTCTATTTTAGACATAAAAGCTATGGCCCACGGGTCTCCCTCGATAGAGAGCCCTCGGGCTCTCTTGTTAACAGGGATCTCGGGCCGCTTGTCGCAGGGCCACGTGGCGCGTCCCCGGGTGGTGGATAGGGGAATTAAACGCGAACCAAATGCGACCGTGTACTGCCCAGAGACGCAGGTGGGATGCAGGGGATGGACTCCTTGCTCCTGCTGTGTCGGGTCGATGCGTTCCTTGTGCGTGGGAGCGGCATGTTCGTGCACAGTGTGCGTGGATGTGTCCGTGACTGTGCGGATTGTAACTGTGTCGGCTCGGCCAAAAGCTTGCACTCGGTAGACTGGGAGTACATGTAAGGCGATTCGAGGCCGCCTTAAGTCTCGCCCCGTCCCTTCGGGCAGTCTGGCTGGCTGCCCGGAGTACCCCGCCCGCACGACAGAGCCTGACTAGCTACCCGTGTTGTATTCCAGTCAAACACCGCAGCACTAAAGGGCCTCATTCCCCTGACCCCGAAAGAGCCCCCATTTCTGCAGCGATGGGAAGGACGAGTACGGAGAGGCTGCTAAAATCTCAGGGACTAACCAGGCTGCGCAAATTGAGAAGGACTAGGATGACGATCTGTACTTACAACGCCCGCACGCTTGCATCGGAAGCATCCGTCGAGGACCTGATGATGCAAGCCAGGAAGATCAAGTACGACGTCATCGGACTGACCGAGACGAGAAGACACCATCCCCTGCACGCCGCCTACGACTCCGGAGAAGAACTGTTCCTCGGAACATGCGACAGCAGAGGAGTAGGCGGCGTTGGTGTCCTCGTCAACACGCACTTGGCCATGAACATCGATTCGTACGAGTCTCTGACAAGCCGAATCGGACGTCTGCGACTGAAGCGATGTGGTTCCGTGCCAGCTTTGACTGTATTCGTCGCGTATGCCCCAACATCCGACTACGACGACGAAGAGGTCGAAGCCTTCTACGTGGAGCTGGAGAAGTTCTATAAGGAAGATCACACCTTCTACAAGGTGATCGTCGGCGACTTCAACGCCAAAATCGGACCGCGAAGGTCGCCGGAAGAACTTCACATCGGAACCCACGGTTTGGAGTGGAACGAGCAAGGTGAAAGGCTGTCTGAGTTTATCATGTCGACCAAGACCATCCATGGAAACTCGCAGTTCCAGAAGCCTCCCTCCCTACGATGGACCTGGGAATCTCCCGGTGGCCAGTTCTACAACGAGATTGACCACATCATCTTCAACCGCAAATATTGCCTGACCGACGTCTCCGTTGTCCCCAAGTTCTACACGGGATCGGACCACCGCCTCCTTCGCGCAAGGTTCCGCTTTTCGCGTCAAGGAGAGAAGGCCGCGAAGTTCAAGAGGAGGAGTCCCAGAACGACCATCAACTGGGACCTCTACACCTCTCTTGCCGGTCTTTGGGAAGATGCCGTCATGGACAACGTCGACGAGGAATACGACCGCTTCGTGCATCATCTCCACGATAGTGCTAAGGGAGCCGAAAGCTTGAAGACCACCAAGAGACGTCTGTCTCCGGAAACTCTCGAGCTGATACGCCAGCGTGGAGCAGCACGAGCGTCAGGCAACTACCAACTGACGTCCGAGCTTGCGAAGCTATGCAGAGAGGCGATAAAGGAGGATCTTAAGGAGAGAAGGGCGGAAGTGTTGGCTGAAGCTGCAGAGGCAGGGTTGAGCATCCGCAATGCCCGCCGGAACTTCGCCAACTTCAAGACCAAGATGACAGCTCTCCGACGTCCCAACGGAACCGTCACCTCTTCCAGAAGGACCATGGAGAGGGTCATCCACGACTTCTACTCCGATCTCTTCGATAGCCACGTCCACCTGCCCCCATGCCATCTTCCGCAGGATGGATACGTCGTCCCCTCTGTTCTCCCTTCCGAGATCCAACACGCCATCTCGTCGGTGAAGAAACGTACAGCACCCGGTCCCGACAGGATCAGACCCGAACACCTGAAGAACCTCCCGCCTACGCTCATCAACACCCTGGCGCGGCTCTTCACACGTTACCTGTCGGAGTGCAAGGTTCCATCTCAGTGGAAGACCAGCAGAACCGTCTTGCTGTACAAGAAGGGAGACGTGCACGACATTGGCAACTATCGCCCGATCTGCCTGTTGTCCGTAGTCTACAAGCTGTTCACTCGAGTGATCCTGAATAGGATAAGCAGAACGCTGGACGAAGGACAGCCAATGCGAACAAGCAGGATTTCGGAGAGGATTCAGCACGATCGACCACATACACACCATTACGAAGCTCATCGAAGTGTCGCGAGAGTACAAGCTGGCGCTGTGCCTTACGTTCATCGACCTGAAGAAGGCATTCGACTCTGTCGAAACTGAAGCGGTCATCGAAGCCCTGCTCACTCAGGGCGTTCCTACTCAGTAAATCAGAGTCCTTCGAGAGCTGTACAGTGGATTCACGACCAAGATCTTACCATTCTACAACGACGTTGTCGTCGACGTGAAGAGAGGGGTTCGGCAAGGGGATACCATATCCCCGAAGCTCTTCAGCGCCACTCTCGAAAACGTCATGCGCGAACTAGAATGGGAAGACATGGGAGTGAAGGTCGACGGCCGGCAACTACATCATCTTCGCTTCGCTGACGACATCGTGCTCATAACGCCGAGCATCAGCCAGGCGGAGCGAATGCTGGCCGACTTCGATCGTGTATGTGGGAACGTTGGACTGCAGCTGAATCTTACGAAGACGATGTTCATGAGGAACGGATGGGTTTCTGATGCCCCATTCTCCCTCAACGGAACGAACATCTCCGAATGCTCCAGCTATGTGTATCTGGGTCGCGAAGTCAACATGGCCAACGACCTAGCACCAGAGCTGAGCAGGAGGAAAAGAGCGGCTTGGGGAGCTTTCAAGAGCGTCGAAGAAGTCGCGAAGAAGACGAAGAACGTCCGACTCCGTGCCCACCTATTCGACTCCACTGTTCTTCCTGCCCTAACATACGCCTCAGAGACCTGGGCTATACGAAAGTAGGATGAACACGCGATCAGCGCCGCGCAGCGTGGAATCGAGAGGACGATGCTTGGAGTGAAACGACTCACGCAAGTGAGAGAAGGCCTCCGGAGTTCAGAGCTTCGCCGACGCTCGAAGATCAGAGACGCTGTCGCGTGGGCCAAGTTGTCGAAAATTAGGTGGGCCGGTCACGTAATGCGCTTCGCAGACACCCGCTGGACGAGAGCCATCACCGACTGGATTCCGCGGGATGTCAAAAGAACACCAGGACGCCCACCAACGCGTTGGTCGGACTTCTTCGTGAAAGCCCTGAACGACCGATATGACGCTCTTCGTGTCCCTCGAGCGAGGAGGATCCATTGGACCACTCTGGCACGCGACAGGGACGAATGGAGACGCTGCTGGCACCCGCTCGAGCAATTCGATGATCAACGGGACGACAGGTGATACAGGTAAAAAGCTATGGCTAGCACAGGAGCCAGACGCTGACCCATGGCCAACCGTCCGACCTGCCTGTAGTACTCATTGGACCACTTGAAGATGTTACACTGAAGACACTCATTTATGAGTGTCATTACCTGAGTCACACTTAGTCCAAAAAGTACAATCTGGTCCTGATGTTCCATAATTTCATGGACAGCCTGCATAGCATTGTCATTGAAGACATTCGTATACAGTGACGTGACATCAAATGACTCCATCACAGAGCTACCTTCCGGGACTGTGTTTCGAAGTTTACCCAAAAAGGCAGCGGTGTTAGGAAGGTGGGCAGGTACGTACTTCAGAAGCTGCGTGAGAACTAGGTTCAGCAGCCAGGAAATACGATCTGCAGGACCACCAACGCTGCTTATGATAGGCAGATATGATAGAGCCAAAATGAACAATGACGATTACACTAACCTGCCGTACGGAAACAAAGGTTATGGTTTCACAAATCAGTAAGCTGCTCTACCCTCAACACCATTGCCCAGTTTAAAAGCTATGAAACAACTAGCTCAGGGACTCCTAAAATATCAAAAATAGACTGATTCAGTAATCTTTGAGAAGTGAGGTAGTATTTCGAAGCACCACAACCACATGACTGAACAAACACTGTCTAGGCCCGCGCCTGCAATATGCAAAGGTATATATATATATATATATATATATATATATACAGAAGAAAAGTCAAACTGTGTCATTAAGGCCAAGAATCTCGAAAACGTTATGTTTTCCAAGTTTCTTCTTGAAGGTCAGTCCGTCTTGCGCACTGAGAACGTCTATCGGTAACCGGTCCAACCATCGTGCTACTCTGACGAAAAGAAAGTCATACATTTGATTGGAGTTTCTTCTCAAATTTTTTTATATTGCAGCTGGAACCCACCTGTTCTAGAGCTAGTTGGTCTAAAGACCCAGTATCTGCTTGCAGGAAGACAAATTTCCTTGCGGAGTATGCGAAAGCAGAGAACAAGATCCGCCACAACCCTTCTGTAGTGTAACGCCTTAAGCTGAAGTCTTCTTAAGCGCTCTTTGTAACACGGTGTCACCTCACCAAAATCTACCTGCCTATCTCTATAAGCTCTAAGAAATGCAAGCTTTGTAAAAGTTTCTTGAACTTTTTCGAGAAGCAGAATGTGCTTCTTTAGAGTGGGGTTCCACACAAGCGAGGTATATTCTATAATAAAAGAGGCAAAACGTAAGATTTATACAGGCGCGTCAAAATTCTAAGATCACTAACATGAATGTTACGAAAAATGCAGAAGAGGGCGGAGTACGCAGTATCAACGGTGTTTTTGATGTGCTCAGAGAAGTTCAATCTAGAGTCAACGAGAATACCAAGATCTTTGGCTTCTGTGCAGTGACTCAAATTTATGCCATTAACCGTATACACAGGAGCTTCTGTATTACCAAGGTGCAGCATATGACATTTTTTGGATTACTAAATTCAATGGAGTAACATAGGCGATCAGCCTATCTAGTGAAGACTGTAACGATGTGGTGACAGTAAATGAATCTTCAGAGTTATAGATTCCGTATCGCTTTATATCGTCAGTGTACAACTGTATTTAATGTGGTTGGAAGTCTTTACAGATTCTGCAAAGTCAATTACATATATCAGGAACGGCAATGGTGACAACACACCCCTTTGCGGCACTCCACTGGAAAAGTAATGTCTACCAGAGTACCCATCACCTACCCTAACTGTCACGTGGATTCCAACAAGGTATGAGACCAGCCAGTTTAGCAAATTACCACGAACTCCTAAGGAAATAATTTTATTGATTAGTATAGAATGGCTTACGGAGCTGAAACACGGGTGCTTTTGAAAGCTGACTTGCAGAAACTAGAAGTCTTTCAAATGAGGTGCCTCAGACGAATACTAAACGTCTTACTTCGCAATCGAATTACGAACGAAAATATACGAAGCTCCTGCTGCAGCGAGCCAACCATTGAATCCGAAGTCCGAAAACGCTGACTGAGGTGGTTTGGACATGTTCACCGAATGGCAGCTCAAGGTATACCCAACAAATTTTTGTGTAGGACTAGACCGAGCGGGTGGAAAGTCCAGCGAGTTGCTCCGAAGAAGACGTGGATAAAGCAAGTGCAAGATGACTTGAGTAAAAGAGGCTTTTGTTTAGAGCGTGCGAAAGAAGTGGCTCTGGATCGTTTGGCATGGCAGGACACTGCCCGTGATTCTCGGCACACCATGGCACCCACAGCGATGCTGGCTTCGAGGCCGTCCTCAAACCCCGCTAATGGGGAGTAAGTAAGTAAGTAAGTAAGCATTTACACTGTCAATCAAATAAAAAATTCTGCGATTTCGCGTGTATGGTGCGACCTAATCTCTTAATGCGCTACTTGCTTCCCTCCTTGCGGTGTTTTAAGCCAAATTTTAATTTATTAGTTCTTCAAAAATAAAAATTTTATAAAACTGATACCCCTTTTGTAGCAGGTAAACTATTTTTTTAAAAGAAAGCTACAGGGTCCGTAAAAAGTATTGACGCACCTACATTTTGTTTCAGCTCCAGCTTTCTCTTTCTACCTCTCTAGGTTTTTGTGTGTTATTTTTGTTTCCTGTGTTGTGCTCAAAAAACACTCACGAAAAAAACTGATGAAACATGACCATCGTCGCTACGGTGGCCCTTTTTTGTCTGTTACCCAAAGAGCTGAATATTTCCTTAACAAGAGAATTAGGCGCTGTTCGAAACGGTTGGCGAGGAAAGAGGTCAGCAACCTAAACGTCAGCCACGGCTCTGTTATAACAGATAATGATTACAAGATGTTCAAGCACGATAACGTTCGAATCCAAAATTATCAATCTCTGTCCGATAACGGCAAACAGGTAACGCGCGCAGGTGTGGACAGCTTCTCAGACGAACACAGCTTAAACATGAATCCGCTGGATTACTCTTTTTAGGCGATTTTGGAGAATGAGGTCTGTGCTACTTTCAACAGAAGTGAGCGAGGATGACGCAAAAGAATGAACGAGAATCATATCATTGATATCAGGAGGAGAATACAAACTCCCACGAATGGTCGCACCACTGAAATCGAGAGTAAGACTCGCGATTTTTGCTGATGCCAGCGCCCACGCTATGGCTGCCTGTGCATACCTCGTTCAAGGCAGAAGTGAGCAGTCCCAGAAGGCTACCCTGTTAAAAGCTTGGGACGAAATCCAAGCGGGTACTTGCGGCGCATGCTCATGAATTTTTCCGTCGTTTTCGCTCCTGTATTCACAGTAAAGGAGCCAATGTCAATTACGAGTTACTCTATCGTGTTCGCAAGATCATTTTCCATATTTCTCAAGTGAATATATGAAAACTTACTGCGCAATACTATTTCCACAACCGTCATTTACTGCGTCAATACTTTTTACGCAGCCTGTATTCCAAACTTTTCTTTAGCAAAAGAAACATATTCTAACCATCTCGCCTGAAGGTAAAAAAGTTCGCGTTGATTTCAAAAGTATTAAGGATAGTTTAGAAAAGAGTCCAATTCGACGCGAAAGTGGTATAGCATGGAGTGAAAAATTGCAATTTTCTAATTACTATTAAAATATTATTAATTTATTATTATGAATCACTAGCGCATCAATAAATGCAGCATGTAGGCTAGTTAAGCTTTTGCCTTCACGCCTCAACTGGACAGCGGACCCTACGTCGACCGCACAAATCACAAATCGTTGTGTAGCGAACAGCGAAACCGTTTCTGCTAGAGCAAAGTCACTCATTGCTTGGTCACCAAGACTAGTTTAAAGAGGAATTTCTTCACGTATTTGGAGGGAGCAGAACAGAATCAGAAATCAGTGCAGAATTTTAACGGTTGAAGTTGAAAAAGAGCCGTGTTTTCACTTTCGGTTCAAAAGGCTCGAGAGTGCAGGAGCAGTCTGCACAACAACTTAATCCAGCTCGTTCCTTGGGTGCCCAATATACTATATTGAAAATCGCTTGATAATCTTTTGTCGCATGCTACACAGTACCCGCAATATCTGTCACCCGCGTCGTTTCAATGCTACCCCTGACATCCCTTTTTACCACACATGTTCTTTTTTGCTTCTTAATATTTGTTTTCTACACTATAGTCTTATTTGACAACCTTTTGATTAAACGCCTTGACATTCTTCCTATTTATTGTCTCCTGCATACATTACCGTCCTTCCTTTTTATCATTTTGAATGAAGGACACAGAATAAAGGACGGCGTTAATAATTTTCTTTTGGAATTCATCACGCATTCTACCGGCTTATGTTGTGTAAGATATGTTAATCTAATCGAATACAAAACGAATCACTAATCAATATTACAAAACATTTTGAAGTACGAACTGCAGATCAATAACTACTTCTTTGCCTCTCTGGGTTAGGCTACCTATTCATTTTCCCCTTCTTACTGTTTACGATAAACGATAAGGTATAGCGAATGGAGTTGATTGATCCCTTTTGGAATGCGCTACGCATTCTGCTTCTAGGGAGATAATTCGAATGTGTGTTTGGCCTACACAGTGGCGTTAGTCAACTGATGAAAAGTCAGTGTCATCCTTCCCAGTCTGGCACCAAATCTCTGACTCCAGAGGGATGGAAGACTTGTTTGGCCTAGACGGGTATCGTAGCCAGGAACCTGAAATCGGGTGCACATGACAGTCACCGGCACCGACTGCGCTACCAAGCGCCTACTCTAATCATTCTAAAGCGTCCTTTCGACGGTAGATTCTAATTATCACTTCAGCTGTGTTTAATCTGAAGCGTGTTAGTTGAGAGTGAAGCAAATTCGCCTGAAAGCAGTTGCGTAAGCAATCCCTTCCGGTTATTTTTTGTATTTTTCCTAGTAACTTTGTTCCTGGAGCGCGTGGTAGCGCAGTTGGCAGCAGCTGACGCCTGCATCGGAATCGAGGTTCTTGGTTCATGTCCTTCCCAAACAAATCAGAATTTTAGTCCCTCTGCGGTCATTTAATTGACTTGTCTGAGAAAGATAAAGCACCAAAACGTTCATCGGCCGGCCACCGCAACGCACCCCCAAGTAGAATGTATGGCGCATCCCAAACAAGTATTGATTATCACTGGTCTTTATCCATGCCCATATTCTATTCTTTGCTAGAATGTCCTCTATCGTTCTCATACATGAAATAAAGTATGCACAATAATAAATGTGCATAAAGTAAAAATAGAAAATAAAATATCATACTCTATAATACCGCGCTAAGCGATGAGTCATGTTATCGATCGGCGCCGCCGCAGAAATTATCCTTAAAATAGGGGGAAATTCGGGGGTTCGGGGGGGGGGTGGCAAAAGGGAGGGGAATTACGGCGCGAAAATAGCGAAAAATACCCAGACGTCTTCTCCCTGTTTGGGAACTTCGGCCCTGGGGCAATCGAGGTCGATCAACACGAATCTGAAGTTCGTTTTCGTTTTCGTTTTCGATCACCGTCAATGGATACTGATCAAATTACGGGGCGCGAAAATAGCGGAAAATACCCAGACGTTTTCTACGTGCCAAGGGATTCAGAAGACGAGCGGAATCCGTCGTATAACATGCATGAGAGTCAGAAGACGTACCAAAGATGTCGCTCAACGTGTTTGGGGATCGGATAGACGTGCCGAATACGTCGTCGAATGTGCGTGGGGATTCAGAAGGCGTGCCGAAAACGTCGTCCGCTAAGAGGGGATCATTGAGGGGGTATGTACCAGTAATGGGGGACCGTTTCACTAAGGGAGGACCAGCAGTGAGAAACCAATAGATCGCCCTATCATACTATATACTGCACATACTGCGAGCCTTTCGCACTTCTAGGTAGGGAAAAGCTGTGCAAGTAGAGCAGCTAGCTTGATGTGATTATCCTTACATAGCTTAGAGATACTGCAGCATCGCTCGAAGCGCGCAAGTACGAGGTAGGCCGATAGGCGTGACGGAGAACTTGTAATTATAAAATCTAGTACAATGTGCATAACATGCAATGAAAACATACAATAAAATGAAACATGCAATAATACTACTTCTTCTCGCTGATTTCGGAATCTTTTCAACACTTCTCCCCTTTAGTGGTCGCGTTTCCTATCTCACGTTTTCATTGAGTACTACTGAGTATCTGTGTAGCAAATTCCCTTTGAGTAACATGCATTAGATCAAATACTTTTTGCGAAGACCATGCAGCCAATTTTTCAAATAATACAAAACGCTAAAAGTGGGAGGAAAGAAAGAGTATTTTGCTTCGGTGCTTCTTTGGGTATCGCTTCCTTTACTTCCGTGTCATACAGTGGGTGTCAAAAACACCGACTGTTTACTGTCTGTTCTCTCGTCATTTATGATAATTTTATGGAATGTCTATTGCTTTTGATTGTGATCAGTTAGTTTGGGGTTATTCGATTTTCGAGCATTCTAAAAAAATTGATGAGCGAATGAACTTGTTCGATCATTCGCTCGAAAATTTACGACGTCGAATAAATCCGTTCATTCATTCATTCGAACATTTTCGGCATCGAATTTACCTGTTCGTTCATTTGTTCGATAAAATTTTTCAAAAGCACAACTATAATATGCATACGGTCCCAAACGTTTTGAAGCCGAACATAACTAGACGACAAAAAGCTGTTATTGTCTGACCATCCCAGCTCTTCAGTGGCTAGAACTGCGCCACATAGCCACGAGGATAGATTTGACTCCATTACTGCTTCTTGAATCGAGATGAAGCGAATACAGCGGCGATCGCACGGAGTAGGTCAACTAATCCTCTTCAGAACCAGACGACTCTCTCAGCGTTGTGTCCGACAAAGGTCCCATTCTTCTTCGCGATGTAGCGCAGTCCAACGTGTCATAAGTGACTCTCTACCGTTGGCCGAGGTCACTTACGGATTCTTCCACACTCGTTGCATGTGCCTCTACTCTGCCTCTCTTTAATGACTTCTTTCAAGATCTTAACAGTATTCCGTAGGAGACATGTTTCAGACCCCAATGCTTAATTATTATAGAAACCATGTTCAGCAGCCTAATAACTTTCAAAACTAGGGGAATTTAAGCAACTCTGGTATGCAGCTGCGGAGGGTAGTGGAAGTCAACTGTAAGTCGTTCAGGTTAGGAAATTAATTAAAAACTACAAGGAAAAACACTCCATTAGGTGCGCACTCGAAAGAAAATGTTTTCCTTCATTTTTTAGTTTTAAGCACTTAAAAATATCTTTCTTTCTTTTTTAGATTATCTTTTTTAGACATTAGATAAATTTTCCTACTTTTTTATTTAATTGTACTTTCACCGTTACCTCCAATCTTTTCTAATTATTTGCATTTCAATCACTTTTAATTTTTTCACTGTTTTATTAAACGTATCTCATCTTCGTTTTCATTTTCTAATACTCATTCCTATCTTATTTCTTATATGTGCAGAATTTAGTGTAGCTTATGATATGCTCTTCTTCTCCACCGAACAGCATAAATTTTTAGTTTGTCCTGTCCCACTAAGTTTAATAAATTTATAAAATTTTTATTTTTAAAGAAAAGACAATAAAGTAAAATTTGTTTTAAAGCACAGCATAGAAACATGTATATAGCGCATTAAAAAATCAGATCGCGCCATGCGCTCAAAAAGTTCGAAACTTTTATTTGCCAAGTAGTGCAAATTTTGCTTACCTGAAGCATCAATGGGAGGGTATATGTGTTTCTTACGATTATTTGTGTTACATTGTAAAAAAGTGTAAAACTCTATGCAAAAAAATTTTGCTATCGATAGAGTAAAAATCGCGACGTGTTGAACGAGCGCATGGCACAATCTCATTTTTTAACACTAAAAAAGGCCGCTAAAAATTTCTATAAAATTTCAGACAATGTTTTCACTTATTGTGTAGGTGTGTAAAAGTTTCAGATAAAGTTATATTAAAATTTTCCTTGGAACTTTTGGTTCAACGAAAATCCTAAACATTTTGGTCTCCAATTGAATGTAGAAGAAGCTCATTTCAATTTGGAGGAGTTCGACTGTTTGATTTCAAGAGCCTTAGGCAAGCTTGGAATAGTGTCCAGTTTGATTTGAAAAGTGTCGGTTTTGCCAGGAAAATGGTATATACTTTACACTTGAGAAAAACATTTGAAAGTGACGGAAAACATTCCCGCCAACCTAAAGGACGTCGAACAGTTTAGAAGTACGTGTTCTGGTGCTTCTCTCTGCACTGGCTCAGTGCTGAGATTCTATCCATTCATTTCACTCCTCTTGTTGCCACTCGCCGCGTGAAATGTGGTGTTTGGCGAGATGCAGCACAACGTATCTGCGTGTCAACCGTCCAGTGAAGTTGCGATTTTCAACTACAGACAGAAGCGTGCCCTTGATGATGCTTGGCATTGCTCGGTGAGGCCAAGCTGTCTTTGTTCTGGATTCGTGTGCCAAGTTTTCCGGTGCCGAAAAATCAGCTGAACCAACACACTCCGATGTGCATATTACGGCGTCTTCTCTCAGCTCCATCGGCGTACACGATGAAATTTCTGCTATTGATCTGTGGTTTTGCAGGTAAGCGATTTTGCAACCTCTTCTAAATCTAGAAGAGACGTTCTGATGGAAGTCTCTCACGGCATTAAATGCGGCTCAAGTTCATAGTTTGCGGAAGCGCAACAGCCTAACGCAATGGTGTGTTGACCGTACTCCTCCTTTCCTGCATAAGTAGAAAGCATTAGACTTGGCGTTTTTCTATGGTTCTGGTAAACTACGTAAAATTTCTTAGTATTCTATAACCTCGCCTTATCTAGTGGTCAGTTCATATAG
Source organism: Heligmosomoides polygyrus polygyrus (assembly GCA_947396885.1). Taxonomy (NCBI): domain Eukaryota; kingdom Metazoa; phylum Nematoda; class Chromadorea; order Rhabditida; family Heligmosomidae; genus Heligmosomoides; species Heligmosomoides polygyrus. The sequence goes on along the minus strand of OX377203.1, from coordinate 78,699,250 downwards.
GACACATCCTTGCGAAAGTAGTCGTGTTCAATACGATTTGGTATTGGAAGGGTTCCCTTGATATTAATCTTCAGTAATCCCTCGGCTGGACGCGTATAGCGCAGTAGGAGTGGCCACCGACTGTTACGTGCACCCGATACCAGGTTCCTGGTTCGGACTTTTTCTGACCAACTAAGCCTTCCATTCCTCCAAGGTCGGTGGATTGGTACCGAACTTGTCTGGGAAGGACAAGGCGGTGAATTGTCCAGCGGCTAGCCACCGCAAGTCATTGTATGACCAAATACGAATTCAAATTGCCTCCACGAGACCATGTGGAAGTAAAAGTAAAATATGTAGTGGATCTCAAAACAAATTGAGTAACGTCGTCCTTTATCCTTAATCCGTAGGTTTCAGACGTGTATTTCAAATATTTTGTTCTCAAAAGTTGTGCCAGGATTCAGGACGTGCAGAATCGTTGTTACATTTTTTTCCATTTGACTCTCTAATTCCTTCCTGTCAAATAAGTAGAAGGAATAGGAACTAGTTAGAATGCTTTCAGCTAGTTTTTAGGTTCGCAGATCAATCTTATAACTTAACAGATTCCTTTGATGAAATAACCCTTTTTGTGTTTTTGCACATTGCGTTCTGTGCCTTCGAGAGTGGAGATGTTCCTGCTACGTACTTGTATATATAACTTTAGGCTTCCATGGAATTCGGGTTGTATCATTTGCATACGATTTTGGTTAGAATCTTTTCATCCCATATGGATTGAACACCTGCTTATCCCAGACGAGAACCGAACCAAAAAATTAATTCGCAGCGCAAGGAAGAACAAACACCTCCAGCTGAGCTCACATAGGAGAAACATTCCCTAGAAACATTCCCCAGATTTCGAAAACGTTACCTTATTCCAAAGCTTATCATTAGTCGCAATAGGACCGACTCAATTTGTGTAAGGAGTGTCCATCGAAACAAGGCATTTTGAAAACGAGCTGCCGAACAGTGACTATGTACTTCTTTCGTTCTAGGGGTTAGGCCACCTATTCATATATTTTTTCTGTTTACGAAAGATAAAGTATAAAGACATAGTAGAAAGGATCGCGTTAGTAGATCACTTTTGAAATGCGCCACGCATTTTACTTTCAGCTGATGTCGTGGAAGCACATTGAATGTGTGTGTGGCTTGTATAATGACTTGTGCTAGCAGGCCGATGGAAAAGTAAATGCGTTTTCCTTCCCAGTCAACTCTGGCACCAATTCATCGACACCGAAGGACGGAGGGCTTGATTGGTCTGGCCGGGAAATCCGAACCAGGCACCTGGAATCGGGTGCACGCAGCAGCAGGCGACTCCTCGGACTGCGCGACCTCGCTCTCCATGGTGATGATAGAGCCTTAAAAGGCAAAGGCGCAACATAGTCATCTTACTGTTAGGTGGAACTCGCAGAAGGTCTGAGCTAGTACTCTATCAAAGGGCAGTACCGTTACTGTATGAACATACAGAAGGGCACCGTACTGTAACCACTTGCATCAAAAAAGGTGTGGACATCATCAGTAGGAGGATCTTGAAGAATGAGTCTTAACGAACAACCTTTTATGGAATAATTCAGCTCATCCTCCCTAAGCCTCAAATGGCTGGCATCGAGGTTGCAAGCTCTCATAGCGATGTTTTCTTTTGCGATCAAAACTTTGGCGCAAGACTGGAATCGAACTCGCACCTCTTACTGACCGAGCGGGAATACTCCACGTCATTACACCACTGGCTCTGTTGGATCGAACACAACATCCACACCACGTGGGACCCATCAGCACTCAGCTTTATATCGGGACGAGCCGGCCGCCGATATGGGTTCGAGTCTCACCTGACGCCAAGTTTTGAGGGCAAAAAATCATCGTTGTGAGAGCTTTTAAGAATCACTTCGGGCAAGTGGTAGCGCAGACGAAAGAGGCGCCAGCTGTCGCGTGCAGCCCAAGGGAGATTCTTGTTCCGGGCCCAATCCAGGCTATCCGAGCCCTTCATTTTCCCGCGGTCCGTTGACTAGTACCGGACATATGTCAGACGAATAGAGCACCAAGTTCATCATCCCACAAGAACAGGAACAATGCGATATCCCGTAGGAGCGAAATGCACGAAACATCCTAAGCAGGGGTTAATTAACGTCATTTTTTATCACTTTTATTCCTCTGATACAATTTATTTATTTATTTATTTATTCATGCACCAGAACTGCGCCTAAAACAAAAAATGACAATCTAGCACTATATAACGACTTGATGGACAAAGAGTGAAAAAACAGAGGTAGGAAACAGAAGTAGGTGAACAACATATTGAGAGCTGATTTCCCAGTAAGAAGAAGAGGTGGATTGGAGAACACGATCTGTATGCGAGAAGCACATAGGAAACGAAGCATACAAGTAAGACGAATAACGTTAAGGAAACGGCACTCCTGCGAGGGGCAGGGCAAACATAGAGATCTGAAAACTGGACCCCCGGACGCCAGGTACCCCTAAGATTTCAGCATACAACCCATCATGCTAAACTAGTTATCTAGTTAATATTCCTAATAGAGATGTATTTCTTAGCAGAGAAACTAGTCTGCTCTTCTAGATACAGTGTATTGGAAGTCAACCCCACCTTTAGGGGCAAATATAATCACTTGATTGAAGTTGAAGAAACCGGTCAGCACAGAAACCATCAAATATTAGTCAGGAAACAAGTAGCAGTCAAAAGCCAAGTAATAGTGAGCGAGAAATGGAGCAGAATAGAAAAGGCACCTGGCTAAAGTTAATTCCAATCATTGCATGTCTCGAATTGGAGCATAAATTCGAACCCACAGTGCACAGCTTGCTCAAGATGAAGTAGCACCGTCCTGAAAAATCTGCTTGAAAATACTAATCAAAATCTGTAATTCCTAGAGTCTAAAATGGTTCATATATTTTTGAGATTCTTTTTGAACATTTGACTAATCTGAGAGCCAATAGGTCGTCGGGCAACAAATGGAGCAGTCTAGAAAATCGGAACAGCATGAAATCAAACAACCTTGATCGTTTTCTTTTTTGCAGTTTTATATGATGAAGTCCAAATCCATCAGAACGTCCACTAGTAGGCCTGAGGATCCGGCACTTACTGGGAAATAGTTTAACTCCATCGCGAAGGATCCAAAAGCAGGACATAACATCTGCAACATCTGCAACTGCCCTTTTATGCAGCAACATTTTGAACCACTCGCTGCTACCAGTCAATAGTCAGGTCGCGAAGACATAGCGTGCTAATATTTTATCTCAGCCAATCATCTATGTATAATACAATAGGGCGAGCGCGCCGGAGCGGGAGCCCGCTTCGGACACAGGGAACGTGGAGCCCAGCGCGTGGAGTCCAGCCATTCCGAGGCCGAGGAGTCGTGTGCGCGGAGGAGAGTAAGAAGTCGGAGGACACCTCCTTGATGGTTGGATCCCTGGCAACCTTAAGTAGAGATGATTTAGAAGATGGAATGTTCCACCAACGGATGGGAATGTTACCATAATATCTATTATATAACAGGCCTATGGGAAAGGCTAATGCTTAGGTTCTGTCTATGGGTCTTTGCTTTCAGTCGAGTACGGTAATTTGCCTGACCGTTAGAACGGCAACCTTTTGAAACCGAGCAACTTTTATCGCTCATCAGACTTTGCAAGCAGCCAGCTCAAAGCGGGATGTGATCGGCAATAAACTAACCTAGAAAACGTTCGCTGCACTTTTTCAAGCCTATGCATTTGTTTTCGAGAGAAGGAACTCCAAACCTGGGAGCAGTATTCCAGATGGGGTATTACGTAGGATCTACGAGCGAACAAGTACCGATGGATTATCAATTGAACTGAAGTCAAGAGCGGTCCACCCTCCGCGTAACTTTTCATAAAGACCCCATTTTCAGCTGTTGCTGCTCAATGTCCTCCCGGGCTGAATCCGTTTCCGTCGGCTAGTCAGCCATCCGTCTGCTCACCACAGGACCTCTGTAGCTGTCAGACGCAGCGCGCCGGTTCCACCTGTCAGTACTCCCAGCAATACTCACGCTACATTTGCTGCGCAGCACAGGCTCAACGTGAGTCAGATTTGAAGCTGCTTGAACGGTTAGCTGCTGGCAGTGTCGACGCTCAGCGTTGTAGAATGCGGCTCGACATCGTCACCGCTGCTCTCGTCCACCGGTCAGACTGTCCAGTGTCAGTCGTCAAATGACTGCTCCAGTGGCTTCACTTGCACGCAGGGAATCTGCTGCGCCAGTGCGACCAATCGTGAGTTCCTTTCTCCTATGCAACCTCTAATTCCTTAAGATTTCCCCTTCAGCAGCGTGCTCGTCAAGTATGTGCGGCAGCGGGCAGGTCTACGTCAACGGGCAGTGCATGAGCACTGTGCCGATCGGCTCCATGTGCCAAGTAACACAGCAGTGTCGAGGGGGTTCGACTTGCGTGGTAATTCACGCTGAATCTTTCGAAGCAAATGCTCCATAGATGGTGTTCGAGCTGGTTTTCCTTGCTTCAGAATTCGCGATGTCAGTGCCCGAACGGGGCGGCCGTCACCAGTAATGGAGAATGCTCGAACACAGGCAGCTCTTGCCAACTAGGAACGGTAAGCCTGGCGATTATAAAATTAATGTTATAAAGGCGCACCCAGAAATAAATGAATCATGAATAAAGGTAGTAGGAAGATGTAAGAGCAGAGAAGTGGAATATATAAATACAAATATTCGCAACAGTGGCACGGAGAGTGCAAGGAGGTTCAACGAGGAGATCCACCATGGAAAGGGTCTGGAAATCAATTAGTGAAAAAGAGAAAAAGGGTTGGTTGGTTGAGGTCGCAGGGAGCAACACCACCACATAATGCAAAGGTAGATCTCCCGAATAGGCCGAATCAACAAACGCCCTCCAAAAGGAGTAGAATGCATGGCACATTTCAAACCGGGATTGGTTAACGTCGACCCCTTTTCATGCTTAAAGGGATGATTATTGGTGCCTTTGGCTGCGATAATCCGCTAGCTTAACTGCCTATTTCATCAAATAAAAACGGTCTAATTGTGAGAACCGACAGCTTCAATGCAGGTGATGGTGAACGGTCAATGCGTATCGCTAGCCTCTCCGGGAATGAGTTGCGTCGCTCAGGAGCAGTGCATCGACAACTCCGTGTGTATGGGGAACATCTGCAACTGCAACCAAGGATAGTGAGTTTTTCAAGCGACAAGTTCGGTGCAGTGGTGCGGTTAGCGATTTAACGTTGTATTTATTCATTCTGACGTACGCTGTATGGTTCACATGAAACGAATAAAAAACTCGGGAAGAACATGCGGCTGCGAAAAAAGCATTCTGAATTATGGTTATCACGAAAGAGTGCTCCTGCTGGGGTCAAATTCATCAACCGCTTACCGGCCAGTAACGGTGAAAAGTATTCGCCACCAAATCTACTGATACCACCATTCATCAACATGCGATGTGTAAATTTGGGGTCGAAATCTCTGTATCGGTTACTACATAGACTGGTGTGGTGAATCCGCGTGAGATGATACCGGCTGTATCGTTGATGAATCTGACCTCAGGTCAACCCAGTCGTTTTACCATAAATACATGTGTACATACATACATACACATACATACATACATATATACATACATACATACATACATACATACATACATACATACATACATACATACATACATACATACATACATACATATATACATACATGCATACATACATACATACATATATACATACATGCATACATACATACATATGTACAATCCAGCGATATAAATAAGCAAGCGAAAGGATGCGTATCTAATATAAAGCATAATTGCTAGCAGAAAAAACGCTCCATTATGAGAAGGATTAGGAATATTGAATGACGCTAGGGAAGCGGAAACCCTGTTTCAGATTTTCTTGGAAAAGCAGATCCATAGCTGTTGTGTAAAGCGCATCGCAAAATTCCGGAATTAAATTGTTGACGAGCACTTTTCGCAAAAACTCACTCAACACCTTAGCGGAAAATTAGCTGTGGTACGTACTTTATTGACTGTATTGTCACTGGGACTTCCATAAGGTAAAAAGTGTAATGGCAGATTTTCCGATCCATTTTCACACGTTTTTCCAGGTTGTCTGAAATCTTTTGAGATCTCATGACATGCGTAAGACCATCTAATTATTTATTCGTGCACTATTTAGTGCACAATCACAAAGAGTTACTTAGCACGAACATGGCTTAGACAAAATAGTGAGTACGAAGAAGAGCCGGCACTATCACAGTTGAGTGGGTCGGAAGAATTTCAATGGTCCACCTAGAATGTGAAAAATCAGATCCGGAAAACATCAAATACAAGGCAAAAGAAAAGGAAAACACTCGTAAAGTCTGCAGGAGGCCTTGGCTTGGACTTGAAGTGCTCACCCACCCTATCGAAAGAGGGTCTTGCCACGGGAAGCCGTGCAAAGACTCGCAAAGTGAGGGCCTTGTTTTGTTTTGGTCCAGAATGGACGAATTTGCCCAAAATCGCTCATTTCGCGCGTCGTTCAGCGGCCACGAGTAGCGGGACCCGCGCTCGATAGGACGTGTGAGCGTTTTAATCCCAAACCAAGGTGTCTCGCCGCCGCCTGTGAGTGAGCGCTTCCATTTCTCTTCTTCTTTAGATCGTATGTTTTCCGTATTTCATTCTTGCGTTTTAGGTCCACCTATGATGCGCTCCATCACATTCTAGGTGGACCTATCGAAATCTCAGTAAGAGGATGAGTATGTGTTTCCAGCTCGCTGATCGCCGGCTACTGTATCAGATACACAGGCGGACCATGCCAGCAGACACAGGTCTCGTCGCAGCATGCCGTTCACTGTGCGTCTTCGGTGTAAATTTCATCTCGTTCAGACCCTTGTCAACGGGCAATGCGTCACCTATTCGGTCGTGAGCGGTCCCTGTATGGCGGATGCTCAATGCGTCGGTGGCTCCACTTGTCAGAATGGAGTCTGTAGCTGCAAGACGGGGTAAGTATTAGGTTGGAAATTATGTCCACTCCGTTTTTAAACATTTCCCCCTGAATTTCACTGAAAGTTTTTGCGTGATTATACATTATATACTTTTCGAAAAGGAATGATGTGCCCTATCAGAAGATATGCTCTGCTTTTTACCATTTCGCCTTTGTCATCCATGATATGTCAAAGTTTAGATACGTTGCGATGTATGGTTTCTGTATCAGAGACAACAGTAATACACAGCAATGCGGCATCTCACAGGTCAGTGCTTCAGCGAATGTTAGGTAGATTTTTGCTAATTCTCTGAAGAATCGTTCTCGCAAAAATTTATCCGAACATATGCTAGGTAATCCAGTTTAGTTACAGTGCAACATTCGACTTTAATGTGTTGCTATTATATTATCATTCATACCAGCCGTCAGGGTGGCCTTTCGGTCGCACTGACGGCTTCTCAACGACTTCGCCGTAATGGCTTCCCATAGTCGATTGTAGTTGTCATCTATGTCATGGTAGGAAAAACACCTTAACTAGGTCGATGAGGCAAATTAGAAAGGTTACGAAGAGAGGCTACTATTCGTGAGGTATCGATTGCTACTCAGAAGAGGTTGAACCCACAAACTATAAATCTACACGTAATATAGTGACGCCGCGCCAAAAAAATCCTCATTTTCGAGTGTTATGTAACATAATATCATTATAACCGGGCGAGGATATTAAAATGCTTGCGAAGACTATAAATACAAAGCATTCATCGACTACCCTTTATCGACCGCGACTACCCCCAGGGCTGAAGTTTTGGACCGTTTGAATGAGATACACAAAAATCGATAATTTGATCAACATCGATTGATTGGGATCGAAACTTCAAAAGCGAACTTCAAATTAGTGTCTAGCGACACATATATCCTATACATATAATATATATATATATATATATATATATATATACAACTTTTTGGTATATAATAGGATGCTTAATATTTATTATCTGGATAAAATCCATGGGAAGAACAACGCAATCAAAAACTGTCAAAAGCGAAATACAGGATAAGATTAGCTAACGCAAAAAGCGGAAATAGGGGAATGAGAGAGAACCTGAATAAAATAAAATGACAAAATAAACTTACAATAAAACACAGCCCGAAATAATTGCAGAACAGAACAACTTTCAGAAAAACCTTTTAGTAGAACATTATGTCCTACAATCGTTTATGAACCAACTCGCATCCTCAGTAAATGCCTTTAACTTGTGTGGTATCACTGCATTTTTATCGGGCTTTGTATATTCCGGATCTGTTCTATTAGCAAAAAAATATGCAGAATTGATGGTTGTGTAGTATTTGATGAAGTTCATAATGTTTATGTTCTTCACTTCGGGTTCTAGAGGGTATCACCATAAAGAAGTCACGTTCATCAAGTCCAATGAATCCACCGAGAATTCTTTGAACCATTACGAGGTCGTGTACTCTTCGTCTGCATGGAAGTGTTAGAATAAAGCAGATACATAGCAGGAAGGTGGAGGCCTAACGAAACAAAGCTGTTGATATGCAAACAAAAACGGTGATCGAAATCCGACCGTTTACGCACAGTTGGAGGAGACGCCGACTGTCGCGTGGAGCCGAGAGAGGTCTCTTTGGTTCGGGTTTTGCTGAGGCTAACCAAATCTTCTAAATCCCCCTAGGGCCGCGAATTTCCACCAAAATTTTCTGGGAAGGATAAAACACTGACTTTTCCATCGGCTGTCCACCTCAGTCATTTTATAGGTCAAATGCGCGCACAAGTCACCTCCACGGTACCCGTAGAAGTAGAATGCGTGGCGCATCCCGGAGTGAGATTGAGTGAAGAATGCCTTCATCTTTTATCCTCATCTACGTCTCCGCAGTTGTATGCCGAGTGCTCTGCTACGGCGTAGCGATGCCTTTTTCTGACATCAGAGTTTGCACAGGCACCGGCAGAGCAATCTGGCATTGAACCGCAAGGCCAACAATCAACGACTTCACCTATTTGCTCTTCGCATGCGGCTTCCGCTTTCCGCCTGCGCTTCCGCGAACAACCACGCCTGATACAGGAATTCTGGTTCTGTATCATCTGCCATCCCTTTGATCATCGAGTTGCTGGAGCGGACGCCACCAGCGTCGCCATTCGGCTCTGTCAACTATCTCCATAGAATCTCGTCGATGTAAGGAGCTTGGCCATGAGGATGATATGTCCAGGACAAGGAAGAAATCGTGCTGTTAATACGCCGCAGATTCGGAAAATCATGGAAAAGCGAAAAATTCCGAAACGGGGGTCTCCGAAAAAATCGCCAATGATATCGGTGTCAGTCTCACATCAGCACATCGAATAACCAGAAAGAAACGCGGACTCAAACCCTACAAGTTCCATAAAGTCCAGCTCCTGGATAAGGATAAGGATAAAGGACGGTGTTATTCAATCTCTTCTGCGCATTCTACTTCTACGGGATGTCGTGGAGACGACATGAATGCGTATTTGGCCATACAATGACTTGCGGTGGCCAGCCGATGAACAAGTCAGCGCTTTGTCATTCCCAGACAAGTCTGGTACCAATCCACTGACCCCGGAGGGATGGAAGGCTTGGTTGGCCTGGGCGGGAAAGCCGAACCAGGAACTTGGTATCGGGTGCACGCGACAGCTGCGCCTCCTCCAACTGCGCTACACGCGTTCCCAGCTCCTGATGGATAATAATAAGTGCGAAAGGCTCCATCGATTCCGCCAGCTCAGGTGCGGGTCGCGGGTGGGAGGGGAGCGAACACTGCTCAAGGACGAGAAGCTGTTCACCGTGGAGTAGAGTCACAACCGCCAAAGTGGTAGGATCTGACCTGAGAGGCTCTAGCCACTCTGTCATTGCCGAGCATAGTCAAAATCCGCAGGCGCTCATGGTTTGGGGAGTAATCTACACCAACTGGAAGACCCCCTGGTTTTTGTGGATAAATGAGTAAAAAAAAATAAGTCGAGATATGTACGGACGGGACATCTTCGAGGCAGTGGCACTTTTCTAGTCCCAGCAGCACTTCAGCAATGCGCAGTGGACGTTTCAAGAAGTCACAATCACTGCACAGGGCGAAAAGCCCGCAAGCATGGTGCAAGGCCAACTTCCCGTACTTCATCATCTCTGAGGAATGCTTGCCGCATTCCCGGATAAGAATCCGAAGGACAACAGCAAGTGGTCGATTTTGAAGGCCAAGTTCCGTGCTAAGCGCCACCACGGCCTGGAGGCCCAGAAATAATATCTGCGTCGGGAGTGGGAAAGACTATTTCCAGATGATCGGCCCATCGCCAAACACTTCACCAAGCGTTCTGACTTCTGGATTTGCGCCGCCAAAGGGGGCCATTTCGAATCTGGTCGAATATAGTGTTGTCTAGTGTGTATATTGTTGTTATTTATGTACTAATTTGTAAACTTGTCAGTTGTTTCATAGCTATAATTGAAAAATCTTCATCACGTTATTTTGGAGCACCCTGCAACACAAAAGAAAGAAAACTACAAATTTTGTGGTTATGTGACACGTGGCAACATGTCATGCAAATCGATGCCATTTGTCACACGTCTGTGGCACATGGCGACACTTCACACACAGACGTCCGTGTCCGTATTGGTCATGCCATTTATTTGTGGGAGTTTTTTCTAATTTAGTTATTTTTTGGATTTTTGTGCTATTCTTAGCTTTGTGACTTTCTTCGGTTTTAGCGTATTCCCAGCTCTTCATGCTCCAGGGATGAAGACCCAGGAAGCTTTTCTAGAAGCGCTCACTTGTTACTTTAGAAGGTCACATGCAGTCCCTTCTCCGTAACACGCTTTGCACCTAAAAATTAGTTTTCACAAACTCTTCCTAATAAATCGGTTCTCATATCTTCTACATAGGAGACATGACAGATTTGTTAGTGAAACCAGTCCATGATCGACTGATTCTGAACCGTAATCCTTTACAGACCTCTGACCGGTCTGCAAAATTTGATGCTATACATTGTTCATCTAAGAAATCCTTCTACCAAATCTCAGGTCTACGTGAATGGACAGTGTATACCGGGTGTGCAAGTCGGCGGCCCATGTTCCAACACTCAGCAGTGCCTCGGCAACTCGAATTGTGTGAACAACTACTGTCAGTGCCGCAACGGTGCCACCGCGCTCTATGGAAAGTGCAGCAGCCCGGAATGTGGACAGAATCAGGTCGGTGCCGATGAGGATTGCTCGAACTAAGCGACATCTTTAAGCCCCTAATTTTATCTAATTGTTCATTTAATACACTCGTGGGTGTCCCACAATGGGGAAATATCAACAATCCGTGAGAAAAGAACCAACGTCATGACAGCAAGACAAAAAAAAGATAAAGAACGAGGTACAGCTACATAGTATTGAGCTTAGTGGTGGTGACTATTCACTGAAGAAAGGGTGATCCTAAAATACATAATGAAACTCGTCGAGTCGAGTCGGAAAAGGTTCACCTTTTTGAGAACTTTTCGCCAATAATGGCGAAGACAGACAGGAAAGACAAGAGAAATACATAAGCACTGCAACTAAATTAGGTGACTCGGGAACTAATTGTCAGTTGCATTCAAACATATACTGTTGGATAGCACTTTCTAGACTTACGACGGTTGCAGCTCCTCTTATTAGAAAGTAGTGAATCCTCGCTTTTGACGGCCGTTTACTTTCCCCTGGTCCGCTTTGGAGGACTCCCACTCCAAAGGGCTGAAGTATCTAAAGATTCATAGCCGAATATTTTGCATCATGGTGACGTGTAGGGCACTCAAAGGACTTTCCGCGGTAGAGATCTGAGTACTGGCTTTTTGGTCTGAGGTGGTCGTGTCTTTTCTATTCGCTGCAGAACTGTACTGTATTATTAAATTTTCCCGCTTGTACAGCACGGAATAGTTATATAGGCACCAAAAGCTAGCAAAACTATTTAGTGCCAGATGCACTGTTGCCGCTGGCACAGCGAAGGAAACACGCAATAGGACAGAGGGGAAGAAGAACCGACCCCCGTAGGCAGAGGAGAAGGCTCGAGTCAATGTCCTTCTTCCCTATATCAGTCGGATACCTAGAAGTTAGCGGATCATGAGGGATTACACGAATGATGAGGCAAGATAGTTACTGATAGACACCTTTGCAAGGAAGGGCAATGAGCCCACGGCATGGTGACGAGAGTAGTCATGAGGATATATGTAGTGAATTCGGCAGGCGTTCATGAGACAGCCCGGAGATGACGAAACAAGAACAGAGCGCATCTTCGGCTGCAGTGGAGCAGAATGAGCATAATCCACATCTGAATAGTGCAGCTGTGCATCAATGCAAAAACGCCATCAGTTCGCAGATCACGTGCAAAAAATCTTCTACTGAGCCAGGTGTGTAACGTATTATGTACCACATTGTGAATTGTGTAGTTAAAAAATACAAGCAGTCCTATAAAACTAAAAAATAGCTAAATCTAGTAGAAAAAAGTAGGAAGGGGAAATGCAATAGCGTGGTTGAAGCGTGTTGCACAAGCTGGGTATCTAGCCACCGCTTCCTGTGATGGAAACATTTCATATTTGAGTCAGCCGGGAAATGCCAAAATGAGGTGCTTCAGGCTACGTACAAGGAATCCGGCTCCACGGCGTATAAAGCTTGGCTGAGATCTGTAATTAACAATCATTCATTGCTGCTCCCAAAGTGCGCCTTTGAATAAAGCAAAAAAGTAGCGGGAGTCAAGTAGAAGTGTCCAGCTTCAAACAACCAACACTAACAATGTTGCATGCAACTTGGTGAGCTATATGAACTGCAGCTGGATTAGAAATCTGTTTTTACAGATTATCCGGAAGACCCTGTGCAAAGGTTTAAAAAATATCGCCACCAAAAACAGGCGAAAATATAGGGGAGCATGATATAACGTCGAAATGTCTGAAACAAGGCTGACATAAAAAATTGATATCGGCATCGAAAGTGCAGACGTTGAGATTCATTACAGTTTTGGTATGAGTTCCAGTGGTGTGAAAGCCACTTTCGAGCAATCTTGACGAGAGAAACGCACCCAGGAGTCGGGTCATATTCCGGTCCATCAAGGCGATCACTCGCTACATTACGCTGCCTGTCTATGATGCTTCCGTTGGAACTGATATAATGTCACCAACCACACTTTTAGTGATATATCTAAATCCGGAGATCGTGCAGAAGTATAATACATTAATAAACGAAAAAGCTTATCGAACTATGTTCAAAAAACGTAGTTGTCGGATATAGGAATATATCCTTCGCGTTCAGGCTGTTAAGACTGCCAGATGCTAATGCATGAGAATATCACACATAGTGGTCCTAACAACAGTGCGAAAAAACAGAACCATAAAAAGAGGATTCATAGCTGACAAGGATTCTAGCAGTAAGTATAGCGGTAGTGTGGGTGAGACGCAGCGTCCCTGTTGAAATGGAGAGGACCGGACTGCAAGCATGTATTAACGATTTTCTAAGCGTGTCTTCCAGGTTTTTGTGTGAGAAGAGTGAAAATCTACAAAACGTTTGGTTGCTAGGCAAAAAATATAACACCGTGTTTGCTGGACTCAATCCCGCTATTAAAAAGCAAAAGGCTAATACCGGTAAAGCGACGATTCTAGAAGCACGAAGAAAAAGGCGTGGTAGCGATATGGGGAGGGGGGAAGAGGCGTATGTATGCAAAAGGTATAGGATGTAGCCACAAGCTTCCTCAACATCAGTTGTTGACCTTTATTCTTATACCCTGCTATAGAAAAGCTACGCTATGCTGATTAAAAAACGGAGTGTTCGATATTGTCTTTGAAACAAATAAGGAATAGAATTACGAAAGAGATGCTGCGATAGGTCTTGTAGAGCTTCCAACACGATCCGAAGCCACTCATTAAGCCATCAATGGGCGGATCCTTGTGAATAATTCTGCTCCGTCGTGATCTATAAGAAATGAGCAGTTGGTGTTTCAAATTGTATCTAATTTGGTTTGCCCTATCGTTTCCATCCAATAAGCTTTTGTTGCAGTGCTTATGTGCACTCTGTGTGTGTTTGGGTAACAGTAGCAGATGCTGATCTACTTGATTGTTTAGATATACGTGAACATGCGTTGCTACCCGCTGGTGGTTGTCGGCTCTTCGTGCAGCCTCAACGAGCAGTGCACTGGAAACTCGCAGTGCGCCAACGGCTACTGTCAGTGCCCGAACGGTGGAACGGTGAGCAACGGAATGTGTGCTACCCAGAGCACAAGCTGCAAAGGCTATCAGGCAAGCGAACGATCCACTCAAAGCTGTACTGCTAAGCTTCTATTAGGCATGCGACGCCATAGTATTATATCACTGAAGCTCTCGAAGATTCGAAGTGCAATTATCGTTGGATCTCGGCAACGCTGCTTGTTGAGGTTGATTCAGCCACACGAGATTGAGAAATTCTTTTATTGGCCAACGTTTCGAGAAAATCGATTCCTTGTGGGCCTAAATGGGACATAACAATCTCAAAGCTGAACTACCAAATACCTCGACGAAATCTTACTGGAAGGCCAACTAAATAATACTCACGGTCAGTAAACATAAGAGGTCGACTGCACAAACCAACCTTGGATGGGTCCATAGACATGGATTATTGAGAAGTCCACTAGCTAGACAGTCGATATTTTAAGTTGTACTTAACCGTATTTGGAGGCCGTGTGGTCAATGAAGAACCTCACACTGACCCAATTCAGACAGCGGTACAGACCCAGGTCAGCCCACGGAGTTCTAAAACCAGGGAAAGCTCGCTAGTGATCGCAGGACATTCCCCTTTCTGGTAGGGTTTTGGGTTCTTAGAGTGAACGTAAAGAGCCATCAGTGTTTTTCGCGCAGAGATTTCGGACTGCAGACCCAGAAACCCGAACGCATTCCCAAAGTCCTTCTCTTCATGCCTTTCAACCCGATGGGTGCCCAGTGGGGTGGAGATGGGGTGGAGAGCCGCAATTTAAATTTGCCCTGCAGGCGCTCCTTCACCTGAATGTAGAGAGGTTGTGCACTCGCTTCACCGTATTCGTGTCGCAACAAGATATGAATAGATGGTATCACTCTTGTTCACCTGGCTTCACTCAGGGGCAAATTAGGGGTCACATACTTTCCTTCTTCTGCATCGTTTGTCCCACTTTATCATGGGGCCGCTCTTCTGGTGTCGTGGCGCCACCTTTCCCGATCTTACGCTTAATCAGGGTGGACGCACTTTTTTATTAGGCTGGCCGAAAAGTCTTGAAGCAAGATCTTGAAAACTTCAGAATTCTCTGGAAGAAAATCCAAAAATCCCGGGTCAGCGAGGATCGTGTAGGTTTCAGAAGCCTTCGCTGTATGAGCATATAGCGTGAGCCCACGCGCGTCATTTTGGTGACATGTCGAACATGATTAGCCAACGACAGCCTCGAGTGCTCATCTTCTACGAATGGTACCGAGGCTCAAACGCAAGCACAACGGTCTCTAATACCGCTGCTACATTTGGAGAAGGGACCGTAAGCCCGAGTGCTTCGTTGTTTCACTGATTTGATTCAAGAGGTATAAACCTTGAAGACGGAGAGTGCAGTGGACGACCTTCTGCTGTCGATGATGATGGATTGAAGCTCGCTATCGAATTCAATAGAGAAGCAACTACGCGGGAACTGGCCACAACCCTCGGCTGCAGCCTCTCCACCATCGAGGTGCATTTCCACAACCTCGGCTATCGAAAGGATTTGACAAGATGGATCCGTCATAGGTTAACCGAGGCACATAAGCAGGTGTGAAGAACATAAGCCAGTGATTCCTCACACATCGAAAGGATTTTTTGAGGATCTAGCGACTAGAGATGAGAACTGGATAGGGTACAATAACAGATAACAGCACACGTCATGCCGTCTGGCTCCCACGTAACGCAGAACCACCAGTCCAGCCAAAGCCAGATCTACACCAGTGCAGGCGTTTACTTTGCGTTTGGAGGGCTGAGAAAGGGCCAATCTACCATGACCATGGCTGCTGGCAAGACGATCACCACTTCGATACACGTTAATCAGCTTCAGAAATTCGCCGATGCACTGCATGAAAAAAAGGCGAAAAGATCAAGTGTCCACCTTTTGCACGACAACGCGCGCCCATACGTTTAGAGGGCTCTCATCGACAACCTGAGAGGAAATAGCCGGACTTGGCTGGCATCCGGTAGCCCATCCACCGTATTAGCCGGATTTTGAGCCATCGGAATACCATCTGTTTGTACCGCTGAAACATTATTTGAGAGGGAAAGAATTTGAAAGCTATTATGACCTCAAAATGGCAGTCGACAACTTCTTCAATTCGCAATCCGCTGATTCCTGGACGAAAAGAATCAACGATTTGCCGAGCAGATGGGAGAAGGTTATATTGCTCTGTGGTGAATATATTATTGATTCCTAGTATGTATTTAGAAAACTATGGTTGAATAAAAATTTGTTTTTGTTTCAAGACTTTTCGACCGCTCCAATATTTATTTATTTATTTATTTATTTATTTATTTATTCATTTACTACAAGGCACGGATCATAATCACATGTGGTATGGTAACAATAACACATGCAGTAAGCCAACAATAACACATTGAAATTAGACATAAGGGGCAGGGTGACTGAGCAACGAAAGAAACAAAACGAAACAAGCCTAGCGAAACCTTTGTGTAATTAGACATTTAAAAGAAGACAGAGACATGTCGACCATACTTTCGTTCTCAGAAAGTAGGGTGTTGAGCTTCCTGATGCTCCTATAAATGAGGAATGATTTCGTATCCTTGTGTAACCTATCGGACCAACGCTGTTTCGGGCGTCCTTTAGGTCGCTTTCCTGACACTGGCAACTCAAGGCCCATCTTGTGGACGCTGTCTTCCTTTCCGCGCAGAACATGGTCGTACCATCACAAGCGAGCTTCGGGCGTCTTGTCAGTTATCGGCGCGACACAACTTCTTCCGAACTGATTAATTTCGGATGCCGTCCGTGTGCGTGGCACCACCCGAGCAACGGTCTAACGACTGGTTAGTATTGGTCGCATATGCGCTTTCTGAAAAGCTGCTTCTTCAAAGTGTCAGATGACATTTCTACCACCACAACAAGCTTATCTAATGATAACTTGCAGCTCCTTAATCGATCTCTCATGTTTGCTGAGTAGTATTTCGTTAGCTTTCCTGCAAAACTTTGCCGCCGAGGTATTTGGTCCTTCAGCTTTGTGAGTGTCTTTTCTGTCTCATTTAGGCCTTTGAAAGATTTTTCAGCGACGTCGGCCAATAGAAAAATTTAACAATCTCATGTGGTTAAATCAACAACAGCGAATTCGAAAATTGTTCGAGAGAAGCTAGAAATGCACTGAAAACTACATGTGGCGACAACCGGCAAAATCTACTTTTGGCCTGAGAATTGTACCGCCAATTGTTTGCAGTCATTAGCTTCAACGGCTATGAGGATAGAGCTGCGCCGTAAAATGCTATGACGCTCTTGGCGGCCTATATGAAAAGCTTTCCAAACAGCTGTGAAGGTTTCGTTATGAAAAATTATTGCTAACAGACAAACACTGTGTTGGTAATCGAGTCGTGGTTTCAACTAACATTTTTTCATCCAGGTGGCGATCAACAACCAATGCTTGGACAAGGTCTCAATCGGTCAGAGCTGTTCAAAATATGCACAGTGCCCGGGTAAGCATTATGCGGTTCAATTTGTGAAGTCCAGGCGAAGAATTGAGGCAAAAATGGTATCAGAAGGAAAAGGACACGTTAACGGGATCTAAAAAGCTGCTGACTGAAATCGCTGGACAGTGGCAGACCAAGTCGTCGAGCATTAGATGGGCCGGCCACATAATGCGCTTCGCAGACACCGACCGGACTCCGTGGGATGTCAGAGGAGCACAAAGACGCCTACCAACGCGCTGGCTGGCTGTTTTTGTAAAACAGTAAACGAACGATATGACGCTCTTCGTGTCATTCGAGCGAGAAGTATCCATTGGAGCACTCCTGCACGCTACAGGACGAATGCGCGCGTTACTAGCGGCCTGCCGAAAATTGGTATTTGGTCAAGTTTTCGTTTATGCTAAAAGCACAGCTTGAAAAGATGGGATTTTGCACCTTCACCTGTATCACCTGTCGTCCCATTGATCATCGACTTGCTCGAACGGGCGCCAGCATTCGTCCCTGTTGCATGCCAGAGTGGTCCAATGGATCCTCCTCGCTCGAGGGACACGAAGAGCGTCATAGCGGTCGTTAAGGGCTTTCACGAAGAAGTCCGACCAGTGCGTTGGTGGGCGTCCTGGTGTTCTCTTGACATCCCGCGGAATCCAGTCGGTGACGGCTCTCGTCCAGCGAGTGTCTGCGAAGCGCATTACGTAGCCGGCACACCTAATTTTCGACAACTTGGCCCACGCGACAGCGTCTCTGATCTTCGAACGTCGGCGAAGCTCGGAACTCCGGAGGCCTTCTCTCACTTGCGTGAGTCGTGTCACTCCGAGCATCGTCCTCTCGATTCCACGCTGCGCGACGCTGATCGAGTGTTCATCCTGCTTTCGTATAGCCCAGGTCTCTGAGGTGTATGTTAGGGCAGGGAGAACGGTAGAGTCGAATAGGTGGGCACGGAGTCGGAAGTTCTTCGTTTTCTTCGCGGCTTCTTCGACGCTCTTGAAAGCACCTCAAGCTGCTCGTTTCCTCCTGCTCAGCTCTGGCGCTAGGTCGTTGGCCGTATTGACTTCGCGACCCAGATACACGTAGCTGGAGCATTCGGAGATGTTCGTTCCGTTGAGCGAGAATGGGGCATCAGCAACTTGTCCGTTCCTCATGAATGTCGTCTTCGTAAGATTCAGCTGCAGTTCAACGCTCCCACATACACGATCGAAGTCGGCCAGCATTCGCTCCGCCTGGCTGATGCTCGGTGTTATGAGCAAGATGTCGTCAGCGAAGCGCAGATGGTGCAGCTACCGGCCGTCGAGCTTCACTCCCATGTCTTCCCATTCTAGTTCGCGCATGACGTTTTCGAGGGTGGCGTTGAAGGGCTTCGGGGATATGATATCCCCTGCCAAACCCGCCAACTTTTAGCACCTTACGTTCATATACCATGCGGACAAACACAAATTTGAAGACTTCTAGAGTTGGTGTCGGTATTTCTGCATAAGCCTTGCTGGATCCGGAGTCTTGGATTTGTCCTAGTCGGGAGGGGCAGTACTACGATTGCAGTTGCGCCCAGCATCCTACAGCACGACAATACATTTCCTGAGTTCACACGAGTGCCATCTTATTACTCGAAAGACGCTGAAGTTTTAGGGAATATTCAAGGGAGGAGATGGAGAAAGAGAATACCGTATGCCTCCTCCGATTAGCTTGGCTTTTTGGCTTGGATTTTGGCTTTTCCTTACTCCCATGTTTAGCAGTTAAGCATTATTTTTACGCAAATTTATGCCTTACTAGTTACAAAACCGCATGCCATCCTACAACCCATTCGGCTTGATCTTCTACCAATAGTTAATTACCACTGGTCTGTTTTTTCTCTGCTTTTTTTCTACCTCGTTTGAATTCTATTAGGTTGAGTCATAAATTTTGCAACAAAATTTGCTTTCCAGCAGAAAGAAGATTATACCACAAAAGAAAAATGATTGACTTAAACGAAGAAATTGCCGTTATTTTCGATGAGTTTCTTCCGCTTTTCATGAAATGAGTGGATTAAATTTCGCTGTAGAATTTGGTGGGTTTCGACCTGTAGAAGTCGTGTACTACCGCCGTCCCCTCATCGAGTTCGGCGAAGTGCCTACCGTGGAGGAAGTGATCCATCGACCGAAGTAGAAAGCAATCAGACAGCGCAGTGTGCGGGGTGTATAGTGGTTGCTTGGTTTTGGTCCAGCCCATTTCCTAGATTGTTGCCAGTGTCTGAAGTGCCGTGATCGGTCGGTCATTGCCCTGGTAGAAGAAACATTGGTTCGTATCAACTTCTTTCTCCATTAATTTTTGCTGGAACTAGTCGAGTTGCTGGAAAAAGCGAGCGGATGTCTTAACTACGTGGAGCAGCTCCTGGTGCACTGGACCACTACAGCTCCACCAAACGCATAGCAGGACCTGCTTTCGGTGGAGCTCCGGTTTGACGTCAGAACTCTGGCTCGTTGCGTTCCAGCTATTGCTTTCCAGCTTTACATTTGAAGTGAAGCATCCGCTTTTCATCGCTGGTAAGGATTCGATCCAGGCCCCCTCGCCTGAATCGGTGCCGGAGTTCTCGACAGTCGGAAGCACTGCGATTTACTTGGGTTTCCGTCAACGCATGAGACACGACGAAGGCGATTTTGGACACCTTCCCTTCTTCTCCTTAACGTTTAGTTCCGCGCGTCGCAGGGTCTGCTGTTCTTGTGATCTGTCGCCACCTCATCCTATCAAGGGCGTCATCTGCCGTGGCGCCGACTTCGGCGAGATCTCTCTTGATGACGTCCTTCCATCTTTTCCTTGGGGCTCCTCTCGGACGCCTTCCGGGTGCTTCGAAATTTAGGGCCAGCCTGACGGGGTGATCCTCTGGTCTTCTGAGGACGTGTCCATACCACCTCAAGCGCTGCTCTCTCATCTTCAGCTGGATCGGGGCAGTCTTCATCACTGCCCTAACATCCTCGTTTCGCACCCTGTCCCGACGGGTCCATCAACATGCCCACCTCAGCATCCTCATCTCCGCCGCGTGCAGTTGCCGCTCCTGCGCCTTACCCAGGGCCCAGCACTCACTGCCGTAGAGGAGGGTAGGTCTCACAACTGTTCTATAGAGCTTGCCTTTGAGCGCCCTGGAGCATCTACGGTCGCAGAGGATCCCTGTGAACTCCCTCCACTTGAGCCAGGCTGCGTTTATCCGTCCCCTGACCGCCTGGTTCCTGATTTACAATTCCTTCCTCGCATAGGTCACTTTCGAGGTAGCGGAATTCTTCCACCTTCTCGATCGCTTCCCCTTGGCAGTCTAAATCGATCCAGCGCACTGCTCAGAGCTTCTTCACGTTCAGCCGTAGGCCGTTGTCTGCGAGGGCTCTCTGCCACAGCTGCACCTTCTCCTCCAGCTCTTACTGGTTGTCGGCTACAGGGCGATGTCGTCTGCGTAGAAGATCGTTCTGAGAGGGCCTTCCTCAAGGTGGTTCACTATAGAGTCAAGCGACAGCAGGAAGAGGAACGGGCTCAGAGCCGACCCTTGGTGTACCCCCACTGTGATGTCCACTTTCCTTGTCAACCCGTGTGGAGTTCGTATCGCCGCTTTCGAGCCCTCGTACATGTCCCTTATGACCGTGATCAGACGTTCCGGGACACCCCTCCCTCGAAGGGCATTCCAGATTACGGCCCGAGCTAGCCTGTCGTAGGCCTTCTCCAGGTCCAGGAATGCCAGGTAGCAGGGTTTTCGTTTCTCCCGATATTTCTCCATCACCTGACGAGCGATGAAGATGGCGTCTGTGGTGAACCTCTCAGGCATGAAGCCCCACTGCACCTGGGAGATGGGTACCATCTCCCTCAGCTTTGAGTCGACCAGTCGTTCGTAGATCTTCATCGTGTGTGAGATCAGTTTGATCCCTCGGTAGTTGGAGCATTCGGAAGCGTCTCCCTTCTGCTTGAAGATCGGGACTATGGGATTTTGGACACCTTCCACCTTCTCCATTTTGGACACCTTTTGGACATTCCTCTGAAACCGACAAACGGTGTCCACTGGAAGGTGTGGAGACCATCGGTCAGTCCTTGCGTGGTTTGAAAAGAATTCGATTTGATGGATTTGGTCAGGTGTCCTTTGTTTACAGAATTTGATCTTCCCGCGAGTGGTTTGTCTTCGCCGCCTTTCTGGGCGGAAGGGAACTTCCTATACCGTCTCCAACAATTTATTCGGTTAGGAGTCAATTTCCAGTGGCTTTCTGGATGTGCTTGACCCCCGTCGCTGGGTGGCCATCGAGCTTGAACTAACTGAGGATGAAATCACACACTTTTCACTTTGAGTGGGGATCGTTCCAGAGAATAAAACTTTCCAACAACGCAAGGAAAATTAAGGACTCATAACTAGTTATGATCGGAAACAAGCTTTTAAACAGAATGTATCACTTCAGCGGGTTCACTTTGAATTCCAGAAAAAGCAGAAATGTTGCAATATTGGTGACTCAGCCTAATATTTTGGTCCATGTTCTAGTGAGGGTGGTACGTCATTTTTGACACAAATAAATAATTAAGTAAAATTTGGCGTTTCTTCTTTAGCAAATGCCGTGTGCTCGTCCACCTGCCAGTGCTCGTATCCGTACAGTTACAACGGCACCGCTTGCGTCAGTGGAATATACCTCTGCAGCCAAGGATCAGTGTAAGCACCTGCACTCCAACGGATGCGGTGGCAAAATCAACTCTCACTAACTGTTCAGGTCCGTGTCGGGACGATGCCTTAATCTCGTGCAGCTCGGCCAGTCCTGCACGTATTCCGAACAGTGCATGGGATTCAGTGCCTGTACTTCGTCCGTATGCTCCTGCAGAACTGGTTCCTCGGCTATAAATGGCGTGTGTCGTTCTGCAGCTGAGGTTTGAGAGCTTATCACAACTTTTCAAGCTAAGCCAGGAGTACCAGTCACTTAACTGTCTGCTTCAAAAAAAAAATAGAATTTTCACGTCAATTTAAACACTTTTCAAATCATTCTGGACACTTTTCACGTTAAACTGGACACCCTTTTAAACAAGCTTTACGCTTCTGAAATCGAAGCATACGTCTTCCAAATCAAAACGGGCTTCTTACAGATTAAACTACAGACTCTCCAAATTTTTGGTTCAAGGAATGTTTGGTATAACTCGCTTTGAAGTTGGTAGAAGAGATTTTTGGCGGCGATCACAACTCTTGCGCCATGCAGTACTCGAACCCGCACCCTCTGCATTCCGGGAGCCGACACTACGCCTCACACCACCAGCGCTGTAGTTGAACGGAACATCCACGTAATATCGGGATGGTTCGAGTCACGCCTAGCGCAAGAATTTTGATCGCGGTCTCTACATCTATAGAAGACGCTCCGGCTCAAGCAAAATGAAAACATCGCTTTGAAGTTTTAGCACACACCTAACGCTCACCTTGATTTTAGAAGCGCGAGTCTTGTTTAGAAGGGTGTCCAGTTTGACGTGAAAATTGTATATTAAAATATACTGCACTCCATAACATTAGTGGATTTTTCAGCTGATTGGCTGCGGAACTAATCAAGTGCTCATCCAGAACCAATGCTATCCACTCGTGCAGGTATAGTAATACCCTTCTTGTTTTGATTAAAGAATGATTGTATTAAAAGTTTGTCACATGTCGCAAACATGGGTAGCATTCAGAGATGGGAGCGCGCCAGCCAATCAGGGGCCGGATTCATCAACGACTTACAGAGATTTCACAGAGAAATTACAGCACAAAATCCTGATAACGCCAACATTTTACCATATCGCTTGTTAACAAGTCGCGTTAAATCGCGTTTTTTTTTTAGGAGTTTCACCTGTAATTTCTCTGTCAAATCTCTGTAAGTCGTTGATGAATCCGGCCACAGATCGCATTGAATGGCACGCTATTCAGACAAGATGTGTAGGATCAGCATTCTGATTGGCTGGCTGTCTTTCGCCGGTGCCCTGCTTGGTTGTGATTGGCTGGCTCGCCACCATCTCCCGGTGCTGTTCCTCTTCGCAACGTGAACCGAAAGTTTTAACACATTTGTTTAAGCCTTGAGCTGCTAGTGGAGAGACTATGTGTTGTGACTGATTGATGATTTGCTACGATCAAAACCTTTGCGCCAGGAGCCAGGCGCGACTCGAACCCGCTCCTTCTGCTTTCCAGGCAGCGATCCTACCTACACCTTACATCACCGGTGCTGTTAACATCCGCGATATCCTCGAGCCCTCTCAGCACCCACCCGTGATATCGGCGTGGGCTGGCTGCTGGTATCAGCAGGAAACCGGATAAGCCATGTTACGTGCGGTCAAACAGCGCCGGTGGTGTAAGGAGTAACACCGCAACCTGGAAAGCCGAAGGAGCGAGTTCGAGTCCCGCTTGGTGCAGGAGCTTTGATCGCAACAAAAAATCGTTACAGCAACATCTATTAATAGTGTTCCATTGACCCAGTTTCAGATCGGAGGTCGGTGTACGTACAGTCAGCAATGTGGGGGAGGCTCGAGCTGCCTCTCGAACGTCTGTCAGTGCCCGTCGAACACCTTCAACTACGGTGACGGTTACTGCAGAAGTGGAGGTAGGGTGATCGGGGTATCGGAGCCGATCTATTAGAGTTTCCTTTCTTAACTGACATCGCAACTAAATAGTTGGAGTAATCAAAAGGAGGATGACTTTGGTTTGAACTAAAAAATATGTTTCAATCCCTTAAGCATTTTTTAGGATAATCGTGGAGGACATTTGAATTTGTATGTGGCCTATAAAAACACTTGCGGTGGTCGGCCGATGAACGACTTAATGTTTTATCCTCCTAGTCAAGTCTGGCACCTTCAAATACTAGAACATATGTTCCACTTTTGTACAAAGTCCTTGAACCTACCGAGTTAGGGGCTCGATAGTTTACTATGGAGTCGCACAGAAGAAATGTAAAAATACTGCTTCATAGACACAGGTGTTCAACTCTTTCCCCTTGCAGCATTTTTGTGTATTTCCTACATATTCGATGTTTGGACCGTACTATTCTGGCCTTGAATATTCTATTTCTACGCTTATCGGAGAGGAATCCCTAATGCATCTGTGCTTTATGCACTGACTTGAGAAAAAAGATGCAGTGAGAGGATAGTGAACCGTTCCTCTGAAACAAAGTTTGGACCGGACGGCATTCGAGCCCGTTACTCCTGCTTCGGAGTGCACGCGACTGCAGGCGCCTCCTTCGACTGCGCTATCACGCACCAGTTTCTGAGATGCCATTGCATTCTAGACAACACGCCAAGCGAAAACGACAGAAAGAAGCGTCAACACACCCTAAGTCCTTTCAGGGTCAGGCGGCACTTCGCCTTCAGGACAGTGCTCGAATCCGTCGGAGACGGTGGCGTACCAGAATGGCGCCGCCATCAACTGCCTCTTCTCCCATTGTCCGACGAACAGCCATTGCGAGTATAGTAACAGCGTGCAGCAGTACGTGTGCTGCGGATGAGAGAGTTTATTAAAGATTATTGTTGGCTGGCCAGGTCGTCTACTGAATCGCATCAGTATCAGAATCAGCATCGGAGCAAGTGTGCCATAGAAGCCTCGACGGATCTATCCTAGTCTGAAGGGGTAGCCCTAAAGTGCTGTTTGCATTCGTCATCCCATGACACACTCCACATTTCATGAATAGGTTGTAAGGAAAGTACCCCACCACTTGTGCAATTTTTCTCAAGTTTATTGTTCTGGTTCCATATACGCAACAGCTAACCATCATATGCACCATTATTATCTATAACATATTGCCATTTGCCAGGTAATTTGTAGATCACTCTTCTATTTCTGTGGTTCTGACGAAAAAAAAAAAACTTGGCGAGGCCCTTTTCAAGTTGCTCCCTGTCGTCAAATTATTGCTCCTGCAAATGATTCGACAACGAAAGAAACAGATGGCAGTCCGTTGCAGCAAGGGCCCCGGTGAATACGGTGGGCGGGCCAGAACATGCCATCTGAAACATTGGAGCTTTTTCTGAGTCTGCCTTGCGACGTGCGGAAGCGAATTGTCGTGAAGGAGGAAGATCTCGTCTTCTTACCCACGAAGAGCTGCTTCAACGCGATACAACTGCCTGCGCTGGTAGCAGCTCCCAATGAACGACTCCTCTGCAATTCCACCAGACAGTCAGCACGACCTTTTTTGGATGAAGTTCCGGTCTTGGCGTGGGAATTCCTGCTTCGCTGCCACTGAGCCTTGACGCTTTCGTGCGTGGCTATCGTACACTACCCACTTTTCGTCGCCAGTGACCTGGTCTTCGAGCCAAGAAAAACTCCGCCTAGTAAGCCAAGAAGTTTATGCCCTCATCCTGGCGCAACTGTAGCTGATGGCCGCCAAGTTCGTGCAGTGTCCATGCACCATATCTATGCGTCTTCCCAATTTCAGGCATCTGCCAGCTCACGGCTGCAACGTCGGATATCCTCCTGAACCACCTCCAGAAGGCGCCCTTCATTCACTGTAACTGGCCTTCCAGACCGTGGTTGGTCCTCTAAGCAATAGACTCCGTTCTCGAACTTCCGGAACCTTACTTTCGCTGTGTCGCAGGAGACAGAGGCAGGACCCATCGTTCCACATATGTTATCCGCCGCGACTCCTGCTCTGCTTTGCTTTTTGAACACGTGAAGTAGAGGCTTGCAATTTGCTTGCAGTTGAGAACGATTTTCTCTGAAATGGTCGTAACGGAATATGGCGACAATAGTTGTAAATGTAGGTGATAGGTCAGCCTATATATGCATAGTAGGAGAAGATTCTAGAACACTTTTCAAAAATTTGGTGGACATCCTAATAGACAAAAGCCCTCGTATCGTGTGACAGCAGCTCGTACAAGCGCAGGGGAAAGCATGGAGACGTAAATCACTATCAAATCGTTTCCTTCGATTAGAATAGATTCGTCACGACGTGTTCCATACTTCTTGGGTAATGGGGAACCTACTAGATGCATACTTCCTTAGCAGAAGAACTTCGAGTAGAAGTTTAAATAACATTTATTAGACGCGTAAGCGGAGTCTGTATAGACAATTTTGAGCAATTTTCAGCCTTTCCACAATTGATGATTTGCTAGCAAAAAGAACACAGACCCAATATTTGATAATATAGCGAACAAAAGTTTGGTACGCTAAAATCAGTAGAGGGATTCTCGGTACTAACAGCTTTGAATAGAAGAAAGGACCTTTGAGCAGCTGCACTTGCAGGTAGTTTGCAATATTCGACTCGCTTCGAGGACCTTGAATTTCCCTGAGATTGCTTAACTGTGTAGGAATTTTAGTCTGGACAGGACCATGGGCCTCCAAGTCCTCGGCTAGCGAAGAATGTCAAAGCGACCGGTACACCATGTTATAACCGATATCATGCGGTTCACCCGGGTATCCATCTGCTAGTCTCTCCTTCTCCGCTCGCCTAGCAAGGGGTATCTAGAGAATCTGGCTATGGTAGATGTGAGTTGGGTTCGCTGCAACTCTGACGCACACTTTGCCCTATGACTATGACTATCTCGAGGAGAAGTATTGCCTACGCAAACAGAGTGGAACGTGCACTTCACGAAGGCTATTCTGAGCTGGTTTTGGGGCTTGAAGGGAATGAGCTGCTCCCGCAAGGGCACCCAGTCACGGCTGTCGTGTACGCCACGCAGCTCCAGAAATTCGTCGAAGCTGCCGGGAAAAGCGGCCATGATCACATCCAAGGCTCCTTCTTCATAATAATGCCAGGCTCCATTTGTATCGTCTATTGAATAAAGAAATATGGAGGAAGAATGAAATGCTGTTAAGACTTATCGAACCAGATTGAACAGCGGTCCCCTTTCCCAGATACGAAGGCACTCAGGAGCAGCCTCCAAGACTTTGGACCTGTTCTGATTTCCTCACACTTTCCGCATTCTTCACGGTTCGTTGAACAAAGGTCAATGACCTTAATATGTAAAGAGTACTACGCCTCCTGAATCATGAAGTGTCACAAAGTACTCATGAGTGGACATCAAAAGGAACAGGAGAAACAGACAACTTTGCACTTTGATTCATGTTCTTTGAACAGCTGAAAGGCGAACACTTCTGTTAACACATCAGCCGGGATCTCCGTACGTAGAACTTTATAGAATAAAAAATCAGGACTAAAGACGGCGTTAATCAACCTCTTTGTGACATGAGTCACGCATTCGACTTCTACGATATGTTGTGGTGGCAATTTGAATGCCTACTCGACATATACAATTACTTGCGGTGGACAAGTCAGTGCTTTATCATTCTCAGACAGGTGTTGTACCACTTCACCGACCTGGATGGAAAGCTCTGGAGTTCCGATCCAAGGAGCTCGATTTCGGATTCATGAATTTTGCCAGAAATGCTCCTACATACTGCGCTATGATGCGCCTATTTATTCCTCCTGATTATTACTGGAAAACGTAGTGCAGAAGCACCAGGCAGAAGAGCTCGAAATAGTCACGCAAGACATGGCCGCCTTCCGTCCATACCTCTAACTTGGTTAATTAAACGTTTATTCTTAATATTTTACAATAAAAGAAGAATTTAGAGCGATTGAAGCGACAGAGAGAGGTCATCTCAGATCAAAGACCTACGAAGAGGAATGAGAGCATTCTAAACCAGAACGCTGTGGTGTTATATATAGATTCTTTTACGTGAGCCTATATCGGGAGAAACATCTGTATATGAAAAGCATTTTACATCATGTTAAAGCGAGTTACAAAACTCCTTTCCGCAAAACCAGCTATTTTCATAACATCGCAAGGCTAAGCATTCACAGCATTTAAAACGTTTGCAGTATCCAGAGGTTTCTACAACACTAAAGCGTAAGAACAAATAAGTCCCTAAATGAAACTAGAGTGCCTAAAAATAGGGAGTGCGTTCTCTATACGCCCATTTATAAAATTCTTCTTGATTATTACTGGAAAACGTTGTGCAGAATTAAGCAGGAGTAGAGTCTTTAAATAACGTTTCTTAAAAAACGATAGAGGTAAGCTGTTGGTCCCATTTTCCTTCGCCTCATTCGGATGTTATGAAACGTTTTGGAAATCACTCTCAATTCCATTATGGCAACCGATGGCTGAGTCAGACAAGACCAAATCAAGGAATAAAATAATTTGCATGTTAATACTCTAAACAATAACAAAGCTTTCGGACCGGTTGCTGTGTAGTTGAGGAAGGACAGCCACTGCTGACTAGCAGTGCTGAATCCTAGGTGCATTCGGTTTCTATGTACGATGCCCTATTCAAGCCAAACGAAAGGAGGATTTCCGAGTGCTCATGCATCGTGTATTTAGAAGATGAGCCAAAAATACGCCGGACGATGTCCCCTATTATTTATCAAAAGCATAAGTCATATATTTGCGGGTCCACTTGAATATATATTCAATCTGAGAACGGCCTAGGAAACCCTCCCATGGCTTAGTACTTCTGCCGCTGGCCGCACATTCTCTGTGCGTGTCAAATCATCTTGTTCAAATACCAGACCTGCGCCTATCGGAGTACCACAGAGTGGAGTCATTTCTCCGGTCCAGTTCAACATCTATACGTATGATTTACATTTGCTTCTTTCCGGGAGTAACGTAGGGTGAACCGTGTTTGCTGATGACCTTAACATTTACTATGCGGTTACATCTTGTAAAGATTTTGAGGCCCTACAGATGCGATTAACTTGGTCTGTGAGGTCCAGGAAGCTGCCGTTGTCTATAGAAAAAACCAAGGTGCTACATCTATAGGTGTGTCTAATATGAATAGCGTTACGTTATTGATGGAGCACCAATTCAAGAGACGGAAGCGATAGTTCATTTAGGTTTTCTGACCACATAGAACCTCCTTTTGATAAGCACGATGTAAAATGATCGCAGAAAAAGCAAACAGACTTGCTAATAACGTTTTCAGAACCCTACGAACCAGAGATGCGAGCGTGTTCACACGGATCTACAAAACATATGTAAAGCCGTTACTTGAATATGGTACTCCGGTGTACTCCCTCTAGAAACGCAAACCATAGATGTCTTGGAAAGAGTACGAAATAGCGTTACAAGGAAAGCAATGATTAGAAGCTTAGGGTTTGTATATGGCACTGTCCTCCCATTTCTACACAGAAATGATGTCTCGGTTTGAAGACATTGTCCTACAGAAGGAAAATAGTAAATGACTTGTTATTACTCCATAAACTCCTTTACGGCGGTTGCGGTCTCAATGCTGGAAGGTTTTCGTTACAATGAGAAGGTCGATCACTAGGGGTGGAATTGTCAAACCGCATCTCAGAACGACTAGGTTCAATTGCAGGCGTTCTTTCTTGTGAACAGGGCTGTGCCGGTATCTGAAAAGCTTCGTGCAAGTAAGCGAATTCCAGTTAGTCACAATGCCTTCAAAAAGCTGGCCTTTGTCCTACTCTGTCGTTGATGCCGTGCGTACGGTCGCTCACCGTATGTACAAGCTGTGGTCTACGTCTCCTTTGTTGTTTCTCTTTATTGCCGATATGAGTTCCTTTTTCGCATAATTGTCGACCTATTTAATGAAACAATAAAAAAACGTGCACGATCAAGCGCTTTCTTGCTCACCGAACTTTAGGAATACTGACATCCCGTGTAACTTCGAGTTTGCTTACCTGTTGCGGAATGCCATCATTTCCAACTAGTGTATATTCAGTATTTTAACAGACGGCACCAGAAGATGAAGACCAATATGTACAACGATGGCTCAAAAATGATGTCGGGTTTTGTCTGCGTTCAACAACAACCTATGGGACAAAGATCTAAGGGCCAGTGGTAGATGGGTTAAAGAGCATGGCTTGCTTCAACAAAGCGTTCACAACACATCATCAGTTGAAAATATTTGACGGTTCAACGGTTCTTATGGCGCGTTTTCTGACGCATATTGTTGCTATAATGTTTTCACCTATGATTTCAAAACAGGAGCTTTGTAGGACGAGAAATGCATTATTATCTTGCTCAACTGCTAGGTGTAATTTCCCAAAAGTAATGTCGCTTGCGAAAAGCGTTGGAGCTTCTACGATAAAAGGAATAGGTTCACCAACCAACCTAATAAATGCTTTTTAAACACGAATCTTTAGTGAGAGAAGTTATTGTTTGGAAGATTGTTTGGATGGATTTCTCTCCTAGCATAGTCCACTTTCATATGCCTATTCGCCTAAATAACCTTTTAAAACTGATGGCGAAATTTTGTAACCTAACCATATGTTTTGCAATGACATGACGCCAGTTAACTGTCGCTGTACAAATGCAGTTTATTTTTATTTAGTTATTTATTTAGGTTTTTAAAGAAAAGTGTACAGATTCTTTTAAGGAAGAAAGACAAAACTGCTGGTTACCACAGACGATAAGTATTCTCAGTTTATTGACTGTCGTCAGAATAGTCATAGATTCACGCACGCAGGGGCCAGCAGCGCCCCATTCGTCCGCATTCAGTGCCAGAGTAAATAACCTTTTAATCCATCTCACTCTAGGAACATGAAAAACACTCTGTAACACTGTTTGGACGCGTGGCAGCGCAGTGGGAATAAGCGCAGACTGTCACGTGCACCCCGATGCAAGTCTTCCGGTTCGGATCTCGCTCAGAAAATGGCGGCCTTCCGAGTTCGAGTCTTGCCTTGCGCGCACACGGTATCAGGTTCGTGGTTCGGAATCCCCGTCCAGGTCAACCAAGCCTTCAATTCCTGCGCGGTCAGTGGATTGCTACCACACTTGTCTAGGAACGATACGAAGCTGATCTGTTCATCGACTGGCCACCGCAACTCGTCGTATGGGCAAATACGTTTTCAAATCGCCTCTACGACAGAAGAGGCGATTTGAAAACGTATTTGCCCATACGACGAGTTACTGAATTCTACTGAATGCGTGGCGCATTCCCAAAGAAAACGAGTAAAGCCGTCCTTTACCTTTTTTATTTTAATGAAACAATAATACACGCTGTTTCTTCTTTAAAAGAATCTGAATACCCGAAGCTCGGCTAGAATTTGTACGCCTCACGACGGCAACCACATCGCGGCCACTTTTTTTGATCGTAACATAAGACTTTACGAGCACTGCTGCAAAGCGGCCCTTTTCACTATTAACGTCTTCTCGTCGCCGGAAATGATCCCCGATACCAGTGGCGTTTGGTGTTAATCTGATGGCATGTCGTCGGCTGGTGGATGGCGCGGGGACCGAACCGGTTCGGCGCCGCTCAATCTCCCGTGTCGTGTGGGCCTTCGTAGTCGCACTGATTATTCCATCAGTTTGCTTGACCTTCGCGTTTTTTCCGCCTTGTTAGAAGCGGCTTCCCGAACTGGTTCTTCCTCATTAGGCTCCTAAAAAGCGTGAACATTGGACGGCTACGTGGAGTGCTTTCGGCGAGGCCCCTCACGATGTTCAATGGGCCGATGAAACCTGTTCGCCCTCGGGGCTCTATTATGATATGCTGGTGTGATCGTCGTCGTCGCCCCATAGAAGTGATATATCATCCACTAGCTGTTTCTTGCTTGTTTCCCGTCTCACTTTGCCATTGCGACTACTGCGCCGTTCACTACACAAACGAGAGGTCGTGCTAATTCTACAATTCTGGACGAATTTCACGGTCTGTCGTTACCTGAATATCGCTGAGTATACTGCTATTTTTCATTAATTTCACTGTTACGCTGCCTTGCATTTTTGGTGGAGGCACCTGATTCAGTGAGTGCACTTGGTTCAGTCTGTTGGGTATTTTTTGGCCGTGAAGTTAGGCTTGTTCTACCTAAATAATTTTTTTGGATCTATCCCAGGAAGAGCGCTTGATTCAGTCCGTTTGATACCAACGGTAAAACTGAAGGTGAGTTATTTTACAAGGACGAAACAATGCACTAGATTACAAAGGATTCCTTCGTTGCAATTTCCTTGCAAGATAAGGCCATTCTGTTGAGGAACGTTCCGCTTTTCTAGAGGTGCTCCTCTCCGACTATCATAGATCCGTTTTTTAGAATTATATTCCATAATTTGATGTAATCGTTGCTATGGTTTCAGCTTCTGCAGTGCCTATTAACAATGAATATGTTACTTGTTTTTAGAACACGTTTATGGGCTGAACTCTTATGTACATTGCCCAAATTGTCCTGCTCGATACGGCATCGACCTTGACTGCTATTTGGCCTTCACACTGCATAGAACCAACAGCTGAGGATCCAATATGTTTTGAGCATATCACCTGTATCACCTACCATCCCGTTAATATCGAGTAGCTCGAGCGGGTGGTAGCACTGTCTCCATTCGTCCCTGTCGCGTGCCAGAGTGTTCCAATGGATCCTCCTCGCTCGAAGGCCACTAAGAGCATATCGGTCGTTCAGGACTTTCGCGAAGAAGTCCGACCAACCCTTTAGTGGGCGTCCTGGTGTTTTCTTGACATGCCGCAGAATCCAGTCGGTAACGGCTCTCGTCCAGCGGGTGTCGAAGCACATTACGTGGCGTTTTCGTTCCGTTGAGCGAGAATGGGGCATCAGAAACTTATCCGTTCCTTATGAACATCGTCTACGTAGGATTCAGCTGCAGTCCAATGTTCCCACATACACGATCGAAATCGGCCAGCATTCTTTCCGGCGCTATAGTAGTTGGGGGAGGGTCACCTTACAAAAAGTGTCACTGGCACGAAAAAAAGAAACAGTAATACACTGATAGTAAAGAAAAGAAACAAACAATGTTACACCTTGTCCGCTGACGGAGGAGAGCACAGATTTAGGCAGTGGAAGAGAGTCCAGGGGTGATGCACCCGTGCTAAAATTGCCTACATCCTGGAGTTCCCTCCCTTGCCCAAAACGGAAGCAAATATAACGTGGATCTATAATCGAGTTGAAGAGATAAGACCGCATTTACATTCGCTATATGTAGCTACACTCCGCGCATGACCGCCGCGGCATGCTATGGTGACCCTCCCCCCCCCCCCCCCCCTAACTGCCGTAGCGCCTTCGCTCCGCCTGGCTAATGCTCGGTGTTATGAGCACACGTCGTCAGCGAAGCGAAGCGAAAATGGTACAGCTGCCGGCCTTCGACATTCGACATTCAAATGTCTTCCCATTCTAGTAGTTAGTCTAGTAGTTCGCGCATGACGTTTTCGAGGGTGGCGCTGAAGAGCTTCGTGAATATGGTATCCCCCTGCCGAACCCCTTTCTTCACGTCGATGACGACGTCGTTGTAGAATGGTGAGATCTTGGTCGTGAACCCACTGTACAGATCTCGAAGTATTCTGATGTACTGAGGAGGAACGCCCTGGGTGAGCAGGGCTTCCATGACCGCTTCAGTCTCGACGGAGTCGAATGCCTTCTTGAGGTCGATGAACGTAAGGCACAGCGGCAGCTTGTACTCTTCCAGTACTGTTTTTTATTTATATATTCTGAAAAGTTTAACAGTCGTTTAAGGGCCTGTTCATACTTCGTACAGCTGCCGGCCTTCGACATTCGACATTCAAATGTCTTCCCATTCTAGTAGTTAGTCTAGTAGTTCGCGCATGATATTCTGAAAAGTTTAACAGTCGTTTAAGGGCCTGTTCATACTTCGCAACGGCAGCAACAAGAGCACACACAGCGCGTGGAACCATGAACAGGCGACAAGAGCGATGGGGCAACAGACGTAGTATGGCGTACGTGCTTGAACCATATTTCGGCGACAAAGCGGTTTCTAAACTACTTCGATGTGTCATTTCTTCAACATGTCATCTACGGCCAACACAGACACAAGTGAACGGTTATGTTACCTACATCGTCAACCTAGCACTCAAAAGAAACATAAAAGCATTCCTTACCTTGGTTCGAAGAAGGACAGAATAGAAATCGTTTCCTTCCAGCACTAGTGTGCTTTCTAGGGACCTGTTCATACTTCGCGACAAGAGCTACAAAATCGACTGGAGCGACTGGAGCGACAAGAGCGACAAGAGCGACGGACATAGTGTGGTGTACGTAAATAATTGCGTACTCCACACTCCGTCCGCGACGAATGTAGTGTGAAATGCGCAATTACATATTTACGTACACCACGCTCCAGTCGCTCTTGTCGCTCTTGTCGCTTTTGTCGCTTTTGTCGCTATTGTCGCGAAGTATCTACAGGCCCTAGCACTAATGCGGTGTGATTACGTACTCCACACTCCATCCGTCGCTCAGTCGCTCCCATCGATGTATGGACAGGCGACAAGAGCGACAAGAGTGACTGGAGCGACTGGAGCGACAGCGCCGGCGCTCGAGTATGAACAAATTTTGGCGTCAGTCGCTCGGTTCTAGCTGATCTGCATGTTTTGCACGGTCGACGAGTCGCTTTTGTCGCGAAGTATGAGCAAACCCCAAGTCTTATGGCTAGAACACCATGCATTGTTCTACGTTAGCATGGCTACCGACAAGTCGTTGGGCAAGCCAACCCTCTTCTACAAGTAAATGAGCTACACCTTAAGCACACTTTTGCGGCAGGCGGCCGGCGGCAAAACTCGTGTGTTGTGCAGCGCTCACGTCACCTGAGTCTTGCTGGCAGCAAGCGGCAGTGGTCTGATATTTATTGTAGTCGCTACCTACTGCTGCTATTCGCATTCTCGCCTTCTGTCTGCGCTCCAGCGATCC
The DNA here is from genome assembly GCA_947396885.1 of Heligmosomoides polygyrus polygyrus. Taxonomy (NCBI): domain Eukaryota; kingdom Metazoa; phylum Nematoda; class Chromadorea; order Rhabditida; family Heligmosomidae; genus Heligmosomoides; species Heligmosomoides polygyrus. The sequence continues at coordinate 78,664,130 of OX377203.1, read as the reverse complement.
CCTCCGCGGTCGCTCCAGCCGATCCCCTTCGCGGTCGGTCGCTCCGAGGCATATGTTATGCTTCGGCGACGTTGTGCGGGCTGGTAAGCAGTGCGTAGAAGGCCGCGTAGCACTGTCGCCGACGTCGCCGACAACAGCGTCGCCGAAGTATAACATAGGCCTAAAGCGCAGACAAATACGCTGCAGCGGCAAATCGGGGGCAAATTAGCTGCGGTCAACATCTTGCCGCAAAACTGCCCGTCTGCAGCACAGCATCGTTCGCCGCCACTTGCCGCCGGCGGCAAGCTCTGCGTCCCTGCCCTATGGTTAAGGATAGTGCCGCAGTATTTCAGCTAAAGTGGCTGAGGCTTTACGCACGTTTTTGGAGCGGTGAAGATGATTTTCACGGAGCTACTTCTTGTTCTTAAGAATGCTATTCGACAACATTTTGAGCAGCCCGTCTTGAACATCTCACTATGTCGTTGTTTAAAACACCTTACGAGACCCTGGCAAGTTAAGCGGTTGATCAAGCTCGCCTCAGAAGGTATTCTGGTGCAATCTCGAAAGGGAAGCCCAAACTGTATCAGAAACATTAAATCAAAATCGAAACAAAAACAAACAATAAAACAACCAAAAAAGGAAACAAAAAACACAAAAAAATACGCCAAGGCGTCTCCGGGTCACCTCTACGTATCGCCCCACGGTGAGTAAGTCGGCGTGCATTCGGTAGCGCGCGAATTCAAACAGGGATTACGACGGAGCAGCTGAAGCCTCTTCATGCTCTTATAACTAATTCTTTCAGTATTCCAGCGACAGGACCCTCCATTTCCTGTGGAGGGCATCAGATGCGCTCGTTTATATGTTGTATTGTATGTGTTTATCCTCAAATAGGAGTGCTCTAGAATTCGCGGCTACTGATTATGGAGTGCCCTCCCCCTTTTGGATTACACCGGTGTTCTTTGTGCTTCAAACTTCGGGTCACCGAAACTCTGCGGCTGTGATTCATCATCCTTCTCGCTAGACACACTGTCACCTTAAGTCACAAATTAATGTGAATGGGCGATAAAGACGTCACGACCGATGGAACGACGAGCACTCGACCTTGTGTTCGAGTTTTTTGTCGGAGTAATTGAAGTCTTAGGAAAGAAGAGCATCTGCGTGAATGTCGACGGCTTGCAGAGGACACCGTTTGACGCTGCGTTTCGCTGCCGTCATTGTGGTCGTCGACGTCGTCAACAAACCTTCAGCGGAAGCCGTTAAACACACCGTCGTAGAAGAACCGCTTTACAGTGATTTCATCGATCGATGGCTTTCTCATAGTACAGCACTAAGCTCCCAGGAGCTAGGAGCGAGAGTATTATTTTATTTTATTTTATTTATAATTATTTTTATTTGCCTTTTAGGTTTACTTTTATTTACTTATTTATTTGTACAATTGTCACGTCAAAGTGGTCACTTTTTAAATCAATGGGACATTTTTCACGTGAAATAGGATACTCTTCTAAAGAAACCTAACGTTTTTGAAGTCAAACTAAACGTCTTCCAAACCAAAACCAGCTTCTTTTAGACTGAGCAGCAATTCCCAAAAAAGATAGATTTTTTTTGCTCAAAGAAATTTTTTGTACGACTTTCCTTAAAGTTTATTTTAATTCTATTACCCAATAAGCAAACACATTGTTTAAAATTTTTAGAATTTTCAATTTCTGGGGAAAAATAATAAACAATTACTACAAGAGGTTGGCAATTTTTTAGTGCCTTGAGAGAAGATTGCGCCACAATCTCGCCAAATGCGTCACGATTTTTACTCGATTGATCGAAAATGCTCTGTTTGCTTGGGAGCGATGCAACAAATACAATTGTAAAAACATACACATCCTCACTTTAGTGATTCTAGTAAACAGCATTTCAATCAAATATAAGCGCGGAAACTTTTCGAGTGCGTATCGCGATGTCGTCTTTTAATGAACTGAATGATGGTTGTCATGTTGCATTTTAAAACAAGATTTAGTATACTGTTTTTGCTAGAAAAAAAACTATAAAACCATTACATTCATTTGGGTAGCTAAACAAAAAATTGCCTAGAAAGAATACCAATATTTCTTTGAAGTAAAAAAACACTCTTGCCATCTTAGTCCTAGGAGAGTCTGTAGTTTAACCTGTAAGAAAAACGTTTTCATTCGGAAGAAATTGATTTTGGTTTTTGAATCATCACGTTTGTTTGGAAGAGTGCCCAACTGAGAATGGTATGAAAGGCGCGTCGCAGTGCAGTCGGAGGAGGCGCCGGGTGTGGGGTGCTCGCCATTCGAGGTTGTTGGTTCGGATTTCCGGCCCAGATCAACCAAGCCTTTCATCCCTCCCCGATAGGTAAATTGAAGAAAAAACACGAAAAAAAACACCGACTTGTCTATCGGTTGAACACCGCAAATCATTGTATAGGCCGAATACGCATTCAAATCGCCTCCACAAAATCCCGTAGAAGTAGAAAGGGAGGCGCTTCCCGAGAAGGGACTATCTGTCGTCCATCTTTATCGTTTTATCCTCTGATTGATTTGTTTCTTTATCTAAACGTGCCAGTGAAATCATTGGGCAGCGTAAATGGCTAACAAAATGGTAACAGTAACTGTGCCACACCACAAAATGCGCAATGGCTAGGTTGCAACCTGATCAGGAATTTGATCGGGAAAAGTGGCACCGGTTACCCAGAAACCGAAAGCCGAAACTAAGCGGGACAAACTCTGAAGAAATCGCAGAAGAAGATTTACTCATGCACAGTAGTGTACCATTAAGAAAATTCTTAATTAATTAATTAATTAATTAATTAAAGAAAGTAAAGTCGAACAGATTGATAGAATAAGGCATTGATTTAACTAGTGTGCGACAAAAAAAAACAGCAACATATTCATGGAGTTCTTGCGAAGAGGTCGCTTTTTCAGGACGTTTCGTATTCCGGTTTTCTATCACCTCTGCTCCCTTCCGTCCAGTGCTTCGTTTTCCACACTTCAATAAAGAATCCATCCGTCAGATATGGTAGCCATCATGCCATCTGTGAAGGCCAAGGTTGTGGCCTTCTAGAAGGGCAGTTCCAGACTAATACATTCTCCTGCTTGCTTTCCTTTCTGCTTCACTACGGTCTTTGACGCCAACAGGCCGAAGTCTGCCGTCGATTCGCTTTGATTCGATTTGTGCCAACTTCGGGAACAGCATCACCGTGTGCAAGATCACTCAATATGAGGTGCGTGTGTATTCTTCTTGTTTGCGGATTCACTTCCGAAGGCCGTAAAGTGTGTTTCATAGTCTCACGACGTTAGTTGTGCCATGTTCTGCAGAGGTTACACGTTCGAACCTTTAATCACCGCTCGAAGAAGCTAATTGCCGGAAGAGTTGAGATCAGCAGCCTAGTCATAAGCTGTTATAACGACTTTTGTTGCGGTCAAAACTTTAGCGTCAGTCGGGACTCGAACCCGTACCTCCTACTGACCGGGCGGAAATGCTCTACGCCGCTATGCCACCTGTGCCGTTTGATCGAACCCAACATCCACAACTCGTTGCGCCTATCAGCACTCTCACAACGGTATGGATGTTACTATAATTATGCTTTGGAGAAATTTTATTGGACGAGTGAATGAGCGAATACACTCGATGTGGAAAATTTTCTAGAGGATTGAATGTACAAGTTTACCCGATGTCAAATAATTTCGAGCGAACGAATAAACGAATTTATTTATAACCTGTATAGTATATTTGAATAAACGAATTTCTTCGAATGATCAAAAACGGAATGCGCCCCATTTTTTATTTAGTCGGCTATTCGAATAGTCAAACAATTTGTTCGAATCAGGTTCTATAGTTAAGGAATTGAAGTTTCCCGATTTTCGAATAATACTTGCATACTGCTCCCTTTAAGGGCACATGTAGGAGGTGATGGCTGTCGTATGCACCCGATACCAGGTTGCTGGTTTGGATTTCACGCTCAAGCCAACGAAGCATTCCATCCCTTCAGGGTAGATAAATTGCTGCCAGACTTTTCTGGGAAAGGGTAGAGCGCTGACGTTTTCATCGGGTGGCCACCTCATGTCACTGCATGGCCTAATATGCATTCAAAACGCCTCCACGATATCCCGTAGAAGTGGAATGCGTGGCGCATCCCAAAGAGGATTGAATAACGCCGTCCTTTATGCTTTCTACCTATGGCTCCCATTCAATGTTCGAATTCGAACGAATAGTCGAAAATTAAGAAATATCGACTATGCAACTAATCGCATAATTGAACGAATATATTCGAACAAATTATTCGAATATAATCATTCGAGCACAACTGTAGACGTTGCGTTCGACCAGCGCCAACGGTGTAATGGCGTAGAGCATTCCCGTCCAGTCAGCAGGAGATGCGTGTTCGAGTCCCGCCTGGCGTTTGAGTTCTGACAAAACATGGTTATAACAGCTTACAAGCTCGACACCAGCCACTTGAGGCTTAAACAAAATGAGTTCACAGCCCTTAGTAGCCATTTGCCCACGTTGTTTTGGCAGTTGCCCTCGTTGCTGGTGTTGCCACTGTGCCATCGTCGTCTGACCATTAATGGCCCTGGGAAGTCGCCATCGGTTTTACACTGTGCGGCACGACGGCATCGCCGTCGTCTCCATCGTCGTCGCTGTATTGTTGTGGATCAAGTGGCCGGAACAACGACGACCATCGCAAAAACAGACCACCACGCCCAGCAGGTCGCCCGTCTAGTACTGTCCGGTATTGGTTGCAACTGCAGCTCAGTCGTCAAGACCTAGCCGGTGCTCTAAGCTCGTTAGAGGCTGCTTCGTTAGAGGATTTCGTTTTCCAGATCGCTATAGATAGTCATATTTCCGGCTTCCAATGATAAAACTATAGGTAGCACTTTACTCAGCGTGTAGTCCTCGGCCTACAGACTGAGCTGTGTCTACTTACTTACTTTGATTCTTTGATGGTCCTTTTGTCGGCTGGAGGTCTTCTCAGCGGGGACCACAACTTTTCCAGACCGCTCGATCTCTGGCTGCTTGCATCCAGTGAGGCAGACTCCGCTCTCTGAAGGAACTTGAGAATGAGTCTGCCCATCGCGTTGGCGGTCGTCCCAGTGATCTCTCATGGTCTCTCGGGAGCCATTCTGTGACACGGAGACTCCATCTATCGCCTTTTCATCGAAGCTGGTGTCCGGCCCAGCGATATTTGGACTTCTTGATGTACTGCAGCGGGTCTGCTAATTGCGACTTCTATCGTAGCTCCGAGCTTCGTAGGCCTTCTTGCCATTGCTGACGAAGGCTTGTCCTCAGAAGACATCTCTCCAGTGCACGATGCGTAGTTTGCATCACTCTGGCGATTGTCTTGTTGTCGGGCCAGGTTTCCTTCGCGTAACACATCGCAGGCAGTACAAAGGCGTTGAATATCGAGGCCGTGAGGCCGGGATCATTCACCTGATCGGTGACTTCGCGAATCGAACTGAAGGCTGCCCCTGCTGCGCGTCTCCTGCGGGCGATTTCAGGAGCGAGGTCGTTATCCATGTTCAGCTCTCTTCCCAGATAGACGTAGGAGTCGACCTGTTGCAGAGCGACTCCATTTAACCTTACGAGTCCCGTGTCACACCACTGGTTGACCATAAAATGTGTTTTGGACATATTCATGTCCAATCCATTCTTCATACCTGCCACATTGAGCTCGTTCAGCATTTCCTCGACTTCTGCCGTGCTGGTAGAGATGAGAACAATATCGTCGGCGAAGCGAAGGTTGCTGATCCGTTTACCGTTGACAAGGGAGCCTTTATCGTCCTAGTTCAAGTCTTTCATGGCATCCTGGAGTGCCTTTGTGAATAGCTTGGGAGAAATCGTGTCTCCCTGCCGTACTCCTTTCCCGATAGGAATTTTAAGCTTTCGATCGAACAACTGGATGGTGGTCAATGTGTTCGAGAAGCATTCTCGAGAAGTCGGATGTAGGACGATGGTATACCAGCATGCACATGCGCGTTGAGAATGGCGTTGATTTCCACAGAGTCGAACGCTTTCCGGTAATCCACGAAGACAAGGACAAGTGGGAGGTGGTATTCGCGGCTCCTTTCGATGAGCTGTGAGACAGTCTGAATATGGTCCATGCAGGAGAAATCCTTGCGAAACCCTGCTTGCTCCACTGGCAGATATTCATCCAAGCAACGCTCCATACGGTTAAGCAGTATCTTGGTGAAGATCTTGTACACAACCGAGAGAAGACTGATGGGTCGATAGTTGTTGATATCCTCCTGCTGACCTTTTTTGAAGATTAAAACTATTTTCGACTCCTTCCATGAGTCCGGAATCCTACCAAGTCGAAGGTAGTGGTTGAAGTGCTTGGCAAGAAGTGAACAGAGGGCACTGCCACCCGCACGAAGGATGTCAGCAGAAATGCCGTCCGATCCGGGAGCAGTGCCTGGCTTGATCCTTCTGATAGCATGAGCAACTTCTGATTCCAGAATGGGAGGTACTTCCTCAGCTGGTGGCATCAAGCATTTCCTGACAGTGCTGGAAGAAGGAAACAGATCTGTGTAGAATTCTTGAACGATGGCCTCCATCGCTCTTCGAGACGTTTGCGTTGTTCCATCCTTATCCACAAGGCTGGCATTACTGCTTTCTGGTCGCAGAGATCTCGTTTGCAGCGCTTTATGCTTGAACCTTTCTCAGCGGCTTCTAACAGCTTCAATCTTCTGTAGGCCTGAATGGACTCCTTCACTGCAATTCGACAGGTCTTCGAGTTGGTGACTTTTTCCAGATGGGAAGCATTAGGATTCAGTTTGACAGCTCTTTTTTGCTCCAAGAGCTTAATCGCATGTGCGTTGAGTCTTGAAGCAGACGGTGATGTAGCTTCGCGAGAGCTGCTAGCACATTTCAACAGTCCTTTGGAGAGAAGGTCGTAGTCTTCCAATGGATCTTCAAGAAGGTTCCAATCATACGAATTTATTGCATATTCCAACTCCTCAGACTTGAATGTGGGGATCCTCACCGGTGCCGGTTTATGAGTGTCACGCTTGAACACGGACAAGACGGTGATCCGAGCCGGTGTCAAATGAAGGCAGCACGGAGACGTCGAACAGACTCCAGCGTCTGTTTGTAAGAACATGGTCGATCTCCGAACGTGTTTCTGCATTTGGGCTTTCCCAGGTCCATCGTCGGTTTGAAGGCTTCGGTTCAGATGTTGGAGCATATCCATTTATGATGGAGATGGTTCCTTGATCTTTGGTTTCCAGACGAAGAACATCTACTCGCGGACTGATGATCTTGTAAGAGTCTAGGTGGTGCACTGTCGAATTGACGAGAAATCCAACTCCGGTCATATTCTTTCTGTACACCTTTGCTCCGATAATGAAAAAGTTCGTTGTGGTCGGTCCTTCTTATGGCTTCCGTTCTGCCTTTCGTTTCCTGCAGGGCGATAACGTCGTATTTGATGTTGCGGCTTCTGTAAAGCAGTGTCCGAAGATCCTACTCAGATGTGATCGTACGACAGTTATAGGTGCAGACGAATAGGCAGTTTCCGTGTAGTGGTGGGGAAATTTCTAGTAGTCCGATTGCAGTGACGTCCTGATAGTTTAACTCCGGGATTAGATGGCCCCTCGCCGGAGGTGGATGCAACCGACGTCGTAGAAGTCCACCCCCGGCGCGCGGAGGACTGGGGCGCGGGTTTAGTTGTTTGAGCCATAGCGGTGGTCTGGTTACTCACATGTTCCTGGCCAGGGATACGTGAGAGCCGCCCATACACGACAAAGCATCGTGTACTGCGTGACCATTTGTGCCGTTAGCCATCACTAAGTGATGTTCATCCCTTCACCGCGGTGAGGTGGCACATGAAGTGGAGTGTCTACAGGCTAAATGAAATTCAGTGAAACTGTGGATAAAGTTTGTGATCTGGGGTTATTTTTCGCTCCAAGGGCACGCTTGCGCTCTTCACACCTGGGGCCGGGTTCGTCAACGACTCAACAACTTACGTAACTTTAACGAAGAATTGTAAGCGAAAAGCTCAGATCACGCGGCTTATCGCTCACCGTATCGCTTGATAAGCCGCGTTATCTGAGCTTTTCGCTTACAATTTTCCGTTAAAGTTACGTTAGTCGTTGATGAATCCGGCCCCTGGACGGTCTTCCACCTGCTTTGTTAGCGTCCATCTTCATCCTATACCCTTTATTTGGAAACAAAACCACCAACTGGATCGCCGAGCTACGTACGTACGAGTTGGATCAATTGCCACCCAAAGCGTCAGTAACGAAAAGCAAAGGTACTCATGCACAGCGAATCGGCACCACCCTTCAACGACACTTAACAGCATGCTTGTATCGAACCTTCAAAACGACTGTAACGCCGCCTCTAATCTGTCATGGTGTTTCCACCAAAGGTCTTCAACACGCCCTTAACGTACGGAAGGAGGGTTTAACTTGCAGGCATTGGTGTATCAGAGTAACCTGTATTCTATCTTCACTTGACGAGAAACTGCTTGGGAACGTGATCTTGACAGCTTATTTATTTAGTTATTTATACGTGTATGACAACACGCGACGAAATAAACACCACCAAGACAACACATTCGAAATGAACGGACATCACATTGGTAGTAAACACAAAAATGCAAGAAACGGTGAATTAGCGAGACTTAAGATATCTACCAACGAGCTTTTTATATTGGATAAACGAAGGTGGCAAAGCATGTTTTTAGTAAGCATCAAGAATTCAGAACCGGCCCCTTGAGTAAAAAGGGAGGCATGAACACAACTTTTGGCTGCAGGATAATGAATTTTAGCTCTACAATACCATGTGGTAGAATGGCGGACTGTGTAAAGCTCAGTAAGTGGAAGTGCAACTCTTCCAGTCATCATCTTGAAAATCATAATTAGATCGTCTCGCTTCCTACGAATGGCAAGTGATTCCAGCTCGAATATTTTATTACGATCAGGCGTTGATGGAATGGAGGTGTAGTCATAGCCATTTAAGCGTAACCATAGCTTTCTAGTGTAGCTATTCTGAACGGATTCAAGCCTCTGTAAGCAGCGCGCAAGGTGAGGATTGAACCCAGTGGTGCCATACTCTAATATCTTATCTCGTATGCAGAAGAAGTTGAGTCCTCTTAAGTTTAGCCAAATGCTAAATATGACGTTGACAACCACGCATTCTACTTCTACCTGATGCTGTGGAGGCGGTTTGAATACATATTTGGCCATACAATAACTTGCAGTGGGTAACCGATGAACAGATCATCGTTCTATCCTTCCACCCGTAACAATTTCCTCGATTCCTGTAGGAATGGATGACGTGTTTGGCTCGGGCAGCAAGCAATAACCTACCGTTGAAAGAAATTCGCGTACACTTCTCGACTCCCCACAGAACAAAAAGGCAGCACTGGGCTAGTTTGCCATATGATAGGAGTGAATGGAGACCCTACTGGGCGCGTGTAGATCATCGTCAGTTGGAGGAGGTACCGGCTTTCGCGTGAACCCGAGTTCTTGGTTCTATTTCCCGCACAGGCCAACCAGGCCTTCTATCCCTCTGAGGACGAAGAATGGGTAGCGGACCTGTCTGAGAAGTACAGCACACATTTACTGCATCGTGTACTCTGTTAATGCTTTAGTCAATGAAATGCCGAAGAGGGCTTTTGAGAGGATTCAACATGTACGAACAATGACGACAAAGCATTCTGGGTTACTCTGTTCATGTTTTTAAGGCCTTACTTTCTCGTAGCCACATAGTAAGTTAGATGTATTAGTTGTATATTTTGAAGTTCTGTGTTTCTTTAATAGAGTTTTAATTGTTGTTTTATGACACATTCCTGTCATTTTCTTGTTTATTTGTTGTTTTACGCGTGTGACAGTAACTCGCGTCTTTAAATAAATAAATAAATAAATAAATGTACTATAACTTAAAAGAGCCAGCTGACAATAAAGGATAGAGGAAAGAAGGCGGCGTTACTCAGTCCCGTTTGGCATGCAGAGAATCCTCGTGTTCATCCTCCGCATCTCATAACCTCTTCCATCGCCTCTAGGGTCGACCATCCAGAAGTTTGCATGACCTCTTGAGCGCTTCTGGATGCTCTGAGCTGATGAGTGGAAGTCTCTTCCAGGGAAGAGTCCTCGTAGAGGTGGCCGTTGATGACTTCAAGGTCGCGCTACTCTCTCGCCAAGCGACAGGCGCTCGTGTGGCTCTCGCGGTCGTCTAATCGTTTTCGCCCAATGTTTCTTCAACGTATGCCCACTACATTTCGCGTGCTATTGTCCTTGTCGGATCGATCGTTTCCGTCATTTTTTCTTGCGGTGGTCACCTTCCGCTCTTAGGGCTCTTACCCGAGGAACTGGTCTCGAAGACCTGCTGCCCCTCGGCACCTCTTAGAGGATAGAGGGGTTGTTTTGCGAGTCTAGGACTAATTCGTTCCGCAGTGGGTGAGTGCAGCCTGTCATTCTTCTTCGATCAACTAATGCGTTCGTTTCTCTCAGACGAACTCACCCCAACAGCTTTGGGCTTTCTTCGCCAGGCGTTCTTTTGAAACCCATTGTCGCCGCCCTTGTTAGAATCCTTCCAGGTCGACCTTGAGTGTTCTTTGCTCCTTCTCCATTGTTTTCTTGACTTTATAGACTTTCATCCCTAATTTCTGAAGCTTTTCCTCGTGGATTAAAGCGCCTTCGTCTACGGCAGCCTTCCTGCAAATGCTTATCGCTTTGAGCAAGAAAAAACATATTAGGGGGGGCCAAAAGTAATGAGACACCCCATGCCGTGTCTATATATCTCGTGGCTGGAGTCTGGATTCGTACTTGTTGTATTTGTATGTTTGTATGCTACTTACTGAAGCCCATCTGAAAAGTTACCACTTCCGCCCTTTCCAGAAGCATGCCAAAAACCCTAGCCTGTCTCATGCCGAAACCCCAGTCTGACGAGTCGACCTGTGTCGCGCAAATCTCCCCCAATTCCCAACCCCGAGCAGCCTGGGCTCAATATTCACGCAAGATGAGAAGTACGTCTTCTGCCTTAACCCTGCCAAGCAGCGAGTCTGGGTGAGGCCTGTTGACCTGTGTTACCGACCTTCGTTCGGCGAGTTGTTCACGGCGAGAAGCATCTTTGGAGCTTTTGGGTCTGCGCCCATGGATCGGTTTACCGGAGGCTGTCACCCAAGAGCACCGCGATGAACTCCAAGGCCATGGTGAACGAAATAGAAGAGATGGGCCGACGACTCGCTCTTACTCATTCGCAGCGCTTCAAGAAGGCTTTCCTCTTCGACAACGCCGCACCCCATCGGGAACAAGCAAGCACGGATAAGCTTGGCCAGCTGGGCTACGTTCACATGCCTCACCCACCGTATTCGCTGGACATCTCTCCATGCAACTACCACTACTACTTGAGCCTACAGGACTTCCTAGTCGGAAGGGACACAAGAACCCGAGCAGTCCTTGACAACCATATCGAGCAGTTGATCAACACCAGGCTCAAGCAGTTCTGTAAGGATGGGATCAGGAAGTTGACTGAGCGATGGCAGCAAGGTCATTGCCCTTAATGGCAAATACAATCCTCAGCATCGCTGAGTTGTAATTGAGTTATAAGGAGATAAAATTTTTTTTCATTTTGTCTCATTACTTTTGGCCCCCCCCCCTAATAGATTGATTTTGTGTTGTTCATTTAGTCCAAGTCGTGAATGTGAGCAGCATTGGTAGGTGAGAGCACAGTAGCCAATCGTAACCAATCGAGCACCGAACGCACGTCAGCCAGTTGGGTACCGACCGTACACGCCTTCTCAAAAAGGCACGATCATAATTGGCTGGGGCGGTTAAACCTCCCAACACTGCCCATGCTCATTTTGTTCATTTTAGTAGTTTGGCACCCTTTTTCTTTTCAAGATAAGCAAGAAAAGGCTGCTTTCTTGTAGGGGTTTTCCCTAATTTTTTTCTATAATTTTTGTTTCTTGTTCAATTTGAAAAATAACAGTTTAAAATAAATAAAGGATAAAAGGTAAAGGATGGCGTTACTCAATCCCTTCTGGAATGCGCCACGCATTCTACTTCTACGGGATGTCGTGGACTGATCTAAATGTGTATTTGGCCATACAGTGACTTGCTATGGGCAAACTACGTTTCTTGTCTAATTCAAAAAATAACAGTTTAAAATAAATAAAGTTTATTGATAGCTTAAAATAGATAAATAAATAAATAAATAAATAACCAACGAGTCAGCCCTTTTTCTTCCCGGAAAGGTCTGATACCAACTCATCGACCCCGGAGGGAAAGAATGCTTGATTGGTCTGGGAGGGAAATCCGAACTAAGAACCTGGCATCGGGTGCACGCGACAGCTGGCACCTCCTCCGACTGCGCTACACTCCCATAATCTTAAAAATGGACTCTCGATCGCGTTTCCATCTCAATGGACTGAGTATTATGATAAAGCTTCCGACAAAGTGGAATAAAGCGAGGTAGGCTTGAAATCGAAGATTAGGTGGGCCGGCCAAGTAATGAGCTTCGCAGATACCTGGGGTCAGATTCATCAACCGGTTATCGCCCTCTAACGGTGAAAATACCGTCAAACCTTCTGAAGTAACATTCATTAGCATCAGGTTTGGCGCTATTTTCACCGTTAGAAGGCGGTAAGTGGTTGATGAACGTGAAACCCCTGAACGAACGATATGACGCTGCTTCGGGTTCATCGAGCGAGGAAGGATCCATTGGAGCACTATAGCACGCGACAGGGACGAATTGAGAGGTTGCTCCGCCGTTCAAGCAACTAGTACATGATCAACGGGGCGACAGATAATAGAGGTGCAACAGGCTTGACACACTGAAGATTACGTTGGCGTGAGCATTAACATCTATTATGACCCCTTTTTTGACCGTATACTGCGTTACGTTTCCAAGCCTTCGTGATTTAGTTCCTCAATTGAAACATCTGCAAGGTACTTATGCAGTTTTTACGAAACTTCCGTTCACGTAGTTTAGCGAGTGTGGCCTGACAGGATGCTGTTCTGCCGTCAGAGTTACATGTCGTTGTTGAAGAAGAACTGATTCGATTAGTTTTCACTTGTGGCCGTGAAATAGGTCCAACCGATACTAGTCATCCTGCCCCCAGTTTCTCCCTCAGAATACCAGGGAAGTTTTGAATATTTCTATGCGAATGTTTTTTCATCGTTCTACATGGTGCGTAAAAAGTATGGAAATATTCAAGGTATTCCGGAAACAGCTGTGCGCAGAAAGATTTAACACGTTCACAACCATATTGTGCGTTAGTGGAGCTTTCATATTTTCTTCTCCACACCTCTCTTAATCCTTTAGGAATCCTACTTTCCTCCACTTTTCCCTTCTTCATGTTTCTTTTTCTTTTCAGCAGATAGCCAATTTAATCTGTTCCTCTTAAGGTTTCCTGCCCTTACAGTGTATGGTTTTGAATTGGCAATAAATAAATCACGTGTATCACCTGTTGCCCCGTTGATAATCGAGTTGCTCAAACGGGTGCTAGCAACGTCTTCATTCGTCCCTGCCGCGTGCCAGAGTGCTGCAATGGATCCTCTTCGCTCGATGAACACGAAGAGCGGCATACCGTTCAGAAAATCCGACATTGGTGGGCGTCCTGGTGTTCTCTTGATGTCCCGCGGAATCTGCGAAGTGCATTACTTAGGTGGCCCATCTAATTTTCGACGACTTTGCCCATGCGACAGTGTCTGTGATCTTCGGAAATGATAACAAAAATAACACTTACAAACCTTGTCAACTAGAAGGAGCTATAATTGAAACAAAAAGAAGGTGGCATCAATACGTTTTACGTCCCTTGCATCAACACGACGTGAGAAGGGCCCTTTATTTATAATTCTTATTTATTTATTCACTTATTTATGAGCGCATTTAGCGCGCTTCTTGAATACATTCATGGTCTTACGGTTCCCTTCCGGGCCACCTAAGCCTTCTATCCTTCGGATTGGTTAGTTGGTACCAGACCTATCTGATTGTGAGAAGGATAAAGCACTGACTTGACCATTGGCGACCTTTGTCTTTGATTTGTCCATTTATTTATTTATTTATGCACTTTAGGGTGCGGCAACAAACAGAATAACCAAGACTTGTGAAATCTAGCATTGAAAATCTAATACAACAATTTGTAATTGGTAGCTTCTATTTCGCCGAGTAAAAGTTCAATTTTGAGAGCGCGTTTAGCTCAGTCGGAGGAGGTGCTGGCTGTTGCGTCCACCCGATTTCAGGATCCTCGTTCGGATTTCTCGCAAAGCCCGCCAAGCTTTCAATCCCTTCGGGGTCTGTGACTATTTCCGGGGTCTTTGACCTGTCAGACTTGTCTGGAAAGGGAAAGCGCTTACTTGTTCATTGGCTGGTCACCGCAAGACATTATGTGGTCCAATACGCCTTCAAATCGCCTCCACGACATCCCGTAGAAGTAGAATGCGTGGCGCAACCCAAAAGAGATTGAGTGGCCTCCTATATTATCCTTTAATCTTTAACTTCTACTTTCTGCTACTCCTGTAGAACCAAACAGTGAGTCCAAGCGTAGTTTTGAGCTCAGGTTGGGTTCTCTACGTATCAGCAGGAAACACCCCGTACGACTTCCTTTTCTTCTTTCCATTTTTCTTTTCGCTCCTTAGTGCTGCCCATCTTCGGTGCCTCAAAATTCATCCTCTGGTGTTGTTTGCTGCGTGAGTGGAGTAAAGGAAGAGAATAATGCAGTTAATGCGCACGATTTCACTTAGTTTCTTGGCCACTGCGTATTAGGCAAGGGCGTCTACGAACAATGACGCAGGAGAAACAGGTTCACTTAAATATTAACCTGATAGAAGTGTCATAGTTGCCCTATGTGATGCATCAGAGAGTGTTTTCCGAGTTAAGCGCTTTTTTAGTTACCTCAATTTTTGTTCCGATATTTCCAATTCAAAATTGCTGGAGCAGTAGACCTTTTGGCTGATTGTGCTCCTTCACTTCGTTTCATTAATGAGCTAGAAGCCTTCGTTTCGACGAGATGCCTTCCGGACTGCAATAAATTAGTCGCCGACGACTTTCTAAAGTAGCTCTTCTACCACGTGATAGCGCAGTCGGAGGAAGCTGACTGTTGCGTACACTCCGACTTGATGTTCTTGGTTCAGATTTCCCTCCTGGTCAAGTAAGCCTTCTATCTTTCCGAGTTAGCTGAATGGATTGGTACTATACCTGAGTCTGAAAAGGACAAAGCACTATCGGTGGCCGACTCATCCATAATAGTGCAGACCATTCTCGCCGGCAAAAGGCGGTGAGGGTTCGAGTCCCGCCTGGCGCCAGAGCTCTGATCACAACAAAACATCGTTATAGAACATTAACTTGTTCATCGACTGGCCAACGCAAATAGTTGTATAGGCCGTTCAAATCGTTCAAAACGCCTCCACGACATCTCCTAGAAGTAAAATGCGTGGCGCATTCCAAAAAGGGGTTGATTAACGCCGACCTTTACTCTTTATAATCGGCAACTAAGATGGCAAATCGATTACACAAAGAATCGACTACAGAAGCAGTATCGACTACGGGAAGAAAAAGAATCTGAGAACAGCTACAGAGAGAGGACATTGTGTTAGATTTTTTATATTTTTATAACATTTTTATGTTTTTTAAACATTATTGTTATATTTTATTTTATTTTATTTTATTTTATTTTTTGTTATTATTTTATGTTTATTTTATAACCCCTGGACGGTTAAAGCGCCAGTAAAACTACATGCACGGCATCCCGAAAAAAGCGTGGCGCATTCCACAAATGAAACCCTTTCGATATTCCTTGGTGTATATTATTATGATTTTGTTATTGAGATGGGAAGCACATAAATATGATAGTGGCTGGGCGGAGCCTACAAGAAGAAAAAAGCAGTATTGATCGATCATGCAATATCGTTGGACAAGAAAGGACAGCGTTCAGCGTTACTAAATTCCTTTCGGGATGCGCCACGTATTAGGTTGGAAAAAAAGTCTTTTCATTTTTTTCAAAGATTTATTACTTCACACCTACAAAGTCAAATCAATTGAAATAATCTCCATTTCGTTCCACTACACTCTTCCAAAGACTGGGTAATTTTCTAATTCCTCTCGCATAGAAGACTGCAGTTCTGGAGTCGAACCATTGCTGAATCCAATTTTTGAGGTCGTCATCCGTTTCAAAATATTTCTCTCCAATTTCTTGCTTCAGAGCACAGAAGAGATGGTAGTCGGTAGGAGCGAGGTCAGGGCTATACGGTGGATGTGGCATTACCTCCCAGCCCAGCTCCTTTATTGTTTCTCTTGTGAGTCTTGCAACATGTGGCTTTGCATTGTCATGCAGGATCATCACCTTTGACTTCTCCGGCCTCTTTTCTTGGAGAGCTGCGGCGACTTTGTGGAGTTGGCCACTGTATGTGGCAGCAGTAAGTGTCTCTCCACTTCTGAGAGTTTCCCAGTAAATCACTCCTCTGATGTCCCACCAAACACTCAAGAGAATCTTCCTTTCGTGAACATTGGGCTTGAGATCAGGCTCAGGATTCTCTCCTTTTTGTACCCATTGTCTTTTTCTTCGGAAGTTGGCATGCAGAACCCAGGACTCATCGCCTGTCACAATCCGCGGCAGAAACGATCTCCTCTCGTATCTGGACAGAAGAGAAGCGATGGAGAACCGCCGACCTTTCTTAGTATCTGACAGGGCATGTGGAATCCAAGCTCCAAATTTCCATGCAAAGCCAAGATTCTTCAGATGGATTCCCACTATCCTATGAGACACTTCGAGCTTCTCTGCCAGCTGACGTGTCGTCTGCCTACTATCGGTACGAAGAAGACGGAGTAGTTCAGTGTCGTCCAATTCAGTTGGCCTTCCTGACCTTGCTTTGTCCTCGAGTGAATAATCTCCCTTTGAAAACTTTCCGAACCATTCATAACAGGTGCGATAAGTAATAGATCCCAAGCCATATACATCGTTAATTTGGTCGGCTGTCTGACGTGCTGTAGATCCTTTAATGAATTCATGAAGGATGACGTGTCGAAAATGGCCGTGAGGTAGATCTGGCATTGAGTCCGGAAGATTGGATGGATAACGAAATACAAGAATTGTCTTGACCTATGTTCGCGTGCGAACGGTAGACAAGTGTGATAGGATTACGAAATCAGCAATCAATATTGGCTAGCGCGTTTACAAGGAGCGCGGGAAAAAATTTCGAAGTGTGAAGGGACTTTTTTTCCAACCTAATACTTTTGCGGATGTCGTGAAGACGATTCTAATGCGTGTTTCGCCATACAATGATTTGCGGTGGCCAGCCGATGAACAGGTCTGCGCTTTACCTTCCTAGACAAATCTGGTTTCAATTAACCGACCCCGAAAGGATGGAAGGCTTGATTGGCCTGGGTGGAAATCCGAACCAGGAACCTGGTATCGGGTAGAAGCGACAGTCGGCGCCTCCTCCAACTGCGCTACACGCCCCATTTATTTCGTTATCGGTATCGTCGCTCAAGACTACTGATTTTTGTCTAGAACATACCATTCAAGTCGAGCGTGACGAACACTAGGCTGGCTCAATAGAAATTAATTGAAATCAGTGAATTGGTCAACTACCACCGGTTACTATCAACTTCTGAAGCGAAAGCTGGCTAGTACTAAAGCAGATATCGCTCCGATAGTCCGGTTCACGGCTGTCATAAGCGCTTTGGGGGCATGATGCTGTACTGTATGAGGCTCTATTTTTGATCAAATTTCGCATTTTCCGGCAAAAAACAGTGATGAGTACATATCGCGCGCTCCGCTTTGCGTCCAGTCTCGACCAAGTGGCGTGCAACCTTCATGTGTTTTTTGCAACTTTTTGCAGACACCGACAGCGCCTCGCTGCCACCTAGCCGTGCCCATCTGCCGATCTTGTAGATGAGATGCACTTTTTCGCCTTTCCTAGCCCTTATCTAGCATCCTGGTCTGCTCGGTTTTGCTGCAATGTTTGCAGATCGGTGAAGATGACTGGGTTTGATTTGAGCGGCTAGAGTAGGTGACTGCGCTCTAGCCCGAAGTCCCTTCTGAACCTTTTCCTGCCTTTTTAGATCTCGATTTTTCCCATTTTCCTGGCTTGCTTTTTAGGTCGACAATAATGTTCTCTATGCCACAAACGCACCTTTACCACTATTATGATACACATGAAAGAATAGCCTATGTCGCTACAGAACTCCCAACCAAAACCAGCGAATTCCTAACGATCAGTTACACATGCGTGGCTTCTATGCCTTTTATTATTATGTACATTATTATATGTGTATTATACCGTACACATTATTAATCTATGGCATTTTATTCGCATTTGTGAGCTGGATTCTTCTGTGTGTGTTTTGTCGGATCGAATTTGACATGGAGCCGTCGAAAACAGCCGCCATCCATCACGACGGCACCTGTGGCGGCGGGCAGTTCAGTTCATCAGGCGACATTTATTCATTCATCAAAAGTTACTCAAAACACCGCTTAGAACCAGTTGTTGGGGGAGCAAAAACAAACTCTCCTTATGTTTTGCGGCGCTGACTGTGTCAACCACTTGCCGAGAGGACGCAGCTATGGGGACGGCACTCAACGAGCGGAGATGATCTTTGAGCTAGGCCTATCAAATGGATTGTGGGAAAGTTCCGTCGCTTTTCGTGTCGTTCAAGATATAAAAGCCTGCTCAGTTTTAATCTCTAAGCACACACTCAATGATGTCGAATCTAACTCCCGGTAATCTCAAGCGCCGTAATGCATCAGTTTTTCAAGAAAAAGTGGTATAGTAGTATCACGTATATCGACGAGAAGTGGCTCATATAATTTCCTTTCGTTTGAGAGGAAACCTCCTCTCTAAACCGATAGTGCTTTGAACGTAAGTCTCGAAAACTAGGAGAAATTTCCTCATTATTAGAATCTAAGTAATCTCGGATAGACTGGTGCAGCTATTTTCTTTCATTGCTTAAATAGCGTATACCTTCCTATTGTTTCTAGAGCGTGATAAAATATTTAAAATATTTGTTTTCTCTTGAATCAAGATAGTTGAAAAAATCAGAAGATCATAAGAATTTTAGAGTGCTCTGCTGATAACGTTGTTCATCCATCTCATTCTCCAGAGAAGGCCGTAATCGTAAGGATGAGTACTCATTTGATAACTGCAGCATTTCGAGAGTGGAACAAGTGAAGAGCTTAGGCTTCCGCTATAGTTATGTTTTGAAAAGGATTTTTCCGATTTTTAGGGAACTGCATCGAAGAGCTCTTGCTAATCCATTTAAATTTTTCAAGAGTTTGAGCTCAAAAATAAGCGTCTACCAGTTAGGATCTACCAAACTTGAGTCAGACGTGTCCTCGAGTAGTTTGTTTCCCTTTCAAGAAAAAAGATATTGTTTTGCAGTGAAGAGTATTCATTCCAGGAAGATTTCAATAAGAACAGGTGTATTTTGTATTCTAATTTGTAACCTTACTGAGGTAGAAAAAAGCGATGTCTCTACGAAGGATCTCACTGATACATCAGGATGTCTCAAAAATGTAAATACTGTTTGAAAGGTGGTAACCTTGTTGCCAGTAGAGCTAATGAAGGAGCTAAAAAGTTATATGAAAAGGACCGCGCCACGCACTCGCTTGAAATACTACATTTTACACTCGATTGAGTTTGATGGTATGCTTGTTCTCGTTTTAGCGTTCTAATATTGCTGCTAGTAAAGATTTAGATATGATTTTGAAAATCTTAGAAACTTATGTGAAAGTACAGAATAACGGACGTGCTAACGGTCAGGATTGCGCCATGCATCCGTTGGAAACCATTCCTTTCAGACCTGATTTATTGTGCATAGGGTGAATGCTTGTTACAGTGTTCTTATTAATTGACCAAATTAAAAGTCCTACAAAGATAACAAAAAGTTGAAAACGGAAGTAGCAAATTAGGAAAGCAACAACAAGTATTCCAGCGAGACATGATCAACCAAGTGTCAAGTGTCTAGGAATTCGGATGAGTGCGTGGCGCGATCCCTTTCGCTCATGTCAGAAATTGTCGGTTTTCTTGCGTTTTCATATGAGTTGCTAGCCTCTTCAGCAGTTTTACTAGCAGTAAAGTCATAGGCCCATAACCTTTCAAACAGTGTGTACCCTTTTTGAGACACCCGAAATAATGGTTAGCCAATCGCAAATGTAAAGCGACCGAGTCAGATTAGCTCCTCATTACGGTTGTTCGACGCTGGATGATCCCTCGAACACTCCAGTAATCCTCCGATAGAATTTCGTTCTCTGAATGAGTGTTTACCGCTGACAAACTCGTTCTGATGCTGCTCACCGTGTGCGGACGACCGTTGGCCATTTATCATCTTTGTAGGATTGTTACAGTTAGCGTCGTATGTTATTGTTACAACGTTGCCGCCCATCGGAAGTAGGAATTCAGAACTGCACCGATGTTTCGGGGCCTTCGTGGGCCTTATTCACTAATGCTGTAAACTCATCCCTATCTCAGAATGATGTCAGCCGTCGTTCCTCCTTCTTTGTGAACTTTGTCTTAAGTTTTATGTTCCGCATTTTGAGTTTTTTGTTTCTTTTCAAGTAAATTTGTTAGAACGTACTGTATCTCTCGACAGGTTGTAGTTGCAGAGCACTAGCTATTCAAACAAGCTACCACCTCGGTTTTAGGCCAATTTCTTTAAGCCTCAAGTAGCTGCTACTGATGTCGTAAGCTGCTATAACAATGGTTTCCTACATCCTACCGCTGTACTCATCTCTCCGTGCCAGGATAGTGAAAGATAAAACATTGGCTTCTCTGAAAACCAGTTTTCGAAAGCCGTCGGATAGGCCAAATTGTGAAGCCCATTGTGCCTCACCATGAGAAGTAGAATACGTAGAGAGAGCATCTCAGAACCATTGACTGCTTTGTCATATAAAACGTTGTAAATAAATAAAAAGTGTCATTGCATTTTAAATAGAAAAAATTTATAAATAAGGATAATAAATAAAATGGAATCGTAGAATTGCTTCGGGCTCGAGCCCAAGATTGATACTATGCCTTTATTCAGCTAACGCTTCGGCGCAGTCGCCTTCGTCAGCATGATTATGATTACATTATGCCAAAATTCAGCGACGGTAGCACAAGGGATATAATAAATAAATATTAATGAAAATCAAAACCTTGATGATTTGATTCATCTTCAAGCCTCAAGTGGTGGTATTGATGTTGGAAGCTCTCATAGCTATTAATCATTTCCATTTGGTATACGCCACCCATTTGACTCTACGGAACGTCATGACGATGACCTCTAGAGTGACCTGCGGTGGCCATGCGATGCACAAGTTCGAGTTTTATTCTCACTAGACAACTGTGGTAAAATTGAGCGACTCCAGAGAATGCTCTCGGCCTGGATTCAGGGTACACGTACAGGCTGTGTCTCCTCTGACTGCGCTACCAATCCAGTATAATATGAGCGAATGAAATGCTAATGATATGCGTCTAAATGTGCATTTGAGTCCTAGTTTAAGGAGGTGAGATGCGGATCCTTGGGGCTAATAGAGGATACTAGAATGAACTTAACGTTGGGTGATGTGGAGGCCACATGGACGAAGAATGCTGGGCTTCCAAGGAGCTAGAAGTTCGGCCATTACCGTTCAAGAGACTATGATGAAGAGTGAGACGAAAAGAGGAAATCAGGCGACATATGCAATGCGCCCGAGAAACGAGAACGTCGAAAGAACGATGCTTTGTGAGTGATTCCTTTAAAAAGGACTCACCTTTCAAAACAGGAGACGAACAGCACCACCACCGGCTCCATATGTTTCCTTGTCTTTTTGGACATTCCCGGTTCCCAACGAGCTTTGTCAGACCATTGAACGCCTTTTGTGTTTGAAGCTGACACAGCAGTCTTCGCCAGCTCTCATCTCCTCAGCGCCTACTTCCTCATATTTCATCTTCAACATCGCCCTCAATTTCGCCTCCTCCTGCCTCTTTGCTTGGAAATGGGCGGGATCCTGGCGGGCCATAATTTCGAGCGCTACTTTGTTCTGCCTCAATGTCTACCGTACCTGCTCAGCTCTGTCTCCCGCTTATTCTTCCACTATCGCTCTGTATCCTAGGATAAAGGATAAAGTGCGGCGTTACTCAAATCCTTCTAGGATGCGCCATGCATTCCACTTCGACAGGATATCGAGAAGGTTAATTGGATGCGAATTCGGCATGTAAATACAATGAGTTGCGGTAGCCATTCGATGAACAAGTCAGTGTTTGCCTGTATAGAGGGTGAATTCATCAACGCTTACACTCGCGGGTATGCGGGTATGTGGGTAAGACCTATCCAGAATGATGCATTCATGCTAAAACTTATCAGCTACATTGTGGGTATATTAGTTGGTAGAGAGTACTCGTCGATCTTCCTGAGTATGTATGTGCACATACCCGCGAGGATTCCACGCCCCATTGACAAAATGTCACTTCAGTGAGATCAGCTGCTCTCGCGAGATGCTTAGTTCTACCTTACCCTTGATTCTTTTCATAAATACAAATCGTACCCGCTAGCCACTGCGGGAAGTGGTTCCGTTACGGTTTCTCTGCCTGTACCCACTGCTTGATGAATCAGCCACCAGCGGCCGGATTCATCAACGACAAACCCGCGGGTATAGGGGGTAGAGATACCCACGTGAAGCCTACGTCTCTAACTCTTACCTTATCTCTACCCCTCATACCCTGCATACCCACGGGTTTAATAGTTGATGAATCCGGCCCCAGGAGGTGATGACATGCGGGCCGATATTCGGAAGATGCATAGCAGACGTCCTACAACGTCCGTTGAGATTAAAACTTTGTATCTTACAACTAGGTGTCGTGCCACAGGTTTTCAGAAGACGTGTCACAAACGTCGTGACACGTACGTCGAGACCCAGAAGGCGTGTCATGTTGTGTCAACGTCGTGCCATGTTCGACGAAATTCAGAATCCTATATATGTCAAACTGCTTTAGAATCAGTGTTGTCATCTCACCTTGTTCAAACTCTAACATCGCTTCAAGAAGGCTAGGCGACGGTTTTCAGTTTATTTATTTTTTCATGATAAGGAGCTCTTCTACCTCCACTGCTCCTGCACCACGCAGCAAAGGGTCATCAGAAGCGAATTTTGAGGGAACACATCCAATTAGAGGTTAATGCTCCGAGACCGCCACTAGACAGGTCATTTCCGGTGTTTGATCCGGTCGCGCCGCGATAAGAACAGCGATCCATGGAACTTCCAAAATACACCTCTTCAAAGGGGCTCTTCTCCCCGGAGAATGGTCAATGTTTCACCGTGACCGCTTTGAACGTTGTTTTTGCTAAAGTCTTCCCGTCCGTGGGGTCAAGTGGCACTTGCGACGCGTCTCAAGATGGTCACCATTTGGAACTTGCTGAGAGTCATCTGTAATGGTGTTATTTCGTTACTTCTTTCTAAGTTCTGCTCACTGTTCACTGCATGAAATAAATGTCCATGTCGCGAACGCGGACAGCACTAGGAGGTGGAGGTGAGGTCGCACCAACCAATCAGCCGGTGTTGAATGGGCATGGCACAAAGAGAGGGAGTGCACTGTCCACAGTACCCTGTTTGGCCGTCGTGTGTTTGGTCGGTGCTGTTCTTCGTTATGGTTGGCTGGCGCGCGCCTACCTCTCAATGCTGCACACATTCGCGACATGGACCTCTCCAATTCGTAGACTCTTATCTATAAAAATTCAGAAGCAAGCTACTCCTGTGTAGGCAAGAGGTGATGGGAACTGCCGCAGCGAACACTGCCTATCATACGCAGCTACATAAAAAACCCAAGACTCATGAAATCTTTCTTAAAAACGCTTTTCACAGAAACACTTCATAATTTTTCGTGTACCTTGAAAACCAATAAGGCCTGGATATTTTCATTTTAATTTTTATTTTTTACGCTTATTATTTGGATTTTTTAAATTTTTGCTTTGTTGCAATGTTTGTTGGTATTTTATTTATACTTTATTTTATTTTAATTGCCTGGAAACTTTTTTATTTGTATCAAAACCGTGCGGTGCGTGTAGCGCAGTAGGCGGAAGAGCCGGCTATCACGTGCACCCGATACCAGGCTCTTGGTTCGAGTTTCCCGCCAGCGCCAACCAAGTCGTCCATCCCTCCGAGGTCGGTGAATTGGTACCAGAGCCTCTGGGAGGGATAAAGCGCCGACTTGTTCGTCGGTTGATCACCGCAAGTCGTTGTACGGCCAAACGCGCATTCAAGTCTCCTCCACGACATCCTGTAGAAGTGGAATGCGTAGCGCATCCCAAAAGGGATTGCCGTCCTTTATCCTTGTCTCTACGCTAAAAAACAGCATTCAATCGCTGTGAGACCATGCGCATGCATCACAGTCACGGGCAAAATATGTATGTACTGTGTGATCGTGTGAAAATACCGGATATGGAGTCTTTTTCTCACGATTCCTTGTATGAATCACGAATGCGTAACGGGAATGACATACAAATAGAGATCTGCCCACACAAACATACATCCTCAGTGTTTTTGGATACTGTTTATTTATTTATTTATTTATTTATTTATTTATTTAAGAGGGCGCTCTTTACGATATGAGAAATGAAAAAGAGAATCAGGCCATGGATAGAAAGCAAAATGCAGCACAACACAACAGTGTCAGTCTCACGTTCGGGAGCGACATTCAAATAAGCAACTAAACCTAAAAATAAGCAAATAACTAAAGTAAGCTAATAATAGGCAACTAACCAGCAGCTAAACTATTAATTATACCCAAAAATTATGAAAATTTATGTTCGTTCACATTTTAATGTTCTCTCAGGATGCTAGATTGCTTCGGACAGCTAGTTCTCATTCTGCTTTCCAGCCATATGTATAGTGATAGTCGGATTTTCAAGAGCAAACTTGTGAAGACTGATTTAGGTATTATAGGTCATAAGGATTGAGGACTTACGCTGACGAATGCACTCATCTTAATCATTCTGCGTTCCTACATATGTTGACGTCTTCCTCTCCTCTTTTACGTCGATCTACTCTTAAGGGATCTCTTCACTGAAGTGACAGAAATTTGATCTGCTTTTTTGGTCACAGACGTTCCATATAGTCGCTGTTTTCAAACAAACACCGGCCGAAAGTCAGTTTCATTAAGTCTCAAATGGCTGATATCGATTTTGTAAGCTTAGCGCCAGGAGGGTCTCGAACCCTCACTCCTTGCTGATCTGGCGGGAATGCTCTACGCCATTACGCCTCCGGCGCTGTTTAATCGAACACATCATTCACACCTCGTGAGACCGTCAGCACTCACCCGAAAAATATCGGCACGTTGGCGAGGTGTGGTGGCGCAGTCGGAAGAGGCGCCAGCTGTTACGTGCAGCCGATTCCAGGTTCTGACTCTAGTTTCTCGCCCAGGCCAACGAAGCCTTCCATCCCTCCGACGTCGGCGAATTTGTACCAGACTTGTCTGTGAAAGATGAAGCACTGGCTTGTACATCGACTTGCCACCGCAATTAATGGTATGGCAGACCAAAAGCGGATTCAACTGCACAACATCGTCTGAATTAGAATGCGCTGCGCTGACAAAATGATCTTGAATGACACCCTTATTATTATTATTATTATTATTATTATTATTATTATTATTATTAAGGATAAAAGATAAGGATAAAGGACGGCGTTACTCAATCCCTTCTGGGATGCGCCAGCGCATTCTACATCTACGGGATATCGTGGAGGCGAGTTGAGTGCGTAGTTGGCCATGCAATGACTTGCGGTGGCCAGCCGATGAACAAGTCAGCGCTCGATCCTTCCCAGACAAGTCCGCTACCAATTCACCGACCCCGGAGGGATGGAAGGCTTGGTTGGCCTGGGCGGGAAATCCGAACCAGGAACCTGGTATCGGGTGCACGCGACAGTAGGCGCCTCCTCCGACTGCGCTACACGCGCCCATTATTATTATTATTATTATTATTATTATTATTATTATTATTATTATTATTATTATTATTATTATTATTATTATTATTATTATTATTATTATTATTAAGAGTCAATTTTGAGCATATCAGTAACGACCTTGAAGACCGTGAAAATATCGTGAATTTACGGCGAGTTTTAGTTAAATTTAGTTTAAGTAATGTGCGCTAGTAACGCAGTCGGAGAAGGCGCCGGCTCTTCCACGTATCTTCGAATCGATTCATGTTTCAGCGGTTTCCGCCCAGTTCAACCAACGACTCCAGCCCTCCGGGGTCGGTGAGTTGGTACCAGACTTGTTTGGGAAGTATATAACACTGACTTGTTCTTCGGGTGGCCAATGTAGAGGTGGAATGTATGGCGCATCCCGCAAAGGTTTGATAAAGCCGTCCTTTGTTCTTTTTTATCCTAGTTTGAACACTACTAGGCCCGATACCTGCATTTACCAATAGAATTAGATATAATATAATGAATATCTCTCGATTTTTTTTTCAGAGCATAAAGGCTCTTCATTGCGATTAATCTGGTCTTCATCATTATTACTGCTCTTATTGTTGCTGTTTTTTTTTCTCTGCGTTTTCAAACCCTTCTGCTTTAGCAACATATGTTGTATAGTTGTTTTATGGCACACTCTCTGTAGTGTACTAAATAAATAAATAAATAAAATAAATAAATAATATTTTACAAGGCGAAGCACACACCTGCGTGCCGCCTTCTACTGTTGATCCTACGACGTTGAAAACTGCTTGAAACTGTTGCTTCTCGCCAATAAGGATTTCCATGCTGCAGTGAATGTGTTTCAAAGCAACTCGGCCGTCGCCCTCTCCTCCGTTCTTCGTTTTTACTCGCAAACTTCGTTCATTATAAATCAGGCTGGACGATAACCGGGTTGTGGACGCGGCGACAAGTGACCCCATCGTCAGCCATGTTCATGATGAGCCCTGCCGACGGTGGCGGCGGCTTATCGAGCCTCGGTATCGGGTCGTCCCGTTTTCAGTCGCCGTTAATCGGCAACCGATCTAGCTGACCTTCGTGCTGATGGGTTTACACGAATTCATTGCCTTGTGGTGTTTACCTTGAGACGAACTGCGTCGGTAAGGATCTAAAGTCATTAAGATCTTGTAGGGGCGAGTGTAGCAGTCGAGAGAGGTGCTGGCTGTCGCGCAGGTGCCTCATTTGGATTTCCCGCCCAGGCCAACCAAACTTTCCATCCCTCCGAAAAAATTGGGCAGGAAAGAGCGCAGACTTGTTCATCGGCTGGTCATCACAGGTCATTGCATAGGCCAGTTATGTACGCAGATCTCTTCATGACATCCCGCAGAAGGAGAATGTGTGGCGCATCCCAAAAAAGGCTAATTAACGTCGTTCTTTATCCTTATTTATTCTTTATGTTTTTCACTTTCACTTTGCTTTATTAAACGTTTTTCATCCTGTTCATTCCCGAGCTCAGAAGGTCAGAGTAGCTGGAGAGTATTCATTGGTTTATTCTGCTCCCAGTGGAGTTCCACAGGTGGAGTTCTCTCACCATTACTTTTTCTTTGGTATGCGCATGAGATTCCTGATTCAGTTCAAAAGTTTGGAGTTTCTTGTAAAATGTACGCGGACGATATAAAGGTCTACAAAGAAGTCAAAAACTATGAAGCCTCCTGTTAAGTCCAAGCAGCTATAAATTTTGTAGAGAAATCGGCAAACACCTGGGAACTACCTCTTTCTGCTGAAAAATCGCATTGCCTTGTAGTACAGTCAAAATCTAAAGGTCACCTTCCAACCTACATACACGCTCAATGGATCAGTTTTTGAACAGATTTCTAGTGTACGAGATTCAGGGTTCCATTTTTCCAGGAACCTTGAAAAAAAACTTTGAACAGCATTACAAAGCACTTTAAAGAAGGCCAATTACCGAATTTACAATTTGTTTAAGGTATTGAAATCCAAAGCCAACCTTCTCTCATGAGAGCCTACAAATCTTACGTAAGGCCCATTGTAGAATGTGGTGTATCAATCTTCTGTCCTTGTGAAAAGAAGGACATAAAACTCCTTGAAAGTGTTCAGAATAACTTCACCCCTAGGTTTTTTCTGAAATGTCGTGGTCTGAGTTATGACAATATTCCGAGTAGGTCTGACGGGGCTAACCTAATATGCTTGGTTTGTCTAGCCTTCAGACTAGACGAAAAAGAGCAGATTTAATTATGTTGTTCAAAGTTCTGACAGGGAGGCTTTCCTTGAGCCAGTCGGGTTTTTTTGGTACCCCTTTGACAACTGACAGAAGAGAGCATCTCAGACTCTATCTGCAAATTCCAAGGTCGAAAGTGAGGTCATTCCTCATTCATAGAAGCATCAGGGAGCTCAACACCCTACTTTCTGAGAATGAGAGCTTGGTTAACAACTTTTTGTCTCTCCCTTCTTTCATACGTCTAATTGCACTAAGGCTTCGTTAGGCTGTTTTGTTTTGTTTTTTCGTTGCTCTCTAATTCTAATCTAATTTTAATGTGTTATTGTTACCTTATCGCATGTGTTGTTGTTATCTTGCCGCATGTGATTATGATCCTTGCCTTGTAGTAAATAAATAAATAAATAAATAAATAAACTATCGATATTGGATCAGCGGCTTGTTAGCAGTCACCCCGAGAAGAACTAAACGCTGATCTGTCCATCGGCTCGACTGATGTTGCTTCTAGAATATTCCGCATCCGAAGGGTGTGGCGTATTCCAGAAAACCATTAGTTAATTCCCACCTTTACCCTATATATTCTTTTCTTTTCTCTACCACTTTTTACAAATGTCACCTAATATTTTGCAGTACAACCAAGACTTCTTCCGGGATCACTGAATTGGTGCCAGCCTTCTCTGGAAGGGTTAGTACACAGACTTGTCCATCATTGGCCACCGCAAGTCATTGTCGTAAAACGTTAACTTTTCTCTCTGTTCACTATCGCAATCCATTGCCAAGCACACATTCAAATTGCCATCACGACACCACATAAAAGTAGGACGCGTGGCGCATCCCAGACGGAGACAGTCTGACGCCATTCTTTATCTCCTATCGTTTAAGGCTTGCCATTTAAATACTGCCAACTATTTTCCTGTTTTACTGTAAAATTTTAAGCCATCTTCCATATGGACTCTCAATTAAGAGCTTCGTCACAACCTTCCCCTAATTGATTGTCTATCTCTCTAATGTTTCTGCTACTCGAAATCGGAACACGGTAATCTGCCCACTTCCCTGGTGTCTCACTGGTGTCTCACTCCACCGTTGCTGCAAAATCTCGCACGCATTCTAAATAAATATTTGGATGTCTATTAAAATATAATTAGAATATTTCATCAATGTTTCTAGTAACACGACCGCTTTTACAAGAAATTTAATCGACGCTGTTGAGAGTTTTTTTGCGCATTTTTGGTTTAAGACTTCTGAAGCATCCTTTAAAGTCTATCTACATAACTTATGGTAGATGTTTTCCAATCAGTATCTTTGAGATTCCACCTAACAGCTTAATCTTCAGTTCATATTAGGTTGTCCGGAAAGTTCTCGGCGTCTTGCAACACTATTTTTCATTCGTAGATCGTCGAGTAAAAACTCTACCTGCCTTGCGCATTAGTGCTACTTTCTGTACAGAATTTTTCGCTCTATCTGACTTAAAAATTTATGCTTCAACGTTGTTTTACACTACCGTTCTTGAAGGGCTTATTGAAGTATGTCGAAGGAGCAATTTGGAACGATATCTTATTCTAACTTCAAATTAAAGCAATCAATCAAGTGTGGGGGACTGGTAGTGTTGGAGAAAGCACCGTGCGCTAGTGGTTCAGTAAATTTTGTACCCGAACTTTCAGCCTCGAGTACAACCCGTAGCGGTCGACCTAGAGCAATTCTGGACGAGTTGAAGGAATTGGTGGGAGCTGAATCATGCCGAACAGTTCGCGGAATCCAGCCGTCAGTGAAACTACTGTTACGGATGCTTTGAAACGCATTGGAAAGGTGAAAAACGCTCGAAAAGTGAGTGTTGAGTGAGCGGCAAAAGTTGTCATGTTGAGTGAGTGAGCGGCAAAAGTTATCATGTTTCAAGATTTGCTCTTCTTTACTTTTACGCAACAAAACCGACCCGTTTTTGGATTATGCTAACAGAAAACGTTCCGGACAGTACTTGGACGCCGACGAACCTCCTAGGCATTTTCCAAAGGCAAACCTTCACCAAAAAAGGTAATAGCTACTGTGTGGTAGTCGGCGGATGTTGTTGAACAAACCAGTGTTTTATCGCTGCCACGCTTGATGAGTCCTCCGGCGGTTGGTGTGATCCTTTACAACTTATTTGGCACCAGGCCAAACGATCATAGAAGAGTCCTACTGTAAGGAAATCGACGGAAGCACCGAAACCTGCGTCAACTTCAGCCAGCATTGGTCAACAGAAGAGGTCCGATTCTTCAGCACGACAACGCCCGGTCACACGTTTCACAAATCACTACTCGAAAATTGAACGAATGGAGGGTTGAAGTTCTGCCTCACCCGCCATATTCTCAGGACCTCTCTCCACCCGTCTACCACCTTTTTGTACACTTTCAGAACTTTCTCGCTGGTAAAACCTTCACCAATCGGGACCAAACCAGGACAGCTTCCGTGGATTTTGTCAACTCTCAACCACCTAATCTTCTGGAATAAGTCGACCGGTGTCCCGTTGGCAAAGATGCGCTGATTCGAACGGTGCTTATCTTGCCTAAAGATTTGAGAAAGTTACGGTAGTTCAAAGTGAAGCACTCAAAACGTGGAAAAAACTTTCCGGACAGCCTAATATTTAGGTGAATCTCACGGTACAGACCAAGAAGCATTGTTGAGCCTTGGCTATTCGAGAGACCAGACGGAAATAGAATGCGGTTTGCATTCTAAATAATTTCAGTTTCATAGGGTTTTGTCATAACCATTTCTCAAAAATTCTTCTCTTTTCCTCACAGAATTTACATTTTTTTTCATCCTGTAGGCGTTTCCTTAAAACTGCGATTAGACTTTGCTGCCTATGAGAGCACTGAAAATCAGAATAAGTGTGTTCTGATGCCCATGTGTGCTTGTTGTTCCAACTATCGCTATCTGTTGTTTCGTTTCTAGCACGTTCGCTTCTTCTGACGCCGCGAACGTTCCTTCCCGTCGCCGTTCCTCTCTTTATTCATATAGATCGCTCCATTCTTGCAGATTAACCTCGAGGTTCCACTGCAGGAGTTCTCATCATACTGACTAGGCAACTTTTACGTGGAATTCCTGGTTGGACTGCTGAGCAGCGGACCTTGCCGCTGAGTGATCCTTCTCGCTACGGCGTGTGATCGAGTGCAATGACGGTAAGTTCTTTTCCTGCTTTCTAAAGGTAATGAGAGAAACTATAGGATAGAAATGCGCTCACGTACTTTACATCCTCGCGGTGTCGTCGGGGCAATCGGTCTCGTTGGCCTCTGTAATGAATTGTGGTGGCTAGCCAGAGAACATGACTGTTTTCATGATCCCGAAGAAGTTTGGTGCCAGGTTAGTGAAGGCGGAATAAAGCGGGACTCCAACGAAGTGCCTCGATTCGAGATACATTGCGACAGCCGGCACCTCCTTCAACTGCGCCTCCAAACGTCCACACTGCTATTACAAGGGATAAATGTTTATTCATTTACTGCCATTTCAAATCCACACTGCAATGAGAGGAATTGACACGAGAAACAGATCACATTGGCTTTAGAAAGGAAGTAAGGAACAAAGAAGACGAAGGAGGAATGGGAAGGTAGAGGAGAGCAGGATCCCTGAACTACATATTAAGGGAAATCTGGAAAAAATATGGAAACTTTATTGGAACACATATCATCATATATCATCATATAAGCGTAAAATTTTTCAGCTTTTAACCCTTCAGGTTGACGTTACTCATTTGATTCGCGGATGCGCCATGCATTCTACTTCCTCCGCATGTCGTGTAAGCAATTTCGCCTGCAGAACGACTTGTAGTGGGCAACCCAGGTACTAGTCAGCGGTTTTTCCTTCCCAGACGATCTCGTCGACACCAAAGGGATAAAATGCTTGGTTGTCCTTGGCGAGACACCAACCGAGAACCTCGATTCGAAGCGCAGGCGATAGCCAGTCCCTCCGTCCACTGCTTTACACACGGCAGGTTTTAGCAATTGAATCTTTTTAAGTTGTCAAAATACACAGTCAAGCTATAATCTTAGCTGAAGTTATCAGTAGTCACCTCCATAAAGAATAAAATGATAAAGAACGACTTTGGTCATTCCCTTTTAGGATACGCCACATATTCTACTTATACGGGACGTCGTGGAGGCAGTTTGAGGACGTATTTGGTTTTTTAAATGACTCGCTGTGACCAGCCGATGAACAAATCAGGGGTTTACCCTTTATATTCAAGTCCGGTACTAACTCACCGACTTCGGAGGAAAGGAAGGCTTGATTGGCCTGGACAGAAAATCCGAACCAGGTACCTGAACAGGATGCACACGATAGCCGGCACCTCTTCCGACTGCTCTACCAGACTGCGCTACCACGACATCTAATGTCACAAGAAATATATCGCATTACATTTTTGGAACGTTAATTAACTGGGACACGCAGTAGTGCTCAAGGTCGATAAGAAAAAAACGTGAAGCATTTCGTTCAATAGATTCTGAAGAAATAATCCTGATATGTAGTATGTGTAAGCCTTTCGCATTTTAACAGTTATATTTCTATGGTCTACATTTAAACTATACATAAGCCAATATTAGTTTAAATAATTTATAATATTTTTGTTTTTATAATATTTTTGTTTTGAACACAGAGCTAAATTTACCGGAGAAGATTCGAGAACATTGTAGTGTAATGCATGTTTGTATTGTCGCAGGAAATTTGATAACCATGCCATTCCTAAAACGTATGATTTCTTTATTATTCTATATTTGTATCTTGTTTATTGGCATTTGTTTACTATTATTGGTTCATTGTTTATCTTATTTACTTTTATTATACTTTCATTTATGGCGCGCGTAGCGTTGTCGAAGAAAGTGCCGGCTATAGCGTGCATCCGATACCAGGTATTTGGTTCGGATTTCTGCCCAGGCCAACGAGGCCTTCTATCGCTCCGATATCTGTGAATAGGTAGCGGACCAGTCTGGGAAGGAAAAAGCGCTGACTTGCTTATCGGCTGGCCACCGCAAGCCATTGTTTGGCCAACTACGCCTCGACGACATCCCGTGGAAGTAGAATGCGTGGCGCATTCCGAAAGATATTACGAAACTTCGTCCTTTATTCTTAATTTTATATTTTATTCATTATTGACCATTCATTTATTATAAATTGGTCATTTATTTAATATATTTCATTTATGTTTTCGTTTACGCCATTTTTCAAAAAAATAAATAAATATAAATAAAATACAAATAAAATTTCAGTTATGCTGAAAGGAAGCGGAATGTGATCAATAAAGATAAAACGTTTTTTGTAGGGTACACTGTTAGTGGTGCCGCTACAAGAGAGTGGATGTGAAAAGTCTTTCGCATACTTTTTGTTTTATTTCCGTTGCTAGAACTGTGTTTTGGAGACCGATTTTCTGATTGAAAGTTGTCGAACTGTACAAGGGTAGGATTCTATAAAACAATATTTGCATAATCCTTGGCGGCGGTAGCTATGTTGGTTTTTATGCAGCCGGTCCTGCAGAGTTCCACGCAGTCTGTTCCGTTCCTAAGCAAACATTTTGCTGACGGTGCGTTTTATTCCGGTTCCTAGAATACTGCGCCTTTTCCTCTAACAGCGAAAAATCTAGAGTGACTCCGTTTTTATCTGGTCACGTTCAGTTTTAGTTGACCATTTTTGGAAGTTCTTCCTGGAGTGTTCCTCTTGAAGTAGTTCTGGATGAGTTTGTGAGTCCGAGCGTGTGTGTGAGTCCGAGATTATTTCACAAGCTGAGCTATAGAGCTTGGCTGTATGTAGCTACACTATAAAACTGACCTTCTTTAAAGGCGTTTCGTTAAAAACCATGTTATCGATGGACAATTTACTAAAAGAAAGCTGCTGACCCGGGAACAAAGTTTCTGCCTTAAAGTACAGTACCATCAGTAAACATCCGCCAAAATGCGGCCGGCGGCGTATTAATCCACCGTTTCCGCCGCTTTGCCACAACTCTCTTCAAAGTCTATTATATCCAATGAAATGCACAGTATTGGATCAGAACGAAATGACCTACCCAATGGCATAAGAATCTTTGCAGAATTTTGGAATTCTAGAGTCCGAGTTGACCTGCATTAAGCGATCCCCTAATTATGTTGACCTGACTCATATTCTCTCCTTAGTCTCGCCTAATTATGCCCCCTGACCGAATTGATCTGCCCAGTAGAATTTTAAACAATTTAAAACGATTTGAAAAATGTATTATATGCCAATTTTACATTTTGCCTCATCATGGCGATTTATTTGATATCAGACTTGCCTAGTTTGGCTCCATGTTCATAGTTCCATGCATTTTCAAGTGTCGATTTTTTCCATTTTCGCAAATTGTTTACAACCACACCACTTCTGTTCTAGAACTGATTTTTGCTCAAATTCTCGACTATGAGGTGTGGATTACAAGAATAGGATTTGGACTTACTTTTATCAAAAGTAGGATAGTAATCAGCAATTCAGAAATTGGCAGTGCCTCAGGGAGACACGGCCTGCAGATCTGTGAATCCACGCGGCGGATCAGTATGGAAGTTGGATATGTGATCAAACAAATGTGTAGATGCTGCACCACAAATACATGGAGCTGGCAGCTCACGTCTGGCAGCTTCACTGCTTCAAAAAGACTATTTACTTCTAATTCGACCATGGAGCTCGACACCGATGTCTGTCCAGAGCTCGCAGAATAGTGTCTATCATTTAGCAAAGCCCATGTTTGCAATAATTTTTAAAAAATTCCACTCGACCTCGATCTCATTTATTACTTGAGACAAGTTCGGTGCTGGACTGCAGACTGTTGCTGTAATTGCAGCGACCTGACCTGCGCCATCCAACATGTCCCTTGGACATAGAATCGCTACTTCTCTCCTCTCACTACTCACACTAACCCATTGCAGGGTCAGGTTTGAGGTTTGAGAGTCGAAGCTGGCTCCTACTGTAACGACGTTGTTGTTGTTTTTTTTTTGGGGGGGGGGGAGAGGTCGGGAGGTCCCTTTTGGTTTTAGCAGAAGAGCTTCTTGTATTTTTCGTTGTTTCTCAAAAACTTCAAAAAATTTCATTCTTTTTCTTTCAAGTTTTGTTGTCCCCACATTAATCGGGACCGCTTCAATTTCAACCATGATGCAAGAACACGGCTCATTTTTCTACCTGAAGGAGGAACAGGAACACCTGCATCCAAAATTGTAATGTATAAAATATCAAGTGTTAACTATTAGTGGTTATTTGAGCGCTTTCTTTACCAATTTTTAAACCGCTCCTGGAATCTGTGACAGAGTTGAAACCGATAGATTAACTTGTCGCGAAAATAATTGTCCCCCATCTGAAGGAAACAACGCCAAAGAACTAACCTGTATTCCACAAAACTTCAAGCCCTAATAGTACGTACCATACAGTAAAAATGCAAGCTTGTCAGCTGCGATTTTCAATATGCTTAGAGAGTTCGATTTTTGACCGATTTTCAGCAAAAATCGAGCTAGTGATATCGAAGAGTTCACTTTTCGAAGCTTTTTCAGGTTGTAGAGCACACTTTCACCTAGTTTTTAAGCACAAGTTTTCAACACGCTGCCACTTTTGCAGAGTTTTCAATTTTCCGAATTGACAGCCTCAGTGCAGATAATCGCGATCTCTGACTTCGACGTTGGTATGCGAAGGATTAATTTGTCAAAGAAGTAATTTTCTCCCATCCGAAAAAAAAAACTTCAGGGAACGAAATTGTACCTTGAAATATTAAAGCTTCAAATATGAGAGCAAAACAATTCTGTCAAAAAATGATTATTCAAATCATGTCAAAATTTCAACGGGGAAATTTGTCTTTGAGGTCGAAAATAATTGGCGAAAATGGAAAAAAAATCGACAGTTGAGATGCATGAATGATAAACATGAAGCCAAGCTATTCAAACTGGAAACGAAATAGATCGCCATGATGAGGCAAAACCTAAAATTGGCATGAAATATATTTTTAAAATCGTTTAAAATTTTTAAAATTCTACTTGGCAGATCCTTTCCAGCCAGGGGGCATAAATAAGCGAGACTAAGGAGGGAATATGGGTCAGGCCAACATAATTGTGGACTCGCTTAATGTAGGTCAACTGTCAACTCAGATTCAAAAATTCAAAAATTCTTCAAAGATTCTTATGCCATTGGGTAGACCATTTCGTTCTGAATCCAACAATGTGCAATTCATTGGATATAATCGACTTTGATGAGGGTTGCGTTAAAGCGACGGAAATGGCGGATTAACCCATTGACGACCGCGCGGAAAATCGCGTGTCTGCCGCGTGGGACCGCGCGCTGGGACCGCACGGACGCTGCAATCTCGTGAAAACACTAATTCACGATATTCGGAATGAAGCTCCCTCTCCAAAAGCTCCATCTCATATTGGAGAAGGCCGGAACAGGTTTGAAGTAAAACATAGAAGATGAATTTGCTTTTGTAAGAAGGTCTACGAAGAAAAAGGACGCACGTTTGCCGCGAATCCTGCAAATAAGGTGACTACGTGATGTAGCAGGTGTTTCACCTACTTTTGCCTAGATTGTTTTCAAAATTTTTACAAGAAAGGTAACTAGTTATTTTTCTGCATGACCATTTTTACAATATGTGGGTAGCTGTTTGTGAATAGTGCCGATCTTTGTGCAGCTTGAATAGTGTGTGGTGCTTATTATTTAATTTTATCAGTGTTTAGAAGTAAATAACTGCCGGACCGCAGCACAGTATTATTGTTAGGATCCAAAATATCTAATGATTACTCGTAAACTACGGCAAAAGAGAGAAATAGGCCGTACCGTACAGTTTTATAACCGCGGGCCAAAATCGGCCCGCGCGGTCCCACGCGACAGAAATACTGCGGGTCAAAAATGGCCCGCGCGGTCGTCAATGGGTTAATCCGCCGCCGGCCGCGTTTTGGCGGATGTTTGCCGACGGCACTGTATTTTGCACCCACATTCTTATAGACACCACAGTTTATCTTATAAACTACGCTACTTTTACTCGCTTTTTTGTAAGGGATGTTAAAAATACTCTAGCAATTGGTTAAGCATCAGACGGCTTTTGTCGTGTGTGTTCTAGTGCTTATCTATTTAGAGGATCGGGGCAGACTCTCTGGATTGTCAGTGATCAGTATGACCTGGGACCCACTGATCATCGAGTGGACGCCTATAATGTCTTTATTCGTCTCTGTCGCGTGCCAAAGTGCTTCAATGGGTCTTCCTCGCTCGAGTGATACGAAGGGTGTCATATAGTTCGTACAGGGTTTCCATGAAGAGGTCCGACCAACGCGTGATGGACGTTCTGAGGTCGGATTCGTGAATGAATTTACCCAGGATTATGGGGCTAGAGTGTACAAATTGAGACATTATGAAGATAGGTGAATGGTGGGGTAGAACTATTCACGGCAATATTTATTTCACATCATGAATACCAACCCTGCCATCTGCTCACTATCATCTATTGATCAGTTTGTCCATTAGCATTAACCCACTACCTTACCAATCGTGAATCCCGCCTTTGGCGTTCTCCTGACATCCCGCGGAATCCAGTTTGTGACGGCTCTCATGCAGCGAGCGTCTGCGAAACGTTTTACGTGCCGGCACATTTAATTTTCAAGGACTTGCCCGGCTCTCAACCCGAAACAGCGTTCATGCTTTTGTTCCCATCCAGACCAACCA
Source organism: Heligmosomoides polygyrus polygyrus (assembly GCA_947396885.1). NCBI lineage: Eukaryota > Metazoa > Nematoda > Chromadorea > Rhabditida > Heligmosomidae > Heligmosomoides > Heligmosomoides polygyrus. The sequence continues at coordinate 78,626,439 of OX377203.1, read as the reverse complement.
ATCCTTTCGTCTGGAGAATTTGTGCCTTACTTCTTTGAGAAACATAAAACATAGACCAAATAAGCATTCAGACAGGCTCCACGATATCACGTTGAAGTAGAATGCGTGGCAGATCCCACAAAGGGACCGACTATTTTCGATATTTAACCTTTATCCTGTTGTGCCAGTTTAGTTTTAGAATAGCCTTTCGTTCGAGAAACTGCCGCTGTTCCAGCCATGTGTGCGTGAGAAGTATTTTAAAACACCACATAATAACAAGTTACGCTCCACATCCCTAACAGCGACGACGTTTGCCTACCGTTGAGCCTTCAATATGCATCATGAATTCCCATAGCACGTAATAGAAGTTAAAAAGGAAAAGTTGGTTGTTTGGCAAAGGCCGTGGAGCGGTTTCAATTGGAGAATGTGGCAGCGGGACATCCAGGGGAAGATTGACCAATGATTAAACCCTGGGGTGTGCGGGTTTAGAAGGGAGAGAGAATCCCACGATGTGGCCCATTTACCTTACCCAGCCGTTATAGTACTAAGTGGAAGATACTCGACGATCAACGATTAATGGTTTAACAAATTAACGGCTCTTTTCGTTAAAACCTAGCTTAACGACTTAACGGAAATTCTCAGAAATTTAAACGGAATTTTTAACGGATTTTTCTCAACAAATTTACCAGTTTCTCTCTTAAGGCCTCCACACACTCTTTCGGCATGCAGCGGGCGGCAAAACTCGTAAAGTCCACCGCTCGCGCACACTCGAGTCTTGCTTGCGGCAAGCGGGTGCGGCAAGCAGCTTTCTAGTCGGGGCCTACTGCTGCGATTCGCCTTCCCGTCTTCTGTCTGCACTCTAGCCGATCTCTGCCGCGCTATGCACACAGCACAGACAGAACGCTGCGGCGGCAAATCGGCGGTAAATCAGAGGTGGCGACAAATTAGTATCGCCGCATCCGCACGTGCGGCAGCGCCGACGCCGCTGCCGCCCAACATCTTGCCCCAAAAGTGTGCGACTGCGGCACGGCACTGCTCGCCGTCGGTGGCAGCTCTGCATCCTTGCCCTATTGTTAAGGATAGAACCGCGGTTTTCCATCAAAAGTGTACGGAGTGAGCAGAATTGAGCTCGCTGAAGCGCTTCGGCCACTTGTCTGGGCAATCGAAACCCTGACGAAATCGCGGTACCAGTGCGGCGGGACAATTATTCATGGCTGTCGACGAACATGACGTAGTAAAACGGTCGCGGTCGAGCGCTGTTCTTCCCCGAATCGTGACGGAGCGCATCGAATTGACTACTGCAACAGTTGACTGCCACCGCCTGTCGTCCCCTTCACAACCATGACCGCCGAAGCGGAGCCGATGCTGGTGAGGCTGCTTGTTGCCCTTCATTCTCTTGTGCTATCAAAGGTGTCGCCTCGAAAGATAGTAGAAGGCGAAATATTTGAACCCATGCGTCTGCGCTTCGTGAAATCTATCTTCTTTGTAGATGAAGACATTTATACGAAGCAGAGTGCACTTTTAAGGTTGACGATTTAACAATTTTATGGAATTAACGAAATTTTCCCTTAAAATCTGACTTAGCGACCTAACGAAAATTTAGAACAATTTCAGGGGATTTTTAGCAGATGCTTTTGCAGATTGCATCGAAGATCCAACGAAATATTTGCTGTTCTCAATCTAGTGAAATGAGAGGAAAATTTCTGCGAGTATCCACTACCAAGTGGAAAGTGCTGCTATATTATAATAAGACGGAATAGGGCATTCTTGAACTTGATGGGAAGCCCTGCACTCTGCCATGTTCCGCTATCCCTCTCCTGAGCTTGCTCGAGAGCCCTCTCATATTATCAGGTAGCCACTGTTGATTCCTGGCAAGTTTTATTTGTGTGCATAGTAAGATAGTCTAAATTATTTTAAATTAATTAATTACTTTATATATTACCAGACATTGAGCGGCCTAAGGGCCGCCAAACGTCTGGTTGGAGGCTTCACCACCAAACACCGAGAATAGAACAACCCCATCCCGTCTGGTTAGGGGCCCCAATCTTCCTTCTTTCTATTTTAGGGCTTTTTACAGT